>CM070720.1:28790320-29523037 GCA_036346275.1 Otatea glauca
GAGCTCCTCGTCCCCGCCACCTTAACCCCGCTCAGTCCTCAGCGGTGCCGCCTCGATCCTGCTCCCCATCCCCGTCGCCTGAACCCCACTCCTCGTCCCCACCGCCTTGACCTCGGTCGCCGATCGCCTCGACCCCGAGCCACCTGGAGCATCGCCGGTCGCCTCAACCCCGCCTAGAGCCGTTGGTCGCCTCGACATCACGCTGCCGACTGCCACCTAAGTATGGCCAAATCTAGGAGCCCCTCTGCCAGCCAAACACTTTTCTTTGAAGCTCTTGATTCTTCAGAAGATCCGAATTCAAATGAGTTGGAGCAGAATCATGAGGAGCTATAGCTGAATCCCTGCCGAACGGGCTCTTATGTTTCCATTTTCCTCCAGAGTGGTCAGAAATTCCATTTCCATTTTCAACCCTATCGCTGAGTGCTCACTTGCGGCCCGTGGTGCGCATGGAAGCTACTCAAGCGCGGCAACTGCTTCCACAGTTGACAGTCTGCGAAAGCTTGGTTTCGTGCTCTTTATGAGAGGTAGGTGTGTGCTAGGGGTCATTTTTGAAAATAATCTTTCATGGGGCTAGTTTTGTAAAAAAATCGAAAGGTCTAGTACAGTGAACAAGTCCATGTCAGCAAGTCAGGTTCATTGATTTCATTCCGGGCAGACCCATTGTCTAGCTGTGCTGCACCCTTTGTTTGCGATTTTTAAAATAATTTATTTTTTAATAATATTTGCTAAAATAATATGCCAAAAAATAACAAAAATACCCTTTGTCGCCAACAGTAACACTCCCTGTCGCCATTTCAAATGGCGACAGGGCCCCTCGGCCAGAACGACGCCCAGTTGTTTCCCCACGTGAGAAAGAAAGAAAGGGAGAGCGAGAGGAGAGGAAGGAGAGGAGAAGAGGAGGAGATTGTAGGCTACGTCATAGGTATAAATAGTTGTCATATATATTAGGTTTTGAAACATTAATTTGCTTTATGAGTAATTAGGTATATAGAATAGCAATAATTCTATAGGTGTAGGACTTAACGACTAGATTAATTAGTTTTGTAAGTAATTAGCTGTGTAGGATATCAATAGTTTTATAGATATATGACTTAGTGACCAGATTAATTACATTAATTATATTTGTATGTAATTAAGTGTGCGCAATAGCAACAGTTGTCTAGACACAGGACTTAGCGACCAGATTAATTACATTTATATATAAGTAGCTATGTAGAATAGCAATAGTTGTGTAGATACATGATTTATTGCTGTGTAGGTATGGCGGGTGATGAGGCATGTGCTCAGCCACAGTACAAAATGCTAGACCTGGCGAATGATGAATCACACCGTAGCTACTTGACCACGTTGGGCCGACGGAGGGTGAGCCGCCGATCGAGCTTGGCTCCCTCCAATTGCGCACCCCGATGAGGGCATGGCGGATCGATGCGCGATGGGTTCCAAGGTGAGTGCACTAATTTCACAATTGTGTTAGGATGTGGCGTACGTATCGTATGGTTGTACTGACAATGTCTTCCTATAGTTTGAGAGTAGCAGGGTTGCTTCCTCTAGCACAAATGGTGGAGACGACCAACGCCGCGCACAGGATAGGTGTGGTGCCTCTAGGAGGTTTCCATATGACAAGTGCCTTCTAACGGCTCTCGTCGATCGTTGGCGACAGAGACGCACACGTTTCACCTGCTGTGAGGGAAGATGGCTTCGACACTTGAGGACATCAGCTACCTATTGGGCCTTCCGTGCACTAGCGACGCGATTGTGCCTTAGGACATCGACCCAAAGTGGCATACTGAGCTGCTTGGTCAGTTTGACGAAGTGCTACCCAAGGGGCAGCCTACGCGCCGTTCTCTAGTATGCATGGTCCGACGCAAAAGTGGTAGACGTAGTTCTACATAAGTGTGAATTCGTTTGTACATTTCTATTTTGTTTCGTGTTTCTGTTATCGACCTGACCATTATATTTTGCAGTCGGAGAGGATGGCGGACGGAATAGGGGACTATATCATGCGTCGTCACTTGGAGGTGTACCTGCTTTGGTTCTTCAGCTGGTTCATGTTTTGCTCATCCCATGGGGACAGCGTAGACAAACACATGATCCAGTATACGAGGACGATAGTAGATGCGGACCTGGAGGAGATCCCGCAGCTAGCTTAGGGCCCAGCTGTACTGGCGTGCACGTACCGTGCTCTTTGCGACTAGTGTCGTCGTGTGGCGGATAGTTCGACTCTCATCGGATGCCCTCTACCCCTTCAGTTGTGGTCGTTCGAGCGCTTTCAGATCGAGCGGCCATAGATCAAGTTGTCACCTTACTGGTCAATCTTCTACAGGCCTCCCGACGATGATGTGGACCGTCCTACCATGGGGACATTGTGGTGTCACCGTCGGATTAGTAATTTCACATTTATCGTCATTTGTACTGTACTTTGCTATCTTTCATAGTAACTTTCGCCTGCTTTCCTTTTTTGCAGCCTACTTTCACCCCATTGACGTCCCACTCATCATACCCCGAGTACGTTACGATGTTTAAACCAGCTGACAGATGATCGTGTCATCTAGACACTGTACATCCCGAAGGTTATCACCGTGTTAGCACCTCAGGGCCTCTCCGTGCAATGCACACCATGACTTTGCCTTCTGGCTCACGCGATGTCACCTGATGTACGACATCTTCGTCAAGACCTACACCGTATACCGTGTGATGCGGCAATTCGGTCTCAAGCAGGTTTTCCCCATCCCCTCTAGTGTTATCATCCCGTCGATCGTGCGCACATGAGTTCACTGACATTTCACTTTTAGTTGCAACACACATTGTCTGTCCGTACTAATACGGTCATCTTTTTCCCGCAGGCACACACGGAAGGGTTTCGTTGGACATGGGGGCTAGGCAGATTCATGCTGCCTCATTTGCAGCAGTGGGCGCATGCGTTGGCAGACGTACACCAAAAGACTACGCCTTACGACCACACGACGTACGATGAGTACATACGGTGGTACAGTCCATGCACTTGTGTTCGAGTCGTGCGTGTCGTGGACGATCCTCTGAGGCATGTCCCCTCTACGGCGGACACCTATCCCATGCAGCCGGACTCCGCTTTTCATCGCTCGGTTAGTAGTTATGTTCATATGTCATACAATATACCGTTTGTGCAATTCTTACAACTAACAACAACCCTTTCAATGCGTGTGCAGAGCGACCTTATGAGGGTGGTTTATGAGGAGGCCGTCTTACTTAGCGATCGACTTGGCACGGGGCACAGGTTGGAGGTGACTGTGGAGTACCTCAGAGGGGCAATGCAGCATATCAAGGAGAAGGCATCGTGTATCATCCACCTTACCTCTTGCATGAGACCTAGGGTGACGACGTGGTATAGTTTCATACCCATTCCTCTGCCATACATGGCCGACATACGCCACACGTCGTAACCAGAACATCAAACACGTAGAGCGCCCCTCCTCTCGACGTGTCGGGGGCTCTAGTTGGCAGCGTCTGTATACCCACATGTTTCCAGGTACACCTCATGTATCATCTCTATGTTACATTTGGTACATTCTATTGTGCACTAATAAAAAAATTCTTCAGCGGGTGACGATGCATTACAAGAGGACAACACAACCCACTCCAGCGACCCACACTACGCTGACAACCTGGTGGATGATTGGCTAGATATTCCGTCTCGCCCGCCGGGCATCATACTTGGTTCCTCGCAGCTCCTTGATGCACCCGGACCGAGCCAGCCATCGCAGGCTATTATGTTACTTCGCCAGCACCGGTACGTCCTATTAGGAGCACTCGGGGAGTGGCACCGGACCAGCAGACGTACCCATCTAGGCAGGTGCAGCGTCATCGGGCGAGTAGGCTGGGCACCATACGGGAAGTTGCACCACAGAAGAACCACGGGCAGTATTTGTTTTTTCTTTGTAACTTTACTTTTTATTGTGGATGAGTACATATGCACGTAGTGACTTTTATTTCCTTGTTATTACTATACTTTCTCTTTACGACTGCTTGTTTGTCATTTCTTTTTAGCACGTTACCGATGCCGTCAATCTTTTCATTTCACTTGCTCCATCGCAATGAAACGACATCATGCTATGACAATTCCACTGTTAATCAACAAAACCGCTAGGAATTATTTCAATGCTTTTTCTGAACTTACGCGATGTTCTCCTCCATTGTATTGTATGTCAATATTTTCAATCAAATTACTGTTTTAAAAAACAAAATGCCCCTCTGCATATTAAATAGGACATTAATAAAATTTGCATAAATAATACATAACAATTCTCAGCACAAAAAAATGCACAAATAATATACAACAAAAATACCTATCGCCGTTTCATTTGGCGACATTGTAAATATTATTAAAATGTATATTATTTTAAAAAAAAATCTTCTGTTTGCTGGCTCTCACCATTCCATTCCTTCACTGTTTGCAGGCCGCTTTACATCAGAGTCCATTGGGCCGGTCCTGGAGAATGACCATTCTCTGAACATGTACTCTCTTGGCAGCGAAGGCAAGAATGTCCAAACCATGCCAGCACAATTCACATACTTTAGGACCAAAATTCTTTGGGCAGACCCCGGCCAGAGTCGAGCGCGCCGCCCGGCACCAAGGTTTGCCGCGAGAAGTTCCGATGAGACGAGCTTAGCGGTAAAAACGGGTCAGAAACAGATTAATATTGCTTTTTTCATATTTTAACCTATATTTTTTTCCTAGATTCTGAACTGGATACGAATTTGGATTATTCGGGATACGGACGTAGGACAGATACGTGACGGATTCAAGTCGGCAATGGATAAAGATATACGGATAATACACATATATATAGAGTAATATATATTGAATCAAACCATATGAATATATAACCATAATAGCAAGTTATATATCAACTAAACCCAATAGACATCATAGAAAGAATATGCTACTTGAGGATCAATAGAACCAACTAATTCTCAGGATAAATGGGTTGCTATGGAAAATATGTAATGAATTGGCTAGGCCCTTGCCGAATATCTGAATAGAAAAAAAAACGATATCCGGTCCTGTTCCGTATTTGTCAGCTATTGACTGCTCCGAATTCAAGTATCTAGATCTCGTCTCGGATCCGACCAGATAGTCAAATATTTTTCAAATCCGGTCTTGACCGGATCCGGCTTCGGATCAGATAGGAAATATTCAGCCCATTTTCACCCTGGACAGGTTCAACAACAGGCATGTTTCAGAGGTCAGAATTTCAGCTCCATAACTGACCAATATATACCAGTCAGTCTCCCATTGCATGCTTCCGTGGTAAACATGTTCAGGCAGCATTTGCCACACCCGGATATGATGAGCTTTGATCCACCCCCTGTGGTGTAACACTCCAGGTTCACCTCCTCCCACGTTACTGTGCATGCTCCATCTGTTATGAAGGCAACTACAGAGGTGAAATGTTAGAAACTCAATTAAAATGCTCTTATCGATGGTAAGATATGTAATTTGTTGTCGTTTAGTGAAATCATATCTAACTTCTGGAGTAAGAGAAGCTCCAAATTAGCGAAAGACTTGCTTCCACGACATTCTGGCCACCATGGTACAAGTGTAGAAATAATCAACAGTACACCGTGCAATCACAAATATTACCGAATCACTCGTTTCAAGCAACATTCATAGTGCATCGGTACATTAGTTCTGTCTCTTACTCCTAGCACCGATTTGCTTTATTATCACATTAGAGAAGCGAGGCCTCCAAGCTCATACAAACTGATGTACCAAAACTCCGCAATAAGATGGTTTGTGCACGATGACTGAACAATGCAACCAATTGATTCACCGCCCCCTCAATCTTCACAATATTCACAGCCTTTTTCTTGTAGTCTGATGAAACTATCAAACTTCACAGGATATTCACAGAATCCTAATCAGGCCAAGCAATGTCCTGCATAGTTGTTTAAGATCAAATCACCATTCTCTACCATATAAACAAAATGCAATAGAATCATATAGCATCATAAGACAAAATATCACGAATTGTGTTTTATTATACATACTTGTAAATGGACACTTCAGTTTATTGAAGTATCAGTCAATTGAGTAGGAAACGTGAGAATATAAGAAGAGGAGGAGGAGGAGAAGGAGGAGAAGAAGGAGAAGCAGAAGGAGGAGAAGAAGGAGCAGGAGAAGCAGAAGGAGGAGAAGGAGGAGCAGAAGTGGCTTTTTTTCTACTTTTGGATATTATATTTAGTTGAAAGCACTTTTCCGTAACTAACTAGATTCCATAGTACACCGTAGCATAGTACAGCAACCGCAAAGTGGCCCTATAGATAGGATGACAAGAGAATGCCATGTATGGGATATTTTCAAGAATTAATTTAGGATATCTAAGAAAATATAGAATTCTCAGTGTGATCTCTCAATAGAAAACCCACCGGTCTATAGAATAGTAATACAATTTTTACCAACAATAATAGGACAAGGGTGGGCATGTAGATGTAGTATCGATGGATGGAATTAAGATCTGAATGCCATAAATATATGATTTATTTTTCAGATGATTCTCTCTGCTAGTCCATTAAAATCAGCATGACATTTATGTTTGCAGTTCCCGAAGTTCGTACCAGACTGTCAAATTTGGAAAATCCAGATATTCAAATGCACGTGTTCTTACATTATTCTAGAACTGGCTGATAACATCAATTTACATTGTATCAACAATTCATAACTAATTTCTAGGCCTTTAATGTCAGTAGGCAATATAACCACTGCTTAGTGAATAAGTGAAATGGTCCATATCGTATTTACCTCAAGTTTGGTTGGTTGGGTTATGCAATAGCAGAAGATATGGGAATGGATAAAATATTGAAGGACTGCATCCATAGCCACATACCATCGTGTAGTTAAGAAAACTTCAACACCCGCAGGTCCACGGGCATGTATATGCCCTGTACTTATGCCAACCTATACAAGATATTCCAAAAGTTCAGAAAGATAAAGAGACAGAAAGGTAAACGGTCATTAAAATAACAAATAAAGTTCTAAGTACCTCGGCTCCCAATCCAAAACGAGCCCCATCAGAGAATCTTGTACTTGCATTATGGAATACAGCAGCACTGTTGAAATTTTAGAAGTAAATAGAGCATTCGTGAGACAACTAATCATCAGAATATCAGAGAAAAAAAATTTGTCCACGTCAATAGCACAAATAAAGCATATGTTACCACAAATTGTACAACAGAGAAAATTGAATAAAAGGGAGTTGTTTAAAAAATACCTATCGACTTGACGTAGAAAAGTGTTTGCTACTTTATCATCTGTAGTGACAATACAATCTGTATGTGCACTGAAAAGGGAAGATAAAACAGGGAGAATTCAGTGCAACTAAACCTCAGTTTTAAGAATTGAATAAGTAGAGATAGACTACAGAATAACTTTTTGGTACCATCCATAACAATGTATATGGTCAATTGCCGATTGTACATCATTGACAAATTCAATTGTGCAGGCCATAGAACTATACTCATGACGAAATGAATCTGCTTTTGGAAAACCCAATCTTTTGTGCGCCACACTCCCACCATAAATAGTAACTCCTGTGATACAACATTATTTAAAAAGCAAGGAGAAAATCATAGCATGTCCCAACAGAATTGTTATCAAGTCGCACGATTAGTCACGACTAATTAACGATTAGACGCAAAGTTGGCCTGGTAGCACGACCGGAGGACCTCGACTCGACTAGTTGCCTAGTTGAGAGACTTGGAATCCAAGTTGACGACTAATCGCGATTAGTCGGACGACTTGGCCTATCGATTTGGCGCCATAGAGAAGAGGTGAAGGGGAAGGGGAGGAGGATGGTAGTAGCAGCCTAGCAGGCAGTAGTAGGTAGTCGTAGTAGCAGGCAATAATAGCAGCAGCAAGTAGTAGTAGTAGTAGTAGAAGGCAGCTAGTAGAAGCAACCAGCAAGTAGTAGTGGGCCGGTCGAGGACTAGTCTCGACTAATCGGCAGTCGGTAACATGGTGACTCGACTCAACTGTACGACTTAATAACTATGCCCAACAATCCACAATTTTCTATGTCTTTTGCATGAACGTGGATGCTGGACAAGACCTAATATGCCTTATGTGGAAGAATAAAGGTTTTCAAAACTCAATGGAATCATACCTCTATTATTGTTGGAAGAAATCTCGGCCTAGGAGCGGCTTGAGCCGGCTCGAGCCGAGCCGATTCGCCAAATCTCCTCAGAAAAAAATTACATTTAGGTCCTTTTGACCATTTTTAACGAAGAGGAGGACCCCAAAAAAATACCAAAAAAATAACGTAATTACGTTTAAATCATTTTTACCGTTTGTCGGGGATCGGTAGCTCCGCCACGTGTAAGCATCCCCTGGGGTCTCGTGGCCGCTTCCCACGAACTCGGGGGCTCATCTCCGACCTAGAGGACGCACCCTCCAAACCCGCGCTCGGGTCCAACGAGCTCAGGCTCGAGCGCAAGGGCAAGGACCCGGCTCGAGCTTGGTACCACGACCCCTGGGCCTCCCGGGGTAAATGACATTTGTAATAATTTGTCTTTCTCGTGTAAAAACTCTCCTCTGCGTGGGAATCAACACCAAACCTGCCCCTGCGCGGGAACTAGGGCCAAGCGACTACCGTCACCTCCAACGACTCCCGTCAACTCCAACAACTACCGTCACCACTCAACGACTCCCGTCGTCTCACCACGGTCGCCCGATGTCAGCCTCGGGACTGATATCATCTAGGCCCCCTCAATTTTTATTATCAAGTTTTATTTTAGTTTTGGTGTTGATGACTAAGTTAATAATGCTTAAGTTTTGAAGAGTTGGTGCTAAAACCAATGGAGAAGCAAGTTGGACTAACAAGATTAGGTGTTCTGCTACTAGTTTATGACTTGGGAGTTGATTCAAGTTAAATAGCTAGGATTATTTTCAGTTTGGCTGTCTAAAGGGGGACTTTGCACAAGCTAGTGGATTGGATCATAAGGCAAAGACAAAATTAGATTGCTTGGAGTAAAAGACTCTTAGTCATTGCTCTTTGAATCAAAATTCTCCTTGATTTCAATAGTCTAAATATGCGACGGACTCAAATTCAGCTATCCATTTCTTAAGTCTGTTGCATACTTGGCCAAAATCCTTTCTCAGTCAAAAGCTCTTTTAGTTCAGCATTGAAAATCTTCCTTATCTATATTCGTATCAAGGTATCTTCTTCTCGGACCAAACTTCTTGTTTTCACATACTTAAGTCCTTGATGAAAACTCCTTGAAGACATCTTGCAACCAAGTGTTTTTCTATGTATGACGGACCAAAGAATTTGGTCCGGCATACATATAAAATCATGCTCTTTCGACAGACCAAAAACTTCTCAGTTTTCCATCTGCAGCGGACCAAATATTTTTTAGTCCAGCACTCATTCAGATAATAAGCCTTTTGCCGGACCAAACCTTGGAATTATAATTATTATATCCATAGATAGACATACTTTCTTATTCGAAGGATTTTTCTTTGTTGACGGACCAAATCTTCTTGTGTTAAATTTCAGTCCGTCACTAAAGCAAATCTCTGGGATAAACTTATTTTTTTGTCAAATAAGGTCCTTAGCTACTTGTCGACGTTTCGAGCACCGGCAAGTAAATTTGTAAGTCTTAAGGGGCCACGCGTTCCCTGTCCCTGAATGGTTAGACTCGAGAGTCCAAGGTGTATACTGGTTCGGGCCGAATGTCCCTACTCCAGTTCGTGTGGTGGTATTGTATTGCCTTTAGTGCAAATGGCTACACAACGTTTACAAGAAAGAACTCGTCCTTCCTCTTCTTCTCTGTCTGTGCCCGTGTGTGTTCGTTCCACCCTCGTAAGGGGCTCCTGCCCCCCCTTTATATAGTAAGAAAGGGCAGGTTACACTTGGAAAAGGGGAGGTGACCTATGCTAAGAGCTTCGGTCCTTCATTTTGGCGACTGGTCACTGCCTGCCTTGCCCACGCCGGGTTGGTAGTCCCGTTGGGCAGGGCAGTTAGCCGCTTCGCCGGGAAATGGCGCACCTGCCTTCTGTGAGCCTGACGAGTGTTGACGTTGCAGTGTATAACGTTGGTACTGCCTCGGGAGGGAGCGTGTCTTCGTGTTATGCGTGGTCGGTTGATGGGACCAAAGCTTGACTTTAGCGACCATTTATGCCATCTTGGGAAAGAGCCACCTACTCCGTCTGATTATTTCGATTGTCCCGTCCGTAGGGCGCGCGTCGTGACCGACGGAGGCTTTGACACGCCCCTTGGCGGAGGTTGCCTTAATTTGGTCGGAGTCGGGGGATCCCGACCCGCCGCGGGGGTCGGGAGCCTTACTTGGTCGAGGACGCTCGTCCTGATCGGCCGGGGAGGGGCGTCCTTTGTGGTCCCACGGGTCCTTTGGTCGGTAATGGGCTTGAGGCAGCCTGCTTGTTACCCTAGGCTGTTGGGGTACCCCTGGTATGAGTATTCGTCACTACTAATCTTACAAATTCCCCTGTATGACGGACCAAATAATTTGGTCCGGCATACATGTAACTCACTCTTTCCTTTGCCGGACCAAACTGTCTGAAAATCCCATGTACAACGGACCAAATTTTTTGGTCCGTCGTATATGTCCTAAATTGGTCCGTCATACACATGACCAGTATCGCTAGGTTCTGTTGCTTAGTCCGTTGTAAACGTATATTTTGATATTTCTGACATTCTGACACGTCCAACAGCTACAGTAACAGGTGTAACGGCTATATTCTTTCCAAATGGCTATATAAGCATTTCCTGAGCCATCTACCAAAAGAGAATGAACTCCAAGCCAAAGTCTAGCGGTGTGATTTGCGAAGTGAACCAAGAGATAGAACTTGTGCAGAGTTTATTACTCTTGGATCTTAGTGATCCTAGACAGCTTGGAGGAAGTGAACAGTGCGACCTGTCCAAAGGTGATTGTGGAAGGCCACTGTGATTGTGACAGGTTCGGAACTCACCTCATTGGAGCAGTGAAAGAGTTACCTGAGTGATCACCAGGGCTACTGCGACTAGCTTTGGAGAAGCAATACTTCGGAAGAAGTGCTTCAACGTGGATTAGAAGTGCGGCTCTGAACCACGGGATAAATCTCCGTCTCATTTGTGTTTTATTTCGCTTTATTGCTTTCGTTGTTATCTGTATTTGCTTTTTGCTTCTGTCATTATATTGTACTGTGCTATTCACATATAGAGAATAGTGTACTGTCTCTAAGAAGTTAAAATTTGCAAAAGTTGCCTATTCACCCCCCCCCCTCTAGGCCAACTAGTTCCTTCAAGTGGTATCAGAGCTTGGTTTACCTTTATTAGCTTAATAGCTTTGGTAAATGGCCGAGGGAAATGGATCCGCAACTGTTAGTATTGGTAGAGTACCAATTTTTTATGGTACTAATTATGCTTATTGAAAAATTAGAATGAGATGTTATTTAGAGGCTGTTGGGTATGATGTTTGGAGGGTTACAGAGAAACCTTTGCTTCCTCGTGTCATGCCCGAAGGGCAATCTGTGTATGGTGAACCCACTCCTGGTGAGATTCAAAATATGCAGTATGATGCCCAAGCTAGAAATGTCATATTTTCCTATCTCAGCTTAGAAGTTTTTAATAGAGTAAGTAATCTTACTTCTGCTTATGACATATGGACAACATTACAAGAAATTCATGAAGGTACTTCTGATGTAAAAGAAGAAAATATTATGTTGTTCGAGAAAAATTTGATCAATTCAAAATGCTTCCTCAAGAAAATGCTAATGACATGTTCTCTAGGCTAAACCCTATTGTCAATGAACTAAAAAGCCTAGGAACTAAAATTTCTGATGTTGAGGTATGCAGGAAGATGATTAGAGTGCTTCCTCGAGCCTATCACAGTTTGATCACATATCTGTCCAATAGTGGTGATCTCAAGAAGCTTACTCCCAACGAGCTACTAAGTAAAATATCTGCTCATGAGCTCACATTAGCTGAAGCCCGAAGAAGATGCTCCAAAGAAGAAAACTATTGCACTCAAAGTCAAGGAAGTTTTACAAGACTCATCTGACTCGAATGATGATGAGTCAAGTGAAGATGAGGATGAAGATGTGAAGAAGTTAGCTCTACTCATGAGAAGAGCTAACAAAATCATGAGAAAAGTTAATTTCAAGGACAAAGGAAGGTCAAACTCTTACTAATCAAAGAAAAATCCTTTTGCTAATGTTATATGCTTTGAATGCAATGAAAAGGAACACATAGCTGCTCGGCGCCCCAACAAAATCAAGAAGAAGAGCAAGTTTAAGAGCAAGGATGATGAGGATGAGGAGAAGACTCGTGAAAAACCCAAGAAGAAGTTTTTCAAGAAAAGCTACTCTAAAAAATTTGCAAAGAAAGGAAAAAAGAGAGGCTCACATAGGAGAATGGATCACTGATGAAGAAAGTTTAAGTGAAGATTCATCCTCGGATGATGAAAATACAAAGTCAAATGGGCTAGCTGGACTTGCTTTAGATGAGTCAACTCCACCACCACCTTCATTTCCTCTGTGTCTTATGGCAAGATCAGATGAGGAAAATGTTAGTGACTCACCCTCTTATGATGAGCTAGTAGAAATAGTTGAAGAGCTAAATAATGCTTTGCATGATAAAACAAATTCAACAAGAGCTCTTAAGAAGACTATCACTGGCTTGTTCAATGACCAAAAGTTGCTAACAGACAAGTATGATAAGCTTATACATGAACATGGAAAGATTGTACAAACTCATAATAGTCTAGTCACAAGTCATGTTTTGCTTGTCAAGAATCATGAAGATTTACAGACTAAATATTATGAGTTAGAAATTGAAAATGAAATGCAAATCAAAAATTCTAACCATGTTTCTTTATGTGATGCATCAGTTTCATGTGACTTACTTAAAGATGAAATCATGACCTTTAGTTCTTCTGGTGCTTGTAATGATAATTGCAAATATGCTTCCTGTGTTAAGGAGCTTAAAACTGAAAATGAAGAACTAAAAGCCAAGGTAGCCAAATTTGATAAAGGTTTAGAAAAATGCTTTCTGGGTAGTGCTACTCTTGACAAAATTCTTGTTGAACAGAAATCCAACTTGGGCAAAAAGGGCTTAGGATATAAACCCAACAGCTCGCTCAAGAAAAATGGATCAAACAATTTCGAACAGATTTTTGTCAAAAAGAGCATTCAATGCTATTACTGTCATAAATCAAATCATGAACCTAAAAATTGCTATCTTGCAAATGTTTCTCATGGCAAAAGGGATTGTATGGTGGATGCCCATTACGTGCTATTTAAGGATTTTAGGGGCAAAATGAATGTAAAATATGTAGGTCCCTCAAATCTTGATAAGAAACTTAAAGCTGTCTGGGTACCTAAGGCCATGTTGTTAAATCCTTTTAGACCTAAACTTGCTGTAACTAACACCAAAGAACCCAAAAGTATTTGGGTACCTAAAAGTTAAGAAATAAATTTGTAGGTGAACTATAAAAGTGGAGGCAGACATTGGGTAATTGACAGTGGCTGCACTCAACATATGACCGGGACTTCAAGAATGTTCACTTCAATTGAAGGAGAAGGTGATCCAAATCACAAAATCACTTTTGGAGACAATAGCAAAAGAAAGGTAAAAGGTCTTGGTAAGATTGCTATATCAAATGATCACTCTATTGACAATGTTCTTCTTGTTGATTCCTTAAATTTCAACTTACTATCTGTTGCTCAATTGTGTGATCTTGGATTCCATTGTAACTTCTCTTCTGATGGAGTAACTGTGTTTGATAAAAATGAAAAGCTTATTTTCAAAGGTTTTAGATTTCAAAATCTCTACTTAGTAGATTTCAAATCTAACTCCTCATGCATCTCGACCTGCCTGTTAGCTAAAGTTTCTCTTGGATGGCTTTGGCACAAGCGTCTTGGACATGTAGGTATGTCTAATCTCAAAAAGCTTTTCAAAAATGAGCTAGTGGTGGGTTTGAAAGATGTTAAATTTGAAAAGAATAAATTATGTAGCGCCTGTCAAGCAGGAAAACAAGTAGCTAACTCTCATCCGATCAAAAATATCATGTCCACCACTAGACCACTTGAGCTTCTGCATATGGATGTATTTGGCCCCACTTCATATGCTAGCATTGGTGGTAATTGTCCAAAATGAATTTAATTGTCCCATCAAGAAAATAAGAAGTGACAATAGATCTGAGTTTGTTAATACAAATATTATTGAATACTGTGATGAATTAGGAATTAAGCATGAACTTTCTGCAACATATACTCCTCAGCAAAATGGTGTGGTTGTAAGAAAGAATAGAACTTTAATTGAAATGACTAGGTCTATGCTAGATGAATATGATACTTCTGATGCTTTTTGGGCTGAAGCTATCAATACTGCTTGCCATGCTGTAAATAGACTTTATCTTCACAGATTGCTTAAGAAAACTCCTTATGATTTATTGGTAGGTAGAAGATCCAATATATCATATTTTCGAGTATTTGGTTGTAAGGTATATATCTACAAAAAGAGAACTCTTTTGGGCAAATTTCAAACTAGATGTGATTCAGGCATCATGCTAGGATATTCTTCTAAGTCCAAAGCATATAGGGTTTTTAATAATTCAACTGGGCTAGTAGAAGAAACTTATGATGTCAAATTTGATGAATCTAATGGCTCACAAGGTGAGCATAAGAATTTAGATGATGTAGGAGATGATGGATTGATGCAAGCAATGAGAAAAATGGAAGTGGGTGACATTAAACCCAAGAAAGATAAGGATGAATCTCCTACACAATCAATGACACCACATGATGGAACACAAGAAGGAGAAGAAGAAAAGGAACAAGATCGGCCAGTCATCATCAAAAGTCACCATGCCATTGCTAAAGATCATCCCACAGACCAAATCATTGGTGAAATCAGTAAGGGTGTCCAAACTCGTTCTAGACAAGCTTCTTTTTGTGAACATTACTCTTTTGTCTCTTGTATTGAACCTAAAACAGTGGAAGAAGCTCTAAAAGATGCTGATTGGATAATAGCTATGGAAGAAGAACTTAACAATTTTGAAAGAAATAAAGTTTAGAGCTTAATAAAACGCCCGAAGGATCACAATGTTATTGGTACAAAATGGGTGTTCTGTAACAAGCAAGATGAAAATGGAGTGGTAATAAGGAATAAAGCTAGACTTGTAGCTCAAGGATTTACTCAAGTAGAAGGGCTGGACTATGGAGAGACCTATGCCCCAGTGGCACGTCTTGAAGCTATTCGGTTTCTTCTTGCCTTTGCTACTCATTTTAATATCACTCTTTTTCAAATGGAAGTGAAAAGTGCATTTCTTAATGGATTCATTGATGAAACTGTTTATGTTGAGCAACTACCTGGTTTTGAAGATCCAAACTTGCCAAATCATGTGTACAAATTATCTAAGGCACTCTATGGTCTAAAACAAGCTCCTAGAGCATGGTATAAACGTCTTAAGGATTTCCTACTTAATAAGAACTTCAGAACTGGGAAGGTTGATCCAACCTTGTTTCTAAAAGACATCAATGAAACATTAATGATTTGTCAAATATATGTAGATGATATCATTTTTTGGTGTACTAATGATTCTCTTTGCAAAGAATTTGGTGAAATGATGGCCAAAGAAATGTGTGACTGTACTAATGGGTGTACTAATGTTATTTGGCTGCTTTTGGCATTGCAGTGTTTTTTAAAAAACAATTTTATTTTTTTGGATGGACTATAATTGGCCCCGTTCTGTGAGGCTTCTAGCGTTATTCTCTCAAAAAAAATAGAGTGCTACGAAATAAAACCAACAAAATATCAAGGCGATTTATTGCATGCCCGACAATTTACAGGATTGCTAGCTAGCAAATGACGATGAATAAAGTCATATGTGGTTTTTATGGTACAATAAAACCCTGAATTCAGCCTACGCTAGCACACAACAAGACACAGCTTCGCCGCTACGGAGTGTAGGTGCAAACAATGGGGGGATGCTCTTGCCGCCGTTATTACTACTTCAACTGAAACCCCATTGCTGGTTGCTCATGCCCACAGGAGAGAATCAACTTCAATTCCAAAGTTTGGGACAGGACTGTCACCAAAATCTTCGCTTGGTTTTTGGATATCATGATTTGCATCGACGTAGGGCTCTGAGAGATCAGATGACCTTACAGAGGGAATGGCATGCTCCTCGAGAATATCTGATGATGCAGCCGTTGCTTCTTCCCGATCCAAAACAACGAGGACGTCTTCGATTTCAAATGTCAAGAACTTGTCTTTACAGGCTACACGATATTGAACCATGATAAGACTAGAATGAATAAATGGCGTTAGAAGGTTATTCAACGAGGCAGCCAGTACTTACTGTCCACAAGATGAGCAAGGTGGTGGATATTCTTTACCACAGTTCCGTTTAGTTTAATGACCTGACACAACATTATTGGTAACTGGAACACATGAGATGAATTCACAAGCATAAGAAGATAACTAAAAATGGAAGAGCCAAAGAGGTTTACCTGTTGATTGCGCATGTCCTCATACCCGTTGTTGACCTCGTGTGCCAAAACCTAGGCAGCACTGACAATTAAGGACACAATAACATAATGAAGTAGGGCTAGTCAATTTATCTTACCACATAATACAACAAACCTGTGATACAATAACAATTTGCTCGCCGTCGAAGCTTGCCAGAGAGTACCGTGCCTTCGCCGACAATTTTAACTGTAAATGAAGAAAAAAATGGCAATAACAATAAGAAATTACTGATCTTCAGAAAGAGTAAGCTGCAAGCATGATGAAACATGTTGGATGGTGATCTTACCCTTGATGGAACTATGCAATGCCTGCAAAGAACAGAAATTTATGCATTAGTAACTGCAAGCTTTTTAATACCAAGCAGATCTTAAAAGGGAAATTACTGGTTACTTACCCTATAAATGGTTTTTGTTAAAGGAGTGAAGACAAGGCCGGCAACTATCAGATAAGAAGGTTGGCCCCCTTCAACATGGATCGGTACCTTATTTGAGGAGATGAATATTCTTGTAATTTGTGCAAAATGATGAAATTAAAATTTCTAGTTTGTAGTTCATGAAAAGATGAGGGTTCTTAGTATCTTACCAAATGTTTTCTTGGCTGCAAAACAGTCTGGACTTTCATGAAGTTGCCTTCCCGAATGATACCTAGTTGAGCAACATCACCTGCATACCTGATTAACAAAAGCATCAACTTTTTTACTGCAACGCATGCACTCGTGCAGGAATAAGGTGCTGTTCAATGGGACAAAAATGCCACCAAAATGTCAGAGTTTATAAGATACACATACAGATCAATAGGACGACGCCTTATTGCCTTAGATGGATGAAGTTTGTAACTTTGGTGTGCATATCCAGAGGAAAAACGTAAAAAGGATCACACAAGGGAATTAAGCAAATAAAGCCCATTACGCAGATAACAAAGACTTGTTAGTGTTACGTGATTCTGCAGTACTTAATCCACTAACAGAGGTTTGGCAGGGTAACATTAAATAGATACATGCCTTTCGAAAAAAAAGAGAGGGGGAAATACAAGCTAGTTGACACAATATGTGACATATACATAATGCATCCGACTCACATGTTGACACAAATGTACGCAATATAGATTTATTGTTGATGAAAGATAGAGTTGTGGTAAAGTGCCATTTATGCTTTACACAATTTTGGATGACTAAAACAGGTTTTGCTGTACACAGATATCTATACATTAAAAAAATTAAAGCGCAAAAAACATTCTAAATAAAAGTGCATCTAGAAGACAACATACATAAATTAGCATGGTTAGTAAAAGGCACTTCAAAACTTGTAAGGAATTAGCCAGGGGTACTTACTTTTCATATTTTATATACGTTTTTAACTTTTTCCATAGTTGTCCTATTATTGCAAAATGTGTACTTCTCAACTTGACGTTGTCTTAAAATATAGGAAAGGTTCTACCGGAATTTTGTCCTATTTTTTCATATTTTATATACGTTTTTAACTTTTTCCTGATTTTTTGGACCTTTATCGGTTTTTTATAAAATTTTCACCATTTTCCCCAAATTTTTTCCTATTTTTCAATCAGTACCAATTTTCCGTTCTTACCGCTCTATAATTGCTGCATATTGGCTGATTATCGAGCGATATCGGTCAACAATCTCGAAATTACGATATCGGTCGATAATCTCGAAAGTTTGCCCTGGTTTGACTCCCGGTTTCAAATCGGTTTGACCTTGGAAACCCTTAGATTTTCTCCAATTATCGAACGATAATCAATGATTTTTTATAGCGGCTGGACTTCGATTTCGAGCACAAAAACGATATTGTTAACCCTGGAAAGTACTACTACTGGTAGTAATGCCGTCAACAATAATTAATGATGTGACCCCAGCTGAAGAAGAGGAAAACCTGATGTGGATACGCGCAGAAACAAATTCGCATCCTATTCCTATGGCAGCAGCTAGCACTATAGTATCTACCGGTTTAATGCCCGGATATGTATGAACTTCAGTCGGCAATAAATACTAGAAATGGAAAGATCTTTTCTTTGAACACACATTTTGGTACAGATGTTGCTAGCGTAACATGAACAGAGCAAAATGCAAATGCCTCAATTGATTGCAGTTTCAGATGGTGTCTCATTTCCAGATGTAACAATGCTAAAGACAAAGGGCTAGCAAGATCATCACATGAGTTCATATGATAGCACGCTCCTGTTACAAGTTCAGGATCAGCTGAAACCTGAAAGCCAATAAGGATTTCATTTTTCCTGTACAAGCACATGATGCCTCTTTTGCATGACATTCCAGAGCACAAAACACTAGAAATCCAAAGCAACTTCAGGAAACATGCACTACAACTAAGATGCACATGCTTAATACTCTTTCAGCAATCCAAGTGTCAAATGTGCACAAGCATCTGCATCTAGAACAAACTATCAGCGCAATGTAATGCATGCTTTTCAGCAGCTAGTAAAAATCATTACCATCACTAGCACAGAGCAGAACTCTTCAATGCAGGTGGTAAAAGTTCTCCATGGGAACAACACCAGTAATAAATAGATTAATAGAAGGATTATAGATCTAGCAACATTATTCGACTATAGTTCCAGATAAATCTCCCAACCCTCTACAACCAAAATTATGATAGGAATAATCTGCGGAGTACATGAGTAGATTGAAACGGACAGGAATTACGGTTCATATATAGAAACGAAAATTGCTAAGACGAAAGGAGACGCTGATGAAATAAGCTGACTGATCCTGTTCTTGCCAAGCTAATAAGCAAATGATGGTTCAAGGGCCGGAAGCTCTTATAAATGCAGGCAACTACTGGGACAAGACCCAATAGTGCGATCTGAACCTGCTCCGAGGTGCTTGTCCTGAAAGTGATCTGCCCACTCAGCTTGTTGTTCAGCCCAAGACGAAGTGCAATCTTTGAACCCCTTCCGATGCAGAACTGAGACTGCAAATTAGCCCCCAGAGCAAGGTCACGACGCCACTTCATCAGAGAAAGACCCAAGGTTGACAAAGACTGGCCAATTGGATAATTTTTGTCTTTCGGGCGTGCCTCCAAGTAAGCTCCATACGCGGTATCCCCTTGAGCTCGCATTGCACCAGTGCTGGCAACTAATAAAGCCGACCTCTTCCCGACAGAGAGCTGGTCCTCAACTTTCACCCCAGTTGCCACGATGTCACCCAAGATAGTCACTGAGAATACTCCAATAGTCTTTGTTTTTCTTGATATTCTTGAATTTGGCCTCACCACGGAGGATGTATGCAAGCTGCCGCCCAACAGACAACAGTCTGGATGTCGAAACCAGCAAGTGATGACGCATCCTCCCCATGCTTTGCTGAGATGGAAGAGTCCAAATGGATGCTAAATTCCTTCTTGTCCTTGGTGACCTGAACTGCCACGGCAGCTGGGAACTTGTCAAGAATAGCGAGCGTCTCTTCAACGCTTACTCCATCATAACCACAGTCATGATCGCAACCGTGCGCATCTAAAACAGGCCTTGCTAGGACAGTAGAGGTTGGCTCCAGAAAGCGGTAACGGTATGTGGGATTGTCACAATCAAATGAAGCAGGCAGCACCATATCAGGTAAGGGAACTGATACATTTTCTGGAGGAGGATCTTGATCGTTTTCTCCTGCGATATTAGCATACCCATAAGCATCCAGATCAGCTTTACCTCTCTTCTTCATGTCCTTTAACCTGCGGATTTGATCCTTCCACTGTTTCTTCTGGAGGAGCTTGACCTTGTAGTCGTAGTCATCAAAATAAGCATTCTTCTGCTCTTTTGCGAATCTTTCAAGCTGAGCTTTGGTCAATGGCTTGAAGGGAGGAAGCTGATCGTATTCCTCTTCTCTTCATCTTGTTCTATATCAGAATAGTCATCCAAATCAACATCAGAATCTCCTTCATTGCCACCCTGATCAGGGGAAAGCTTCGGGTGAGCTCTTGACTGCAGCAGGGAGGACAGCAGGAAGGGAAGCGGAAACGGAACCGAAAAAGCTTTCCAGGATTAGGATCCTGAAGTTTCAAAAGTGAGTTAGTTTCCGATAATATCTTTGAAGAGTAGCACAAGAGCAGCATCTGATGCCTCCAACTTTGGCCATTTGGAAGCACTTTCTGGCCCTCCCGATCCCTTCGGCAAGAAAGATGGTTCTCAACAAGGGCTACTGGGTTCATCAGGTGCATATCGCCTGCAGCTTGCCTGATGGATTGCTGGAGAATTTTTTTTTAAATAATACATTTTTTTAAATTAATTGCGGCATTAATACGCGGATTGAAAAATTTGCAAAAATAATATGTCGCGCCAGATGGTTCGGCGAAAACCAGGTAATCGCCAACTGGTTTGGCGAAAATGGTATTTTCGCCATACGGTTTGGCAAAATTAGGCTAAATGCGCGATTAGCAACGGCTGACCGAAATACTCGTCGGGACACTCTATTTTCGCCAAACCGTATGGCGAAAATAGGGTCGTCGCCAATTTCGCCATACGGTTTGGCGACCACCTATTTTCGCCATACGGTTTGGCGAAAATAGGGGCATTTTTTTGGCCCGTGCGTAGCAGGCTCGTCTGTTTTTCGGCGGAAGAAAAGAGAGAGCAGCTCGGGCAACGTCGGCGACGAGAAAGAGAGAGGCGGGAGGGAGGGAGGGAGAGAGAGAGAGAGAGGAGGGAGAGGGGAGGCTGCGCGCGGGAGGAAGAGTGGGGTGAGAGAGAGAGGAGGAAGACAGAGGAGGAGAGAGAGAAGAAAGAAGAAGAAAAGAAAAAAAAATAGGTAATTTTGTTTTTGTGTAACATTTATTTTTTATAGTAGCATAGAAAAATATTGTACGTAATGTTATATTTAAATTAATCAGTGTATTTATTTTAGGTTAGCGGTATTAGATTTGTACTTTAATGTTAGATTTAATTTAATCAGTGCATGTATTTTAGGTTAGCGATATTAGACTTGTACTTTAATGTTGTAGTATCCGTAGCGAGATAATTAATTAACGTTCTTTAATTTAGGTTAGTGAAATTACGTGTTAGTGTTGATCTAAAAATTTATTTCGTATATATGGTCGCAGTGATGTCGGATCCAGTGAAATTTAGGGTATATTATGGCGACGGTGAAATACAAAGTACGCAAAATGGTGTTGATTTAAGCAAGTTTTCGGTCATCATGATTGAGCACTCGTTCCCCGAAAGTGTTAGCATTCGCGATATAAAATTTTGGTTGACCCAATATTTTTCCCTGGATCCAAGTGTGTACTCTGTTACCATTGAAATCCTATTCACACGTAGCAAGAGTGATCCGGCTATTTGGGAGTTAAAGAAAATAGATCGGACATACTTGTGGCAGAAATGGTTAAGGTGGTGCAAGGGATCTCGCCTTGAATGTGTGATGCTGGTGCAGGCTTGCTCTAGAGAAGAGGTGGATATTAGTGATATGGGCGAGAGCGATCACATCGGTTAGAGTGAACAAGTTCAAGAAGTGGTGCCGGTTGAGATAGCGGCGGGGGAAGATAATAGGGATGCAGCAAACGCAGAAGGTTGGGCCGATGAAGGGGAGGAGATTGAGCAACTTGTTGATCAGTTGGAGTTAGTGGACCGTATGGCGGCGGAGGATGAAGTGAAATGTTGGAATGTGATGATGACATCGTGAAAATGACGAAGAGGAGGATGAGGATGATGATGAAATGCCTCGTAATGCAGGGGTAGCGGACATACCCATACAGACGAATGGAACAAGCAAAACCAATGCGGTATGGAAGTTTTGTGGGGCCATGAGTCGCGTTGGGAATATGGTGCAAATGTCATTCGATGAATCAAATATTCTCGAACAATTACGAATTGAAGTTGGCGGTGAGGCTTTGGGCATTGTCGCGTGAGAGAGTTCCGGTTGTCTTGTCCATCGGATAGATACACAATGAAGTGTAGAAGCGATGGATGTGAATTCGAGTTCATGCATACAAGCCAAACGCGAGGCGTTTTGGATGTATCCCAGTAGAGGAGCACACATGCGGACTAGAAAATATTACGGTGAAACACCGCAACTTTGAATGCAATTGTAATTGCTAGTGTGATGTTCAATGAAATCATTGAGAAGCGGGACATTGAGTGTTCAGTATATTGAAAGCAATCTTGAGAACCTTTAAGTACGGATAAGTTACTCGATGGCTCGGCGTGCGAAGCAAAAGCATTAGAGAAGAGGTTTGGTACATACGAGGCTTCGTGTTGCAACCTACCTCGTGTGCTTGATGTCTGAAACAAACGAACCCGGCACATACACGCTTTCAGCGAAAGTGAAGCAGATGCTAACGGGATCTACACATTTCGTCGTGCATTCTTTGCAATGGGTCCTTGCATTGCGTCATTCAGGTACTACCGTCCGTTGCTTTGTGTTGATGGTACATTTTTGACTGAAAAATACAAGGGCCAGATTCTAACGGCCATTCTTTGTTGATGAACAACCACATACTTCCATTGGCCTTTGCTTTTGTTGAGGTGAGAACCGGATAGTGGTGTGGTTTTTCAGACATCTGAATTTTGGGGTAGTTGGTAATCGGCCCAACGTGTGCATCATTCATGATCGTCACAAAGGTATTCTTTCGGCAATTAAGTCTCTACAGGAGGATCCTAATGAGCCATTCCTATGGCGTGACTTGCGAAGCATGTGGTGCATGAGACATTTAGGAGCAAATTTCTTCAGGCAATTCAGGAGTAAGAAACTGATGAACCTATTTAAGAGGTTATGCAAGCAGAATCAGGCACGTAAGTTCAACGCGCTATTTGTTGAGTTGGATAAGCACACAAGTGCGCATATCGAAGAGATGAAGAAGCAAGCACCTCACGCCGAACATTCGCCGCCCAAAAGGCTAACACCACTCGGGGAGCTCGATCCTCCTAATGTGAGGAGGCGATCGTCAAGGAACATAAAATGTTTCTCGCACTGGATAGAGGCGGAGCCTTTAGAGAAGTGGGCATTGCTCCATGACACTGGTGGCGCCAGGTTAGTATAGTTAATTGTGATATTTATTATGGTTAAACGAATAGGGGTGTTGTACTAACCGATATGTGTTGATCAGGTTTGGGGTCATGACAACGAATATAGCCGAGGTTTACAACTGGGTCATAAGAGGCCTCCGTCCGCTACCCCTTGTGGCCATCCTGGAAGGCATGTTGCACGGCATTGTTGCCTATTTCCAGAAAAGGCATGCGGAGGCTGTTCTTCATGCCACGACATTGCAAACACCATATTGTTGTCGGATGATGACCTACATGGAGGAACGAACCATTAAAGCTCAGCAGTTTGTGGTGCGTAGCTTCGGCATTAGTGAGTACCGCTTTGAAGTGACTCTTCGGTGCAAAGGGGGATTGGGAACCAATACAGCAATTATTACACACGAGGTTAATCTGGGCCAAGGGGCCTTTGGATGGTGCGAATGCACCGCAATAAGCGAGACTTCTTCATATTCCTTGCTCACATGTGATAGGTGCGTGTGGGCAAATTGGGATGAACACGTCGCAATCGTATCCCTTTCTACTTGAAGGATCATGTTGTCCATACAGTGCGTGAGTTACGTGGTTTTCGTACACACGGTGATTTATTTGGGATTAACAGAGATGAGCACATTTGTCTACGGATACAACCTTGCGGAGGTGCGCGAAGGCCGATCTGTCGTCCATGAGTCGGCGATTCGCAACGACATGAATGAATCGAGGTGGGTGGTCGTGTTAGGAGGTGTTACGAGTGCGGTGAGTATGGGCATAAGGCAAACCAATGCCGTAGCACGTGTAATGTGTACTTATTAGTTGTGCATCGAATTATGTATTATGTCTTCGTCGGTTGTGTATCGAATTATGTATTATGTATTTTCAGGTCTGTAAAGAATTATGTAAGCCTATTTACGTGACCATATTTATGTAATGTGTACTGTCAGTTATGTATCGAAATATGTGATCTTACTTATGTATTCTCATTTACGAAATCTTATTCATATTTGTGGGATGTTATGTAATATTATTTAAGATGGACGCTTGTCGTTTTACTTATATGTATACCGTGTTTAATATATGTCTTGTGTAATAAATATTTGCTTATTTGCTTGCAGGAATGGAGCACCCCGAGTCACTTCTGGACTCTGCGTTGGACCGACGGCACCGTGAGTTTGTCCACGCGACAGTAGGCAACGACCAGGTGCCTCTGCTGCGGATCCGAGCGCCTAGGAAGGCATGGTGCGTTGACCCACGCTTCCACACGAGGTGAGTAACACTACGTTAAATGTTATATTGTTCGCATAATTTTAGGTTTTATGACTTATATGTAAATAATGCAACCCTTTTTTGCATCCATAGGCTGTCACGTGCTGGCTTGCTTCCTCTTCGCATGGTTGAGGGGTCATTTCAGGACGCAGCTGTGCCCGATGAGCAGGCCGAGGGTGAGGACGGTCCAGAGCGGTCACGGTGTTTTCCGTTCGACCGTTCCCTACTGGCGTCTTTGGTCGACCGTTGGAGGCCAGAGACACACACTTTTCACCTTCCCATCGGCGAGCTGACGGTGACCCTGCAGGACGTCGCCATGCTTACTGGGTTGCCGATCGCTGGGACACCGGTCGGACCCTCGGTGACTCCTGTCGGGTGGGTGGCGAACCTGGAGGAAAGGTTTGCCGGGGTGGTGCCCCTTGATCCAGAAATACGGATCGACAAGAGGCACGGCCCATCGAGGAGGTGGTTGGCCCAGTTTGAGGTTGGTACTTTTACATTCCAACACTAAGTCCGTACACTCGCCGATTATTATTCTTTTTTTATGTAATATTGACATGATATTTCACTTGTTAAATTGTTGAATTGTCGCAGGTGCAACGAATGGCTCCGATGCCCATGGACTACCAGGTTGCACGGCACCTCGAGGCATATCTACTTTGGTTGCTCGGGTGCGTGATGTTCACGTCGACACACGGCGACAACGTCGACGCGCGTTGGGTAGCCTATGCACGGGCTATTGCTGATGCTGAGCTCGAGGACGTACCAGCTGGTCCCTGTTCCTTTAGGGGATCGAGTGCCATAGAGAGTGCACTGGTGAGTTACTCGCCCGCTACATAATTATGATAAATGCTTATGTTATATTTGTACTAATGTGTATTTCTTTTCAGATACTCCACCCAGGGACCTCAGAAGACGATGGTGACCTTGGCACGGAGGATGGAGCCGTGGCTTCGCCAGTGGTGGAGCACTAGAGGGCGTCGTCGGCGAGGACACGCCATATGGCGACTCCTCCTACCAGCAGTACATAGCCTGGTACGTGGCACGGACGCGTACTCGACTCGTACTTGTAGAGGAGCCACCCACCCAGACGTACGCTCCGAGCGTGGCAGACTTGTACCCGGGCCAGGCATGAGCATCCATGCACGCGATGGTAAGTCTTATTGCGTAAGGTATGTCATGTGTTCCTTGCCTTCGTCGTTGTATTTATGATTCATTCAATGCGTGGCGGGTGGACCACGCCAGGACTTGCGAGCATAGCCACGGCATTTTGAGTAGGTCGCGGGCGGAGTCGCGGTCTGCCGACGAGATGACAGAGGCGTGAGACGCGTGGTGGCGGGACTCGACGGATCGTGGGCTCGGTTCTTGTCGTCAGTGGGCGCGGCCCGACCGTGGTACCTCATCCAGGCCGCCACCCGTGCCTTCGTACCACACACCGGCCCCAGCTCCTGCCTACGCAGTGGAGGCAGAGTCCTCCTACCACACCTCTGTGCCTCCGGCCCCAGGCGTGGCTAGAGGGTCCAGTTGGCAGGCACCATGGGGTCCCACCATGGTCCCCACGCCAGGTTAGTAAAGCAATATTCAATTGTCGGCATTGGTATCAATACCACCTCGTCAGGCTACTTCGCCGATCAGTACTCTTGGGCGGACGATTCTTCACCGGCAAGATTCGCCGGCCCCAATCCGGCCAATGACGCGATCGACGCAGCCTCCTCCAGCGACGCAGATAACGCAGCAGGACTACGGCACCTCCTCCGGTTACGCATTGTCGCCCGAAGCGTCGCCCGTCAAATGGTTGACCCTCGGTTACGGCAGCGCGAGCATCCCAAAGACTTCACACACAACCTCTAGACGATGCACCGGCTTCAGCACGTAAGACAAAGAGAGGTCGTGGCAGGGGTAGGGGTGCTTAGGGGGGTGGTTAGGGGTAGTACCTTATTTTGTTGTCATGACATAAATGTCTCGTGCTTCCTAACCTTACGTACAATTTACTATTTCACACCATTTGGTGTGCTATGATCGCGTTGTGTTTCATTTATCGTAATCTGTTTCGTAATATATAACCGTTTCATCGCCCTACGAACAGGCGTTTCGAACCTTGATAGGGTGCTCGCATCCACGTTATACGCAAAAGGCGTTCCGCATATTTTCCATCCCTCTTCAATCCTTTTCACCCCGATTTTACGGCACGAGATCATCACTTTTGCCAGACCGATTTAACAACACGCTACCATCAGCTTTGTCAGTCCTAAAATTGCACGCACGACTACCTTTTCAGCCCGACTAGACAACACACTCCAGCGTTTTTCTATCCCTCTATATGTTTCAATCCTACATTCCAACACGTAGTCCATACACCACCGCTTCGAGTCTATGAAAGGCCAAACCGCAAGCACACAACCGCAGCGTCCACTCACACTTCTTCACCATGGCTGGATCCTCTAGCAGAGCATTTTTGTGGACACCCGATATGAGCAACGTAGCTCTTAATTGCACGTTGAAGGTTACGCGTGGTGGAAAGGACGACCCATTCAAGGAGGAGATCCTGAATAAAGTGCTGTCCAAATTGCAAGAGTGGCGCTCGACATTACGGAGGCATAGCATGACAACCTCCGGCCTGAACCTTGCGACCATCGACGACCTGAAGGCGCACTTGCAATGGTGGCGTCAAAGGTATTTCAGGGTGTGCGAACTAGCCGACCACCCTTCTACTACATGTTTGTCTAGAAGATATTACAGGATACTGATGCTGCCCGATCGGTATGCAGAGCACATTAAGGTTAGTTATTCCTTATTTTTTCACCATACTAATCTTTTTACCATTTATACATAATTCACTACTTTGCATGCTCGTGTGCTAGTTATTCCCTGAGGATGAAGAGTTGCTGAACAAAGATATTCCAGAATTCTTAGCGATGTACATGCTCTTGGCGGTGGCGTGATGCGGTTTAAGCGAAGAGGCGGCGGATCCAGTGCAGGGTAGAGATCGACACGATCTGCTGCGGCAATTTCAAGAGGACGCGTTCAACCACCACCGGAGGGAGGCTCACTCCTAACTATGCAAATGATGATGGCGATGGCGATTTCGTGTCACCTCCACCTCGGCGTTCAAGCACTTGCACAGCAGGTCATTCAAAAACAATGGAAGAGGGCGTTCAACCAAAGACTACTGGTGGGCTAGCTCGAACCATACGGATGACGATGACGAAGATGATGGCGATTTCGTGTCACCTCCACCTCGGCGTTCAAGCACTTCCGCAGCAGGCCGTTCAAGAAACAATGGAAGAGGATGTCCAACCAGAACTAGAGGCGAGTTAGCTCCCAACCATACACATGACGATGACGATGACGACAATTTCATATCACCTCCACCTCGGCGCTCAAGCGCCACCGCCAATGATGACTTTCATCTTTGTCAACCGATGAATATGTCCATACAATGTATCGTATTTTCACTTGTGTTGTATCCCGCTTTATCAATTCTACGAGGCATGTATGGGCGTATGTTGTACTTCAGTTCTATGAATTCTAAGGTACGTATCTATATTGTATCAATGTCGAGTCATGAGGCAGTTTGAAATATCAATGTCGATTTTTATTTGTCCTCAGATTTAGCGCACATCGAAAGACGAACAACGAAATTTCATTTTTTCCCAGAAATAATAAACTGACAAATAATTTTGGGAAGCACTACGTTAATTATGAAATACAAATACAACTAATTTTTCTGAATTAATTGTATCCACTTTGAACTATACAATTCTACCGCCCGTAGTTGAAAGAAAAATTAAATTTCCTTTCAAATAGTTTTTATAAAAAAAAATTCCCGAGCGGCCGGTGAATGAGGTGCAATCTTGCAATTTTTGGGGCGCAACATACATTTCGCCAATTTAAATATAAATTTGTGTTATTCATAACAAAAAATCATACTTCAATTATCACAGACAAATATAATTTTTTTCCATTTATTGACCCTACGGTTAACTACACGAATTATCATTAACTGGATTTATTATTTACAACATTTTCGCACGAATTCTCTCTCTTTCTCTCCCCCTCTCTCTCCCCCCCCCCTCTCCCCCTCCCTATTTTTCTCCCTTGTCGAAAATCCCCCTAATTTCGCCGAACCAGTTTGGCGAAAATAGGGTGTCCCGGGCTGTTGCTCCGTCAAACGCCTCTTAATTGCGCAATTAGCCTAATTTCGCTCCGGCCCTTTTTTCCCTCCTACGCGTATGGAACCGGTGAGTGGGCGAGGCAAAAAAACCCCTATTTTCGCCAAATGGTATGGCGAAAATAGGGTTGTCGCCATACCGTTTGGCAACAACCTATTTTCGCCATACCATTTGGCGAAAATAGGTTGTCCCGGCCAAAAAAACTGTCAGCCACTTTAAATTACGCAATTAACCTAATTTCGCCAAACCATATGGCGAAAATACCATTTCGCCAAACCGGTTGGCGATTACACTGTTTTCGCGAACCATCCGCGACGGCGTATTATTTTTGCAAATTTTTCAATCCGCATATTAATGCCGCAATTAATTTTAAAAAATGTATTGTTTAAAAAAAAAATCATTGCTGGATAATGTGGGATCTCTGTGCCATTAACACCTCATATGTCATAGGGGCTCCATTGAGGCCTTCAGGAGGAGCAGAAGCGGCATGGGTGAGAGCAACAATGGCGTTGAACCATATGGATGAGCCCAGAACAGCAGTAATGGTTTTAGAAGAGGCAGATCATTGAGATCCCGGCTCAGACTATCCAGGCGGTCCACATATAGAACGATATATATCCGGGGGGCCATTTCTTGGTACATTTCTTGACAGAGGCAAGAATTTTCCTGTTGGATCCTTGATCCATCCCATTGGGTCGAAGGCCTGGAGTATCAATGATTCGTATCTGGACACCATCTACATTACCAACAATTTCCCGCACACTGGTGGTGGCTGCACTAAAAGCATCAGCTTTGGACTCCTCTTCACCAAAAATAGAATTTATAGTTGCAGTTTTGCCAACTCCAGTCTTTTCTTTCCTAAGACGAGTATGTTGCACGAGAAGCTCAAATCCTCTTTTCCGTCTGCTTCAAGCTGTAAGGCTTTCTTCCGTGCATTCTATGCTCTCCTAAAAACACCTTAACTAATTAAAGGCGGAAGAGCAGATCAGTCGTTAAGGTTCTGAATAGGGCCTGCGCATCCGAAGCACAGCCCAGCCCAGCCCGAGGGCCCTAACCCACCGTCACGCCCTCCACACGATCCCCTTCTCTGTCATAACCACTCCCGTCGCTCGCCTCCCCGCGACCCCCTTCGCTCCCATCGCCGCATCCTCCGCCGCCCTACTGTAACGAGTGGTCATGATGTAATGAGTGGGTGATCCATCGGTGGATGTTGGTTGGCAAGTGGATTAGTGTTGTCGGATTTAACTGTTGTAGCAGTAATTGCTGTTTTACAAACAGGTTGAGTTACAGGGAGTAAGAAGGGAAGGGTAAATCGGAGGATACATATAGATTCGTCTGTAAGTGAAAGAAACACGAAAAATGAAATGAAAAGTTTTCCATCTATCTTTTGTCTGCTTCTTCTTCCCCCTTTCGTGTGTTCTTCTGCATTTGATCTCACGCCCCAGCATCACGGTGGCCAAGGGATGTAACAGCTTGGTATCAGAGCCGAGTTTGATCAATCAGGCCTTGAGTCGTAAAATCCCGGAGGAGGGTTGGAGAAACTCGGAAGTGAGCAATCGGTTCTGAGTATTTCCACAAAAAAAAAATTCCCCAAATCTGGTTGACTCGGCTTGATTGATTCACCACGGCGCCCACAAAACCTTCCGTTCAGACGAGGTTTGTACTGGAAGCAATGGGGGAAACTGCGAAGAAAATGGAGGAGCAACAAGCAAGTATTAAGGAGAGCATTGATCTTCTGTTTGCGAGGATGGAATTGATCGATGCAACGCAACAACAATTGATGACGCGCACGGAACTCACGGCCAGAGCGGTGGAGCAAAGCTCAAAGGACCAGCAACTTTTTGCCAGACAGATGGAGGCAACGGCTCAAGCGGTGGCGCGGATCACCGTGGGGCGAACTTGGGAGACGAATAGAAATGGAGAGGAGAATGGAACGGACATGGGTAAGGCTGTGCTTACACCCGCACCTCAGGGGCCTTGGGGAAAGACAGCAATAGAACATTCTTCTTCTTCATCAGGAGGTGTGCAGCCCAGGTGCTCGGCGGGAGCTCCACAAGCAACGGCTTATCCCAATGGACGTTATCTACGAGAAACAGCAGGAACAGAAAGAAACCCACTGCCTAAACTAACATTTCCAAAGTTTGATGGTGAGGGTCCTCGGATCTGGAGAGACAAGCGTACGGATTATTTCAGTCTTTATAACATTCCGGAAGCACTATGGGTCACGGCAGCTACAATGCATATGGAGGGAAATGCTGCCCGGTGGTTGCAAGTTTATAAGGCTCGACATGAATTGGGAAGTTGGGAGCAGTTTGCTCATGCGGTGGAAACAAAGTTTGGGGCCTTCGATCACAGGAAATTGCTGGAAGAACTAGTTGAGGTCAAGCAAACTGGTACAGTGACGGATTATAAAAGGCAGTTTGATGAGTTGATGTATGAGATTCTCATGCACAACCCTCATTATGGGGAAGAATTGTTTGTATCACAGTTTGTAAAAGGTTTGAAACCAGAACTTAGAGGAGCAGTGCAAAGTCTGGTTCCGGAAACGGCGGATCGAGCATCTCTGTTGGCCAGTGTGCAACAAGATGTACTCGAGCGGAACAAAAGATTGAAACTGAGGACTGGAAATAACAGGGAGGTTGGGGGTCAGATTAGGCCAGAAAATCCGATGGGCAATATCAAAATGGGTCAAGGGGAGTTATGGAAAGCGAGACAGTTGCGTGAATATCGTCGTGCCAACGGTCTTTGCTACCAGTGTGGCAAAAAATACGAGCCAAACCATCATTTGCTTTGCAAGAAAAAGATACAAGCACAATTGCATGTTATGGCGGCAGAGGAACCTGGAGAAATATTGTCTGATGCTGTACTGGATATGATTGAGGTTGCAGATTTTGACAGAGAAGAAACAAGCAATTTATCATTGAATGCATTGTCCGGAATGAATGAGAAGGAAACGGTGCGTATTTTGGCCTTGGTTAGGAATCAAGTAATGTTAATTCTCCTTGATTCAGGTAGTTCACATAGCTTTGTGAATATGGGATTCTTGCACAAGATTGGATGCATACCACAAAATACAGCGCCGATGGAGGTGAGAGTAGCAAATGGAGATATTTTGAGATGTGATAGTTGGGTACCGCAATTTGAGTGGTGGACTCAGGGACATACTTTTCAAGCAGATCTGAGGGTATTGGAATTGGGAGCATATGATGCAATATTGGGTATGGACTGGTTGAATGCAAACAGTCCAATGACCTGTAACTGGAAGGATAAGGTGATAGAGTTTGATCATAAAGGCAAGAAGATACAAATACAAGGAGTGAGAGGAGTTGACCGTGCAGAAATTTCAGCGTTAACTGTGGAGCAATTTGACAAATGGAACAAGGGAAATGACATTTAGGCAGTGGGAGTAATCCAAACAGAACAACCAGAGAAGAATGAATCAGTACCAGAGGCAATCAAGCATGTCTTGCTTCAATATGCAGATGTTTTTGCTGATCCAAAAGGGCTGCCGCCAAGAAGAAAGTATGACCACGCAATAACTTTAATTCCTGGAGCTACCCCGGTTAATACAAGACCATAACGGTATTCCCCTTTGCACAAATACAAAATTGAGCGACAAGTAGCTGAGATGATTAAAACAGGAATTATTACACCAAGTGTAAGTCCTTTTGCGTCTCCAGTTTTATTAGTGCAAAAGAAAGATAGTACGTGGAGGTTTTGTGTGGATTATCGCCGTCTTAATGACCTCACAATCAAAAATAAATTTCCTATGCCGGTGATTGACGAATTGTTGGATGAATTGGCTGGTACCAAATATTTTTCTAAATTGGATCTTAGAGCAGGATATCACCAAATTTGTATGAAGGAAGAGGATGAAATCAAAACAGCATTCAAAACTCATCATGGTCACTACCAATTTCGGGTCATGCCATTTGGGCTCACAAATGCGCCGGCAACATTTCAATGTGTAATGAACTCGATATTGGCACCTTTTCTTTGAAAGTTTGTGTTGGTCTTTATGGATGACATACTCATTTATAGCCCTGGTATGGACACTCATGTGAGGCACTTAGAGATTGTATTGCAAACATTGCGAGAGCATCAATTTTTTTGTAAAAAGAGATAAGTGTACTTTTGCTCAAAAACAATTGGAGTACCTTGGCCACATCATCTCAGATCGGGGAGTAGCAACAGATCCGGCAAAGACAAAAGTGATGCTAGAATGGCCACGGCCAAGAAATATTACTGAACTGCGAGGATTCTTGGGCTTAAACGGTTATTACCGAAAATTTGTGAAGGATTATGGGATCATAGCAAAACCATTAACCAATTTATTGAAGAAAAAGGGTTTTGAATGGAATGACCAAGCAGAAGAGGTTTTTCTGAAATTAAAGAGGGCAATGACAACGACTCCTGTGTTAGCGCTTCCTGATTTTGAACAGGAGTTCGAGGTTGAAACAGATGCATGTGAATATGGGGTGGGAGCTGTTCTACTGCAGAATGGACATCCGATCGCTTTCTTCAGTAAGGCTCTTAGCTCAGCTCACCGACATTTGTCCATATATGAAAAAGAATTCCTAGCTTTAATGCTCGCAGTTGAGCGATGGAGGTCCTATCTGCAACACAATGAGTTTGTGATCAGGACAGATCATAGAAGTTTATGCTATTTGGATGACCAGCAGCTCCAATCAGATATGCAGCGAAAAGCAATGACTCAGTTGATGGGACTGAGATTCTGCATTGTGTACAAGAAAGGAAGGGAGAATGTGGTAGCGGATGCACTATCCAGAGCAGGTCCACCAATGGAATTACAAGCTGTCTCAGTTGTACAACCACTGTGGATACAAGAAGTAGTTAACTCTTATACTACTGATATGAATGCACAACAGCGCCTAGCGCAATTGGCTATTCATAGCCCAGATGAGGAAAGCTTTGAATTGCATCAAGGGCTAATCAGAAAGAAAGGCAAAATTTGGATAGGGGACAATTCAGCTCTGCAAACCAAATTGATCACAGCATTTCATGCGGGTGCGCTAGGAGGTCATTCTGGAATTAATGCAACCTATCAGAGGGTAAAGCGGATGTTCTCCTGGACTAACATGAAGATGGGGGTGGAAGATTTTGTAAAGCAATGCAACATTTGTCAACTGGCAAAAGGGGAACGATCGAAACCTGCAGGTCTTTTACAGCCCTTACCTGTTCCAGAAGCAGCTTGGCAAGACCTTACCATGGATTTTATTGAGGGACTACCCATGTCGGAAGGTTGCAATGTAATTATGGTAGTGGTGGATCGATTTTCCAAATACGCACATTTTATAGCTCTCCGTCATCCTTTCACAGATCAAAAAGTGGCGTATCTATTTCTAGAGCATATTGTGAAACTACATGGAGTACCAACATCTATTGTCTCAGACAGAGATGAAATTTTCACTAGCCTATTCTGGCGCGAGCTCTTCAAAGCATTAGATACCAAGCTTCAGTATAGCACGGCTTACCATCCTCAAACGGACGGCCAAAGTGAAAGAGTAAATCAGTGCCTGGAAATGTACTTAAGGTGCGCTGTTCATGAATCACCGGGAAAGTGGAGGAGTTGGTTGGCGCTGGCGGAATTATGGTATAATACAAACTTCCATTCATCTCTTAAGTGTTCCCCTTTTAAAGCTCTCTATGGGATAGAACCACACTTTGGGACCTTGCTAACCACTCCGGATAGTTCTTCCGAGGAAGTATTGGATGTGCTTCAAGATCGCGTCAGATATAATGATATGATTAAGCAGCAGTTAGCTCGAGCTCAGAACAGGATGAAGTTGCAAGCAGATCGAAACAGACAAGAGCGGCAATTTCAGATTGGGGAACAAGTCTTACTTAAGCTACAACCATATGCCCAAACATCATTGGTTAATCGACCTTGTCCAAAGTTGGCACATAAGTTTTATGGTCCTTATACGGTGCTGGACAAGATTGGTCAGGTGGCTTATAAACTTGATTTGCCATCAGAGAGCTTGATTCATCCAGTGTTTCATGTTTCGCAACTGAAGGCCTTCATTCCTAATTACTCTCCAGTGTTTGCTACTTTGCCGAAAATTACAGAACTGGATGCTTGTTCAACTGAACCAGAGAAGATATTAGACAGGAGATTGGTCAAAAAAGGGAATGCAGCGGTGGTGCAGTGTCTCATCAAATGGTCTAGAATTCCAATTGAAGCAGCGACGTGGGAAGACTTGACGGTTCTGCAAAATCGATTTCCAGACGCCATTGCTTGGGGACAAGCAACGTCTTTGGGGGGGAGTAGTGTAACGAGTGGTCATGATGTAATGAGTGGGTGATCCATCGGTGGATGTTGGTTGGCAAGTGGATTAGTGTTGTCGGATTTACTGTAGCAGTAATTGCTCTTTTACAAACAGGTTGAGTTACAGGGAGTAAGAAGGGAAGGGTAAATCGGAGGATACATATAGATTCGTCTGTAAGCGAAAGAAACACGAAAAATGAAATGAAAAGTTTTCCATCTATCTTTTGTCTGCTTCTTCTTCCCCTTTCGTGTGTTCTTCTGCATTTGATCTCACGCCCCAGCATCACGGTGGCCAAGGGATGTAACACCTACCTCCGTCTTTGCTTCCTCCTCCTCATGATTCCCCGCTCCATCATAGCGGCCTTGGCCTCGGCCTAGGAGTCCGCGCTGCCCAAGCCCCCCAATCCCGAGGAGCTCTCGAACGGCGAAGGGGAGCCGTAGCCGGTGTCAATCGCCGCAGAGACGCCTGCGCCGGCGGCAGAGGGTGTGTTGGCAGAAGAGGAGGCGACGAGATCGGCGCCGTCTAAGTCTGTGGAGACGGAATCATCCTCTGGAATCCCCTTAATCGCCCCCAGAGAATCTTTGCTTGCAGGTGAGCTTGGGGCGGTGGTGTTCTTGCACGGCTTCCCGAAGATATGGTACTCGTGGTGCCACCAGATTCTAGCCGTGGCGGCCGCCGGGTACCGAGCCATCGCTCCGGACTGGAGAGGGTACGGGCTTTTCGGCCAGCCGCCGGAGGCGGAGGAGGTCTCGTACGACGACCTGTTAGAGGATCTCATCGACATTCTCAATGCTCTCTCCATCCTCAAGGTAGTGTATCCGAAATCAATAGCTCGTTGGAGAAAATTTTCAAGTTGGTATCAATCTCTAGGGCCTGGTTTAGAACTTCAGATAAGGCCCTTTGGTAGGGCATGTAAACAAAGGCTTAATGTACCGTATAGATTTGAAATGAATTTGTTTAAACCTTGGATAATCTGTAAAATACGGAATTTATCTATGTGGGTAAAGGAGGTTTGGATTAGCTGGTTTAGTTCAGGACATGTTCACCGTCTTAAAAATCACAGAACAATGAGGCATGCCTACATGTTCATCTATCATGCTGCTTTTAAGAAGTTGTTTGACAATATGGCATCAAATCTATTGAATTGATCTGTCAATCTGGTACTGTAAACAAAACCAATAATGAGACCTGTAATTCAGGTTGTTTATTATGAGACATTAGAGGTCTTATGAGTAAGAGCTTTTTTTCCCGTCGTTCTAATGGATAAGAATCACTTTCTCTTTCCCTAAATGGAACCAGTTCATGCTTCAAAAATTGCATTAGCTGGTGCCTTGTTCTGAATCTGATAACTCCCATTTTGCTTCAAGTCAGGCATTCCATGTGGGGAAGGATTTTGGAGCCGTGCCAGCCTACGATTTTGCTCTCCGTCACCCCAACCGTGTATGTGGTGTGATGTGTTTCGCTATCCCGTTTGGCCCTAGTGGACTCTCCTTCACCACCATGCCGGGAGGCTTCTACATTTTGTGTTGGCAGGTAACTTTCTACCCTGAAATTCCCATGTCAGGAATGAGCAGTGTGTTTGCGCATCATATGACAGCGAAAGCCTGTGCTTGTAGGAACCGGGAAGGGCAGAGGCTGACTTTGGCAGATACGATGTCAAGAGAGGTGTGCGCACCATCTACATTTTGTTCTCTATCAGTGGGATCCCCGTGGCAAAAGAAGATCAAGAGATTATGGACCTCGTAGACTTGTCGACATCTCTTCCAGAGTGGTTCACCAAGGATGATCTTGCTGTCTATGCATCACTCTACGAGAAATCCGGTTTTCGGTATCCCCTGAAGATGCCATACAGGTAAGCGTGACTTGAGTTTGTGCCAACTCAATACTACTACTAAGCTTTTTGGTGCTTGACAAAATTAATTAGGTGTATGCTGCACTTGATAGATCTATGCATAATAGGTAGCCAATTGAAGATCCAAAATTCCAAGTCGCAGTGTTCGTCGTCATGGGGGAAAAAGATTACGTCTTTAAGCTCCCTGGGGTTGAGTCCGTTCTGAAAGACAGCATCATGGAGAAGTTCGCACCAGACCTGAAGATCACCTACATCCCTGAAGGAAGCCATTTAGTTCAGGAGCAGTTCCCAGACAAGGCCAATGAGCTCCTCATTGGCTTCCTGAAGGATCATCCTGTGGCTGCATAGATGTTCTGGTAGACCCCAACTACACTTCACCGAGATACTCGATCTCACGACAGTTGTTCGGATTCTCAATATAGGATTTGTGATGACTGATGCTGCTCTGTGTGTGCTAGTTATGCCTGAAACTATGCTGCATCTAGTAGTTTGTACTGCTAGTTTTATCAGAAATAGAAAGGGTTGCTATTTGTCCACTTTATATGATGTATCTTCTGATTTTGTCAAGCGCAGCCATTGATATTCCAACTGGTAAGATGCCTGGTATTTATATTTCTGTCAAGTTTGTTCCAAACATTTCACAAGAGACTCGAGCGGTCCGTGCTCTGAATCAGGTTGCAACGGAAAATGCCCGTTACCCAAGAGACATTTATTAGTCTCTCTCTAGCTTTTTCATGCTTTACGCATTAATTCAACTGAGTGGTTACATAAGGTGCATCTAAATCAAACTTCTTTCTCACTGCAGGACTTCATCGAAAATGACGATGCTTTCATGGACGGAGACTGGGAGTTGGTCCCTTAGCCTCTAACCCTCATGCGAGATGTTTCTGCAACTGTGTAGGTCAGCTACTGATCAATCCATGCCTCTTGCACATTGTATGTGCGAAATTGTGCTGTTTGTAGTGTGCTAGTTAGGAGCAAGTCATCTTGAGAAGAATGCCATTGGCATCTAGTGTAGTCATATGGAGGTCTATTTCATATCAGCTTTAGCTTTTTAACTTGGTGGTTTTTGGGATCATAAAACAAAGTTATGTTATGTCAGGTAGAACTAGTTTTCATGTACGTGTTGGATGATCAAATGAAATGCTTTACATGGATTATCTGAAATGTTGTGATCTATCCATTATCCGTGGCTCCGTGCAATGGTGTTCTTTCCTTGAGAAAAACAAAATAAGTGAGCACGGATACCAAACCATTGTTCATTGCAGTCTTGGATTGGGAGCCAAACAGAAGAAGCAATGCATTTTCAGAAACAGAAACTGAGTGTGAAGGGAACCTTGCATTCATGATCCGTGTAGACTGTGTAGACTATTCGAGCTTTATTTCTGATGCTGAGTTACAGTACATATCTTACTGACTTTGCACTGTATTTGATCTTAACTTGCCATGTCTATCACGGTATCACCTTGTGAAAGAAAGAAAATACCCTTTTTTTAAATGGAGCCAAATATTTCTTTTCCTTATCTGTGACAGCAATGGCGCCATACTGTTACATCTGTGCAATGTCCTGATTATATTGATCTATCCATCCCTGTATGATATCAACTTCTTGTCGCCTTTGTTCTACAACCCAGTCTAAGGACATCCTTGGTTGCAGATCTGAAGTCCAAATGATGAGCCCCTGACCATCACAACCCCTAATCGTGCGGAAGCAAGTCCAAAAATACTATCGTTTTAAACATTTTCTTCTTCTTCTTTACCTCTCTGTGACAAGGGCAATAATGCTGGATGATATGTTCTTCATCACCCTGATTGCAATACAAAAGGAAAACATTATGGTTTCTTATAGCAAATATGTTATCCGAAAGACTGAAACTACCAACAAGAATGATCAGATGGTGAAATCTTTTATAGCAAATATGTTACAAGTGACAACCTCCTTGATGGGGTAGGCAGGCAGATTCTCCAGGAAATTGGCTGGGGTTGGATAGTCCAGTTTCTGAATGAAGAAACAGACTGGACAGTCCTGAAATTTCAGAGGACAAAAAACAATGTAATACACGGCATTCTTAGTTCATCAGTTGAGCAGGCTTGTCAAGGTGAGCTTTACATGCCTGTCATATCATAAATGTGACAGATAAGGTCTCTGTCACTAGCAAATATATAGTTGCTTACATTCACAGTAGTACAAAGGACAAAGGCTTTGGTTTTCTTGTGTACATTACTCTTCCCTTTGATTTATGCACATTCTGTAGGTATGCAAGTCATTTGCCATTTCTCGCCTACAAGATTTGATTAATGTTTGATTTACTTGCAGTCTTAATTTTCTTTTTCCTTGTCTGATAAGATTAAGAAACAATTGTATTGTATGATGAGAAAACAATAATAAGCAAACCATACAAACATTTTTACTAGATAATTTTTTCCAAAACTACCAGCTTGCTCTGGAAGCAACAAAGTTTGATGTTCGCAAAAATAAACAAACAACAACTATACTCGAATGCTGGTAAGAAAAGACCTAAGAACATGCATTAAGAGATAGATTGGTCTACCTGAAAATGCAGTTACTCCACCGTTCGAGCATATCACCAAGATTGACAATAAAGGCTCTGGAAATTAAAGAGGCCAAACATGTGAGGATGTTCATCAAAAATTGGCATACATCTAACTAATTAGATTAACAGGCTTACCCCTTCACAGGAGCTACATATTCCCATGTTTGAGGCTGGGCATTCGTGCCGTTGCAGATCTACAGAAGAAAATCGTAATTAAACAGACAAGACAAATACAGGAAAAGGTATTGCTATAAGGCATATTACTTGAAGGCCGACTACATCATCAGTTGCTAAGAGGGAAATCAGGCCAAAATCAGGATGTGCTCCTGCTCCATATACGCCCTCTGAAGGATTTGACACTTGACCTGATGATAAAAAGGACATCAAACGACAGAATTTGTCATGTTTTCTTGTGGAGTAAGTGTCATTTGAATCGAAGACATGACCTGTTTTTTGTCCACCTTCGTAGTGCAGGAGCCTTAATTTGGCTATAGGTTTGCCAAGCATTTCGGGTCTATCAAAGAAGTCCACTTCTAGGTCCAAAGCTAGAGCAATGATCCTTGCAACTGATTTTGCCACTCTCCTGAAATGCTTCGAATGAGGATCAAATCAGAATAGTATGACCTTCGATCCAAGAAATAAAACATCATTAACAAGCTTCAATGGACTACTGACGGACACATCTAAAAGAGATTCATTTTTAGAGCACTGCTTCAATGCTTTCCCTCTCAATACAGGTTGCATAAATCTTGAAGCAAGCGAAGGGGTAAGTAATCACTATCTACCATTCATTCATTCTTTAATATTTGTGCAACTGTCAAAAGGAAAAGTATGGAAGCACCTCTCTCATTTTTATACTTAGAAGTTGTAACATTCCAAAAATTTGGATTTTAGAATGTTTAAATTTGAAAATTCACCATTTGCATTTTTCTTGAATTAATTTCAGCTTAATATGAATTGTCTATTTATGAAATGATTTAATTTGGCTAATCTATTCATCAAACAAAAGATTTTCAGTTTTAGTTGGGTTCATTATGCTGCAAAGAATTTTTCTATATTTTTGGAGATTTTTCTGAATTTATTTGCTTCTATTTGAATTTCTAGAAATTTCCTAATTCGAAAAATGATTTCTATTCCGAAAATTCCTTCGGGCCGAATCCAACTCCGTGGCCCGTTCCCTCCCCGCGGCCCAGCTCCTTTTGCCCTCCGCTCGGCCCGCTTCGCCGGCCTGCCCAGCCTTCCCGCGGCCTAGCATCGCTCGGCCGCCTCGCGCCCGGCGACGCGCGGGCCCGCTGTCGGCGACCGGCGACTTCGTCCCCGCCGTCTCCGCGCTGGACTCCATCTCCGCAACCACCGCCGTGATTTCCGCGGCCGTTTGCGCCTTATCCGTGCCGAGATCTCGCCGACCGCGCCTATTTAAAGCGCCGCGTCGTTCCCCTTTCTCGTTTCCCGAGATTCGCCGCCTGAGCGCCGCCCCGAGCTCGTCTCTTTGCCGCCGTGCCCGTGCATCTCTCCGCCACCGCCGAAGCAATCCGCCGCGTCAATCTCCTTCTCCGGTGAGGCTCCGCCGCATTCCTTGGTCCCGCCGTTCTTCCCTTATTCCCCGCGTCCTTTTGCCCCTAGCCCCGTGGCGTTCCGTCGCGTTTTCGTGCGCCGCCGAGGTCTTCTTCTCCGCCTCCGGCGTTGCTGCGCCAGCGCCGCCGCCACCGTCCCTTGCCGTGTGCTTGGCCGTCCGATTCGCCTCGGCCGCGGGATGCGCGCCGCGTGGGCGGGCCCGACGGGCTGCGTCGCCTCGCCTCGGCCAGCGTCAGCGCCACCTCGCTCCGTGCGGTGCGCGTCGGCCGTCAGCGTGGCGGCCGCGTCGACCCTAGTCGCTGCGTGGTACGCCACGTCGGCGTGTCCGCAACGTAGGCATCTCCTCTCCTCGGTGCTCCCGGTTCACCGTGGACCGAGCCACTGACGCGTGGGCCCCACGTGTCAGTCGGTTTTCCTTTTCCTTTTTCCAAATTTCCAGAAAATCCGAAATTCCAGCCAATCACGTGTTGCCACGTGTCAGCCTCTCTGATTTTTCTGATTTTCTGACCTGGGAATCTTCCAGGAGCCCGTTCTCCTTCGTTCGAGCTCCGATTCCAGTGATTCAAATTTCTAAATTCATATAAATTCAAGATCTATCTTCCAGTACCATTATTTTCAATTTTTGAATTTTGTTTGAATTTGTTTTATTTATTTGCACTCGTTTCGCGTGTAGACAACGCAGTCGAAGCTCAAGCAAATCAGCAATCAGAGGTAGAACCAGCAAGAGGCAACGAAGGCAAGTCTTCCTTGAACATGTTGATCCCAAATTTTATGAAAATTTTATATTGTTTTTAAATTATGCATGCTTACTTTTATGCAAAGAACTTTAAATGTAGTCTTAAGGTTTAGTTAAATTCCAGTTTGTTATACCCTCATTGGTATTGATCATGTCGAACCTTTGACACCCTAGATGATATATACTAGCTATTTTATTTTGAGATATCCAGTAGATTAGCATGGATCGGTAGAATTGCTTAGTCCAGCTTAAGCGTTTCGGTATTGTGCCATTTTGGGAATCATTTCAAATGTTGTTTAAACTTATTTGTGAAATTGCGTCAATTGGTGTTGCTGCTGTGATGTAAGTAAAATAAAGTGGAAATGGTTTAGACCGGGGCGGATGGATGTTTGGCGGGTGCAGAAAGCACGAGACCTTGGTATGTGAATGTTCGGCCCTAGTCAATTAAGGACCGAAGCGTGTGTTACCATGGACCGAGCACTACCGTACAACCACAAGTATATATGGGTACGACCTGGCTAAATAATTTGTGCGTCCCATTATTAGCTTCGCCAGTTGGTGAGTGCCAGATGTTGGCAGGCGCAAGAGGGGGCTTCTGTACTGGGCAGCTAGAACCCTAACAGCGGTGAAACCTTAGCGGGCGAGGTTAATAGTGGGGTTGTGCATTGTAAAGGCCTTGTCGTGTTCTCTCTGCTGACACACCAAAGGAAGTGTGTTGATAGCTTGGCAACAAGAGTCGATCATATCTTGTGGGTAAAGTGTACACACTCTGCAGAGTTAAAATTACTTAAGTAGCCGTGCCCACGGTCAAGGGCAGGCGAGGTACGCTTGCACATTGTAGATTTTATGATTTTGTTTTAAAGGAAAATATTGGTTTGGGAATCCGTGAGCAGATGGAACTCTCGGGTTATGGTTTGGCAGATGGAGCCAGTCAGATAGATGGAACCTGCTTTAATTGTCATATCAAATTCAATTACTATTCAATTACATTTTGATCAAATGATGCTTTGTGAAATTACTATTGGTATTTACAGTTAAACTTTGCTTTATGCTAAAAGAGTCATATTATGCCTTCAATTGTTTAGCCTTGCATACAGTTATCATGCATTATGTTTCCAAGACTTGCGGAGTACATTTTGTGCTCACCCTTGCAACATCCCCAACTTTCCACAGAAGAGTTCGCAGAAGCTGAAGGTGACTATGATTTCTACGCTTGTGGTTATGATGAAGGCGATCCGGAATGCTGGGACGCGAACCCCAGTCGATTGCCTGTTGGGCAAATGGATAGGCTTATTCTGCTTTTGTTATTTCGTTTCCGCTGTTTCTTATTGAACTCAAGTTATGATGCTTCTTATTTGTAATAATTGGCCATAAGGCTAATGCTCTTTTGCTTAATTAATATTATATGCTTCGTGATATGGATGTGTTGTCATCACTGTTTCTACTGTGTGTGCTAGCTTTTCCTGAACTAGCACAGGTTATACACAGAGGGTTCGGATTCGGAAATCTGGCCCGACAGAAGTGAACTATCTAGCTGCAGTGTTAGGCGCATTACACCACTTAAGAAATCCTTGGCAATTAAGTTATTTACAACTTCTTGGATCATCATTAATCACTTTGACTATCTTAAGTTAGCAAAGGAACTGTCATTTCTAGGTTCAAGGCATGATAAACTTACAATGCCTCCATATGATATTGCTCCATGATCTCCCTCCATTTGAGCAATATGTTTGAAAGAACAGAAGGAAAAATGTATGCCAAATAGGTTAATAAGACCATGTAATGTCACGATTTTTTTTCTTTCACGTTAAGGCATAAAAAATAAACATATCTTAGGTGGCAAACTCCTATAAAATGGTTTCATTGCTTCTGGATCATCTTCAGGTACCACAACTCCAATATAATACCCTTCCTTATAGTCACCTGAAACCAGAGTATAAGTTAGATTTGTAAGAATGCAACAAACCTGCATCTGAGACGAGACTGCAGATAAAGTAATTTCATGATGATGTTTTTCTTTAATGTATGTATGTAGATCTTTGATGAAGGTTCACTTGGACCACTGTAGAGGCCATCCACATCACTAGATAGGACAAGGAGATCAGCTTTCAGTTCCAATGCCAGCAGGCATGCTAAACTGTCATTATCCCAGAATATACCAGACGGATCCAGTAACAGAATTGTTGGTGAGCATCACAATGCAAATGATAAAACTCTTCAGATTGCTATAAAAATTAGAAAGTCATGACAGTTCGTGTATACACTGATCAAGCTCTAAGTGCAGAAGTATTAGCACAATATCACAATTACAGATCAACGTCATGCAAAACTATAGTTCAAAATTTTGTAATGCATGGCACAAAACGCACCTCATATGCAGCCTTTCTAGTACTGATGGCATCATTTTCATTAAATATTGGTATAACTTTAAGATCTAATAATGAGTTAACAGTTTCACGGAGTCGCTTCTGGAATCTTGGATTCTCGAAATCACTGTCACAAGAAGTTGAGATGATGACACATCAAGCTGCAACACGAGAAGCTTGATGTTAGAAACAGATGCAAAAGGTACCAATTTTTTTTCAATAAAGTTCATGCCAGACTAAATAAACACACTTGGATAAACAACATATCGTAAAGAGCCATCGGACCACTCTTACCAACAGCGGCGCAAGCCTTCCCGTCCAGCTCCATCTGTGGCTTTTGCAGATAAGCAAAAATGCTATTGACATGTTTCAGGTACCTGAGTCGCTTTCGCCCCACACCAACAATCACCTCGTATCCTTGAGAGTTCAGTTCCTTCACCTACATTGCCACATTTTGTTGGTTAAGCACCTGCTAACAGATCTAGCATTACATATCTTTACTAATATATAAATACGAGTTGGTGGTAGTCGTTTGTCCTCTCTCTCCTCCTCTCTAAGAAAACTAGCACGCCGACATATAGGTCACGGGCCGCGACACACTTCCCCCATCTCTCGCGAATAAAAAGGAGATCTACCTGTTATGATATAGATAGAATCACAGTCCAAGTTTAGAAGGACTCTATCTATTGGTGGGCGAATCCGAATCTATCTCTTGCTATCTTCTACTATATATTGGGCACCCCCTTGTACAAGAGATCAATCTAATAAAGTGAGAGAACTTTGCCCCATACTTTGTGTGTACTCCAGTTCTTATTCTTGTGATTTCGTTGGCTTGTGGTTGATTGATCGTGGGTGAATGACTACGTTTTACAACACGTTATCAGCACGAAGCTCTGCCGAGGCTGATTGTGATCGTCTGCCTGCGACAATCTACATGGCATCGAATTTTCATCCTGCTACACGCGATCATCCTACGCCAAGCCCTACGTAAGATAATCGCGTTTTTCGCAATCCTTTAATCCTGCAGATTTTGTACCCTATGGCAGATTAATCATTGAATCCAATCGCCAGTAAGGGTAGATATAGATTGTGATCATCTTCAAGATTGAAAAAAAGCGAACACGCCAGCGGCGCACCAGCCTCGCTCGTTGGCGGCGATGCTTGTTTACCCGAAGCGGCGCCACCGCGGCTACATCTCGATGACCTCGCCCGCACCTCACCCGGCCGCGCCATCGCCGATCAGATTGCCGCGCCGCCGATTGCTCCTCGGCCGGCCGCCCCGTCACGGCGCGCCTCGCCCGGCCGCGCTCTTCGTCGGTGTTTGCCGTACACCGACCGCTCCTCGGCTGAAGCGCGCCGCCGCCCTCGCGCCTCGGCCCGAAACCGCGCCCTTCGCCGGCTGTACTTGCCGCGCCACCGACCGCTCCTCGGCCCGACACCACGCTCATCACCGATCGTGCCCGACGCGCTGCCGTCGCATCGGCTTCCCCGCGGCAGCCAACGCCTCAGTTTCACGCAACCGCCGTCGCCTCGGCTTCCCCGTACGCTCCGTCGCCCACAGCGATTGGCCGCCTTGGCCCGCCGACGTCTTCGTCCGCAGCGACACCAGCGGCCACCTCTTTGCATCGCCCGCCGCGCTGCCCGTTCGACCGCACCGCCTCGGGCCCCTAGCTTCACGCCGCGGCAACGAAGCGCTAGGGTTAGCGTGCGCTTAGCGCAACGCACGCGGGCCAAGCACGGTAACGGGCCTCTGCGCATGGGCCGGCCGTACGGCCTGCTTTTCCTGAAGAAAAAGTTTTCAGAATAAAAATAAACAAAATCAGAAAATTGATATTAGAAATTGAATCTCTAAATATATGGGCTTCTAAAAAACTTAGAAAATTGATATTTAGCACACATTGGAAGTTCCGTACTCTGGGTTTATTTTCTAGATTCATGCCATGTTTAATATGTGCTGAAATTTATATTCTGTTATTTAAGTAATTCTGAAAATTGCTTGAAAATTAACATAAAATACTAGAAAATTATGAAAAATTATATATGACCCATTGATTAGTGTCATGTTGCTGTATTATTTTCCTTAGCATGATTTCATGTTTATATGTGCTGGACACCATATTTTCTGTTACTCAGTAATTCTGAAATTACTTGGTAATTAACAGAAAAGTATGAAAAATGCTAGGGAAATTGTATATAACATATTGAAAGATCCATATCTTTGGATTTATTATCCTAGCATAATTCCATATTGATATATGTTGAAATTAGTTTTTGTGTTACATGGTAATTCTGAAAATTGCTGAATAATTAGCAGAAAACTGTGGAAGTTGCTAGGAAAATTTTAGATAATTATCTACTGAATAGATATAGACCAAGCTTTACTGATTGAAGAGTGAGCATGCAATATAATGATTTTACCAGCAGTCGTTTGGCATAAATAGAAATAGGATATGTTGGACATCGCAAGGAGGGAACCTATCAAGCTTGCCCTGAATGGCAATAATTACATTACCCGGGCAATGAGTACTAAGATTAATCTGGTAGCTCAATCCTTTGGAGCTACTATTTTTCCAGCCTGAAGCTGGTACCCCTGCTCTTCCCAAAGCCGCCAGCTAAACGGCTCTGCACCTCCTGAGGCACCATCTTCATATGGACCTAAAGGCCAAATAGTTGATGGAAGATGGCTAGCTGGTATTTTTGAATTCCCTGAAGGAAAAATATATAACCAGCAAAGATCCGTCCTGTTGCCAGAAGCACAGCGCGAATAGATGCCCCCGTGCTTTCAGGATTCTAAAGGTTGTGTTAGCATATAATTTTTATCATACACAAGCTTGTCATTGATCTAACATTATGTAACAGAAAGTTACTAATACAAAAAAAAATCGACAAGATATTGTACACATTCCACCCAATACTAGGATACTGCCGTAACAGTGTCGTCACCAAGTACCTGAAGTACTTCGAGCTTATATGTATTTTACTAGAAGTAGAAAAGTATGATGAACTCCTGATGAAGAATCATCATGTACTTCCTAATGGGAGTTTTGCAATGCCCGAAGAACATGCAAATGCTCAACAGGCTAGCAATAGCCAAGACCGCAGAAAGGGCCAATGGAATATAAGGGATAAGTGGAAGAATGACAAATCAAATAAGTGGAAGAGGCAAATTCATAGTGGAAAAGTAAAAGTAAAGGGCCAAGGGCTTCCAGAAGTAATGTTACAAACCCTGAATAACCCTGTTTTATGTATGGATGCACTGGCCATTTGTCATGCAACTATCGCATTCCGAAGCATGTGGTAGACCTTTACATGTAATCCACTGGAAAACTAAATAAAACCTGGGGAAATAATATTAAGTCATACTTCACCGTTCAATCTGTTGTTGATACGGATGTTGAGAAATGTGATGATATGATTCTTGATATTATTGAGTTCGAAGAGTCCCAGGAGGGCACCTACATCTCATATGGAGACCTGGATTAGTCTCCTTAATATCCCTTCACTTTGCTAAGGCGATGTCACATATTCCTTACAAGTCTCCTTACCAGTTTAGCCCTAGTTCCTAAATGAACATTTGGTCTACGCTTTTGTTGAGCGATTATCATTCAAAAATTGAATAAATTGATATTTCCCAGATTTTTGATTAATTGTGCTATGTTTGTTCTATATTCTACAATTTGTTCATGATGCAACAATTGTTTGATTGTTAAATCATACTTCTAATATAAAACATAGTATAATCTGATGGCGGAAGAGAAAATCTCTCTAGAAGACAGTTGTACCACACTAAGTGAATTGAAAATATTATGACTGTCGCTAGAAGCGATACTCTCATAGTTGGCACTGGAAGGATGTCATATTATACCCTGAGTCCAGTCGTACTCCCTTAAGTTTTAAAGACATTGGTCTGAATCGTTTCCATATAGAGACAAAGAATGAGGATGGTACATAATACCTACTCATGACTAAGTTTAATGGGTGTAATAAACGTGTGGTTAAAAAGCTTCATTCGTTCTCCTCCGGATTATACTATGCATATATAAAACTTGAAGTTTGTGTTGCGATGAAAACTTAGAAATATTTAAGATCTGGCAGATCGACTTGGTTACCCTGAGTTGAATATTATGAGAAGAATACTTATAATTCTGCTGGCCATAGCATAAAGACTTTTCTAGACCTGAAGTTTTCTTATGCCTGGTTATGCTAAAGGAAAGCTTATTCTTATATCTTCTTACCTAAAAAGTTAGGGAAGAATCACTGAATTTTCTAGAGAAAATTCAAGGTGATATCTATGGACCTATTCAGCTCCTGTCGGGCTCATTTTAAGAAATTTTATGGTACTGATAGATGCTTCTACTAGATGGTCCTATGTATATCTCTTATCTACTAGGAACCATGCTACTGCCCAAATTATTAAGTTAAGTGCCTACTTTCCAGAAGAAAGGATCAAGTCTATTCAAATAGACAATGCTAGCGAGTTTACCTCAAAATCATTTAATGATTGTTATATGGCTCTGGGAGTTAAGGTAGAGTATCTCGTACCTAATGTCCACACTTAAAATGGCCTTGCAGAGTCATTATATTAAAAGAATAAAAAAACTTATTGCTTGGCCGCTCTTGCAGAATAGTAGGCTTTCCACCAGTTGTTGGGGCCACGCAGTGCTGCATACTGCGGTATTAATTCAACTCAAACCAACTTCACATCATGAAATTTCCCCGTTGCAGATAATGCGTGAAAAAGAATTAAGTATTTCCCATCTGCGAAAATTTGGCTGTACTGTATACATGCCAATCTCACCACCATAGCGTACCATTATGGGACCTTACCGGAAGTTGAGGATCTATGTAGGTTATGAATCTCCGTCATGTATTAAAATACCTAGAGCCTATGACAGGGGATATGTACACGGTTCGGTACGCTGATATTACTAAGGACATTTTTCAGCATTAGGGGGAGATAAGTACCACATTAGAGAATGCCGAGACCTTATATCCACGCACTACAGAGACCGAACTTGAAGTTCAGAGGATAATAAATCTGCAATAAATAAGCTTATAATCTGCCAAATGCCTTCACTGTTCATAAGGGAGTGAAAAAATCTCATATACCTGCAATATATGCATCTGAAAGAGTGGAAATACGCTAGAAGGATATTGAACCGACTCTTGACCCTCATGATAAAAAGAGGGGGAGGCCTCCAGGTGCACAAGACTCAATTCCGCGAAGACGTCCGCAGAAGTAGAGAACCAAACAAATGAGAACACTACCTATGATAGTAGAAGAAGCTCAACCTGATGTTGAGAAAATCCCTGAAGTGAGCCATCCTGGAGATGGTAACATCCCTGAAGTGATCCATCCTAAAGATGATAACCCCAGCGTATATTTGCGCGCACAATCCCACGCTGGGAAATCGGAACACCCAGAATCCATCGTTGTGGGAAATCACGAGGATCTGGAAGAAATTTATAAAGAGATATCCTTGAAGCGATACAGGAGAATTGTATAAAAGAAAGACTACAATTGTCGATATATATTTTTGCCTCTAAAATTGTTAAAAGTTGGATCCAGAACTAAAGTCCATGGCAGAGTGCCAGAAGCGCTCAGATAGAGTCAAATGAAAAGAAGCAATTGAGGCAGCGCTCGCTTATTAAAAGGAAAGCTTTGGTCCTGTTGATCAAACATCTCCTAAAGTAATCCCTGTAGGATCAAATGGGTTTTTCATCCGGAAGAGAAATGAAATACCCGGGTGTTGAGATATAAAGCGAGGCTTGTAGCATAAGGGTTCACGCAGAAACCCGACATCGATTACGATGAAATATATTCTCCTGTAAAGAGTGGAATAATGTTCCGAAATTTAAAAATTAATGGCAACAAGCTTAAACTTATCAATGCAGTTGATGGATGAAGTGACCTCATATATATGGGTCACTGGATACGGATATTTACATAAGAATCACTGAAGGAGTTACAATTTTGATTCCTAATAATCGCAACATGTATAGCGTCAAACTGAAGAGATCGCTATACGGATTAAAACAGTCGGGGAGAATGTGGTATAACCGACTTAATGAGTTTCTCCTGAAGAAGGAATTTGCACCTGTGTGTTCATAAAGAAATCCCAGAATGGATTCTGTATCATCTCAGTTATATGTCGATGATCTGAATATCATCAGAACCACAGAGGAGACAGAGGAAGCAAGTGCTTACCTCATGACGGAGTTTTGAGATGAAATATTTGGGTAAAACCAAATATTGCTTAAGCTTGCAGCTAGAGCATTTTCCCAAAAGGAATTTTTATACACCAGTCTTCTATACCAAGGAGGTATTGGAAAGGTTTAATATGGATAAATCGCATCCATTAAAACCCCATGGTCATAAGATTCCTTGAAGTGGATAAAGACCCTTTCAGACCAAGGCTGGAAAATGAGAAAGTCTTAGGACCTGAAGTCCCATATCTAAGTGCCATTGGAGCGCTTATGTATCTCGCGTATTGCACAAGGCCTGATATTGCATTCGCAGTGAATTTGCTAGCAAGACACATTGCAGCCCTAACCAGAAGACATTGGGCTGGTATCAAGACTTTACTCAGATACCTCCAAGGTATTCAAGATCTTGGATTGTTTTTCCAGAAGAATCAAGATTTAACCATGGTGGGATATATGGATGTTGGCTATCTGTCTGATCCCCACAGTGCCAAATCTAAGACTGGTTTTGTGTTTCTCTGCGGTGGTGCAGCTGTTTCTTGGCGGTATTGTAAACAGACTTTGGTAGCTACTTCTAACAACCACTCAGAAATCATTGCTCTGTATGAAGCCTCACGTGAATGTGTTTGGCTACGACGTGTGATTAACCATATCCAGAAGTCATGTGGTCTTAACGCCATCGATACCCCCACAATTATCATGAAGATAATACTGCTTGTGTTGCACAAATACAAATGGGTTATGTAAAGAGCAATATCACGAAGCATATTGCTCCTAAGTTTTTCTATCCTCACGAACTTCAGAAGAATAGTGAGGTAAAGATTGTTCAAGCTAAGTCATGTGAAAATCCTGTAGATTTATTCACTAAGTTCTTGCCTAAATCTATATTCCAAAGATGTGTTAAAGGCATTGGAATGAGAAGACTTAGAGATATGCAAAGTTCAGCGGGAGTAAATCTCTGAACCATGACCATTTGCACGATCCAGAAGGTCATATTTTAAATCCTGAAGATTGTGAGTTGTACTCTTTTTCCCTTAGTAAGTTTTCCTGAAGTTTTCTCACATGAAGGTTTTTAATGAGGCAATTAGTGTAACACGTAGTGCGAGTGCAATGTACTCTTTTCTTCATCTTTTTTTCCAACTGGGTTTTTGGGAGGAGTTTTTAACGAGACATGTGCATCACGAGGTATTCGCCCAAGAGGAGTGTTATGATATAGATAGAATCCCAGTCCAAATTTGGAAGGACTCTATTTATTGATGGGTGAATCTGAATCTATATGTTGCTATTTTCTACTATATATTGGGCACCCCTTGTACAAGAGATCAATCTAATAAAGTGAGAGAACTTTGCCCTCTACTTTGTGTGCACTCCAGTTCTTGTGATTTCGTTGGCGTGTGGTTGATTGATCGTGGGTGAACGACTACGTTTTAAAACACAACCGCATCTTTTTTTTTCTGGCCACACCTGCTCTCGCACTTTACCTTCCCCATGGGAACTCAAGAGTCCAATTTTATTCTTATAAACATGTGGCATAATTGGATTATGTGATTCAAAAATGTGTTCCGTTGCAACGGACGGGAACTTGGCTAGTTTACATAGTAGAACAGTTCAAAAGTTCAGAGATCAGAATTGTTACCTGCTCGCACAGAGCTCCAACCCTGCCCAAAGCCAATCTTCCATCCTGTCTAGAGAGAACTGCAGTGCCCACCTGTCATGCAAGAAAGGGATTAGTCCCAAACAAACATGATGTAGAGATCAAAATTCCATCCCTACTCTTGTGTTCGATCGTTGACTAGATTACTCAAGTAAATGTGATACATACTTGCTGAAAGTTGGCAGCTTTGAGACGAGACTGCAGATAAAGTAATTCTCGCCTTTTTCCAAACACTTCTAAAAATACCATTGTTTCTTCCAATTACCCTTCCCAATTTCATGGATCACCCCAACTCCTCAGATTCCCCAAAATCAAAAGGAAAATGAAAACACAGGGGATTTGAACAAAAGATGTATCTATCCCAAGAACCGGCAAATGTTTGTATGGCGATATGTATCAACTTTGACACCAACCAACCCGTCACATGAAGTAAAACCCAAAACCCAAATCAAACATGCTATAAAATTACTCGCGCCGCGATTCGATTCAAAAAGCAACTTCAGAAATGAACGAGAGAACAAAAACGCGCAGGAAACAACATCACTTAGATCTGGCAAGTTCAATCCGCGGCGGTGGCGGGGAGAGGAGGTGCACGAACGGATTAATGGTGAAACAGAGAGAGCCTTGGTGTCCTGCAGGCGGGGCAATCTCGTCAGTCGTCAGCATGCCAAGCTAGTGAAGCCAACTCTTTTCCCCCGTGCACACTGCAATAAGAGCAAAGAAATCTTGATGCTAAGTGAAAAGATTTGCAAAGTCTAGTGTTAACTTCGGTAATTTTGGATGGTGCGAAGTGAAATTTACTTTCCTTTTTCTTATTTGACTAGGGCAACAATCTTAACGTCAGCTGATTCTAGCCGCCTAATCTCGATCCGACGACAAGTCTGTCCAAGTTTCTTCCGGTTAACAATGGTGGCCAACCGGGCGTACGTAGCTGTGTCATATGATAAGTTACTTACTCAATAGTCAATCAGCGAGTGCTACAAAATAAAGGACGGCCACATGGCTTGGTGGTGAGAGCAAGGATGTTCGTTCCCACTCACCAGATTCGATCCAGCAGTGTCTTTAACCAGAGTATATACACACGGCTGCATTCAATGGAAAAATATAAGCCCCGTTCTGTGAGGCTTCTAGCGTTATTCTCTCAAAAAAAAAATAGAAAAGGAGTGCTACGAAATAAAATCAACAAAATTTCAGGACGATTTATTGCATGCCCGACAATTTACAGGATTGCTCGCTAGCAAATTGTACAGTCCTTCCCCAATTCCCCAGTCCACCAAAAAATGACGATGAATCAAGCCATCTGTGGTTTTTATGGTACAATACAACCCTGAATTCTGCCTACGCTAGCACACAACAAGACACGGCTTCGCCGCTACAGAGTGTAGGTGCAAACAATGGGGGGATGCTCTTGCCGCCGTGCAGATGCCTGCAAGCTAGTCACCGGCGTTATTACTACTTCAACTGAAAACCCATGGCTGGTTGCTCATGCCCACAGGAGACAATCAACTCCCATTTCAAAGTTTGTGACAGGACTGTCACCAAAATCTTCGCTTGGTTTTTGGATATCATGATTTGCATCGACGTAGGGCTCTGAGACATCAGATGACCTTACAGAGGGAATGGCATGCTCCTTGAGAATATCTGACGATGCAAGCGTTGCTTCTTCCCGATCCAAAACAACGAGGAAGTCATCTTCGAATTCGAATGTCAAGAACTTGTCTTTACAGGCTACACGATATTGAACCATGATAAGACTAGCATGAATAAATGGCGTTAGAAGGTTATTCAACGAGGCAGCCAGTACTCACTGTCCACAAGATGAGCAAGGTGGTGGATATTCTTTACCACAGTTCCATTTAGTTTAATGACCTGACATCATTATTGGTTACTGGAACACATGAGATGAATTCACAAGCATAAGAAGATAACTAAAAATGGAAGAGCCAAAGAGGTTTACCTGTTGATTGCCCATGTGCTCATACCCGATGTTGACCTCATGTGCCAAAACCTAGGCAGCACTGACAATTAAGGACATAATAACATAATGAAGCAGGGCTAGTCAATTTATCTAACCACATAATACAACAAACCTGTGATACAATAACAATTTGCTCGCCGTCGAAGCTTGCCAGAGAGTAACGTGCCTTCGCCAACAATTTTAACTGTAAATGAAGAAAAAAAATGTCAATAACAGTAAGAAATTACTGATCTTCAGAAAAAGTAAGCTGCAAGCATGATGAACATGTTGAATGGTGATGTTACCCCTAATGTATCTTCGCACTCCTCCCTGCAAAGAACAGAAATTTATGCGTTAGTAACTGCAAGCTTTTCAATACCAAGCAGATCTTAAAAGGGAAATTATTGGTTACTTACTCTATAAATGGTTCTGTTAAAGGAGTGAAGACAAGGCCAGCAACTATCAGATAAGAAGGTTGGCCCCCTTCAACATGGAACGGTACCTTATTTGAGGAGATGAATATTCTTGTAATTTGTGCAAAGTGATGAAATTTAAATTTCTAGTTTGTAGTTCATGAAAAGATGAGGGTTCTTAGTATCTTACCAAATGTTTTCTTGGCTGCAAAACAGTCTGGACTTTCAAGAAGTTGCCTTCACGAATGATACCTAGTTGAGCAACATCACCTGCATACCTGATTAACAAAAGAATCAATTTTTTACTGCAACGCATGCACTCGTGCAGGAATAAGGTGCTGTTTAATGGGACAAAAATGCCACCAAAACGTCGAGTTTATAAGATACACATACAGATCAATAGGACGATACCTTATAGCCTTAGATGGATGAAGTTTGTAACTTTGGTGTACATATCCAGAGGAAAAACATAAAAAGGATCACACAAGGGAATTAAGCAAATAAAGACCAGTACGCAGATAACAAAGACTGGTTAGTGTTACGTGATTCTGCAGTACTTAATCCACTAACAGAGGTTTGGCAGGGTAACATTAAATAGATACATGCCCTTCAAAAAAAGAGGGGGAAATACAAGCTAGTTGGTGATTGCAGAAATATTTTTAAAATGTGACATACATAGATATAATGCATCCGACTCACATGTTGACACAATATGTACGCATTATTGATTTATTGTTGATGAAATATAGAATTGTGGTAAAGTGTCATTTATGCTTTACACAATTTTGGATGACTAAAACCGGTATTGCTGTATACAGATATCTATACATTAAAAAATTTAAAGCGCAAGAAAACATCCTAAATAAAAGTTCATGTAGAAGATAACATACATAAATTAGCATGGTTAGTAAAAGGCACTTCAAAACTTGTAAGGAATAAGACAGGGGTACTTACTTTTGACTTGTGAGGTATCGGAAAGCAATCCGCTCTGTGGACCGAAATGGTACCGTTCCTTCACATCCTACTGTAACACCATCAAAACTTGCTACCACATCTCCCTGGAGAAACAGTGATAGGATCAAATTAAACAAATGAAGCAAATGTAGCGAAACAGTTTTGATAACCATTAATTCAGAAAGACCCATTTGCAGTGAGAAAACCAAAAGTCTTCAATCCAATGTTTTAAATAGCGTGTAGCAGGAGCATAGCAGCTAAGTGTTTTTATAGCAGATACCGGCAATATAGCGGGTAGGGGTGGAAACGAGCCGAGCCGAGACGGCTCGAGCCAAGCTTGGAGAAGCTCATTTGAAATGCGGCCTGGCTCGGCTCGGCTCGTTTTGGGAACGAGCCAAAAGTCAGGCTCGGCTCGGCTCTGCTTGTTTTTAGGCTCGAGCGCTCGTGGGCTTGCGAGCAAGATGGAAAGGATGGCAGCGTGGGCGCGAATGGCAAGGATGGCTGAGGCGGAGGCGGCGAACTCCACGAGGGAGTTGGAATGATGCGGTCTAGGGAGCGGGGGCCAGATTTTGGTGGCAGAGCAGGAGGAGAGTCAAAGAAGGCCGGGAGGGAGTACTAGGGTGGAGGGGGCACGGTGAAGAGCGCCGAGGGTGAAGGAGGATGCAGGAGGGAGGGATGCGGATCGGAGGTGGCCGCGGTCGCGTGGGGGGAGGGAGAATCCGAGAGATCAAATGCCGACCCCCAAATCAGCGCACGCATGTTGCGGACACAATACACTGGTGCTGACACACACAAGCATCCAAAAGTAGTGAGACGAAACAACAGGTAAATTCAACCCACAAGCACGCATGGAGATTGGTACAAAGATCAAGCTGCTCGAATTGCACGCCTAGATATGAGGAGATGCAAGGGTATTTGGGATTTACTGAGGCAGACGAAGAGCATGGCAAAGGGCTTCGTGCCGATCTCCGCCAGCACCGCCATGGCGCTCACCTCCACAGCCATCTCCACTCCCACCGCCACCAAGAATCACAGGCGAGGGTTGAGAAACGAATCGGGAGGACGAGCCTGGTGGAGACTATGAGTAAAGGTGTAGTGGAAATGGGGAGGTCATTTGTTCAATGGGCTGGACGACTGCCCGACTGGGCTACCGAGCCCACGAGCCGCTCGTGAGCTGGCTTGAGCTCGGCTCGAAAATTAAACGAGCTAGGAAGAGAGCTTGGCTTAGATTGTTTACATTACGAGCCCGAGCCAAACCGGCTCAAGCCGGATTCGAGCCGAGCTGGCTCGCGAGCCTCAAGCTTTTTTTCCAGGCCTAATAGCGGGTGATACATGCTCAGCTATATTTGTAGAAATACAAAGTATAAATCAGTTTTGAAGTAAAATGACTTGTATTAGGATTATTTGTTTCTTTGCATATCTCAAGTTTTGGAGTAATAATTAAAATGGCAGATGACAAGAGTATGCAATAAATGAATCATATGAAAACCTGAAATGTATTTGTACTGAACCACTGCTACACACCATACACTATAGCGGCCATAGCGGGTCGTTGCAGCACAGCAACTGTACAAAGTGCTACAGATAGCTGTTGCGTAGTGGCCACTACCCCCTGACCGCTATATTGGGGTTACAGCGGAGCTATATCGGGCTATTTAAAACAATGCTTCAATCTGTGAACTACATCTAAGTGGTGCAATTTACCTTTCGCAGAACTCTGCTCGCTGGAGCAGTAGGCTCAACCCGGCGGACAAGAACACCCTGCAAGAACCAAGTAAAAAGGCATGCTATAGGTAAACAAAGAAGAAAACTTACAGCAATACTCAATGTTAAAGACAGAAGTGAGAACAGTTTCAGAAGCCATCTTTTCTAGGGGATGTGTGAGTAGAGTCAAAGACCTCATATTTAAGATTTAACTATCACAAATTCTAATAGTATTCTAGGGAAAATGAGTGATTGCAAGGTAATGCCTGCCTGAAATTGCCACTAGCTACTTTGTGAAAACAATTTGGTATCTGTTTCTAAAACTCTGGCCTTGCCTTATGCAACTAACTTTGCTGTGACAACAAAGCACGTCTAAGTGTTGGCACAGCCTCAATTTAGTCTACCAAGGATCTGCTGCTGTGTGAATGATTCAAAAGATGATAGCAAATATTCCTCAGATATTCTGCTCGGAATCCAACTAGGAATTAAAAGCCATATTGCTTAGACTAATCTTAGGCCAACTTGGGCTTGAGATTGAAAGAATCAGCAGCTATCTAGGGTTAACATTCTGAATAGAAGCCATCATTCTAGCAAAACTTTTATATTGATCATGTTTTTCTTTTGGAATTTTTTGGAGGATATTCAAGATATCTCATAATGTGAGATAAATAAAACCATGCACAACCATTGTCCTGTAAGTGGTAATCATGTTGCTGCAAATATGGATGCACAAGAGCATTTACACAGCAGGTAAGATGCAAAGTGCAGCCACCAATTTTATAGATCTCAGCAAGGAACTATTGGCTAAACCATCTAGAAATGTGACTGTGTATTGTGCATGAGAGATTCCATTCGCAAATCTCTAATAAACTTCAATATTCACAAGCTGAAGTTCATCAATTATAGATATCGTACCTCACTTGAAGGTACTTTTAAGCTTTCACGCAATGCAGGGTTTTCCAATTTCTGAAGTAGGACACCCAGGCAAGGAAATCCTACATAATGTTTGAAAACATTGAGCAGAACAACTTCAACAAACGACAATAACGTCACCTCATAATACAGTTATACTAACTAATGCATACGTGATATGCACAGTTGCACACAATTAGGAAATACTTATCAACAGATAAGGGATTAAAAGGCTTTGAGGAAAATTGCTACTAATTCTAAATACTATAGAGATAATTGCTTAAGTGAAGAAAAGAGATATTTTTTCTATTCCCATATATACACTTGTTTATGTTTCTCATGGGCTACATGGGCCAAGACTATACATGCACACTTAACACTCCCCTTCAAACTCAAGGTGGATCAAGAGGATCTGATGCACTGAGTATGAGTAGATGAAGCTGATGTTGTTCCCAAGTCTGAGCCTTAACAAGAAGGTGACCATAGTGGACTGAGGTGGGAGCACTAACAAATTGGCTGAGCACATGGACAATATGAGCAATGTCTAGCCTGGTGAATATGAGATAAACAAGACTCCCAACAAGATGACGATAGAGGGAAGGATTTGTCAATGGTGTACCATCTGTAGGATGAAGTTGCAAGTGAAGCTCCATAGGTGTGGCAGTAGAATAGTGCGAGTGTCAGTTAGACCAGTACGACCAAGCAAATCATGAACATATCAATGTTGAGAGAGATAATAACCATCACCATCCGAATTAACCTCAATCCCACGAAGTAGCTAAGTGGTCCCAAATCAAACATCATAAATTGTTCATTCAATTTCTTCTTGACAAATGTCATATAACACATGTTGTCTCCTGTGATCAGCATATCATCCGCATACAGCAGAAGCAAAGTACGACCCCGCTGAGAAGTGTGAACGAACAAGGCAGGATCATGCTCACTCAAAGAAAAACTAGCAGCTCTAATCACAAAACTGAAACGCTCAAAACAAGCATGAGGAGCCTGTTTGAGATCATATAAAGCACACCGAAGAAGCCAAACGTAGCATGTAGGAGCCTCAACACCTGGGAGTGACAGCATATAAACTTCCTCTTGTAGATCACCATGAAGAAAAGTATTCTTGACATCCAAGATATAATCCATGAGCGTACTACTGCAACAGCAATGAGAGTACAGACTGTAGTCATATGAGCAACTGAAGCAAAAGTCTCATCGTGATCTCGACCATAAGCCTGTTGAAAACCATCTGACTTGTTCTTTACTTTGTACACCCACTTACAAGTTATAGGAACGGCTCCAGATGGTAGCGGAGCAAGATCCCAAGTGCATGTATGCTCTAATGTTGTAGGCTCCTCAGTCATAGCCAACTTCTACTTAGATACACTAGCTGCCTCTTAATAGGTACTCAGTTCAGATACTGCACCCACACGAGGAAAACCCATCTCTCTGGTGCCTGAATAGAAGAACAATCATGTAGGACTTACCGTGATGTAGTAGAACGATCGTCAGAGTACGTGGTACTGGCCAAAGGATCAAGTGGAGAAGAGGACTGAGGATCAGAAAGATCTCTCTGATGACGACTATAGTGAAAGGGAAAAGTGAAAGTGTCATAAACTGGTAGAGCTGGTGGAGGAGACACAGTGGAAGTATCAAAAACTGGTGGAGGAGACACTATAAGGTGAAACTGGTGGAGGTGTATCTAGGGATTGAACTAAAGAAGGCAAATTTGGTGAAGGAATGGGAGGTAAACACAAAAAGAGTGGAATATGTGGAGGAAATGGGAAGAGTGAAAGGATGATAAAAGGTTCGATCCTCAAAAAAGGTCACATCACAAGAGAAGCGAATGCGACATGCCAAAGGATCATAGTAACGATAACCCTTATGTTCAAGACTATAACCCAGAAAGACACTCAACTAATTGAGCGCTAAGTTTTGTATGCTCACAAGGTGCCAAAAGAACATAACTAACAGGTGCAACAAAAAACACGAAGATGATCATATCGAGGAAGGGCTCCATACAAGATATCACCAGGACACTTGCCCTGAAGTTTTGAAGAAGGATGAAGGTTGATGAAATAGACTGCTGTAGAAACCGCTTCCCAAAAAAAATGAGGGAACAAAGGATGAAATAAGAAGAGTACGAGCAGTCTCAATGATGTGATGATGCTTTCGCTCAACAATATCGTTCTAAACATGAGCTCCAGGGCACAAGAGCTGAGGAAGTGTACCCTCAGAAGAAAGAAATTGATGAACAGTTGATGAAAGATACTCTCCTCCAGAATCAGAATGAAAAACATGAATGAAAGAAGAAAACTGAGTATGAACCATCTTAGCAAAAAACTGATAAATAGAAACTGACTGAGAACGATGTTTCATAAAATAGATCCATGTATATCGAGAGTGATCATCAACAAATGACATAATAAATGTGACCACCCTTGGAAGCAAAAGGAGGGCCCCAAAAATCAGAATGGACCAAATCAAAAGAACGAAAAGACTGCGAGGTACTACTATAATATGGTAGTTGTAGCTGTTTCCCCAACTTACAACGGGTCTAGTGAAAATTAGACTTAACAGTGACACGACCTAAGGAACCCTACTGTACTAAAGTAGTGAGGCGAGCTCCACACAGATGACCAAATCTATGATGCCACTTGCTGAAGGAAGAACCAACCAAAGAATGAGATGACGATATAGCAGACAACACTGAGCCCTTCAACATACTGATGGTAGCACAATTATTACGACGTCGCCTAGGCGACGCCTAGTCGCCGACTAGGCGTCCAAGTGGCCGACCAGAGGCGCCATGGCCCGGCGCCTCACCTGAAGACGGCCAGGCGCCTCACCTGAAGACGGCCAGGCGGCCGCCCGGAATTCCTAGCATCGTGGCATCAACGACTAGGCATCGGCTTGGCGTCCGAGCGGCCGGCTAGCACTGGACTGGAGCGAGGTATTTGAGCACTGGACTGGACTGGAGCACGGGATAGATAAGTCAGGATTGGAGCACGGGATAGATAAGTCAGGATTGGAGGAGGTTTGGGAAAGAAGGCTCACGGTCACAGGTGGAGAAACCCTAGCAAGCAACGGTGTTGCCGCCGCCACCGGTAACCCCCTTCCGCCTCCCCGTCCGCCTCCCAGCTTCCCCCAGCTGTCGCTCTACCCTAGCTCCAACTGCCGCTCTGCCCGAGCTCTGCCCGTGAGGAAGTAGTGGAGGTCCTAGAGGAACCGAGGAAGTAGTGGGCTAGTGGATGGCTCTTGCTGCTAGAGGAACCGAGGAATGGGAGGCCGGAGCCGAGAATGGGCCGGGCCAGGATTTCAACTCAGAGCAGTAACTGTAACCTTACAGGACACACTGCAATTAATACTTGTTGCTAGGGAACTAGCATTTGACTGCTAGTGTTGATGGCTTGATGTTGTGCTGTTGCTGCTACCTTGAACATTTTTTTGGTCGCCTAATCCTCGCATAGGCGTCCAGGCGCCCCGGAGGCGACTCGCCTCGCCAGGGCACCGTGATAACCATGGATGGTAGGAAAATGTAAGGAGTCCAAGGCATAGACTAGGAGAGCCTCTACGGCGATGGCCAGAACCAATCTGCCTTCTACTCTAACAATCTTGAATGAAACAAGAAGAATCGTCAAATCCAACGAAACAAATCATAGAGGTAAGTTGACCAACATAAAGAAGATTGATGGATAACTGCGGAATCAAAGTCATATCAGGAACTGAGAAGCAAGATGTACAGATAATGTCCTGATGGGTAATAGGGCAAGGTGTACCATCAGTAGTGTGAACATATGTAGCATCATTCATAGGCCTGCAGGTAACAAGCTGAGAGCTATTCGATGTAACACGTGTTAGACAGTATCCTATATTGCCTTGTATAGAGATTGCTAGTATCCTAGATTGCCTTATATAAAGATTGCTAGTATCCTGTATTGCCTTATATAGATATCGCCTTATATAGGTTTTCCTTTTGTACCCTCATGTACATGTATATATTCTGACCTATTAGCCTCATGATGAATACAAATGCTATTCATAACATAGTATTAGAGTTAGGTTTTCAAGGTTAAGAGTTTTCATCAGCGTTGCACTTGCGCCATCCACCACCTTCTCCTTGTTGGCCAGCCGTCGCCGCTCTTCCTACGGCTCTTCCCGCTGCCACGTTAGCTCCGAACGGGAGCTCAGCCTACACACCATCCGCTCCTCTGGCAGCCCACCGCTTGCTGGCGCTCCGACCGCACCGCCCATCTGCGGCCAAACCGTCTCCTCTTTTGATAGCAAAGTTTACTTAGCTACGGTGGTTACTTGAGGATTTTGATGTTTCTGTTTCTACACCAACTCCTCTTTTATCTTACAGTACAAGTGCTATTAGCATTGCTCGCGACCCGGTGAAGCATGTGCTCACCAAGCATATCGGTGTTGATACTTCCTACATGCGATCATAGATGCATGATAAGGTCATGGCTCTTTCGTATGTGACTTCAGAGCTTCAGTTGGTAGACTTTTTCATGAAGGCACAGACTCGAGCTCAGCATAGCTTTTATCCCTCCAAACTCAGTGTTATTGATCCACCATGAGTTTGAGGGGGTTGTTAGGCAGTATCCTATATTGTCTTGTATAGAGATTGCCTTGTATAGAGATTATTAGCATCTTGTATTGCCTTGTATAGATATTGCCTTATATAGGCTTTCCTTTTATACCCTCATGTACATGTATATATTCTGGCCTATTGGCCTCATGATGAATTCAAGTGCTGTTCATAACAACATTAAAAGGGGCACTGAGTCCAAAACCCAAGAATAAGCAACACTAGAGGCAGATGGTGCAACTGAAGTCAAAGCAGACACTGATCCAGAAGTCATAGTAGGTGTGGCAATAGTGACTACTCCATTAGGTGCTCTAGGCGCCGCAGTAGGTGCTCTACGACAATGATCAGATGTAGCACGATAATCAGCAAGTTGGTCTGGATATAACTTGAAGCACTTGTCAATAAGATGACCAGTCTTCTTACAAAGAGAACAAAACAACACTCTCGTGGATGTAGCTCTGGTGGATCCTAACCACTATGAAAGCCCCATAACAGCAAGTGGTGAGGATCTTGAGATAGGCACAAGTGAGCGAAGATGAGTCTCCTCTACAATCAAACTAGAGAGTGCCTCAGTCAAAGTCGGTAGAGTAGGATAGTTGACTAACTAAGTACAAACAGGCTCAAACCCTGATCGAAGCCCCATCACAAACTAATACATGTGTCTGCTAAGCATACTCCACTTTGGCAACACAAAACTGACAAGTAGTAGTACCCTTCGGTGTCAGACTCTAGATGGCCAGTGATGTTAGTAAAAGCACAATAATACTCCTCTACCGACATGTCTTGCTACTGAATAGTATGAAGGTTCTTGAGCAATGTGAAACAAAGAGCACCACTAGACTGAACATATCTCTTCTCAAAGTATGACCACATTTGCTTTGCTGAAGTATGATACTCAAGATTCATCCTTAGAGAAACATCAACACTCAGAACCAAGCCAGCCATGACACGTTCATTTTCTTTTGCCAAGCCTTTATTATGTCCGCAGTGACCTTCTTCGGATCAGGAGGATCATCCGTCAAATGGGAAGTCAAACCATAACCCCTCAGATTAGTCTTGACTAAGAAAGCCCATGCTCGATAGTTTGGCACGTCGAGCTTGATTTTAGAGAGCAAGAGAGATGAACTGCCCCCAAACAATGAGTCAAACTTTGCCATCTAACTCAACAGTATCAGCTTAGCACAACAACAAGAGCAGTAGCAGTAGACTACTCTTCTGTCCCAGACTAATAGCAGACTCGAGGAGATATATGTATAACAGCAAGAGCAGCAGCAACAGACACTCCCTCTCCTGTTCTCTCCGCTTCCTTCCCATGCCGAGCAAGAGAGAAGTCAAGAGAAGAAGCCTTGGAGCAGAGAAGGCCGATGGCAGCGACAGAGGAAGCAGAGGAAAATGGCATGACATCGGCGGCAGTAAGCTTGAAGTAGAGGAAGCCAGTTGAGAGCTTGAAGCAGAGGAAGTCGGCACAACGTTGGCAGTGGCGAGCTTGAAGTAGAGCAAGCCGATGGTGCGGATCTGGCCACCGCAACGACGATGAAGGCACGGCGACGCAGATCCGACCCTGGATGATGATGGAGGCGTGACGTCGCAGATCCAGCCACAAGCGACGATGATGAAGGTGGGGCAGCACGGATCCAGCGGCGGCGACAGAAGAGGTGGAAACCCTAATCCTAACGTTGCTCTGACACAATGCTAAAGTGAAGAAAAGAAGAGATACTTTTGCTATTCACACCAATGCATCTTATTGATTATTGAGCGAACGCGCGCGCGCGCAGATATATATATAAGTTGTTTATGGGCCTCATAAGCAACATGGGCCAAGACACTATACGTACACACTTAACAATAATATCTGGTTGAAATGTCTGTCTGACCCTAGAAACCAACTTCTGCGCACTTTGTAATAAATCGATATCTACCTAAATACATAAGACATGGTTTCAACATACTTATTTCTTAAAAAAGAAAGTACTTTACCTGTGTATTTTCCATTCTTCCTATAGTCATTCAAGAAATGGGATACAACTGTAGTTGGAATAACATATCCAATATTTTCAGCTTCATCTGATCTGAACACCTAAACAAAATAAATAATGAGAAAGGGGAATAGAAAGTCGGAAGATAAAAGTTATTATTCTTGTATTTTACTTACCTACAGTACAATCACTTCTTAGATAGTTCTGTTTGACATTAAATGTTCCCATTCATGTTTGATTTTGGATTTGGGTTAACATATCCTATTCGTTCTGGAAATACAACAGATTGATACTACAATATCCAAATGTGAATAATATAGTAGCCCATATATATTGCAAGCGTGTCTATTCTTCTCACAAATATACTGAAACTCAGCCTATCACTTCCTTAAGCATTTCTATCCTAATCTGAATAGTAAGGGCCATTTGATGTTGTTGTGTTGTGGAATCAGGTTAGTTACAAGAAAATTTACTGATTATAATAAAATATTGGTTTTTGGCTCCCAAATAGAGGTTGCTAATTATTTAGTGTAAATGCTTTTAAAAAGCCACTTCACTGCCAAAGGAAGCCTAAGTAAGTCAAGGGACGTATTATGGTAAGTAGAGTTACACCAAATTTAACTCCGCTCATTTGATGTTCATCAAAATTACACATTGGCGTGCTTGCAGTGCATCTTTTATGTGTGCAAATCAAAGTTTCAATAAGATTACCTTTTAAGTTCAGTGAAAAAAAAATGCAAAGTGGTTATGGCTTTTGAAATGTGAAATGTACAGGTAAAATCTGATCCAAGTTCATATATAGTGATCATCAAACCTGAGCATTTCCAAATGCAAAACTATGTCTCTTTTAAAAACTTGAATTTGGATTTGGTTTTACACCTACTGATCTTTTTTGATGCACTATACATCATTTATATCAGCGCATGAGCTACCTAACCAGTAAAATAACTGAGTAAAAGTACCTGAAATGCCACTCCAATGCATTCCCCTTGCTCGTTAAAGGCTGGCCCACCACTGTTTCCTGCAAGAAAGCAAACAAAACACAATTCATCTTAGTTAAGGTCAAAGCAAGATAAAATATCATCACGAAATTTTTAAAAATAGAATAGTGAGGAAAATTCTTTTCCTTAAAATAAGGCAAAAGTACAAGGCGAATGCAAACCAGGATTTATTGCTGCATCAATTTGAATGCCAAGAAGATCTGATGTTCCATGAGCATATGGAGTGACCTGGGTTATTCCAAAGGAAAATAGTGTAAGCTAAAACATCCAATTAAATAAGGTCACCTTAGAAACATATCTAAAATTGAGCTTCCCTATATGAATTTATCTCTCTAAAATAATATTGAATCTACTGTCATGTTTCTGTTAACAAGCTCGATGCAGAACAAAATGACCATTATTAACTGGTAACTACTTGAATACAAAACTAGTGATAACTATTTCTGAACCTGGCTAACATTAGAAAAAAAAAGGCAATATTAGCCAACAGCAACAGAGTCAAGACTAGTTGATATTTTGACAAATGGGGAAATCATTGCATGCATAAAATACCATCACGTTTCTCCTCCTTGTTGGGGGAAAAGTCCATTCAAAAGGTATGATGTATATAAAACTGAATAATACAACAGATAACACCTCAATGCGTGATACAACGCCTTTTGTTACAGATATCGTGTCTCCACCAAGAGGATATCCCACAACAGTTACTGAATCCTAAGACAAACCATAAAAACAATGTTAGATAGCAATAAAAAAAGTATATGGCATACCATCCAACATCAACTAAATATTAAGAATTCTTGCAAATATAGATACAAACAGTATAATGAATTCCTGCTTCATTTGCAGGAGTGAAGAACAACTTGATCTCCAACAGAGATGTTTACACCATTGGCATGTTACCAGTAAGTACATGCTACTCCATCAAACACATCTAACATCACAAAGATAATTACCTGAAGGCATGGTAAACGACCAAGGTGAAGTGGCTCTGTTCCTCGCCAGAACTCTTCATTCTCGACGGAGAGCAATGCAAGGTCACACTCGATACCCCTAGCTAGAACCTGTGAATCAATTTATCAGAAGACATCATACCAAGAAAATTTTTCAAAAGTTAAGCAAAATCATAACTAACAACCAGCAATTCTTATTTCCAATGGTTACGAACGTTGAACAACAATGTAAAAAAAAACTTATTTTAAAAGATGGCCACAAGCTTTTCTGACATTAACTCTTACCACCACCATATTTGCTAACTACAATATGGATACAACAATTTCTCTATAAAAAATTCTGAAATGAAACTCTGTTACAAGTGGGGACAACCGTATGTATTTACAATAATTTTCCATGTTAGACAATTAACCATCATAAGTCATGACTCATGAGAATGACAGAAAGTAATTATCACATGAACATAAATTACTTTCCTTTTTAATAATTCATAAGTCCCTAATGTGGAGACTCCAATCTCGCTGATATAGTGGAATGTAGTCAATCAGCAAAATTGGAAAGTCAAGTTGATATGCAATGGACGGTAACATCATGCGTAAAAGGCTCCTCAGGGTCAAGGGTCAGGGGGTGTCTTACTCAAGAATTCCTAAGCACACCTTTGTGTTCAAGTAATCCAGATTATGTAAGCAGAAATAGCAACCCAATCTCAGTTCAAAGATAAAAAGAGCTGTAATATTCGTGCAAATAATTTTTTTTTGACAAAATCTCTTGAAAGCAGCATAGTTACAGGGAAAGTACCTTGGCAATATATTTTTTGTCATCTCCCCTTCTCTTTACTTTGACCTGTGTTGAAAAGCAGCCTTAGTTTAATAATGTAAATGGCATAAGTAAACTGTTGTATATCAAAAACCAATGGCAGAGCAATATCGCCAGAAATTTTGAGTTGATCCAAGCGTCAGTGATTCAAAACTCAAAATCAATTTAGTTCAGCAGGAGAAAGTAAGAGATTAGAGCCAAAATACATGTTAATGCTTGAATAAGAACTGTACAATTTCAAAGGCACGACAAGATTTTAGTCAAGTTGGTGCAATTCTTTTATTATTGGAAAGTTTTGAGGGTTGAGACTGATTTGATTCTGTTTATATCCCCTGTTATGATGTGATTGTGTGAATATTACTCCCAGCTAAAAATACAAGTAATGCAGACTAAAATGAATGAAATATACAGTATTTAATTGTCTGCCTAAGATGAACATTAGAAATTTGAGGCATGTCCGAAACAAGGATCCGACACACTTTAATAAAATAAAAAGTTGAAATTGACAAATAAGTCTAAATAAATAAGCACCTGGGTGTCATGCTCAACGCAATGTGCATTTGTCAATAATTTCCCATCACCGATCATAAAAGCACTGCAAAATACGTATTTAGCAAGATAAGCACAAAGGTTCTAAACATATGCCCTTATTTTGAAATGGGTGACTCCATCCAAAAGATGTGGATGAACGTCAAGACGTAGAAGTGAGTACTTGTCCATGACTTCAGCACGCAGTAAGCCTTTTAGAATGAAATGACTTTTGGCCCAGACCCTGGAGCAAACTCACACATAGTTTCCTCTAGCTGGAACACGCACAAGCTAACGCGTTGGAAGAAGGGACACAGGTTTTTTGTTGTGCTGCAACTGCCTAGCACATTTTTTGTTCTTTTGTTATCCTCTCACTAATAAACAGCTAAGTACAGGGATACACATACCACGACATCGAGTAACTAACTTGATCCTAAACTCATGCCCCCACTTGGGAGACTCGCTCCACTAACTCAAAGCAAACATATGCAGCCTAATACTCACAACGTGCACACACTGCATGCATGTTTGACTCAACACACTAACTAATGAACTAATTCTCATGCATATGAAGCTATGTGACCAACTGACAAATGCATGTCTTGACTCAACTAACTCCACGGTGCACACACACATGCCCAACAAGATTAATCTAACAATGACCACCACATTTTAAAAAAAATTGTTCTTGATGTTGTTCAATCAATGGACAAAACATAACTGCAAAAAGGAGATGCTACAACTCCCCTGTAACATTATTAAATCACTAACTAAAGCATAATTAATTAATTAGTTCACATCTTTATCCCCGCACCCTTTCCCACCAGCTCACCAAACACACAGGCAGATGAAACTCGGTGCTGAATAAAAAAAATAACAAAAGAAGTCCTGTAAAGACCTTAATCAGAAATACATATTAGATCAATACTTGCCTCCCTGTGCTTGCATGCTGCCTTTGCTTCTGCCAAGGGAGCCCATAATCAGGAGCAATATGTGTGCAATAGACCTAACAAGAGGGCTGACAGTCAACTCAAGCACAAAAGTACAAGACTAAATTAAAAACAAGCATAACACAAAATCAAGATAACAGGACCTTTGAGCAGGTTATATCACTATGTTTGACATACTGTACCAAAAAATTTATAATACCAGAAGCAGTACCTAGCAGATACATCAAGTTCTCTTGCTAAACTATAGAGCAATTACAGTAACCGGAACAAGCATCATTGACAGCCAGAGCACATATTATTGAGGCCCACCTTAACTACAGCATTAAGGAATTTGTCTTCTTCAAGGTCCTCCAAATCAGCAACCTAATACAACAGCATAGTTAGCAGAAGATCATGCAACCTTTACGATTCGATCGCAACATTGAATTGAATATATTCATACATCATAGTCAGTTTCTCATACAAAAACACACATAAAATACATGAATAGGGAAGACATTGGTGTGCGGATTAGATATCGTAGCTAATATGCACAAGAAGTAGATGATGAAAGACTCTGGAGATACCATCATGTGAAGGTTAACACACTGAGGATCTCAAAGCTGCCGAAGCATAAAAGGAGAATTGAGCAATTCAGAGTAAAATAAGAACATGGTCTATTGATAGAGTGGTGAGTCTTCAACAAATTGCTAGAATAGTGAATTTCCATGCCCAAGAAGACGAAATACAGCCATCTCAAATGGAGAACTGGGCGATTCAGGTTATGATTTTCAACAGACGTATCCCAAAAAAAAACATACTATCCATGCAGAAGACAATGTAGCTACCAAATTGTAGTCCAAAGCGCCCACCAAAATAAAAATAAAAAAAACTGCAATGATTACCAAAGCAGAAGCTAACTGGAACCTAACCCCAAAAAAAAAGCCTTCTCATAGCAAATTGAAATGCTCAGTCTAATCCAACTTTAATTCTACTTCGAATTCCTAGCATCTAAGTATGCCTTGCACAGTGTGCACAACCCAAGGCATAACAGTTTTCTGTGCCTCTCACCTGCGTCTCCTTGAAGTCAACTGCCAACCCCCGATCCCTGCGCGACGACGACGCCTGCGAACCCCCGCCGCCACCGCCACCGCCGATGCCCCGCAGTTTCTTCGACACTCCCTCCACCTGCGAACCCCCAGAAAACCAACCTGTCAGCATATCACTTCCTCGACCATTCCGGGCACACGCAGCGAACAAGCAAGCACGCACCTCGTCGAAGCGCCGGAGCACGCGGCGGCCGAGAGGGTGGCGCGACGCGCAGGCGACGGCGGGGCGGAGGCGGCAGGAGCAGGAGGCGGAGGAGGACGAGGTGGAGGGGAAGGGGATGGCGGGGGAGGCGAAGAGGGCGGCGACGCCCGCCATTGCTGCTGCTGCTTAGCGCGCGGTTTTGATTTGGTTTCCCTCCGCGCTACTTGCGCCCCTTATCCTCTTTCAGGTTGGGGACCTGGGGACGGGGGTTAGACGAGGAAGCGTGGAGTGCGGAGGTCACCTGCAAGGCGCGTGAGGTAAATAAATATCTCTCTCTAACTACAGAGATTTTTTTTTCTTTTATAATCCGCTTTAAACATTGGCATTTCAGGATTTTAAGGTTTTGTGTTTCTGTGCATCATTTTTTAAAAATTGTATAAATATTAAAATATAAATAAAAAGCAAATAGTGATTACTTACTTCCTCACTTATTTCAAGATTTATACAACTTGTATCGAGAGAACGATGTATAAAAACAACGCAAGACAGACGGCCCAGCGAGGAGGAGCCCGACGATTGTGTGAGAACGTGGTCGGGCCGACGTGGACGTCCTGAGCTCGCGGAGGCTCCTCCAAATTTAATATAGGTTGTATATATACTCGAATTTGGGCACCTAGCACTCTAGAGTCTAGACTATAATAAATGCCACCGGAAAATATTTGGAATAGCCGGGATTTTCTATTTCAAATGTGTATTCTTGTTTACACGTCCTCTTTGTCGTATTTTCAATTCGTGTGAAAATAGCGAGTTTACCCATCCGCAAGTTTACTCAGTGTGAAAATGGTAGGATAGGGCTGTCCAAAACCGAACTGACTAACACACTTTTGTGTGGCCCTAGTGGGCAACGGTGATTTTCTCCCCCGCTGGTGTCTCCTTTAGGTTATATATATGCTCGCTGGTTTGGGTTGTCTTCCTGAAACTATTGTAGGCTTTTTGTGACAATATCATGCATCTTCGGTATTATTTTTATTTTCATAGGGGTGGCGCCAATTTATGGCCCAAGCCTCTAGCCGGACCGCTGTTCTCGGGTATAGGGCGAAGCTAACCCACGCTCAAACCAATTTGTCTCGAAGCCTTTTTGAACCTAGCTCTCAGGTCCTAGCTCCGCCACTAAGGCAGCCACAGGTTTGGTTGATGTCTTGAGAGGCAACAGTGAGGTGGTTATCGTGACAGTCAAGCTCAATGTTACATACCAGAGCACATGGTGCTTAAGAATGAGAGACGGTAAAGAAGGGTCGTCATTATACTGTGCAAGAGAGAAAGTGAGAAGAAAAAAGACGATGCAAAATAAGTAAACCTGTCATTCTATGGGGCGAAAGAAGAAAACAAAAGGTGACATTAGTGAATACATCACAAATAGCAAACCATGTCTTGTCTAGTATGTTGGGCGAATTTGTGAAGTCCTCACGACTCTAGTAAAATTACACGTGTCGAAGCTCAACTAATTTATAAACTAAATCCAGAAAATTTGCATGTTCCCCAAGACGGGGATGTAGCCCTTTGGAAAGCTCCCGAACTCGAGGTTTTCACTTTTCTAGCCTTTAGACATTTTTTTTTCTAGATATGACCCGTTTCAAATAACTTTTCAAAACATGATTCCCTCTCTTAGTGCCGGTAGCACGGTAGAGCAGGGCCCTGCCATGTCGGAGGGTTCGAACCGACGATCAAACTCACTTAATTAATCACACAATTAGTCATTTTAATTAATTAATTAATTGCTTAATTAATCACTCGTTACACTTGCTTATTTAAAATCCCCTTAATTCTAGCCTACCACGGTAAGGAAGCTTGCCATGTCACCGCACGAGCCATTGGTCCACGGCAGCTATGCTGCCAAGCTCCGGTTGAACGGCATCTGTGCCCGCAGGGTGCTGTGGTAAGGTCCGCTGCTTCCACGGGAAAGAGATGTTGTGCAGTCCCTACGAAGACTGCAACTTAAACGGTTCCAGTAGGCTAGAACTATCTGATCGAGTCAATGAATAATCCGGATTGTCCAACAGTTACTACAGTGTCTTGTTATGCTACAGATAAAAAAAACCAACGCATTGTTTTTTAATGGTATTCCCGAAAGATATAAACCATCGATAAAATTTAAATGGTATTCCCGAAAGATATAATGTATAATTGCTTAAGTTGTAGTCCGAGAAACTACATCGGATCTCGATTCCCCGCGCACATGCTTAAACCGAACAAGAAAGCAACAGCGCGGAGGCTTTGCAGCCTAGTGTTGAGTTGGCAATGACCGCATTCCACGTTGCAGGGTGGGCTGACGTGGCCACTGGTCTCAACACCATTAGGGTTGGCACAACTCTAACGTTGTTTATTGTGACACTGAAAAAAAAGGTTACATCTGAAAATAGTTTTCGGGCAGGGGCGGATCTACCGTTGAGGCTGATTGGAGCGCCAGCCCCATCTCCAGCCGGCCGAACCCACCTCCCCAGTATCCCTAGCGCCAGAATCACAGCATGGCTCCCATCCGTGCATGGTCAGTCTGAAGCTGTTCTTTATCTCTTTGAGCAGTTGACAGGAACAGGTCTGTGACTGATGAGATCACATTCCTTGGGTTACTTTCTGCATGCAATCATAGTGGTTTAGTTTCAGAAGGGCGGAACTTTTTCAAAGAAATGAAAATGGTTCATGGGATTGAACCCAGGGCAGAGCATTATGCACACATGATTGGTCTTTTGGGTAGAGTTGGGCTACTGGAAGAGGCATTTGAAGTCGCAAGGAGCATACCAGTGGAAGCTGATGAGGCTGGTTGTGGTGCTCTTTTAAATGCATGAAGAAGGCATGGCAATGTAGAGATTGGTGAATGTGTTGCAGATAAGCTGATAAAACTCAATCCTTCAGATAGTGGAATCTATGTACTTATGAGCCAAATATATGCAAGTAAAAACAAATGGGATCAGGTGAAGATGCTGAGGATGATGATGATAGATAGAGGGGTAAAGAAGAATCCTGGCTGTAATTGTGTTGAGGTGGATGGAAACATCCATGAGTTTTTGGTGGCTGATGTTTCACATGTTGATTCAGAAGATATATATGCAGCATGGAAGAATATTTATTTCCATTTAAAATGGGAATGTTATATTCCTCCAAATTGACATGAGTGTGGCGAAGGTTCCTTGTTCTTTGTTCATGCACTTCATAATTAGCCTTGGACTGTACAAAGAAAAGGAAAACTTAGCAGCAGACAGGATTTTACATATTTATTTTTTTTGAAAGACAGGTTTTACATATTTATTAAAGCTCAGATCCCTGCTGACATATTTTCTTTAACGTCCGACTGTTATACGATTGGTTCATGCAACATTTCTTGAAAATGAGATGAATTCTCACTATCTTAAAATAAGTAGAATACATGGGCACAGAAAAGAAGTAATGCACCTCTGATGGAGGATCACACTGATTGTTATGTGATAGTCTCTGTTTTGGTCAGAATTGTCATATGGAAGAAACTGTTGTGCACTTGTGCTGTTAATGAACTTGATTGAACCTCGACTATTCTTTCCTATAAAGAAACTGTAAGTCCTTCCTGAGACTTTTGTTTAATTCTGCGTTTAGTCATGTAGATGCCCTAATAATTATGCAAGCATGTGCAGATGGCAAGCTGTGGTGCTTTTACTTTGTGAAACATATACTCTCCAACGTCCAAAATGTGCCATGGGAAAGGCCTTTCTTCGGGTGATTCAGGTAAACAATACATTGACATTGTGTTACTTTATTGATTCTTAAGAATCCAGAGTTTGCTTAAGAATTGCTTAGGAAACTGAGAAATTTATCTCAGATACATTTGGGAAATTAAACTTTAGATTATTCTTATAGTTCAACTCATGATGGTTGAACCGGAAGGAATATAACTTTTCCATTGGTCTATCGCCTCATCGAGCTTACATTGATCCTTTCTGTGACAACAGCATGAGTAGAAAGAATTTTCTCAGCAATGAAGATTATTAAGACAGATTTGGACAACAAGATAGCAAATAATTGGTTCAATAACTTGATGGTGTGTTGCACTGAGAAAGAGATATTTAGAAACCTCGATAATAAAGGAATCATTTGACACTTTCAAGAGATGAAAATCGTAGAGTGAAATTACGTCGTACTCAGTATTAGTGCCTTCGTAAGTTTTATTTCACTTTATATTTTTATAAGTATTCACAAATTTAAATTGCATCACTTAGTTTCATATTTTGATTATTCACTTTGTTTCCTTCCTCTTTAGAATTTGGTTTGCAATAAATCGGTAGATGTATCATTCATATGCTTGTCTTGAGTTAGAATTTTGACATAGGAGCCCTCCCGCTATTTTCATCCTAGATTCGCCACTGTTTTTCGGATGAGTCTAACAGGGATTGGGTGAAAAAGATGTGGGTTTGGATTTTTTTTGAAGGGTACTTGATGATTCTGATTAGGTGTATCACTAGAGGTGTAGCAAACTTCATAATTCCCCTTGAGCATAGTAAGTTTGATTAACTATGCACCTTGGGTATTGTAAACTCCACAATTTTCCTAATGCAGTGAACTTAATTTATGGCAAGCCGTTCCTTGCATTGCTGAGGTCATATCCATATAGTGTGACAAATAGTATTGATGCTGAGGTCATAGGCGAAACCGCCTTGCCGTCTTTTTTTAATTTTCAAAAGACATTTTCGAAAATTCATTTTTTTATTCATAGATTTTTCTGCTGCGCATAGGTGTTGCCGTGTTAGTTGAGTAATCACATCACTAACTTGCCAACAATGTTACAGCAGTTGCTATACTCGTAAATCTAGCTTCAAAGCTAACTGACGTACGTTTGTTTCATGATTGCTTGTAACATCCCGGTTATTATCATGGGCTGTCTTATGTTGCTTGAGGATCTTTGCTATTTGCTTTGGATCTCACTTCACCATCAGCTTCTTCAGAACACATTTACTGTCATATACTTACTATCTCATTTGCCAACTAGCTTTAGGGTGCTGGAGGTTTGAGGTTGCTGCAAAGAAGCATCTTACTGACAATGTGAAGAAAACCGTTAAAGGAGTAAGTGCTCTGAGATATCAATCGCTTTGATTTACTGTAGTAGAATCAAGATGCCGCTAACTTCAGAATCTTGACCACAGCGAGCACATCTTGTGGTGGAGGCATTTGCTGAATCTCTTCTAGTTATACCAAGACGCTAGCAGAAAATTCGGGTCTCGATGCCCAAGACGTTATCGTTTCTCTCCAGGTATACACGTTTATATTTCTATCGTCTCTATGTGCGTTAAGCTTTATTTTAAATTTGGATATCAGGAGGTTTTAATTGTATTTGATGTTTTCTAACGAATAAGCATGATCGTGGACTGGTTGTGGGATTGAACAATCACTCCGGTGAACCAATTGATGCCCAATTGGAAGGCATCTTCGACAATTACTCTGTGAAACAACAGATCATCAATTCTGGGTACATGATGAAGCTATTCGTATTTGCCTGTTCTCCAAGTTCACTAGAGTTTTATAGAGAAGAGTCATTTCTGGTGGAATTTTCAGTTTACTTCCGACTGCATGTTCGCATGGTTTGAGACTTCCAGTAACTATGTTTTCTTGTAATCAAGCTCAATGTTCAGACCGGATGGAACTTCTGTATACAAGGTATATAAATTATTGTCTATGAAATTGCATTTCAAATATATATATGTGTGCTCATTCATCACCATAATTTTGATTAAACATTCCAAACCCATGAAGGTCTCCAAGGACAAGCTTTATAATCGTGGAAGCACCGATCTTCTGATATCATTATTGCTACAGTGCACCCTAGTAAGCAGCAGCTCTAAATTTCTAGTGGGAAACAAACTCCAAAAGGAATTTTCTTTCATTTTTTTTGGAGTAAGGAACAAAATCTAAAGCTGTGTCACAAAACCGGGACTAGATACAGAAACTGAAGGGGCAAAAAGGAGGTCCAGGCACATGAAGGCAGATAAATTACATCAGAACCCCGGAAGCATTATCAAGCGCCTTCTTAGCAATCTTGAATTTGCCAGCCATGTCTTTTCCGGTGTCCTTAGTAACCACATGCTGTTTGATGAACAGCACAATGCCATCTCTCAAGATTTTGAGCTCTGGAAGCCCAGCAATACGAGTAAAGACATTCCACACAAGTGCATCATCTTCCTTTAGTAAGGTCTCAAACAGCATTCGGTAATGCATGATCCTTTTCGGAGTCATCTCCACTGGATTTGCCAGATTGACAACCTTCAGTGTTGCAAGGGAGAGCGTGAAATTTGCTAGCATCTCTGCAACTAGTTTTGCATGGTTCATGGATCGATTCAAATCCATTGTATCAAGCTCCTTAAAATGATCCCAGAGGCAGTACTGCAATTGCACCAGAATAAACCAGGGAAGCATAGTTAAAAAAATAATAAAGGGAACTTCTGTCATCACCTACTGCACAAAGCAATGAACAAGTGGTATACATTAAAGGCCAGGCAAGGTTCTTTATAATTTCATACTAGTCCATGTTGGCTACCCAGAAAGGCAGCCGTATTAATATCAGTACCACTATGGAAAAATTGGTGTCAGGAACAGAATGGAAGTGTAGGAAAACACAAGTTAACAATCACCAAAGTCTAGGCACACATCATAACATGATTCATCACACTGCATACCTGTTTCATCTATGAAGTTCCTATATTACTATCAGCAAAGCAGTAATTCACTAATTAGTGGGGCGGAAAAGGTTTAGCGTACATAACAAAAATGACAAATAGTACACCATTATACCTGCAAACTGAACTTGTGATTTTTATCATGACTGCATAGCTTGGAAGCAAGGACTGTGTAATACTTATTGAACACCTTTTCTTGCAGACAACAATCAACAATAACCCTTATAATTTCCCGATCCTGCGTACCAATAGAGGAAAAGGCATCAGTAATATTGGGAGATACACAAAACAGAACATCTTATAGAACAGCGATGCATGCCTGCTTCCCAGAAAGGTCCAGCCTCAAGAGCTTCTCAAAAGCATCTACATAGTCTTCGGCACTCATTATAATGCAAAAGACTGCTCTTCGTAGGTCAGTGTTCATCCGCTGAGCAGCTGCAAGCTGAACCAGTGTTTGTGCCTCTAAAACGTCCTTGCTGATAACTGCTGCAACATCTTCAATATTGCCTGTTGTGGATGAAACATCCCCGGACAACCACCACTGCCCTTTCTTTTCAGGGTCCAAAAGCTTACTCCATTTCAGCCCGCGCAAGAGAAAATCTTCCGACTTTAGCTGCAGGCATGTAAAAACAGAACAAAGTGTTAAATGAACAGGAAGTCTGAATTTCTGATGTCACAATTTATACTTCCAAAGCAGTGAAATAAGATCAGGTAAAAACCTTTTGAAGCCACTTTTTTATACGAGTGTGGTGTGAAGGATCCTCTTTGGGCCTTTTTTTGTTGTTCTTAATGTCACATATTGTCTCAAGCATAAATTCCATCTGCACAGTAAGTTATACAAGACACCGAACTCAAAAACTAAGCTGTCATGTAATGCTTCTCGAATAGGCACAATAAACAAAGCAACTTACTCTTTTGCTATGTATCTCTGCTTTTCCATCTTCTTGACCAGCTGAGCGTGATTTCAACTGATTTACAGAGTTATGAATACTGAGGATAAAATCTTTCATTGCACCTGGGTCATCTCCCCGTAGCTTCATTCCACAGCCTGTTGATCCAGATGAGAACATATCCTCAGCCTCACTCAGAAAGAGAACATGGTATGGTACTCAAATAGAGGAACAATTATGTTGGTTCAATAAGTGAGTTGTGTATTATTATGGACTATGGAGTAAGACATTATTAATGTCATACACTGTAAGATGGTTAATACTGTAGAGACATCTAGCTCTGTCAATCGCTTGCTGAGCACTGAGAGAAGATCATATACAAGATCGCTGCAACATTAGACAAGATTATCAAAATTTATCTTGAAGTGGTTGTAAAGAAGCATGGTATGTTGTTGTATTCAAGTGCAGACCTTGAAACGACATCAAATATGCACAAATAACAGAACAGTAAGGTAAGATTTCTCAGAGATAGACCATCTTCTTTTGAGTACTCATCCTGCCACAAGGTAAAAATAAGAAAACATATCAACTTGTCTAAAAAAATAGAAATGAACTGGAATCATCACTCAGAGTCAGAGAACATGAAAAAAATACTTAGGTAGACAGAGACAGGTAACAGTTCATCTTTATCTTTATCGGAAGTCATACCTCAAACGACTTTGCAAGAGAAGCAAGGATCTTAGCACTGAAGTCCATACCAACCAAGCATGCCATACCTGCAACAAAGGCTGCAAACACAGCAGCATACCTGCACAAATGAAGCAATTTTTACTAGTTTGGTAGTAACAAACATCCATTACTTCCTACCTAAAATTAGAGAACCATAAAAAAGGTCTATAGACACATCGGATATATGTAATTAATGGGGAAGATCCTTAACTGTTCGTTGCCACGAGGTCCTCGGGAACAACTTGCCAAAACTTCATCACCAATTATCTGACAGCCAACACTTCGCGGAACTAACTGTGGATTGATAAATAGCAACAAAACCAGAAGATAGTGCCTTGCGATTAATCAAGCTAAAAGAAAACATCTGAAAGAAAATATAAGAATGAAAAAGAGTGATATAGGACCATACACGGAAAAGTGCAGAAATTTCCTGAGTAATAGACTCCACGTTTGACTCTGAGAGTCTGTTCAGAAGTCCTGATGCAAACCAAACATTTGGTCATATATGATAATACGCTCCCAAACAAAATGGATAAAGAAACATGTTATATAGAAGCAAATAAAAGATGGAATTCAAAGTCACACCTCTCACTGTCCGGCGCATCTGAGAGATCTCTTCTGATTCTGAATCGGAAGTAGCACGCAGGCTTGGAGGTACATACTTCGCTTTTGATTCTGTGGGTAGTTCAACAACATTAGGCTCTCCATCCTCAGATTCGTGATCTGCTCCATCATTCTCTTCAGCCATTTCCATACCTCCATCATCCTGTTCCTCCACGGCATCATCCTTCACTTTCTTATTTTTCCTTTTCCGTTTCTTCTTGTCTTGTTTAGTGTCATCCGCCACCTTCCAATCGTACTCTTTTGTTTCATCATCTGAACCAAAGTCACCACCAAATCCGAGGTCCGCAAAAAGACTGTCCATACCATCATCTGGACCTCCCAGCTTTCCCTTTTTCACCTTGAGCATTTTTGCAAGCATCTTTTCTGTCTCCAGATCCTCCTCTCTGCTCACACCTCCACCCATCTCTATTTCAAGATATTCCTGGAATTTGGACTTGGGCTTGCGCCTCTCCTCTCGTTCCCTCTTTCTCCTTTTCACGGCAGTGGGTTCTTTCTTTGGTTTCTTCTCCTCTACCAAACTTGATTCTACGGATGGCATTGGTGGCTTCTTATTTTTGCCACCCTAATCCCAGAAATTTTGTGTACCAGAGTTAAAATCCCAAAACTAGCAAATCAACTCGTTATCTTTTGTTTTTCGTTTTGATGATTTGATCAGCTCACCTGGTGCTGAACCCAAGAGAGAAATCGCAGTTTTTGCCTCTCTGATCTGGCTTCTTTTCGCTTCTCCTTGCGTGACTTCTGCTCAGATTTCCCTGGAACAAGCACCAAGGGGAAAGAATAGCATTGTGATATCATAAGTCACCAAGGGGAAAGAACAGGAGCCACATCACAGGACAGAGCTATCTGAGACGAAGAAGAAGAACTTCACCCGCCATGACTCCTCCAATTTGATGCTACACTCCTGCCCTGGATCACTATCAACTGGAGCTGGCAAAATAACCAGGAAATATTAATAATATTATCTAGGGGTGAAAACAGGTCGGATACGGGCGGATATTGCTCTTCCCGTATCCTAACCCATATTTTTTTCTCGGATTCAGAATTGGATACGGGCTAGCCGAATCCGGATACGAATCCGGATAATTCGGGATACGGATACGGGTCGGATATGTGACGGATTCGGATCGGGAACGGATAGAGATACACGGATAACACACACATACATTGAGTAATATATGGTGAATCAAATCACATAAATAAATATCAATTATAGCAAGTTATATATCAACAAAAGCAGTCGCCAATCGACACTTCATATTGGTAGCCCAAAGTAAATCTTGATGAAGTAATAAAAGCCACAGTATACCACAGATCAAGCACCAATTCAGGAAACAAAAGGGAGTCATTACTCATTACAATGCAGTCATTACATAACAATATTAAGGTCTAGGTCAGAAGAATCAATGACAGAAACTAATATCAAGCAACTTGAAGTTGAAATTGAGCAGTTGTAATGATTAACTGATGTTTCTCCCTTTCTTGCTCTCATTTCATATCCAGTTGAAAAGGACCAATCAAGAGTTAGAAACCTGAAGGCGTGAGCGGAATGTTTGCTTAGAATCAAGTAAAAGCTTACAAGGTAATTGCATATTTACATAAATAGCATTAGCAAGAGTTTTTCTTTGTTAAAATTCCAGTTATTTAAGCAAGGATGTTACTTCACAGGGAAATAGTTGATCTTCAAAAAGGATGAAGTACCATCAAAAGCTCAAAGAGGGAGGAATAGCTTTTGAACTGATCTTATGATCCCAGGAAGACAAAATTCCAGCAATCATATTTTGTTGTGATTAAGCATGAGAAGTTTATGGACAAACACTGTTATTAAGCATCAACCTGTACTCAAAACTGCTGACATTAGACGGCCATCTCAAACTTTCCATACCATAATTTTGTTGTGAGAATAATAAGCTCATCCATTTGTGCTGCATCATTCAGTGGATGAATGAACCTAACTTTACTGACTTCTTTTACCGATAATTTAAAATGAAACATTACAAAATCTTGAGAATTGCAGATTTGCAAAACAATGTTTCTGTTTGCCTTGTGAGAAGTGTCTTACGCCTGTGAGATGTAAGAAACCACTCAAACTTTGAGGTCAACTGAAATGTCCCAGCACATCCCTGAAATTTTGCCTAATGTTACGGGGAATCTTACTGTCCAGATGTTCAGTTCTGTGATGGGAGCTTGAGCTCCTTCTGCTTCTTTGACAATGCTATTGCTACATGTAAAGACACGCAGCAGTGAGCACCTACTGTCAAATACACGCCAATGTTCTGGACTGATAAGATAGGTTTGATCAGCAGGAGTATCAGGTTAGTACGTGCTTCCATTCTGTTCGAAATAGACAATTTGTTTTGAAGTTCTAACTAGATAGACAATATACAGACTAGAAGTAGAAAAACATACTGAGACATATTTTGCATCAAAACAAATATCAACAAATGGGTGGAGGGAGGAGGCGAACCAACCGGTGATGTCGACGTGTCGCCGCAGACGGTGGCGAGGCCGAGGTCGGCGAGGAGGGCAGGGGTCCCGAGGAGGCAGGAGCTGATGGCCCAGAGGCGGAGTAGCGCGGCGAACCGGCGGAAAAGTATGCCGTCGGCGGAGGGAGATGCTATCGGGGCCCAGGGGAGGGGGAGCGCCGCCGGGGAGGGGGAGCGCCACCGGGGCTGGGGGAGCGCCGGCCTAGGGGAGCGCCGCCAGGGAGGGGGAGGGGAGCACCACCGGGGCTGGGGGAGCGCTGCCGGGGACGGGAGGGATGCCGTCTGGGCCTGGGGGAGGGGGAGCGCCGCCGGGGAGGGGGAGGGGGAGCGCCGCCGGGGCTGGGTGGGGCGGCGCCGTCGACTTGGGAGTCGGGAGGTCTCCGAGAGCCTGAGAGGCCGAGCGTAGCTAGGGTTCGGTTTAAGGGTCTAACTCGGTGCTAGCCGGCTTGCCGCCAGGGTGTAAACTAAGGGTGCGTTTGGTTGCCTGGATGAGGTTGGATGGGATATGGCCATCCAACCTGGATGGGATGAAACCATCCAGGTAGTTGTTTGGTTGGGTGGATAGGGATGAGCCAATGTTTTGTTTGGTTGGATGGATGAATGTGGATAGGATGAGCTAATTTTTTGTTTGGTTGCATTGATGAGGATGGATGAGCTAGTTGTAATAAAGGTTTCGAATTTTGGTTTGAAATTTTTCGATGAAATTTGACTTAAATTTGAATTTTGGAGAAAATTTGACCAAATTTGAATTTTGGACAAAATTTGACCGAAATTTGAATTCTGGACAAAATTTGAATTTTGAACAAATTTGAATTTTTGACAAAATTTGAATTTTCGGTCAAAATTTGACCAAAATTTGAATTTTCGGACAAAATTTGACTAAAATTTGAATTTGATGAGTACACTTTGACGAAATTTGAATTTGACCAGTATACCTCTTCGTACAACAAAGCTGGATGAACTCAGTCGGCCTTTTTTCGGATGACTCATCAAAGCATCTTGAAGGAATATTCCAAAAAGCTGGGCGGTATATCCACCCCATCCACCCAACCAAACAATTGGATGGCTCTAAATCCAGGGACCGCCATATCCCATCCACCTTCATCCATCCAACCAAACGCCTTGTAAGTGGATAATTCCGGACCGGCGGACCGGTCCGTCCGTCCGTCCATTGTGGAAATTCGGATCTTATTCGAAATATAATTTCGGATATATGTTTTTTTTTTTATATTGGATACTGATTCTCATAGTTTTTTTTATAGTAACGGATTCGGAACGATAATATCCGTCGGATTCGGATATATCTGTATTTTTTTCGAAACTATCCAGTTAGTATCCGTTTAGTATCTGCTCAGGCTAGAAACCCTACCCGCGTACCGCCCTTAGCACCCTACGGCCCACCCGGCCACCCCGCCTCGCCATCCAAAATCCCCAGTCCTTCCCCACCTGAGGCGGCAGTTCCCATCTCCGGCCTTCCTCACCCGACACCAGCCTGGGCGCCATCCACTCGGGCACTCCATCGGTCCGTTCGCCACCGCGAGGCGATCTCTTGACCCGGGTCCTGGCTGCAACCCTGCAGAGCGACTCTGCTCTCATCACGCGGTCGGCCGCCACCGCGAGGCGATCTCCCGGGCACCACCGTGTGATCTACAACAAGCAGATGAGTAGATGTGGTTTGCTCTCTTGCGACCGTGTGATGTGCTTGAGTGAGCTACCTTCAAGGAATACCAAATTTGTATGCCCATCTAGAGGCACATATAATCTTGATTGCACGAAAACTTCACTAAATTAGTTATATGCTTATATATTATCCAGTGAGATATGTTAGAAGAATACAATAATCGCAATCCAGAAGAGCTCATCAACCCAAGCACGAAAAAATCGTCACCTTGTGAGTCACCGGTAGGGGGAGGTGCGGTGGGGGGAGGCCGTCGGTCGGCCCGTGGGAGGCGGCGCGGTGGGCGCTCCGATCTGAGGCGGCGCGGTGGAGGACTCGGTCGAAGTGCGGTGGAGGACTCGGTGGGGCGTGGCGGAGGACCTCCGTCGAAGCGCGTGCATGCGGGAACTCGATCGGGCGTGGAGGACTCGGTCGAAGCGTAGCGGTGGAGGAACTCCGATCGCGGGCGCCGGGGCGGCGTGGTGTAACATTCCAAAAAATTGAAATTTAGAATGTTTAAATTTGAAAATTCACCATTTGCATTTTTTTTGAATTAATTTCAGCTTAATATGAATTTTCTATTATAAAAGGATTTAATTTGGCTAATCTATCCATCAAACAAAAGATTTTCAGTTTTAATTGGCTTCATTATGCTGCAAGAAATTTTTCTATATTTTTGGGGATTTTTCTGAATTAATTTTGCTATTTATTTGGATTTATTTGCTTTTATTTGAATTTCTAGAATTTCTTTAATTAAGAAAAGCTCTGAATTTCCAAAATCATTTTTTGGGCCGAATTCCTTCCGCCAGCCCGTTTCCCCTCCTCACGGCCCAGCTCCTTTTGCTTTCCGCTAGGCCCGCTTCCTCTCCCGCCCGACCTCGCGCGGCCGTCCGTCATGTCATGTAGTGGGCCGCCGCGTGGGCCCGCTGTCGGCGATCGGCGCCGTCGTCTTCGAGCCGACTCGTCGCCGTTCGCCTTAACCGCCACCGCGTTTTCGCGCCGCGTGCCGTATCCATGTTGGACTCCTAGCGTCGCGCTTATTTAAAGCGCCGCCCGTTCCTTTTCGTTTCGAGATTCGCGCTGGCGCCGCCCGAGCTTTTCTTTTGCACCGCCGTGCGGCGTTTCTTCGCGCCGCTCGCCGCCTCGGTGAGTCTCGCGCGTTCATTGGTCCCGCCGTTCTCCCTTATTCCGCGTTCTTTTGCCCCTAGCCCGTGGCGTTAATCCGCATTTTCGTGCGCGCCGAGACCTTCTTCTCCGCCTCGGCGTTCTGCGCCAGCCGCCGCCATCGTCCCCCTTGCGTGTGCGTGGCCGTCCGATCCGCCTGGTGTCGGATGCCGCCGCTTGACGGGCCCGACGGGCGCGTCGCCTCGCCGCCCAGCGTCGAGCCGCCTCGGCTCTGTGCCGCGCCGCGTCACCCGCCCACGTGGCCCAGCCACGTCAGCCCTAGCCCGCCGCGTGGTTGCCGCGTCAGCATGGTTCGCCACGTCGGCATCTTCCTCCTCGGTGGACTCAGCTCACCGTGGACCGAGCCACTGACATGTGGGCCCCACGTGTTAGCGGTATTTCTTTTTCTTTTTCTGATTTTCCAGAAATCCAAAAATTCCAGCCAATCAGATTGCGCCACGTGTCAGCTCTCTGATTTTTCTGATTTTCTGATCTGGGAATCTTTCAGAAGCCCGTTCTCCTTCGTTCGAGCTCCGATTCCAGTGATTCAAATTTCTAAATTCATCAAAATTCAAGATCTATCTTCCAGTACCATTATTTTCAATTTTTGAATTTTGTTTGAATTTGTTTTATTTATTTGCTCTCGTTTTGCGTGTAGACGACGCAGTCGAAGCTCAAGCAAATCAACAGTCAGAGGTAGATCCAGCAGGAAGCAACGAAGGCAAGTCTTCCTTGAACATATTGATCCCAAATTTTACAAAGTGCCTATATTGTTTTAAATTATGCATGCTTACTTTTATGCAATGTACTTTAAATATAGTTTTAGAATATAATTAAATACCAGAATTTGTTATACCCTCATTGGTATTGATCATGTCAAACATTTGTCACCCTAGTTAATATTAGCTATTTTATTTGGTGATATCCAGTAGATTAGCATGGAACGGTAGAATTGCTTAGTTCAGCTTAAGCGTTTCGGTATTGTGCCATTATGGGAATCATTTCAAATATTGTTTAAACTTATTTGTGAAATCGCGGCAATTGGTGTTGCTGCTGTGATTTAAGTAAAATAGAGTGGAAATGGTTTAAACAGGGGCGGATGGATGTTTGGCGGGTGCAGAAAGCACGAGACCTTGGTATGTGAATGTTCCGCCCTAGTCAATTAAGGACCGAAGCGTGTGTTACCATGGACCGAGCACTACCGTACAACCACAAGTCTATATGGGTACGACCTGGCTAAATAAGTTGTGCGTCTCATTATTAGCCGCCCGGTTGGTGAGTGCGGATGTTGGCGAGTGCAAGAGGAGGCTTCATCTTTGGCGGCTAGAACCCTAACAGCGGTGAAACCTTAGCGGACGAGGTTAATAGTGGGGTTGTGCATTGTAAAGGCCTTGTCATGATCTCTCTGCAGACACACCAAAGGAAATGTGTTAATTGCATGGCAACAAGAGTCGATCATGTCTTGTGGGTAAAGTGTGCACACTCTGCAGAGTTAAAACTACTTAAGTAGCCGTACCCACGGTCAAGGGAAGGCGAGGTACGCTTGCACATTGTAGATTTCATGGTTTTGTTTTAAAGGAAAATGGTTGTTTTGGGAATCCGTGAGCAGATGGAACTCTCGGGTTATGGTTTGGCGGATGGAGCGGTCAGTAGCTAGAACACCTTTAATTGTCATATCAAATTCAATTACTATACAATTACATTTTGATCAAATGATGCTTTGTGAAATTACTATTGGTATTCTGATTAAACTTTGCTTTATGCTAAAGGAGCCATATTATGCCTTCAATTGTTTAGCCTTGCATATAGTTATATCATGCATTATGTTTCCAAGACTTGCGGAGTACATTCTGTGCTCACCCTTGCAACATCCCCAACCTTCCACAGAAGAGTTCGCAGAAGCTGAAGGTGACTACGATTTCTACGCTTGTGGTTATGATGAAGGCGATCCGGAATGCTAGGACGCGAACCCCAGTCGATTGCCTGTTGGGCAAATGGATGGGCTTACTTTGCTTTTGTTATTTCGTTTCCGCTGTTTCTTATTGAACTAATGCTATGATGCTGCTTATTTGTAATAATTGGCCATAAGGCTAATACTCTTTTGCTTAATTAATATTATGTGCTTCGTGATATGGATGTGTAGTCATCACTGTTTCCACTGTGTGTGCTAGATTTTTCTGGACTAGCACAGGTTATACACAGAGGGTTCGGATTTGGAGATCCGGTCCTCACACGTGGTGGGGGCGGCGGCGTGACGCAGCTGATGCCTGGGTGGGGGGCGGCGCCGTCGACTTGGGAGTCGGGAGGCCGGGGGTCTCCGAGAGCCTGAGAGGCCGGCCGTAGCTAGGGTTCGGTTTCAGGGTTTCACTCGGTGCTTGCCAGCTTGCCGCTGGGGTGTAAACTGAGTGGATAATTTCGGACCGGCGGACCGGTCCGTCCGTCCGTCCTTCGTGGAAATTCGGATCTTATTCGGAATATAATTTTGGATATTTGTTTTTTCCGATATTGGATACCGATTCTCAAAGTTTTTTATATAGTAACGGATTCGGAATGATAATATCCGTCGGATTCGGATATATCTGTATTTTTATTCGAAACTATCCAGTTAGTATCCGTTTAGTATCCGCTCAGGCTAGAAACCCTACCCACGTACCGTCCTTAGCACCCTACGGCCTGCCCGGCCACCCCGCCTCGTCATCCAAAATTCCCAGTCCTTCCCCACTCGAGGCGGCAGTTCCCTTCTCCGGGCTTCCTCACCCGACACCAGCCTGTGCGCCATCCACTCGGGCACTCCATCGGTCCGTTCGCCACCGCGAGGCGATCTCTTGACCCGGGTCCTGGCTGCAACCCTGCAGAGCGGCCCTGGTCTCGTCACGCGGCCGGCCGCCACTGCGAGGCGATCTCCCAGGCACCACCGTGTGATCTACAACAAGCAGGTGAGTAGATGTGGTTTGCCCTGTTGCGACCGTGTGATGTGCTTGAGCGAGCTACCTCCAAGGAATACCAAATTTGTATGCCCATCTAGAGGCACATATAATCTTGATTGCACGAAAACTTCACCAAATTTGTTATGTGCTTATATATTATCCAGTGAGATATGTTAGAAGAACACAATAATCGCAATCCAGAAGATCTCATCAACCCAAGCACGAAAAAATCGTCACCTTGTGAGTCACCGATAGGGGGAGGTGCGGTGGGGGGAGGCCGTCGGTCGGCCCGTGGGAGGCGGCGCGGTGGGCACTCCGATCTGGGGCAGCGCGGTGGAGGGACTCCGGTCGGGGGTGCGGTGGAGGGACTCCGGTGGGGAGCGCGGCGGAGGACCTCCGGTCTGGTGGGCAGCGCGGTGGAGGAACTCTAGTCGGGGGCACTGTGGAGGGACTCCGATCCGGGGGCAGCGTGGTGGAGGAACCCCGGTCGCGGGCGCCGGGGCGGTGTGGTGGGGGCGGCGGCGTGACGCAGCTGATGCTTGGGTGGGGGGCGACGACGTCGACTTGGGAGTCGGGAGGCCGGGGTTCTTCGAGTGCCTGAGAGGCCGGCCGTAGCTATGGTTCGGTTTCCGGGTTTCACTCGGTGCTTGCCGGCTTGCCGCCAGGGTGTAAACTGAGTGGATAATTCTGGACCGGCGGACTGGTCCGTCCGTCCGTCCATCGTGGGAATTCGGATCTTATTCGGAATATAATTTCGGATATATGTTTTTTTCCAATATTGGATACCGATTCGCATAGTTTTTTTATATAGTAACGAATTCGGAATGATAATATCTGTCGGATTCGGATATATCTGTATTTTTATTCGGAACTATCCAGTTAGTATCCGTTTAGTATCCGCTGAGGCTAGAAACCCTACCCGCGTACCGCCCTTAGCACTCTACGTCCCGCCCGGCCACCCCGCCTCGCCATCCAAAATCCCCAGTCCTTCCCCACCCGAGGCAGCAGTTCCCTTCTCCGACCTTCCTCACCCGACACCAGCCTGTGCGCCATCCACTCGGGCACTCCATCGGTCCGTTTGCCACCGCGAGGCGATCTCTTGACCCGGGTCCTGGCTGCAACCCTGCAGAGCGGCCCTGCTCTCGTCACGCGGCCGGCTGCCACCGTGAGGCGATCTCCCGGGCACCACCGTGTGATCTACAACAAGCAGGTGAGTAGATGTGGTTTCTCTCTTGCGACCGTGTGATGTGCTTGAGCGAGCCAGTGGCGATCTGAGCAATTGTCGATTAATGCGTTGATTAATTCGATTGTTTCTAGTGTCGATGTTGGGTTTTTTTTATGGGTTGAATTGATAGATTTTGCTAAGTGGCCATTTAGTTCCTCTGAATCGTAATTACTTCCCTGAATGGCCATGGACATGGAGAAGCTGCATGAGAGCAAGTTCGACGGTTGCAACTGTGGGCTCCACGCATCCCCCGCGAGCTCACCTACACCGTCATCCGCTTGTTCTTCTCCAGGTAACGCTCGTCGTTGAAAGTTCAAGCTCCATTAAATTGATTTTGGTGTTAATGACTAATCTGATATTGAGACTAACTCTTTTGATAATCATAATATTGATTAGTCTCAATTGTTAATTAATGACAAATCTTTTATAAGACTAACTCTTTTGTTGAGGTTAACTCTCATTAGTCTCTTTTGGATGAAAATATGGAAATATCAAAGGTATGCATTCGAGTTCATATTATCATATTTTGTTGCATCTTTGATGTCAAATATGTTATAATTTTATTGATAAATCTAAATGTGAGACTAACGTGTTTATTGAGTATATTTTTGAATAGTCTCATGAAAAAGAAAAATAGAAATCCAAAAGATATGTATCCAATGCAACTTTATTATTTCTAAATACATTTGTTGGATTCAAGATAAAGGGTGAACTCCACCATTGTTTTAACCTTAAGGTGTACATTTTGTTTTCGACTCTATATATACATGAATGCACACATTTAGAGGGAGTTCATGCTTTACCTTGATGTTTCAATAGTATTGATCTAATTCATCTTTCTATACCAAGGATCATTACTTTGAAACAATCCCTTGAGTATATTTAACTTGTATAGTTGTATTATACTCATGGCAATATAGGATAAACTCCAAAGCAATCTCAAAATTGATTATGCGCATATTGATTCCAAGTTCAATTATTTATATGCATATATATGCAATGGAGTTTATTTTATAATTAATGGTTTTAAGAGTATTGATCCTTTTCCACCACTCCATATAAATTGGATCATTACTTTTAGATTTCATCGAATTGAGTATATGAAACTTGTGTAGTTAATATATACTCATGACAACTTAAATTCAATTTAAATTGTGTTCGGTTGCCATTCAATCAACAAAAGACTAATCATGTGTTGATGGTTCACTTTGTTGATCCTAGGGCAATCAAAAGTTCTTGAGTATATGAAGCATTAGTTGCATTAGTATATTCAAGACACAATTAATCTTTCAATCAATTGTCTTTGGGTTGTGGTCAATCATCAAATGAAGATATCAAAGGATCTTGGGATCATCCATTATGTGTTAATGGAGTGCATCGATGATTGAGACAATCATGTGTTTTAGACTAACACTTTCAATGAGTTTGAAATAAGTTAAGTCCAAGGTTGAGATGGATAAACAGGACAAGTATATCATCATGTGTTGATGAGCGTCAAAAGAGGATCCCGAAGCTAAGATAAGGGGAGTTCATCATGTGTTGATGAATAAGATGAAAATCCCTACTTAGAGAGAAGATGATCGGTCATCATGAAAGCTCCAAGTAGTTGCGAGAGGCAAAGGTAAAACTAGCTAGGGCTAAGATGTGTTCCTAGTCTTTTACCGGTCTCGGTGTTTGGATGGGAGACCGGGTTGTTAGTATAGGTTGCCGTATTATTAAGAGGGGTTGTGTCTTATAGCTTGAGCTTCATCATGTGTTGATGAACTCAATCCGGTTCACTCTAGCTCACTCTCTTGTTTGGATTTTGCATGAGCTAAGTATTTGCATTTGTTGCAAATAAGGGAGCTCATGCTTGCTTCTTATTGAATCTTAATCTGGTTTTTGCATAGAGCTATGGATTTGCATGTGTTGTAAAAGGGAGATAGCTTATGCAAGTTGGTTTAAGTGGTTGTTTGTATGGAGCTAGATATTTGCATGTGTTGCAAATAGAGAGAGCTCATGCATCGGAGTCTTAGCTTGTGGTTTGATCATGTGTTGATCATCATAAAGGTTAAGATAGGTTTATGCTTTGTGTTTACAAAATGAGTTTTTGAAAAATATGGTTTAATTGAATCTCATATTGGAGCATGTGATTAGAATTTGCAAATATGTTTTGCAAAATTATTTTGATCATGAGTTGATTATTACATGACTCAATATTTGATCTTATTGACTCTCTCTAGATTGTATTCGCGCTCTTGATCAGTCTATGTAAGGGATTTCGAGAAATCATATTTTAGACTTGAATGACTACTTTAGAGTCTTTGTTTTTGTGATATTTAAAAATATATATGGCTGCTTAAATCTTGAAAATAGGTGAAGATTGTAGCCCTCGAGATAAGCTTCGCATAGAGTCCAAGATCACCTAAATCGGAGTTCAGAGTGAAAAGTTATTAGCTTTTTCGTAGCTGTAGCAGTGGTACGACCGGGGTCACTCCGGTCATACTGGTGAGCGGTATGACCGCCCTATGTCCGGTAAAGGACTTTCTGTGTAATGGCTATTTTTTTCTAGCCATTGAACCAGAGGCCGGTCATACCGGCCCTAGGGCAGTATGATCGGGTCTCCTGCGACTTTTTGCCTATTTTACCCCCAAACGGCTAGTTTTTCTTGTGAAGACTATAAAAGGAGCCTTGAGGGCTGACATTTGGTTGTTGTTGGCCTTGTTGAGCATTTGTGTAGTCTTGTACATGTGTTGCATTCCTAAATTTAGTTCTTGAGCTAAGAGTGAGCTTTAATTGCATATGTTGCAATTAGGAGAGGATTGAGAGACTCTTGTGCATGCGTTGCACTTGAGGAGAGCCTTGTGCATGTGTTGCACTCGGTGATTACCATTGTACATGTGTTGTATTTGGTGGAGCTCAAGCTAGAGGGCTTGACTTATTATTCTTGGTGTTTGCCAACACCTAGATGGCGTGTGGAGGCGTCGTGCACGGTGATCTTCTCAAGGATGTTGTGAGAAGGCCCGGCAAAGTTGTGAAGGTCGGAGCTCACCTACCCGGAGGGGGAAAGAGCTACTACTAGTGGAATCGAGGCGGGTGCTCAATTCGTGGAGTCGGTCCAAAGTGGTTTGGGCTTGCCTCAATGTGGACTAGGGAAGACCGGCAAGTCTCCGAACACTATGGTAAAACATCGGTGTGTCTTTTGCGCTTGATTGCATTCTCTATTTACATTGTTGCAATTTATATTCGTAAAATTAAAATGCTCGATTGTCTTTAGAATTGTATATTCTTGAGTATAGACATAATTAGCTAGTGCACTTAGTGAGCCTAGTTGACTTAGGCTTTAATTGTCAAAACTGTAGTTTATCACTTCCGCATATATTATCATTTAGGTTTTGACATAAGGATATTTTGGCGAGATTTTAATTAATTGTAGAAGAAAATTTTAAAATCCGTCTATTCACCCCCCTCTAATCGGCATCCTCGATCTTACGGTCGTGCTGTTGGAGAGGATCCAAAACCCCGGTAAGCTTTTAGCTCTTTCTCGCAAATTAGTAAATCCTTCCACTTGTGAGATGGAGATTGTGGATAGGGTGGGCTGTATGTATGAATGTTTCAAGGGTTAATTTGGTTCTTGATCCTGTTCGTACTAACGACGTTGTCACTTCCATCATCAGGTTTTAAACGATCCAATGTTTGATGTCTAGCCCGACGTCGATCTGTCGATTAGCGAATGATCTTCTGGGTGGTCAGGTTGATGCAACAGGCCTCCGTTAGCTCCATGAATACACAACAAAATGAAGAGAATTACAACATTTAGCGGTAGAGCCATTTTTAAGAACTGCCCCTGTGTTTACCTAACGTTCAGCTTAAATAGCCTTGGCTACTGACGGTAAGTAGTGATTTGGAAGAAATTTATGCCCCCATTTCGTTACTCTATTGTATCAGCTCTATCATTCCTAAAATTTATGCCCCAATTCATAACTTCCTTGTATCAGCCGTATCATACTGTATTGCATATACAATGCACTATGTGAAACCAGCTACCACTGTAGCAAGTTCGAAAACTTTTGGCTAGTAAAGGATGGTTTCCATGATTTCTCCTTGAATTTCCCTGATATGAACAAAATCTCTACTGAAGGCGTAGAATTCTCACTCAGGAATTTTGTTGGCAGGAAATGAAAGAAGCAATCTTTGATAGAAAAAAAGGCCCCTGGCCCTGATAGATTCCCAGTTGAATTCTATCAGTTCTTTTGGTACTTAATCAAACGTGAGCTTAAAGATCTGCTTGATGATTTCCATAAAGGTTTGTTAGTTGTTACCAATAGAAAGGTGGAATTATGGAGTAATAACTCTCTTGTCCAAAGTTATTGATGCTCATTCAGTGCAGAAATATAGACCTATTTGTTTGTTCAATGTTAGCTACAAGATTCTTACTAAAATCTTGACCATGGGATGAACAAGAATTGTAGGCAAGGTTTACATTTTCAACGATTTTCGACTGAAAACCGCGAAATTCGAGGGTGCCGAGCCGGATCGGCTAACAAAACCGATCGGCAAACCGGTGGGGTTCAAATTTGAATTCAAAAAATTTCAAAAATTTAGAAAAATTTATCCAGAAGCTTCCTAAAATCAGTATTAATGGTGTTTTAATCTCTGGGATGAAATTCAGCTGAAAAATCGAATTTGTTAGCCGATTTTGTGCCATAACCATATTTGGAAAAAAAAGAAAATACAAAAAAAATGAAAAACGGCACTGTTCATCAAGGCCCAATATGGCCCGACCGGCCCACTAAGAAATTACCTCCGTTTTAACGCTGCACAAATTTGTCGAAAGCGCATTAGTGCGCTTCCTTGCTTTCCCACCACGCCAACTCCAGCTCGAGAGCATGCTCGAGTCCGGTCTCGACGAGGAAACCAAGCCAATAAGCTCAAAGCCGAGCGGCGTAAAATCGAGAGACTCGCTAGGGAAATCGACGGGGCCAGAGCTAGGTCATCTGTGCGACGATTTTCGGAGCAATCCGAGCGGATTTCGAAGAAAACCGAGCGATTTTCGGCATAAACTCAGAGGGTTTCGACTAGGTAAGCAAGAACACGCAGTGATTAGTTCATCCTTTGTATTTGTTGCTAGGGTTGGTAGTTTTCACTGCATTTGTCCATAGAAATAGGTTGCTGACCACTGATTGTAGGGTTTGTTTGAGCTACAGTAGGAATACTATGAGGTATAAGGAAGAATATTAGTGAACAAAATTAATTAGGTGATGGCTGCCATGTGCTTGTGATTGTTGGTTAGAAGAATCAAATCATGGTATCTAGCATGTTTTCCAGTATGGTAAGTAGTTAACCAGTATGCTAAGCACATGATGTTTTCCTTATGCTAACTAACAAAACATGCATCTATCAGAAGTTCGGCACAAGGGGATGATATGTTGTTGTTTTGTATTAGCAGATGGCAGACCAGGGTGATGTTATTTGGGAGCACAGCGAGAAGATGGGCGGTGGATTTCGATGCAAGTACTGTCATAAAGAGAAGAAGGGAGGGGGTGCAACCCGATTTAAGCACCACTTGGCGTAGACGCGGTACAAATGTAGTCCATTGCAATCAAGTCCTAAAGAGGTTCGCGAGTACTTTGTAGCGACCTAGATAGGACGAAGGATAAGAAGAAGGGCCAGAGGAGGAGAGGTTGAGAAAAGGAAGCGGTGCACATTCCCCGGCGAGAAGAAGTATGTATGAAGCGTACACGGGTGATGCTGATGAAGAGGAACAACTACATCACGCCATAGAGACCTCTAGGGCTGAGGTAGAATTTATCAGCCGCGCAGGTGGCAGGTATGAGCACGGTGCTGGCAGTGGCACTGGCACCTCTACAAGGGCTAGAGGAGGGGGCGGCGGTCTGTTGCCAAGGATGGGACGGAGTTCATCACAACGGGACCGACCGACCGTGGGGGATTACCACCTTGGTACAGCCCGTGGCCCTGTGCAACCAAGGATTGACACTGGGAGCTGGACACAGAAGGGGAGGAATGCGCTTGGCTCGGCATGGGCCAAATTTTTCCACACGGCTGGTATCGCGGGGAGGAAGCGGATAATCCGATGCCGTTAGCGCCGTCAGGGAAACTCAAAAATGGGGTAAGTGACGTTTCAAATTTTCGTTGAGTTATACCTTCAACAATAGCTCACATGGTTATCCTATATTTTATTTGCAGGTGAGGGTGTCCCTTCTCCCAGTGGGAGGGACATAGGCGGCAAATATTTAGACGCAACGAAGCGGATATCTGACAAAAGATGAGGAAGTTCAAGAGGGAATGACCAACGTATGGCGTAACCATCATGTGTGATTCTTGGACTGGGCCGACACGCATGAGCATTATCAACTTCATGCTGTATTGCAATGGCACCGCGTTCTTCCACAAATCCGTTGATGCGACGGGCAAAAGCCAGGACTCGCCGTACTTGCGCAAGGTATTGTGTTTGTTTGATGCGACGCAAGAGCATTGTGTTTGTTTGATGCGACGCATGAGCATTGTGTTTGTTTGATGCGACGCATGAGCATTATGTTTGTTTGATGCAGGAAATTGCCTCAGTGGTCGATGAGGTGGGTGCGCGCAATGTTACGCAAATTATCACGTACAATGGTGTCAATTATAAGAAGGCATGCAAGCTCATTGCACGAGAGCACCGCAACATCGTGTGGCAGTCTTGTGTGGCCCACACGATTAATTTGATGTTGAAGCAGATTGGAGAGTTCCCAGACCACGCCTCTGTCATCGAGAGTGGTAGAAAAATCTCTCGATGGATTTACAACCATTCCAAGCTTCATGCCATGATGAAGAAGCACATTGGTAGCGAGTTGGTCAAGTGGAATGCGACTCGCTTTGGAACAAACTATATGTTTTTGGATAGTTTCCTTCGTCGCAAGGACAAGTTCTTGCAATGGATGGCCTCGGAGGAATTTCTATCATCGCGATTTGTTAATACTGCAGAGGGAGAATGCGTGTATGGGTGTCTCTCGAGCTTAGGCGGTGGGACAACCTTCAATCAGTTGTGAAATCTGTAGAACCGTTGTACGCCTTCTTGCGATTTGCTGATCAAGATAAGGTTCCCATATTGAGCGAGGTGATACTGCGGTATAACATTATGCGACAAGAATATGATAGCTTATTTCATGACTCTCCAACTACTTTTGAACAATACATGAATGTCGTGGACCCTAAAATGGACGACCTAATAAGAGATACTTATATGAATGATGGTACTACATTCTTTTCTTTTCGCTTTAATAGCTTGTACTCACAAATACTTATACTTACATGTTTCCTTCAATTTCATGCAGCTGCCGCCTTGAATCCCTTAACACATTACTCGTATGGCACGACCAAATCCTTCTTACCAGATCTACGAGATGCATTTGAAGCGCTTTGTCGATGATCTTGATATGGCGTCGAGGTCTTCACGAGTCCGATCTTTTCGGATGAAAGGTTGGATCATTCTCAGTGCGCTAAGTGAGAGGATGGCACATGATCATAAAACTTCCCCAGTATTTTCCTTATGTTATATTAAATATAATGCCAGTCTCATATTTCCCCATCGTAATTATTTTTGTCTTCGTTAAATTGCAGCGCACTGGTGGGGTGTATTTGGTTCGGACACACCCACACTCCAGCAGTTGGCTCTACGCATCGTTTCGCATTGCGCTTCTTCCAGCGGATGCGAGCGCAATTGGAGCACCTTCGCATTCATCCACACCAAAGTTCGCAACCGTTTGTCATACAAAAAGCTCCACAAGTTGGTCTATGTGAACTATAACTTACAGCTCAGAATGCAAGAACAAGAAAGTGACAAGTCCGCAGCCGAAGACGATCCATTCCAACGCCTTATGGAGCTAACACTATGTGACACAGAAAATCCTATTCGACAGTAGATGGAGAGAGGAAGGTACAATGCTGACCCCTTACTTGATGAGGACACAGAGAGTGACACCCCCCTCCCATCATACCTTGTGACAGACCCGACAGACACTGGTGCGTTGTGAACGGTAACTGGGGCTGCAAGCATCACCGAATGGGCAGAAACGACAGTGGGTGACACATAGGAAAGAGGAAGCACCCAACTGTGCCAACGAGGGAGCAATCAAAAAGAAAAGCTCCCTCAAAAAAAAGGGGGAAGCATCCCGCACAGCAGGAACAGTATGTAGGAAGTGATGACTCAACTGACATAGAACGTCGGAGCCCGCCGTACCAAGAATCCAATGACAGTAGCTCCAAGACGGACACTGACGATGGTCAGTCCCCTGCTAATCCCTTCATCCCTCCCACTTTCCACTCAGAAGCACAGCTTCCCATACAGTTTACAGGGGAGTCCCAGTACACTCATGCAACACAAAACAGAGATCATGGTGCTCCCTAATCACAGAGGAGGACTACTAGGGGGAAGGGAAAGGATGCACCACAGGACAGCTGTAGCTCCTATGGCGTTGCCGAAACGCAAGGGAGCTATGACTCATATAGTAGCTACGACTATGCCATCCCCGATGCTCATGCACAATCAACAACCCAATGGGTCTACGAGTGGCACGACCCCGAGTTTTACGCCATGTTGTACCAACAATGGCAAACAACAAGTACATGGACGGGGCAAAGCTGGCACGATTACATGGCGGAGTTGCTAGCTACACGAGGATTAGCCTTGATGTCCACCGAGGAATATAACATGGCCAACCAATTGTACACCCAGCAATAATACCCGTAAGTCCAAAGGTAATGTTTCATTTCATTGCAACTTGATTTTTTTACTAACATAGCGTTCATGTAGGTCTAGCACGGCACATGTGCGACAATGGAAGGACGACGAAGCTATGCCAGGTGTGAACATTCATAACCGATGAGAAAAATTGATTTGAAATGTCATATGCCATGATATTCAAATGATTGTTAGTTTGTTACAAAAGTGTGGGTTTGTTGGATTGAGTTGTCAATGGTATTGAATGAAATTTTATTTCGTGATATATTTTTGCTTAATGCCTGCTTTGCAACTTGAGATTGTCTAAAATATAGCAAAGGTCATGCCGAAATTTTTCACATTCTTCCATACTTGTGCTATTATTGCAAAATATGTACTTTACAACTTCAATACTTCACATTGTTCTAAAATACGGCAAGGTCTTGCACTCATGCCGGAATTTCATCATATTTTTCTATATTTTTCATTCATTACATTTTTCCTAGTTTTTTCGGCTTGCCTGGCATTTTTACATTTTTTCACAATTTTTTCGCAATTTTTCCAAATTTTTCTTGCATTTTCCACCATTTTACCTTCTGTGCTCGGTTTTCGCTCCATTTCGCTCGGTTTTCGATTGTCCCGATCGGTTTTCGAGTTTTTTTTGAATCGGTTTGACCAGTTGTTTGACTCTCGCATACCGTTCGGTTTTTACCGAATTTCGACCGAAATTCGCGGAAAACCGATGCCGACCTGATGTCGAAATTCAGTTGCAAAACAAAAATGTAAACCCTGATTGTAGGGCCTATCATTGATATGAATCAAGCTGCATTCATGAAAGGTAGACATATTATGGAAGGTGGCCCTAAGGGTTGTGTTGTTGTGGGGGAGAAGATATTGACAGATTGTAGATCAGTTGTTCCTTCGCTGTCTAGATTGTAGATTCTTATGTAGGGAAGGTAGCTATTATTAAATTTAAAACGCTTACATGTCGAAGGTTCTAGTTAAGTTTTGTTTATGGTTGATTGATCCTAATATGCACGACATATATGGTTTATGTTTTCACGTGTTATCTGACTAACTATTCATGACCGAGACTAACCGTATTCGAAACGACCTGTATTCGTGACCGAAGTAATCTGTATTCATATTCAAATCCGGTACTATCCGTATCCGAGAAAAAATTTAGAATAGGATACGGGATGAGTGAAATCCGTCCGTATCCGCTCCGTTTGCACCCTTACTTGCCGCCTGGGCCTCATCGATTACTGGGCTGGGCTTCACCACTACAGGTAGCCTTTGCCCTTCAGGCCATTTGGAATTTCGAAACAGTTTTATACGGAATTTCCATTCCATTTCCATTTCCGTCGAAACTGACTCTCCCGTTTTCGTTTCTGAAAAAAATTTCCGTTTCCGTTTTTGTACCAATACTTTCCGTTTCCGTTTCCAAAAAAGTGATTCCGTTTTCATTTTTCTTCGGAATTGTCGGAAAAATTTCCCTTCTGTTTTCATCCCTATGCGCAAGGGTTTTTCTCGGGGCAAATGCTCAGAAGAAAGGCCCAGCCCATTTCCACTTTTAAAAATAGGGAATTTTTTCTTTAATATTTATTTTTATTCTTATTTTCAAAAATAGGCACCTGGGTGAAAAAATTGCACTTTTGGGCCCTTGTCGCCCCAGCACTAGGCGACAAGAACCCGACCAAACGATCATTTAATGGTGCACAGTCCTGTCGCCCAAGTATGGGGCGACAGGATTGATTTTTTTTGTAATTTTAATTCCTAAATTCGTTTTCGAGAATAATCAATAGGAGAGAAATAACGAAAATGGTCATAGTACCAGTATACTTTAATATTTTATATCTTTAAACAGTTAATACCTCTTAGTATTGATTAGAAATAAATTTTAACGAAAATACCGATCTTTAAGTACGTGATACATCTTAGTATTGATTTACTGTAATTTTTTGTATGTGTTGGGCAAAATATACCATAATTTGAAAGCACTAATCTTTAAATTATATGTTATATTTAAGTGACTCGAAGTCGTATCTTTCGCAGAAAGTCGGAAGCGAGCCTTTATCTCATAAGTCGCGCGCACGGTACTGCCGCACCCGACTACATCCGACGTGTGCCGCGCAATGATCCCACGCGCATGGTATATTAAGGCTATTAAAATCTCGAGAACTACCGCTAAATGTCGTCGCATTACTATGAAGGTCCAACTAGAACAAGATAAATTTTAAAATATTAATTAATATATAAGCATTTGCATTACGTTGTGTAAAGTATGATGTGTCGTGCAAATTTAAATTGTATAGATCAATTTTACTTAAAAGCCACTTAGTGTATTATGAACAAACTATACGAACCATGGCTCGAAAAATCCTGAAATAAATATGTCTTGTTCGTAGGGTGTTAGGTGTCCCATTTTTTCAAAAAAAAATTAGGAATGAGCTCAGTTGAATAAACCAAATGATTGTAAGTTGCCTCACTTGCATGACACACTGAAGCCTTTTCAGCAGCCCGCGAAATATCATGTTCAAATGTAATTTGTAGGGAGAACGGCTCAGGTTTGCTCTTCGATATATGCAGTACCATATGGCGGGAAAATATTTTATTTACACCTTGCTTTACATATTAATCCTGCCAATACAATAACCCAAAGTATTATGGTCGAGACAACAATGAAACGCTTAAGCCTTTTCGACAGCACGCGAAATATCATAACGAAGGTCGAATCGTAGGTTACTGCGGAAAATAAGGTAGGTCACACTCTTTATTACGGCTTAAAACTGGAAGGAGTACCACGAGCAAGGAAATTAAAAGTTAAAACTAGACGTCTACTGAGTGCTTCAAGGCCACTTCCCATTCGCCCATGCTTCCGGTGGGGCATCTCTGGCACACCGCGCCCTCTCTCGTTTCCTCTCTCTGTCGGCCTCCTTCTCCTCCGCTTCCTTCCTACATGCCTCCTCGCGTGCGGCATCGCGCTGCTCTTGAAGCTGCCGCGTGAACTCCTCCTGTCGGTTGGCTTGGTCAAGAAGCCGTTGGTCGTCGGGGTTGATCTCCGTATCAAACTACTGCTCAAATTCACACAGTGGCGGAGGTGACTGCATGAAACGTAAATTAGAAAAGTCTCATTCAGAAATATTATGTAACCCGTACGATTGTTACCATGTAGCGATCCTTCAGGCTCTTCTCCGGCGGATTGAAGGCGTAGTTGCGGCACTTCCAATACCTCCTCTTCCAAGTGGCGGCGCTCCCGAGAGCTGAGAGGGGGCGAGGTAGTCGGTCGACAGGTACTCCTCCAGGTCAAACTCGACGTCCGTAGGGTGGTCGAAACCACCCTGGGGTCCTGCTGGGGTGCGAGACGATGAAGGAGCCTCCTTAGCCCACTATCCCCACTACTGTTGCGTGGGAGCGTAACGTGGAACCGCCGAGGTAGGGCGAGACGAGGAAGGAGCCTCCTCAGCCCACTGTTCCCACTGCAGCTGCGTAGGAGCGTAACGAGGCACCGACGGGGTAGGGTGAGGTGCTGGGCCGCGGGGACGTGGTGTGTTGTGTCCACCGACGTCTCCGTGCCCCCGGCAGGTGACCAGGCGACCCAACCGCCTCGCCCTATCGAGGACCTGCTCCCAAGCTGCCTCGGCCTTGGTGGTGGTCATCTGTATGCCCGCTCGAAGGCGCGCCAACATGAACATAGCCTCCACCTCCATCTCCCCTACGAGATGTGCCTGCATGTAATGCCAGATTGGTATTAGGTAATTTACATGAAAAAGACGTGCCCATGTAGCTTCGATTGTGACACTTATCACGCGGGCTGTCCCTCAGGACATCTGTGAAGAATGCGTGTCGACCACCGATGCTCGTCGTGCGATATCACGGTCTTTGGTGTGTACCCCACCCTGAGGCGAGTTCGCGGCGCGAACCACTCCATGTTCTCATCGTACATGTCAGGGTCGTACGGCCGGGTCTCGATGACCCTCTTGTCGAGTGCGTCATCCCACTGCACCGCCCATGGCTGCATATGGTGCGCGAACTGAGTGCCCGCTGTAGCACCCATCCGGCTCATCCTGCAATGCAAAAACAGGAAGTACACACCACATTCATTCTGCAGAGATGCAGAGTACTAGGATCAGGAGAAGTATCGGTGCGGGGAGTACTCCTCGACACAGGTCGAAGACGAGAACCTTACGGGTGAGCCAGAATGACTCATCTCGTGTGCAAAGCACGGAGACCCCGTAAGGTGCTCGGGCGTGGATGTTGTACACGCTGTATGGTGTCCACCGCACGTCCTCGTCGTGGAGGCCGTCAAACTCCCGAACGAACTCGAGGTAGGACCTCCTCACCTGTCGGTGCGCGTACGTCCGCTGCGAGGAAATAAGAAATGGCGGAGGTGTTAGTGTTATGCCCTTGAGGCAATCATTTAGATGATTGTAACATGACTTTGTTTATGAATAATAATATGATTATTGGTCCAATGAATGTATATCATTGTATTGATCAACAAGTATGTGACTTGCTTATGAAGCTCTTTACTTAATGATGTAATTCGATAAATATCTCTGATCGGATATCATCGTATAGGACAACGATGAATAGATCAGCATATGTAGTGATCGATGATCATGCTTCATAGATCATGGGATATGGAGATATCATCTATACATTGTGGACGCATGTTGAAGAACATGGGTTAGATAGACCATAATGGGACAACTGCGAGAATGTTTCATTCTTATGTGTCATCGTGTATCTCATACCTAGTAGATGTATGATCCTTAGACACGAGATTGTCATATTCCCTACATGTGTAATAGTTTTCCTTGGGGCTATCAAACACTACTTCCTAACCGGATAGTTATAAAGGTAGCTTTCATGTTTACTATGAAACGTGCGAGAGGAAATGCAATCAAGATGGAATTTGCCACTCCAATGAAACGGAGATATATGACAAGGCCACTCGTGTGATATGATTAAGGAAGTGCATGGCCATGCCGTGATTGAGAGTCAATCACAACTTATTAATATATCACGGATATGAGAGATGGATTGAATCATCAAAGGATGACATGCTTCTCGCCTTGAGATCAATCTTCATATACTTGGCAAAGGGATTATTACATGAGTACTTTTGATAGGTTCATCCGATTTGATCATAGTATGTTTGGGAGTTGGCATACTTTGCAAGAAGCCACTACCAACTATTGGATTGAAAAGGAGTTTTCCGAATCCATGTCCAAGCGTATGTGAACTGCAGGTCACACACTTAATGGTGGGACGCATTAATTTGGATTGGATCCGTAATTAATGAACCTCGTGGGCTTAGCACGATGGGCCCTAGTTTAGAGTTTCATCTCGTGGCTATATAAGGAGGAGGAGGAGGAGGTGCAGGTGTGCTTTCCCACGGTTTAGGAGTGATTCACTCGAAACCCTAGCCTACTCCTCTCGCGCCTCGCCGAGCGACGGTGCTTGCACACGCGCACGCGGCGTTCCATCTCGGGCGTGTGGACTATGCGGTGACGCTGCTGCGACTGCGGCGTGGGAGGACGATCCACGGCAAGGCGAGGACGATCCACTACATCGACGCAACGACTGCGGCGAGAACAATCCACTACATCGACGCGCGAAGGATTCCGCAACTGCGCGTCTAGTGGTAATCTTATCTATGATCCCCTTCTTGCGAGTAGCTTTCTGGTTTCGCGGTAGAATTTTTTTTTTGTGCTAGCGTAGCATACCGCGTTCCTCTTCAGGAGGTTATGGAAGTGCGTAAGTGGAGGAAAGATACGAGGGAGCATACCTGTCATCGGACCCAGTAGTGTCCCATGGTGGGCCTGTCCACCGGGTCGTCTCCGTAAAAATATTATATTCATCCAACATTTTCCTTGCTATTTCTATGAGAGTTCTATTTTTCCTTTCAACTACACCATTCTGTTGAGGAGTGTATGTGGCTGAAAGTTCATGCTTTATACCTAACTCATCACAGTATTCAATAATGTTAGTATTGACAAATTCAGATCCATTGTCACTCCTGATCTTCTTAATGGGACAATCAAATTCATTTTGAGCCCTTTTTGTAAAAGTTTTAAATATTTTTCCAACTTCACTTTTGTTTGGCAAAAAGAATACCCAAGTGAATCTGGAGAAATCATCCACAATAACAAGACAGTATGAGTTGCCACCTATACTTGCATGTGAGGTAGGGCCAAAAACATCCATATGCAGAAGTTCTAGAGGCCTAGTAGTGGACATGATATTTTTTGCAGGATGAGGATTAGCTACTTGCTTGCATGCTTGACAAGCACTACAAAGCTTATCCTTTTCAAACTTACATCCTTCAGGCCCACTACTAGCTCATTTTTGAAAAGCTTTTTGAGATTAGACATACCTACATGCCCAAGTCGTCTGTGCCAAAGCCAACCAAGTGAAACTTTAGCAAGCAGACAAGTTGAAATGCATGAGGAGTTAGAATTAAAGTCAACAAGGTAGAGATTTTGAAATCTGAAACCTTTAAAAATAAGCTTTTCATTTTTGTCAAGAACTGTTACCCCATTAATTGAAAAGATACAGTGAAAACCTAAATCACAGAGTTGAGCAACAGACAAAAGATTAAAATTTAAAGAGTCAACTAGAAGCACATTTTCAATAGAGTGATCATTGGAGATGGCTACCTTACCATTTCCTTTTACCTTTCTTTTGCTGTTATCTCCAAATGTAATCTTATGACTTGGATTACTCTCTTTTTCGACTGAGGTGAACACCCTTGGTGTGCCGGTCATATGTTGAGTGCAACCACTGTCAATAACCCAATGTCGGCCACCACTCTTGTAGTTCACCTTCTCTTCATCGTTCCTGGCCATGAGGCATAGAGGTAGGGAGGGTGAAGGTGGTGTGGACTCATCCAGAGCAAGCCCTGCTAATCCCTTGGACCTTGGCCCTTCTTCATCTGACGAGGAGGAGGATTCTTCACTTGAATTTTCTTCATCAGTGACCCATTCACCAATGTGTGCCTCCTTCTTTCCTTTCCTCCAATGTTTCTTGGAGTAGCTCTTCTTGTGATGATTTCTCTTGTAGCTTCCTTGAGCTTTTTCTTCGTTATTGTCATCCTTGTTCTTGCTTTTGCCCTTCTTGATACTCTTGTTTGGGTAACAGGCAGCTATGTGTCCTTTCTCATTGCACTCAAAACAGACAATGTTAGAGAAAGGGTTTCTTTTTGAAAAATGATTAGAGGATTTACCCTTGGCATTTACCCTTCTCATGATTTTGTTTGCTGATTTCACGAGTAATGACAATTTTCTTACATCTTCGTCCTCTTCATAGCTTGTAACTTCTTCTTCTTCTTCTTCTTCATCAGATGAATCTTGAACTTTCTCCTTGGCCTTGAGAGCAATGGGTTTCTTCTTGGTCTCAATTTCATCACCCAAGGTAAGCTCATGAGCTGAAATCTTGCCCAGTAGCTCAGTGGGTGTGAGCTTCTTCAGATCACCACTGTTTGACAGATAGGTGATCAGACTATGATATGCTCGTGGTAAGACTCTGATCATTTTCTTGCACACTTCAACACCATCAACTTTAGTTCCTAGTCCTTTAAGCTCATTTACAATAGGATTTAATCTAGAGAACATATCATTTGCATTTTCATGAGGAAGCATTTTGAATTGATCAAATTTTTCTCTGACAACAAAATATTTTTCCTCTTTTACATCAGAGGTTCCCTGATGAATTTCTTAAAGAGCAGTCCAAATATCATAAGCAGTTGACAAATTGCTGACTTTATCAAAAACTTCAATGCTAAGGCAAGAAAAGATAGCATTTCTAGCCTGAGCATCATATTGCAAATTTCTTATTTCTCCAGGTGTGGGTTCCGAGGATGAGGATTGCCCTTCAGGTATGACACGAGGAGGCAAAGGTCTTTCTGCAACCCTCCACACATCATAACTTACGTCTTCAAGATAGCACCTCATCCTAATTTTTCAATAGGCATAATTTGTGTCATAAAAAATAGGAACTCTTTCTACACTAACTGTAGCTGATCCTATACCCTCAGCCATTTTAACCCAAGCTATTAAGCTTTATAAAAGGGTGACCTTGCTCTGATACCACTTGTAAGGATCAAGTTGGCCTAGAGGGGGGTGAATAGGCAACTTTAAAAACTTTTTAAAGTTATTAAAAGACTTTTCTCAATAAAAAGGTAGAAGCGAAAGCAATTAGTATAAAAGATTAGCACAACACTTGATGAAGAAAACTCTGTATGAAAAGGAATTTCGAAAGAGAAACAATAAGAGGATAAAAAGCAATAATATACAGAAACAGGGAAACTCAGGAATTTTTCACCGAGGTTCAGAGATCACTCCTACGTCCCTGTTAGAGCACTTCCTTAGAAGTATTGCTCCACCAAACAGCCAATCTCAATGGCTTTTGATTTTCCACTATCTTGACTCTTTCACTACTCCAATGAGGTGAGTCTCAACCTTTCACAGCAATGGTGGCCTTCCACAGTCACTGTTGGACAGGTCGCACCAACAACTTCTCCAACCGTCCAAGAACAGCTAGTTCCAAGAGTAATAGACTATCCACAAGCCCTGTCTCTTGGTTCAGTAGCTAGACTCAACTAGATTTAGTATGGAGCAAGCACTCTAAAAATTCAGAATGGATGTTTGTGATTTTTCTGAGTTGAAGCTCAAAAACTCTTTGATGGAATGAAGCTCAGGAAATCTAAAGATCAAAGAGTTGTATATAATTTGAAAGATGTCAAAGATGTTCAGGATATCAGAAGATGTGAATGTGCAAAGCTCTCTGTCTGGTTTGTGAACACAGGCATTCTATATATAGACCCTGAACAGAAATAACCGTTACACCTGCCATTTGCCCGTTGGGGGTTGGTAGGGTAGATGGGGTAGGTCAGTGCTACCTTTGAGTAAGAATTTCTACGGTGTATGAACCATAAGATACACTATACACACGTCGGACCGAAAATTTTGGTCCGGGGTACATAGCTTTGAGAGGTATTGCTGAATTCAGAAAGACCCATTCACGTCGGACCGAAAAAATCGGTCCGTCGTACATGTGAAGAGATGATTTGATATAGCCAGGCAAACTATGTTTGCGCCGGACCGAAAAAGTTGGTCCGACGTACACATGGTTTGTTTTAACTTAGTACCAGCGAACAACGTTTACGCCGGACCGAAAAAGTTGGTCCGACGTACAAGAGAAAACGACTGGTTTATCAGAGTGAAGCAAGTTTGCGCCAGATCGAAAAAGTTGGTCCGGCGTACATGAAATTCTAGTCTGTATCAGACTTCATATTTCTGGTTAAATTTTTTTTAACACAAACTAGAATTTTACTTAGTGAATATATAACATTATGTCAGACTAAATTTAAGAAAGAATTCAGATTGGTTCGACAAATAATAGTTATACTAGGTTGAAAAGAATCAATGAAGAGCTCTTAACGTCGGACTGAAAAAGTTGATCCGGCGTACATGTAATACGCTCAGTAAGGATAAATCTCAGCGCCGGACCGAAAATATTGGTCCGGCGTACATGGTGTACGCTCAGTTGGAATTTTGGACTTAGAATTTTGAGCGCCAGACTTCAAAGAAGTTAGTCCACAAGCGACTCCTCTTTGGCTAAAGAAAAGAAAAGGAAGACAAGGATTTTAAAGAGAGAGGTATATATAAAAAAAACTATGCTCCGAGTAATCTTAGTGATTTTGCATATGAACCAAGATCATATCTTATGAAAAAATCCCTCTTAATAGTACGGTTATTCTAGCTATGTGACTTGAATCAACTCCCAAGTCAAAGCTACAAATAAAAGCCTTAGTCTTGTTCTTCAGGAATAGCATCTGTAAGCTTGTACTAAGTATGCTTCTTGATCATCAACACCAAAACCTACAAAATAAGTATAATAAAAAGAATAGGGGGCCTAGATGCTCTCAAACCTGACATCGTCGTGTCCTGGTCCGCCCGAGAGACGGCGTCGCATAGACCTCTATACGTCGCTGCAAGCACAGCTGAGGCCCACGATCATTGCATCATCTGTTTACAATGGAGAAGTTAGACGTGCTCCGCTGAGAGGAGATTTGAATTGATTGTGTTACCTCATCCACCGGGGTGTCGGCGATGTGCTGGGCGTACTCGATCAGGTGCCGGTCCACTGTGTTCCCGTGGGAGGACGGGAACATCACCCAACCAAACAACAACATGAGGTATGCCTCCAGATGGCGGGCCACGTCCTCCTCCTGTGCGTGCGGGTGGAGCAGCTCAGCCTGCAGCGTTTGGTACAAACATTATGAGCAACTTAGCGCTTCTCTGTTAATTCATAAAGAAAGAGGTACTCACCGTGAATCGGCGACCACGCCGTCGTCGGTCCGTCTGCTCACCCACTGAGAGTGGTAGGGCGCCGGGGTGCTGCCGCACGCCGGCGAACGCGCGGACAACTCCACGTGCCACGTGACGGAGGTGTCGTGCGGCACAATTGCCGGACCCGCACAGGGGAGGCCTAGGAGGTAGGACACGTCTTGCAGCGTCAGAGCTATCTCTCCGCACGGAAGGTGGAATGTGTGCGTCTCCGGTCTCCACCGGTCCACGAGTGCGGCCAACAGGGACCAGTCATACCCGAATCGTGGGACTGCCTGCCCTCTAACGGGGCAGTCACTGCTCCACCATCCTACAGAGAGGAAGTAAGCCAGCCGTTCGCAACCTGCATGTAGTGCATTGCGTCGTTAGAATTGCATTCACAGGTAAGTACATGTACGTAAAAGAGTGGAAGCGTTGGCAGCTTACCGTGGAACCCATCGTGGGTCAATGCGAAGCAGCTCGTTGGGCAACCGAGGCCGGAGTGTCCTTAGCTCTCGGTTCTGCTCTGCAGAGTACCTAGACCGGTGGGTCGCATCCACGGTCGCGTCGAGCAGCTTAGGGCAAGGTCGCGCCATCGTCGCCTGTTACAAAGCAAATACAACAAATTTGTCAGTAATTAAATATGCATATAAAATGAAATGTAAAATAACGAAATGTACCATATTCAACAAACAATACAACAGTAGTCCAGAGAGCTAAAAGAATCTCATGTTACAAACATACTAAAGATGAAGACATGTTCGATGAGGCACACAACACCGAAAATTACATTATCCTCGTAGCAATTAATTGGTACATCGAAAAATTATATGATGCGAATAACAACTTACTGGTACATCGAAAATTAAATGATTGGAACAAAAGTTCACTGGTACATCGTAAATTAAATGATGGGAACAACATCGAAAATTACATTATCCGCGGTTCCGACGCGCCTCGGACTCGTCCATATCGTTCCGAATGCGCCGTGTTCTTCGACGCCCGACCTTTAGCCTCAACATTTGGATGTCTGGTACCCATCGATGATACAGAGGGGGGGCTGTTGTGAACGATCCATCCACTCGATATCCGTACACCTCGTGATGCCACATGTTGAGAACACTTTGCTTGTAGTAGTAGGGGGAGATGTACGGACGGCATGACTGATGCGTCTCGGCGGCTGCGGTAATGACGTGCGAGCACGACAAGTGCAGCAGGCGTGGTTTCTGGCAGGAGCACTCGCACTCAGCTGCTCGGAGTTTGCACAGATGGGAAGTCCTCTCCCGGTGGGCACCCCTTCGACCTCAGTCACCGCAGTGCACGTGGTATCTCCGTTCCACGCCACTCTCCGGTGTCACCCGATGTGTCTGCACCTTCCTTGTTTTCTTGGACATGTACGTAGATACAACCGTTGAGTATGACAGTCGATTGTCCGACATACATGCTGCGGAGTTCTTGTATCGCTCAATGAAATATCTCTGTGTCCCTAGTAAGACACCTTCAACTATACCCACCAATGGAAGGCATCTGGTGCCTTTCATTATCCAGTTGTAAATCTCCGCCAGGTTCGTTGTCATGATTCCATAACGCGAGCAACCTTTGTCATGCAGAAAGGACCATTTCTCCAAAGGCTCGTGTCGTATCCAGTCGGTGAAACTCTTTATGCTGGTCTCCGGCCTACGCCGAATGTTTGGGGCGTCTGTCGGGAGCGCACACAAGGCTGTGGGGTCCTTTCCTTGCTCATGGTACACCATCGGGTTCCTTGATGAACTAGCGGTATCTCTTGGATTCATTGATTGCTTCTTCGTTAGTTCATCCAACGTCCTCCAAAGCGCGTCGAACTTGCTCTGTTGGTTCTATTTGCACAGCCGCTTGAATATGTTCATAAGCTCCTTGTTCCTGAACTGACGGAAAAAATTAGCACCCATGTGCCTCATGCACCACCTGCTCTTCAGGTCTGGCTACTTTGCGGCTCCCACGACGATGGACCCTTGTTGCATATCCACGATCGCCCTTAGCAGCCCTACATGTCGGTCATGGATGACACAAACATCAGGCCTGTCCAGAACAACTGCCAGCTTCACTCTTTCAAGGAACCAGTACCAGCTCTCCGTGTTTTCCCCCTCCACGAAGGCCAATGCAACCGGTAGAACCTGGTTGTTGGCGTCTATCGCGATCGCAGTTAAAATCTGGCCCTTGTACTTCCCGTGAGAATGTCATCCATGCAAATGGTAGGCGACGATCTTAACGCGCATTTATGCATGCGCCTAGGCGAAGAATGCACGCCGCAAGACCACTTACCAGCGCACACACCACCGCCGGAAACTCCGCAAGGTCGACGGATTCTGGGGTTCCTACGTGCTATTGCCACGAGCAAGTGGGAATATTCTCGTAGGAAGCCTCGTGCGTCGAACCGTATTTCCAGAGCCGTCCTTTTCGCTCTCCATGCCTTTTCATAGCTAATCTTGTCTCAAACCTCTCCTCCACTACCGTGATAATAGATCGAGGTGCAGTGCGGATTGTCCATGATCTGACCATAAAACACATTTGCCACCCAAGTGGACGACAGATTGCAGTGTCCCTGCTCCGCTTCTTCCAGCTCGCAGTTATGCTCCATCACTATGGAGCATTTCTAGTAGTCCTTCCACTTCCCCTTATATGCATGCACCCGCCATGGGCACAAATCAACTACGCACTTCACATCATACTCCTTCTTGCTGGACTTCACTACCTTGAATTGCCGCCGGAGAGACATTGCCCAGTACTTCACCGCATCCATCACAGCCTCCTTGTCTTTATATATGGCCCCCTCCGTCACCTCGTTCTCACGATACTCCCATGCATCAATGTTCCCTTCATTCATTGTTAGGTCTTCGAAACTGTAGTTGGTCAACGCACCAGGGATAGGCACCTCAGGAGCGTTGTCCTCCTCGTCGGAGTGTTCACCATCAGGGACTTCCTCATCCTCACGGTCCTCCTCTTCCATTAGGTGAACTATGTCCTCCACCTCCTCCCCCTCGTCGACCACCCCTCGCGACTCCACCACTGTCTCCTCTGCCCCCTCGATCCCTTCGTCACCGCCAGTCTCGTGCTCCTCATCTCCGGGCTCCTCGCCACCTTCCTCTTCGCATCCATCTACATTTGACGTCCCCTCCCCCGTAATGTCCACCCCGACATCACGAACTTGTGACACCGATAGAGCTACCGGGTAGCATCAGACCAACAACATGAGCGGCTAACCCGCTCTACTAAGAAACCAACATAACTCCTCCATATTGATGTCGAGTTAATAGGAATCAACTCTCCGTAAAAGCAGTCTTGCGACGGCTCACTCTTTGCTCGACCAAGAACCAAGCAGTGCAGGCATCCAAATCGAACATCCGAGACATCCACTCCAACAAACCCCTGTATGTCCTATCGCTCGGTCTACATATGCCCCGTACAACTCTTTAAAATGATGATAAATCCACCCCATCCACCCCCTGTGCTATCTCCCAATCTTTATAAAATATTCGGAAATACAATTTCTCCGACATGCTGCAATGTCCGACGGAAAAATATTACTCTAAAATACAATATACAAAACGTACATTGATCGTACTACAAAATACGACTATAAATAAGTGATTCGACTATAAATAAGTAATTCGACTTACCTACCATATGACCTAACATTATATTTGTGCCACATTACATTAACCCTACCAAATTAAATTTGTAAATATTGCCTACTATTTTCACTGTATTCAATTTCTATATACTGAATATTACATTAAATTTGTAACGTTCTAAATACTACACAATCCTGAAATTTCTAAAAGCTAAATACTACATTAAAGTTCTAAATATGAACTGCGACATTAAATTTCTAAACAACACTATCCGAAAAATTCTAAACGCTACACAATCCTAAATTTTCTAAACACTATAATAAATTTCTAAATATTAAATGGTACATTAAAATTTTAAATACCACACAGTCCTACAAAATTTTCTAAACACTACAAAATCCTAAAATTTCTAAATAATAAATGCTACATAACTAAACAATCATAAAAAAATTCATAAACATACCTTCGCAGAAGCGACAAATCGACTTTTTCCCCCTCTTCTTCTTCTTTCTTTTTTTTCTTCTTCTTTCTCTTCTTCTTCCTTTTCTTTTGTCTCGGCTGCCTGTCTCAGCCGAGCGAGCAGAGCCTTTAAATGGCCCCTGTCGCCCTAGCACTGGGCGACAGTGGGTGCGACTGGGTGGCATTTGTGGCCGTTAAGTGCCATTAGTGTCGGGTGCCTGTCGTCCAGTGCTGGGGCGACAGGGTCCAAAAGTGCAATTTTTTTCACCCTGGCTCCTATTTTTGAAAATAAGAATAAAAACAAATATTAAATAAAAAAATTCTAAAAATAGGCCCCTGAAATCCCTCAATTAATACCACACGCCCGACCTGTCCGTCGATTATCCATCGGACGGTCGAGAGCAACCGGGGCAGTTCCGCTGCCTTCTTCCATCGCACAGTGGACGCCGTTTCGGCGCCTTCCCAGCTGGGCTTTCCCTCCCAATAAAAATGAGACGGTGAAAACCTAAGCGGCGCGCCTAAACCCCGCTCCGTTCCGCTTCCGAATCCCCCCAAGAAAGCTTGCATTTTTGTTGCCGGATCCCCGCGTTGTTCCCGATCCCCGGCCAACCCCAGGTGCGGCTGTTCTCGGTTCTTCCCCCAATCGTGTTTCTTGGTTTTTTTTTGGGGTGGGGGGGTTTGTTGTGCTGAATTCGAGAAGGGTTGTCGTGTCTTCGCAGGTTGTGTGGTGATGGCCGGGGACGGGGAGGCCCAAGCCCTGGATGACGGGACGCCTCCGTTGGGTGAGTGCTGTCTGTTTCTTGATTGGTTTTTTCAGTGCTTGGTGTAAATGTGCTGACTTTGGTGGGTTGATGCGGATATTGCGGTTAGGGTCTTCCTTTAGTGATGGTGATGCGACGCAAAGCGAGGGAGATGACGGTGTGCTGTATGGCGAGACGCAGGCGCTGGACGAGGCCGAGACCCAGGTGGTTGATGATGGATTGGAGGAGGAGGAGGAGGAGGAGGAGGAGGGGGCGGCTGGTGATTGGGCGGAGACGCAATTGGAGGAGGATTGCGAGGAGGATGGTGGTGGTGTCGCTGAGCAGGTGAAGACGCAGTTGGTGGAGGATGGCGGTGGTGTCAGTGAGCAAGAGAAGACGCAGGCTGTGGCAGAATGTGAGGAAGAAGAAGATGGTGGTGGCATGGAGGATAATGCAGGTGGTTGGGCTAGGACCCAGTTGGTTGAAGAATGCGAGGCGGGGGATGGAGGGAGCGATGGTGTTGACGATGGGGTGGAGACCCAATTGGTTGAGGAATGTCAGGAAGAGGACGAGAGAGTAAATGGCAGCGGTGATGACGATGTGGCTTACTGGGGGAAGACCCAGCTGGTTGAAGACTCTGATGAAGAGATAGGCGATGATGGCGATGATGAGTTGAGTGAGGGCACTCAAGTGCTAAGTGACAATGAGGGCCTGTCAAATGATGAGAGAGGTGTGAAGTTGGGCATGGAGGGAAGTAATGACGGGGTGAATGGTGCAGTGGAGGAGCATGATGATACCAAGAATTTGGTAGATTGTGACGCTTCAACAGATGAAGAGGGTGACACAGGTTAGTTACCACTTGTTAAGTATGCCTTTCCTAGTCATATAGCACAACAATGTTTCTTTTTAAGTGTAAAAATTCATTGAAGATCATTCTAGGAAGTTTACAATGGCACCTCATAGTAAATGCCCTGCAGTTTTCATTTGATTATCCATGAAGGGATATTTAGAGTTACAATTAGTCCAGCAGTTGTAGAGGCCACTTTGTCTGTTTGATGTTCTAAAATTTCAGTACTTCATCTTTCATAATAGTGCCAGACAACACAAATACTTTTAGTTGCATATTTGACAATTAGAAAATGTAGTCCCTCTACACTTACCTTGGTTCAATTACATTTTTGTTCCTTTGTTTTTTTCCCTACTACAAAGGTTATTAAGCTTTACATACTCTTCAATATGGTGGCCTCTTGCAGTTATAACTAGGGATGGCAACGGGGAAAATCCCCACGGGGAGCACCCTCCCATCCCCAATCCCCGATAAGCAAAATTTCCCCGTCCCCGACCCCGTACATGGGGCTTAATTCTCCCCCGTCCCCGATCCCCGACGGGGATTAATCCCCGAAAATGCTATATAAAAGATCACATGCTATATGAATAAGTCACTAGATTAATGGTGCATGTGTGATTAAGTGTGAGTGAATCACGAGAGTAATTCATATTTAGCATGTTTATTAATAATGACCTCAGATATATTCTTTTTTCTTTTGAGAATAATCATTTGCTCCCACCTAGAAGTAATAACGCGGGGACGGGGAACGGTGGAACGTCCCGTCCCTCATGATCCCGACGGGACAACATTTTCCCGATAAACCCCAGGGTGAGATTTCCCGTCCCGTCCCCAATAGGGAATTCCCATGGGAAAGCGGGATTGGGGCCTCATTGCCATCCCTAGTTATACCCATGCTTTTTTATATACCAAGATAAGTAACATGAGAAAATATTGTCAGTTGGTAAAAATGTTCTCAATATCCCCAATTTTCGCATCATGAAGAATTGTGCATTTTCATTTGTTTAACCTTACACCTAGGAGATCTTGCCTAAGGTTGTATTTAATATCTCTAGCTACACTTGGGGCAATACAAGTATGAGCACCCCATTTCTTGAGTACCGAGCAATGTTTTTTGCGCACATGAAATTATGCGGTAATTTTGGTCTCTCATGCTGTTACTTGATTATGGTCTCCTTTAGCTTTTCATCAAGAGATTGTCATAGTAAAACACAATGAGGGCAGGCTATTGAAATTCTTATTGCTTTTCTTCTTCATTTCATTTGATCTGAAGTTTGCTTCATTTCAGTAAAATTTTATATTGTGTCACAGTTTTTCAGCTAGGCACTATAGGCTCTGTTATACATATGCCATATTCGGGGGGAAGCATGCTGGATCCATATTGTTCCTCATATTGTGGTTGATACTTAATATCCTTCAGTTTTAAGGCTCATAAATTCTTAGTGTTTTAATGTTTTTCTAGCTCATCACAGGTATCTTCAGAACACATACAATTTCGTTGTTCTATCGTACCATTTTTCCATTTCTCTTGAGGTTATGCTATGTTCGATACCCAAAATGCAGTTCCTTGGTTCTCAAATATATTTTCCTGAATTAGAATATGAATAACATTTCTTTCGCTATTTTACATAACCTTAGTTTCTCAAACTAAATTTGGCATATATCAAAGCCTAATTTTTGTATCCTAATGTGCATGCATGGTCTTATGGCATCAGTACTAACATGTGAACTTCCTGCAGCTCGTGATGCATTTACTGTGAACAGTGTTCAGCAAGAGAAACGACAAGCTTTGATAAATGAAACACATCTGACGAAAATCATAGACAACTCTACCTCATGTAGCTCGTCCTTTGGTGACCGCCCAGATTGTGGGATTGATAATGATTCCCATGGTTACGTACAAAACCATGAGAAAGATGGAACTAAAAGCAGAGGCAGGTGCTCAACAGCAAAGAAGCTTTTTGCTGACACGACGGCTGAAGAGGATGGAAGCAACACGAGATGTTTTTCTAGATTAAGCTATATTGGATCACAAGAGCCTTGTGATTTGTCACAAGCGAATGCTTTGGACATTGTGGAGAGGTTGATCTCAATCAATGGCAGCGGATCGTCCCAAGAGCCAACCCCAAATAAATTGGAAACAGCAAAGCCACTTGTTTCAAGTAAGGGAGGAACTCTAATATTGGCTGAGAAGGTTGGCTGTAGTAGAATTTCCAATGGAAGGGCAGAAATCTTTGCATGGGTGGATAGCCGCGAGGATGACGGGGGAGGTGATTTTTTCAGTAAAAATAAGGATATCTTGTTGCACAAATCAACCGGTAGAGGGAAACCAAAGAGTCATCTTCCCAGGGCAAAGAAATGCTCCACCAAAATTGCACCTGGTGAAAATAAAATAGGGGAATGCAAAAACAGAATAAATTCCCAACTATGTGGAAGGTTTGAAACTTTTCCTTTGTCAGATTCAAGACTACTCAAAAGTGATGTAAAGAGTAAGCGGGCTTCTGGAAAGAGGACTAAGAAAAACCTTTTGAAGGACTTAGATGATCTATCAAATGCCAAATCTTTGGAAGAACAGCAGGAAAAGGTCAGTGTAGCTTCGCATGATGTTGTTGTTCCAGATACTCAAATGGCTCTTGAAGCTATAGAGGCACTGGCACAATGTTCACCTACTAAAATTTTGTCAGCTAAAGGTGAACCTCCATTGGATAGAGAGATGAGAGATGAGAAGTCTAAAATATCAAAAAGTCATTCAAAGAATCACCCTCCTCAAAAGAGAACTGGCGGCATCCAGGATGATGTGGTGACACGTTCTAAAAGAACAAAAGTAACTGAGCTGGACCCCAAGCCTCAGAAAGAAAGACATAGAGGATCAAAAATGCAAGAAAATTCAAGAGATCTTAGAGCAAAAGCAAAATATAAGGAGGCAAAACCAGTACCAGAGAAGAGTAAAGTTTCGAAAATATTTTTTGATGGAAATAAGTATCGTGGTACACCTGTTGCTCACCGCACAAGACACAATAGTAAAAATAACCTCTATGAATATACCGAGTTATGTTCTAATAAGCACTTAAAGAGAGGCATGAATTTGACTGGTCACAGCTCCACAATTGTAGAAGTACAAAATAATCATATTGCAAATGAACCTGCACAACAGATGATTAGTGAGAGAACCACAGAATCTGGTTCGAATTATGTTGAAAAAGAAAGAACGGAGCATACCTGTGCAAATAACGCTCAGAATCTTCAGCATTGTAGGGATGAAAGCACTCAGGATACCAGTGCAACTATTGCTCAGAACCTTGAACCATGCAGAGGTGAATCAACAATTGATGTCGTGTGCAGAGAACCCTCTCACTCCAAACAGAGACAAATACCTACATCAATGGTACAGTCAAAGGCTCCTGCAGTTTCCCAAACTCCCACCTATCATGAAATAACACCAGAAGTGGCAAGACCATCCAAGAAAAGGCGGGTTTTCATTAGGAGTGTTTCTGAACTACTAAAGTATGCAATGAGGGATCCTTCCAATGGAAGATCAACTTCCATGCTGTCTAGTATTATTGCAAAATCAACGGCTGCTTCTCCTATACTTAATTCTTTTGTAAGAGTTGACAGCAAAACTTCTGGTTTCAGTAGCTCTGGACAGCGACATAAGGAACCATCCAATGTTGATGATGCAAGAAAATCACCAAAAAGCAATTCTCAAGTTCAGAATGGTGCCCTGAAAACACCTTCTAAAGTGGTAAATGAATTGTCACCTACTTTCAGTCCTCTAAATCCATCAAAAGCTTCAAGTAGGAGCTTGTCAAAACCCTCTGTTGCCAGAGAACTGCTGAAGTTAGATCATGAAAATGCGCCAGCAAATCGACAACTAAAAGATTCTAGAAGAAGGAAAGATATGGCCAGTACCAGTATTTTATTCAGCCATCATTTGGATCAGGATGTGATCAAGCGTCAGAAGAAGGTAACATTTCTTTGTTGGTGCATTCTAGCCATTAATTATTTGAAATGAGGTATATTTGCAATGGTCTATGTTGTAGATCTTGGCACGTTTGGGAGTTAGTGAAGCATTTTCCATGTCAGATGCAACACACTTTGTGGCAGATAGTTTTTTCCGCACAAAGAATATGCTAGAAGCAATGACTCTTGGCAAACTGGTAGTTACGTCAATGTGGCTTGAAAATTGCGGACAAGCAGGCTGTTTTATTGACGAGATGAAGTATATTCTTAGGGATGCCAAAAAGGAAAAGGAGATAGGTTTCAGCATGCCTATATCACTGGCCTCAGCTTGCAAGCATCCTCTGCTGCTGGTAAAGTGAACTGTATGGTTTTGTTTTGGCTCAGTCTGTCCTAGATCAAAATTTTAATTCATTATTATAAAAAAAACACTTACAGGGGAAAAGAGTGTTTGTAACACCTAATGTGAAGCCAAGTCGAGAGGTGGTGACTAGCTTGGTTTCGGCATCTTCTGGGCAGGTTATTTGCTATATGTTCTTTCCCAAATATACTTTCAGCTGTTGTTTGTGTTTAAATTACATGTTACCATTGACTGGATGATATATAGGATCATTTATATAGGATTGTGCTGCGGAATAATTTCCTAGTGCCAATTTTGCAATTTGCATGGCAAGGTCATTTGTACCAAATAAACTAGGGCAACCTATACTGTTGGTGGAAAAAGCCCACAAAGCCTATTAGCTGGTTAGCAGGTTAAATGGTTGATGAATCCTTTCGTACAAGGAAACTATAGGTTTTTCATGTATGTAATAACGTAAGTTTGTTCTTACCACTTATGGGTCTGGGTAATCTGGTGGTTCCATAGCATCGTTTAGATTATTTTTATTTAAGTAGGCATTCTGATCTTATGAACTTGTTTTTGCATTTTCAACACGCTTCCATGTTTGCCTTAGGATCTAATTTCTCATTATTACACAACATGCTGCTTAAAATACAATTTTGGTGCTACAAAGTCCTCAACCTTTTGCAGAAATATGCAGTTTGATCCATTATTTGTGGATAAACCAATTCAGTGGGACACTTCGCAATTTATTTATGAGTAGGTAATCATTGTTACATCTTTGTCATTTGTACTGTTGTGGATGCTTTTGTGGGGAAGGTTTATGAGCAACATGGCTGCAAGAAGTCATCAGCCAGCAGTGCGGCAACAACATAAGAGGGGAGTTGGTTAGATTTATTTTATCTCTACTTAGTTAGATATATTCTGTCTCTATTTCAGTTATATCTAGTTTCGGGAAAGGCTACTCCTAATCTATAAAGGATAGTCGGCTATTCTGGATGAGAATCAATAAAGAAAATTTCCCAAATTAGCAACTGCCGATCAAAGCCTCCTGCTCGCAGGGGATCAGCCCTGGGAGTGACGAGGGAGATCAGCAGCCCCCTATCTTTCCCTAGATTCATCTTTGTATCAAAGCCATCCCACCACCTCTTCCATGGAACCTGCAAAGAGGGAGCAGCTGGCAAAGATGTTCCAGATGATGATGGAACGCATGCCATCTACAGTTGAGAAAGTGAAAAACCTGGAGAAGGCTGTCACCAAGTTACAACTAGGCTTTGAAGGGATGAGTGGCATCAAAGGGAAGGCAATTCAGGGAGAATTGAAGGAAGAAGAAGAAGAACCAGGCACTAGGAATCGTGGGGTACCACGGTTTCACAAATTGTCGTTTCCAATATATGATGGCAAGGAAGATTCGCTGTCCTGGTTGAATAGATGCGAGCAGTTCTTCACAGGACAATGTACCTTGGTAGAAGAAAAGGTGTGGCTCTCCTCATATCACATGACAGGGGTAACACAACAGTGGTATTTCCTGTTGGAGAAGAATCAAGGCATTCTGACGTGGCCACGATTTGTGGAGCATGTCAATCTCTGTTTTGGACCTCCAATTCAGAACAACCCGCTTGGCGAGCTCATCCAACTACGTTGTACAGGGTCGGTGGCCGAATATCAGGAGCAATCCCTTGCTGTCCTGTGCTGATGTGATGACATGACAGAAAAGCAACAAGTGCAGATTTTTGCTACCGGTTTGCGCAATCCTCTGCTCATCGATGTGGAGTTGCAGAATCCTGCAACACTGGAGGTGGCAATGAGCCTTGCACGGGCCCACGAGAGGAGATTGGAAGTGGATGACGAAGACGATGTCAAGATAACATCCAAAACAGCAGCCACTAGCAAGGCCTCATCAATGAGCCGCGGTGCAGGGATCAATGGTTAACCGACCAACACCAATGCAGGGTTGCGGAGTGTGCTTCCCAGCACTTCCCTGGGAGCAAGCATGCTAGGATCGGCACCCCCAAACGCCAAGACGCCAGCTTCGCGGGGGCGCAAGTTGCTCACGGCAGCGGAGATGGCAAATCGACGACTCAAGGGTTTATGCTTTAATTGTCATGAGAAATTCTCTAGATAGCACATTGGCAAGTGTTCCATGAAGGGAATATACCTTCGGGAGCTAACTGATGGGGACGACATGGAAGAACCACTTGAGGAAGACATTGAGATATCCTTACATGCGCTCACAGGCATCCATAGCGGCAAAACAATGCAGTTGCAGGTTCAAATCAATGGGGAAACTTTGCGGGCTCTTGTGGACTCCGACTCCCCTCAACTTCGTAGGAGAGGAGACAACCAGCCGCCTAGGTTTGCTACCATCCACCAGGGGTGGCATTAGTGTGGCTATAGCAAACGGTGACCGAGTCTCCAGCGGAGGCATGTGCAGGGAAGTATGTGTTGATATTGGCAAAGAAGAATTTGTACTAGATTGCTATGTAATCCCATTGGCCGGGTTTGATCTAGTGTTGGGTATACAATGGCTTCACACGCTGGCCCCTATATTATGGGATTTTCAGTAATTGACTATGTCTTTTTGGTTGTTGAATCATCAAGTGATATGGCGGGGCTTGGGTCAAAAGCAACAGCAGTTAAGTATGGTGATGACAGATGCGAGGAATTGATGGACTCGCTACTGAAGGACTTCACTGTAATCTTTGAAACTCCATGCTCCCTACCACCTCAACGCAGCTGCGACAACTGCATCCACCTGCTGCCAGGTTTGGCTCTAGTAGCGGTTCGACCATACCGTTACCCACAGCTGTTAAAGGATGAGATTGAACGCTAGTGCGAAGAGATGCTGCAACAAGGACTCATTCGCCAGAGTACATCGCCCTTTTCTTCGCCGGTGATATTAGGACGGAAGCGGGACAATTCTTGGTGTTTTTGTGTGGATTACTGTGCTCTCAATTCTCAGACGGTAAAGGATAGATTTCCCATTCCAGTTGTTGATGAGCTTCTTGATGAACTTAAGGGCGCTTGCTACTTCACCAAGTTGGATCGTCGCAGTGGGTACCACCAAGTGCGTATGCACCCTGACAATATTGAGAAGACGGCTTTTCGTACCCATTGCGGCCATTATGAATTCTTGGTTATGTCCTTCAGCTTGACCAATGTGCCTGTCACTTTTCAGGCCCTTATGAACAATGTTCTCAAGGCATACTTGCGTCGTTTTGTGTTGGTTTTCTTCGACGACATTTTGATTTACAGCTCATCTTGGTTTGAACATCTACAACATGTCTGGAGGGTCCTTGAGGTGCTGATCCATAACAAGTTGGTGTTCAAGTGCTCCAAGTGTCTTTTCGGCAAGGAGTCGATGGAGTATCTGGGCCACATAATTTCAGGCTAGGGTGTTGCCATGGATCATAACAAAATTGAAGCTATTGTCAAATGGCCAACGCCCACAATAGTATGAGCATTGCGGAGCTTCCTTCGTCTCACAGGATATTACCGCAAGTTTATCCGGTCATATGGTGTGGTAGCCGCTCCACTTACCAAGTTACTCAAGGAGGCCTTCTCTTGGACGTTGGAGGTGGAGGGCGCTTTCTCTAAGCTCAAATCAACGTTGACTTCAGGCCCTATCTTACAACTTCCTGACTTCAACATACGTTTTTTGGTCAATTGCAATGCTTTTGGGATTGGTTTTGGAGCGGTATTACACCAAGGAGCATATCCCATTGCATTTTTTAGCAGGGCTGTAGCGCCTTCTTCATCACCTGAAGCTGGCAGCGTATGAAAGGGAGTTGATTGGGTTGGTTAAGGCCGTTCGTCACTGGAGATATTACTTGTGGGGTCGCTCGTTCACCATTCGGACTGGCCATTATACCTTGAAGTTTCTCCTTGATCAGTGTCTATCCACAATCCCACATCATACATGGGTAAGCAAATTATTTTGATATGATTTTACGGTGGAATTTCGGCCAGGTTGTTAGAATGCAGCTGCAGATGCTCTCTCGCGTCGGGAGGAGTCCTCACCAATGTTAGCCACGATTTCTTCTCCAACCTTTGCAGCCTTTGAGCAGATCCACAATGAGCTCAAGTCGTCTTCCGCGGCATGTGAACTTCGTGACCAGATTCTTGCTGGTATTGCTGCAAACGGTTGGTCCATTGTAGATGGTCTTTTCTCCATGTGGGCAAGGTATATGTACCGCCAGACTCGTCCTTATGGACGCAGTTGTTGCTGGAGGCGCATGGTAGCGCGCACGAAGGTACTCAAAAGACTCTCCATCCCCTGTTCTCTTCCTTTTACCACCCATACTCTTCCAAGCTTGTGTGGGAATACGTTCGCAGCTGCACAGTTTGTCAACACAACAAAACCGAGCACCTTCATCCCGCTGGCCTCTTGCAACCTTTGGCTATTCCTTCCATTGTTTGGCAGGATATTAGTATGGATTTTGTAGAGGGTCTTCCTAAAATAGGTGGAAAATCGGTTTTATTGACAGTCGTCGATTGATTCTCCAAGTATGCACATTTCATTGCCCTAGGACATCCGTATACAGCTAGTTCTGTGGCACGCGTTTTCTTCAATGAAATCGTCCGTTTACATGGGATTCTATCATCCATTGTCAGTGAACGTGGTCCCGTCTTCACCAGTAATTTTTTAGCAGACTTATTCTGCCTTTCTGGGGTTCAGTTACATCTCAGTACAGCTTTTCATCCGCAGTGTGACGGCCAAATGGAGGTGGTCAACTGCATATTGTGATGTATCTTCGTTGTCTCTCCTGTGATCGTCCAAAACAGTGGCTCCAATGGCTTCTGTGGGCGGAATTTTGTTACAATTCCTCCTATCAAACTGCATTAAAAACCACCCCTTTCCAGGTTGTGTATGGACGAGAGCCACCAACCATTTTGTCATACGAACCTAGTACGACTCGTGTGGTTGCCGTTGATCGCCAACTGTAGGATCGTGATGAGTTTTTGGCTGAAATTCAAGAGCGTCTTCGTCAGGCTCAGGATCAGATGAAGCAATTTCATGACAAGTCCATTATGATATCGGTTTTGACGTGGGTGATTGGGTTTGGCTACGGCTGCATCATCGTTCTGCTTCGGTTATCAAGGAGGGTACTTCTTCCAAATTGGCACCACATTTTTATGGTCCCTTTCAAATTTTGGAACGTATTGGGTCCGTCCTCGGCTTCCTACTAAGGCTTGTATTCATAATGTTTCCCATGTGGCTTTACTAAAGAAATTTGAAGGCATTCCTCCGACCTCTGAAGTTCAGCTGGCCGATTTTGTCTATGGTCGTGTGGTTCCTTCTCCCAAAAGTATTGTACGCGCCTGTCTCAATCGCGGTGTTTGGGAACTTTAGGTGCAATGGGTGGGCTGTTCCGCTGCTGAAGCTACATTGGAATGCTTGAAATTATTCAAGGAGCAGTATCCCCAGTTCCAACTCGAGGACGAGTTGTTTCGGCAGGAGGGTGGAAATGTTGTGGGCGCTTTTATGGGGAAGGTTTATGAGCGCCATCACCACATGAAGTCATCAGCCAGCAATGTGGCAACAGCATAAGAGGGGAGTCGGTTGGATTTATTTTATCTCTAGTTGGTTAGATATATTCTATCTCTATTTCATTTATATCTAGTTTTGGTTGTTAGGAAAGCTGCTCCTAATCTATAAAGAATAGCCGGCTATTCTGGATGAGAATCAATAAAGAAAATTTCCCAAATTAGCAACTGCCGATCAAAGCCTCTTGCTCGTAGGGAACCAGCCCTAGGAGTGACGAGGGAGATCAGCAGCCTCTATCTTTCCCTAGATTCATCTTTCTTCCAGAAAACCAAAGCCCTAGACCACATCATGTACATTGCTAGCAGGTTGCAGCAATAATGTTGAACATGGAAAACCCAGTTCTCCACTATTTAATATGAACAATATGTAGAAGTCTATCCATTTCCATATGGATGTGGATTCTGCTCATACAATAGCTGCTGTTTTGCTGAATAGTGTAACTGGATTGTTGGTTTGTAACACATCATCAAACTGATGACTCCAAAGCTCTTGAATTTTTTGTGCATATTTGTGGATGAGTGAAATGACTAAATACACATTTTTTTTCGATTTCTTTTACATCTTATGTTTCTAGGGTATTAGACACCACAACAATCTTTGTTTAGTTACTTTTTCTTCCCCTTTGTTTTACATTTTTTTATATGGGAAAAGTTATCTGATCCAATTAAATAGCTTAGTTCTCCTTCTAAGTACTTTGTGAAGAAACAAATGCATGTAATCATCCATCCATGTGTTTGAACCTTTGTTGGGACGTGTGTTTCAGTTTGTTACTATGTCCTTGGTTGACCTGTACATTTTCATCTCAAGAATTACTGCCTCCGCAGCAAATTAGCAAGTCAATTAATTTTCCCAAGCTTCTTCTTTAATAATAAGCATTTGTAGTAATATCCTTTTTATTTCGTGCAGCCATTAGAGAGGATTGGAAGGTCCATAATGAAGGAAAAGGAAGTACCAGATGACCTACTGGTTATATCATGCGAAGAGGACTATGAAACTGTTGGACCGCTTCTAGAGAGAGGTTAGAATTAGTTGTATCTTACATCTCGCTCTGCACACTATTTTGTTCAAAGAAACTGGACATCAAGCTAATGTACATGATAAACCAATAGGTGCCAATGTTTTCGACACAGAGCTTGTACTGAACGGTATAATCATTCAGAAGTTGGAGTATGAGAGGTTTGTGTGAAACAACGAGCCTGAACTTGTTTCAAATAATTCAAATGTGAATTCTTTCTCATTTCCACCCTCCATTGACCAATGCTCTTCCTCTGTTGGTGTGTACGCAGGCACCGCCTTTTTTGGGACCGCGTCAAACAGACCCGCTCGACGCGGTGGTTGAAAGACTCAGCCCGCGGCCGGTTTGTACCAGTATCAAGTGTTCATAGCTAATGTTGGTGTAGGGATAGAGTTGCTGTGTAGTCCACATGAGGACTGCAATTTAAGCTGTCTCTAGTCATTAGAGCTATCTGATCGAGCCAACGAACGGTTCATATGGTCTAACAGTAACTTGACATAGTGTTTGCTACAATAAAAAATCGGCATAGTGTTTTTCTGCAGTGTTCTCGAAAGATCTGCATCGTCGATTTTTAATCCAACAGTCCCACGCGCAATCGCTCAAGTTGCATTTCTAACTAGGACTGTATTGGATCTCTTACCTTGGTACAGATATCCAGCTGAACCATGCTTCTGCCTGCCCCTAGCTGACTCCAGCAGAAGCCCAGTGTAAATGCATGTGCCACGGACGATTCTGCCTTGCGCCAGTCGCTTATTTGAATGCCCCGTGTTCTGTCTTATTTCCATCTTGAGTCCATCCGGTTATTTATGTATTTCTCCTCCATGTATAGTGTAGACGTCTTCTAGTTTTTAGAGTCCATATATACACATCTGTAGGTTTTCGTTTTGTTCTTTTAAAAGGCACATGGGACAGCATGCGTGTCTTTGTTGCCGATTAACTCGCGATTATTCGTCTGTTAATTAGAAGGGTATAATTAGGAGCCCAAATTTCATTTCCCTACCAGCTAGCATATATGCAAATTAAGAGGTGGATTATTTATCCAGTGGTAAACATGTCAGTGAGTTACAAGTCATGCATTCTGTAGTGAATATGACGCACAAGTTCAGGTGCTAAGTTACAAATCATGTAAGATGGAGTGCAGTTCGGTGTGAAACACCATGTGTATGTGAATCTACATGTACTATCATGGCCATCCATTGTGCTCTGAGATTCGTGCGCTTCCCTCTCACCGTGATTTTTTTTTATACAATCCTCCTCTCTCATCTCTCTCTTGGGCAACATCTCTCTTTCTCCTCTCCCTTTCTCCCCATCCCGAGCTCTCACGCTACTAGCGGGCTGTTCTCTGCCGTCGTTGGTCCGCTGTCCTCCTTGAGCGGAGCACACCTTGGAGGGGAAAATCCTATTCGGATTTGAGCCACCAGCTTTGATGCAACGGTGGTGGAGGAAGATGATTGGGGAGGGGTGGCATCGACGAGAGATGTGTGTTGGCAGAGAGAGGAAGGGGTGAGGACTGAGGAGGATGGGGAAATTTGAGCGAGGGGCTTTCGTACAAAATAAACGGGTGTTAGAAAAGTGTGTGAATCTTATAGCATAATGGATGGCCACGCTAGTCATGCTAGTCATGCGCGGCTAGGGATGGAAACAGAACGGAATCGGTCGGTAAATGATTGTTCCGTTTCCTTTTCCATATTTTTTACCGGTAACGGAAACGGAATTGAAAACCCCGAAAACGGATACGGAAATGGATAGTGACGGAAACGGATTCAGAACGGAACGAATGCGAAAACGAAAGCGAAAAATTCCAAAAGAACACAGTACATGATATTAAGCTATTAGACATAAATACTTAAAGAGGGCGTCAAGACCTCGAGATCAAACATTCCTACCAAGGCTAAAGCTAACCAAGATCAAACATACGGTTTAAATAACACTACACCTGAATACATGGAAGTTTGATTTTGCTATCAAGACAAACCAAAGTACCAATGTTATAACAGAGCTCCAGCAAGAGAATAAATTACCAAACATGGGTTCACTTTGTGGGAAATGCAAAATTTTCAGACTATATCCTGGAAAAGTAACAACCTTGATCAATAGGTTGTGCCTTGCTTTTGGGTAACCTTCATCTTAGTCGACCTTACGGCGGAAGGAGCATCCGTCGGTTAGCCTGGCCTTTCCACCCATTGGTTCAGTGTTGCAATCACACAACGGTTCAGTTCAGTTCAGTGCCTCAACTCAATGACATAAAGCACTAACTTAGCAGGAACATTCTTCTCCATAACTTAGCAATTACACAGGAGGAAAAAAATGTGGTCATTTCAGGAGAAATCAATCACGTCTATCTGCCATAAAATATAGTCATTTCAGAAAAACAAATATGGTTATTCTTCTCCACAACTTAGTAATTACCACATGCCCACAACACAATTGAATCACGTCTATCTGCCATAAAATTATCGATTTATCCCCACACTACAAAGGGAATTTGCTAACCCCAAACGTCAGGGAAATACAAACACACCCAAATCAAATAACAGCAAATCAGGTCGAACAACAACATATGTTAGGCCTAATTTCTGAAAAGTAACTCGCCACAACCACGAATTGCATTCAAATCAAATCGGACGGTAATGATAGTAGGAGACCTCATAACCATTCTGGCCACTCTAAGCATGAGCCGATCGTTTTAGAAAGTGAAAATGAGAAACTGCAGGGAGAGAGGGAGAGAATTTAGATTACCACATGGAGCCGCAGTACTTGAGGGCGTAGGGGCCAGACTCGAGAGAGCGGTCGAAGTGTGAGTGCACCTTGTGCTTGCCCTTGCCACTCTGGTCGAGGAGCGTGAGCTCGAAGAGCGCACACACGTTGGTGCCCTCGGAGGCGAGCACGATGAAGATAGAGATGTAGGCTGCGCCGATGAATCGATGATGCTGGGGCAGCGCGGCGTCGACTCGGGAGTCGGGAGGCCAGGACGAGAGACGGGATGAGATTGAGAGCCTGAGACACTGAGAGGAGCTAGGGTTAGTTTGCGCTTGGGGCATTGGGCCTTGGACCTTGGTGGGCTTACGCCGGCTTGGGCTGCTGAGTGCTGACTGCATTCAGCCGTTCGGAAATTCTGAATTTCCATTCCGTTTCCGTTTCCATTGGAATTGACTCTCCCATTTTCATTTCTGAAAAAAAAATTCCGTTTCCGTTTTCGTAACGAAAGTTTTCGTTTCTGTTTCTGATAAAGGGCTTCTGTTTCCTTTTTCCTTCGAAACGGTTGAAAATTTTCCATTCCGTTTTCATCCCTATGTGCGGCGGCATGCATATGTGATAAAACTATTCGCAGTTTGGTTTGGCTCAAAAAAAAAAAGACAACCATTGATCGGCCCAATCAACTCGACTCGATCCAAGTTGAGTGGATCAATCGTGTAGGTGAGATTCGGCCCACCCAAACGCTCCCTTAAGCATCGCATCTCCTTGCTTTTTCGAATCGCCGAAACCCAGGACTGGAGAGACAAAGCTCCTCCTCCTCCTCGTATGAACTAGTTATGGTCAGATGGGTCGTGCCAAATGGACTAGTCCGAGGCTTTACACTGTAGGCACAACACGGTTAGGTCATGCCGGAGACAAAGCTTCTCCTCCTCGTCGTATCAACTAGTGATTGCCAGATGGGCCGTGCCAAATGGACAGGTCCAAGGCTCGACACTGTAGGCACAACACGGCTCAACCGTAAATGGGTCATGCCGGCATGGCCCAGTAGCATGTGCCGTGTTTGGACTGGCACCTCGGCCTAGCGGGCCAGCACAGTACGACCCGTTTACGGCTTGGTTGGGCTCAGGCACAGCCCGTTTATCCCGTTTCTTCGAAAAAATAGTCGTTTTAGTCATTGAAAACTTTAAAAAATTCAAAAAAAATCCCAAATTGTTTCCTATAAATAAGATAATAGCCCACCTCATTTCCCCACCAGCAAACTTGCAATCTCTTATCTGCATTCTCTTATGAAAATTCTCTTGCTATTAGTGATAATTTAGCAAAATTCAAAATAGTTTTGCCAAAAATCCGAAATCCGACTTCTGGCTTCTGTCAAGAAATCAAGGTAAGAATAGTGGTTTAATTTTTCATTGTTCTTATTATTTTAAATGAGATTAAAGTATTAATAGCGTAATTATTTCTTGCAGTTTTCTTTATGTAGCACCAAGATTTTGCGTCCTTCTTAGCTTCTGATTTCAGGATTTCACCCGAGAAACTTCTTGCATCCTATCAAGCTGAAGAACTTGCAGTACTTGTACCATCCTCAGGCTCTACAAGTACTACTGTGTCGGCAAGCACCAGGGTAAAAAGATCAATACGCAGTACATCGGGAATCTGGGAAGATTTCGAGCAGATTTTCGAGACATCAGATGACGTTCAGAACATATATGCTATTTGTAAATATTGTAAGCACAAATTAATTGCGAAATCTTCAAGTGGAACAAGGTACTTGAAGAGACATGCTGAGAGCTGCAGGAGAAAAGCGGAGGTAGCTTTGAGACAAACGCAACTGCAGTACAACCCCGACGGTACGGTACGTCACTAGGACTATAATCCCTAGGTAGCTTGTGAATCTCTTTGTCGTTTAATCGCTTACCAAAATCCACCTTTAAATTTTAGTGAGTCACCAACATTTGAAAACTATATTAGGACCACTAATAATCCTAAGTTTTCTACAGTTTCTAGACATACAACAACATAAAGATTTGATTAAAAACTAAAATATAATAATTATAGTAGTAAGCTAAAAGAGCTCTTTAATACATGTACTTTTTCCGTGTCTTTGACATTAGATATATGGAGTGGTAGGGCTAAAGAGGATTACTTTAGTGTGGTTGCTCATTATATAAATAATGACGGGCAATTAGAGAAGAGAATTATAGGATTCAAATTAATTGATGTAGCACACACTGGTGAGAATATATAGCTGATTGTATTGTAAAAGTTATGGAAGATTTTGGCTTCACAGATAATTTTTTTGCAATAACATTAGATAATGTTGCAACAAACACTTCTATAATGACCATTCTTACTCTGCTTTTTAATTTTTTCATCAAATCTTTCTTATTACATCAGCGTTGTGCTTGTTATATTATTAATCTTATAGTTAAATCTGGTTTGAAGAGGTTAAACCAGTACCTTGAACCTTTTCGCACTGAAATATTTTTCTTAAATAATTCTAATAAACAAGTAGCAGCATATAAGATTTATTGTATTGCAATAAAGGTACGTCCATGTAAGCTTGGTTTGGATATGCCTGCTAGGTGAAACTCTACTTACTTGATGCTTAAGTCACTTATACCCTATAAGAGCATATTTTCTATTTTTATTAACACACACTATCGTAGCTAGGATGGTCAACCGCTACTCACAGAGCAACATTGGTATGTTGTTGAATACTTGCTGTTATTTTTGAAACTTTTTTATGATTCCACTGTTGCTTTATCTGGAGTTTATTGCTCAACTTCTCCTTTAATTATACATCATATTCTAAAAATTGCTACCCACTTAAGGAACCACGAAAATGATAATATTTTGCGTGAATCTGTTTATGCTATGAAAACTAAAATTTTAAAATATTAGAAAGAAATTTCCATGTTATATGCATTTGCATTTATTTTAGATTCTAGAGTTAAAGTTTGAGGATTTGCTAATGTTCTCTCACTTCTAAGTGATGCGGTGGGTACTGATTATTCTAGTTATTTTTCAAATATCCGTGCTAACTTATCTCAAGTTTATGCTAAGTACAATCAGAAGTTTGTTGGAGTTCGTATGCAGCGACTTCCACGAGCACCCACAACAGGTAAGAAGAAAACTGCGGGGGAAAGGATATGGGGTGCAGGTGGCTCTACCTCAAGGAGTTCGACAACGACACTGTCAACTACCAAGAGCAGCAAGAGGACTTCAACATTTTGTAGTGGTGGCACGAGTACAAGATAACATATCCGGTTCTTTCCATATTAGCACATGATGCGTTAACAATTCATGTCTCCATGGTTTCATCGGAGCCTGCTTTTATTCTATCCAAAAGAATAATCGAGAAAAGAAGAACAAATCTAACAAGTGAGATGGTGAAAATACTTCTCACTGTGAAAGATTGGGAACAAGTTGATCAACGAGCTCAATACACTACAGAAAATGTTGAGCTGGCGGCGACATTTCAAAATCTTTATCTAGATAGTTAGGAAGAATAATTGTAATCTTCATTTTTTTCCAATATCACTTAGCATAGTTTTCTCATGTTGAGTTTTTACTTGGCAAATTTTTTAACGAGACAGCCAAACATTAATAAAGCTAATATGTAATTCCAATTATTTGTCTCCTTTTATAATTTCATTTCATATTTTTTGCTTTTTCTAATTTACATATATTTTTAAAAGTTTTTCTACATTTCTTTCGGTTTTTCTAATTATTCTAGATTTGTTCCAAATTTTTTCTGGATTTTTTTTCAAAATTTTATGATTTTCCAATTTTTCTATATATTTTTAAAATTTTTCAGATTTTTTTGAATTTTGTGGGCCAAACGGGCTGACCGCGGCCCTGCAAGGCCTGTTGGCCCGTTTGTACCCGTGTTGGTACGGCAAGGCCCGACAGTCACCCAGACCGTGACCTCGTCCCGTGGACCGACATGGCACACCCCGTTTAATAGTCAAGCCTACACAGGCTATGTCTAAACGGATCGTGCCACATTTAGGCCGTGCCGTTAGCCACCTAGGATCAATGCCTCGCCGTGCGCCACCTCCATCCTACCTCCCCGAAACTGCCTCGCTGGCCGTCTAGACCCACCTCTTCCACCGACCATTCCCCCTGGGTCTCGTCCGTACCCTCCCCGTCGCCTCTGCTACGCGCGCAGTTTGGTGCTCGCCCCCTTGGCCGACACCATGCATCTTATCAACGACACTTGGACCTTCGTGTCAAACCTCCAGGTCACCTTCGAGAGGGGGTAACCTCCTTCATTTCCCCGGACGAGTTCATGCTCGCGCTTCTACCAAGTGCTGCCCACTAAAGCTCCGATCGCGCAATAGCAAGCTCTGCTGGTATGCTTCCCGAAACTGCATTCCAAATCCTAACCCTAACCTAGATTTGTGGCTCGTATGGAAACCCTAGATTCATGAAACAGCTTCTAGTTGTATGTTCCTTATTGGCTTGCATCCATATAAGCCCTTTTGTAGCGTAGTGGACAAAGTAGTTGAACACACGTAGTTCTCTTCAGATTCTTCTTGGAACTTCAATAATTGAGCAGTGATGTATATAGAACTGATGTGTAATGATCTTCGAGAATTTATTAAATGCAATAAATTTTGTTCTATCGTTGTGAGCTTGTGGCTTTCAGTTTGATACTTTTTTTGTTATTGAATCCGAGCTCGGCTACTTTTAAAAAAAATTCAGAAATATTGGCAAGTTAGACTTCTTTTGTGGGGTACTGGATATTTGGAAAGTGTCCACTCTTCATTTCTTGTGTACATGATTTGCCTTTTCTGGAAGAGAGAATATAGTGGTTACTAGTTACTTGCAACATGCTAATTATATGCTCAGCTTTAAAATGTCTAAGCAAAAGATGATTGTTGCGGGAACCAGGGGCAACAAGTAAAAAAAAACTTCATAAATTTGAGTACAAATACAATTGAAGTGTTACAATCAAGGGTAGAAATGTCTATTTGCCGCCAAGTTTATCTATTATGGTTTTTGAAGTTAATCTGCTAGCCAAATACTTTTCTGAGGTAGCTCCAAATTCTCAGAGAATCAAGAGCAAGAGCAGTAAAATGAGAATTTAGAGCTGTACCAAATAGGACCTAGCCACATAACTTTCACATGGAAGCTCCAAATGACTTGAAATTTGAACTAAAAGCTAGATCACTACCTTACAAACCTAAAACAACAAGAAATCTTTCAATATCATAACAAAGTTGGCACCTTTTGGTTCTTAAAGCTCTGCCGCACGAAAATTGGACTCAAACCACAAAATGGCCTAACTTTCAAACTAGAGCTCCAAATGAAATGAAACTTGACACACACTAAGATCAAAACCTCATGAAGCTGTTACAACAAGTGTTTCCCCAAGTTCTTTCCAAATTTGTGACCTTTTCTCACGTGAGCAAGAGAGCCACCAAAACCGAGCAAAACGGTGAAACAACGATTGAGAGGAGTTCGTGGGAAGAATAAAGCCAAGGTGGATAAGAATAGTTTCCCACAGTCCTAGCATCCTCAAAACACACCAAGAACCAATTCAAAAGCCCTCAACATCGAAACCCCAAATCACCCTTTCTTGATCCATTGCGGGCAAATGCAAGAACTTGCAAAGGCTGGTGCCTAGATGGATAGGATTTGATCTCCAAGAGATATCTCCATCACTTACACATCCTTGGCACCAAGCAAGATCTAGGAGAGAAGAAGAAACACCAAAAACCAAGCCAAATCAAGATTTCAACACTTGAGCAAAGAGGAGAAAGACTTGGACGAATTTTGGATATCTATTGATACTTGGATATGAATATTTTACAACCACTCCTGAGCCACACACACAAGCACAAGGATGAAAAACAAGCTAAGTACAAGAGCCACAACTCATCTCTCCCAAGAGCTCTCTCAAGGGCACTCTCTTAGAAAGGCTTATAAGGCTTAAATCTATAAGCCACCTCTATCTCTCCTTTTATGGTGGTGGCCAAGCCAACAACTTCACCTCAAAACCTTAGATCTGAACCATAAATGTGGATATTATCCACTTACACATGGGCTAACCTGGTAACCCAACAACATAACAGTTTTTATATTTAAGTCAACTCTTGAGCACGCTTTTCAAAGCATTCTTCACCATGACACTTTAGCTCAAAACCTTAGATCTGAACCATAAATGTGGGTACTATCCACTTGCACATGGGCTACCCTGGTAACCCAACAACATAACAGGTTTTATATTTAAGTCAACTCTTGAGCATGTTTTTCAAAGCATTCTTCACCATGGCACTCCATTAACCCGGTTCACACTCTTATCCTTCATAGGTATGACCTAAACCACTTAGACTATGATCGTAGTTTTGCACACCACTCACTTTTTTGTATTGGGTAAATGTCCAAAATGCCTTTCCACCAATATTCCCCGAATCCTTCACCCTGAAGTATTGCCCATGCTCCGCCACCTTTCATATGGCCCCAATGACTTCTCGCCAAGCCTCTCACGTGTCTGGATCTTACTGAATTGTTCTCGCTTGCAAAGAGGCCAAAATCACTTGGCACGCCGCATGCCTCACCTTACACCATGATCGCACCCGGCTTCTTTGACCTTTATGGACATCAACTCCTCCTCGAGCATAGTTCCAGTCCACCTTACTGTTGCCCATCATATCCATCACTAGCAGTTCACACTCCGATTCCTTGTCCTCACGACTTGTAACTGCTCTGCTAGCCTCGGTCATTTTTCAGTAGCACCTTGCTCATTCTAGACCAAAGCATTCCTAACTTAGTCTCGATCCCTTGACCGTTCTAGACCTAAACTCTCTTAACTTAGTCCTGGTCCTGTTCACCTCACCATGACGTAACTCTGAAGTCCTACAACCATCACTAACAAGCGAACCATCACATAGCATCGCACAACACATAAATCATCAAATTGACACAAATTATAAACCAAGAACACATACCTCCGTATGTTTCACTCTCGGAAGGATCACTTTACCTCAAAAGTCCTTTGCTCAAACTTTGTTTTCCATGGTTGTTGTCCATCTTGCACCTTGCTTGAGTCCAACCGCCTCACTCGGGTTCCATGATTGTTCTGAACCTTGGTTCTCCTAATCAAGTCATTGTCCTCCTAAACATTGACCATAATTGACTTTAAGCCACCTGCACTGTGAGATCTCAAGTTTCCACTGGCATGGGACTTATCATACGACGTGTTCTTTAAATAAATGGGGAAAAAACGAGTTAGCACTTAGAACCACGTAGTTTTGACGCAAAATGCAGGAGTTTACAATAAATAGAGGGGAAAAGATAAAGGAGTTAGCACTTGGCACCACGTTGTTTTAACGTCAAATGCAGGGGTTTTACTAATAAATAGAGCGGAAAAGATAAAGGAGTTAGCACATAGCACCACGTAATTTTAACGCGAAAATGAAGGAGTTTTACAATAATATCGTTGAAATTTTGGAAGAAACAGAGATTCCTACGGAATTTCCGCATTATAAACGGTGCCTTTTTATTCAGGCTAAGGCGAACCGGATGTGCTTTAGGTCGAGAGCTTCGACCCATCTAGATCGGAGCCGTCAAAGGTAGGATCGGTCGGTGGATGATCGAAGGAAAGCATAGTCTTAGGATGTGTTTGGTTGGTGGGATGAGGTTGAATGAGATGAGATGATTTTGTATCATTTAGTTCCATTGTTTGGGGTGAATGGAATGGTTCAGTATCTACAGAAAATATTCCTCAAATTTGTATCCCACCATCCAAAACAGGATGGTTCCATTCAAACAACCAAACACATGAATGACTTTTTTCTTAGACCATTTCATATATGTACTACTTGGTACAAGCAACCAAAGACACACTTAGACTCTTAGAGACTTAGGCCCTGTTTGGATTCATTAGTGCTAATAGTTAGCTGGCTAATAGCTAGCTAACTATTACCTGGCTTTAGCAGGGGTTGTTTGGATCCACCTGCTAATAAAGTCCATAAAATCAGCTAATTAAAGAGAAATGACTATAATGCCCTTTTAGTAGGATAGTGGACGAGTGGACAGGGGCGCTCGAGTGGATAGGGTTAGAGGGATGGTAAAAGTGTCAATTGGCTATCTATTAGCAGCTTTTAGTAGGGTACAACATACTAATGAACTAATTGTTAGCAATGTGGGTTGCTAATAATTAATAAGTCTATTAGCAGGCTTGTTTGGATCCATAGCTGCTAATTTTAGCAGCTAACTATTAGTGCTAATGGATCCAAACAGACCCTTAGACACGTTTCTTTCCTTCCCCGATCCTCCTCCGAACTCCCTCCACATCTCAAATAAGAAAAGAACTCACTCCGGCTCGAAGGCAGAGCATCGGCCTCCTCCTCTCCTTTCAAAAAAGAAAAGAACTCACTCACTGAACCTGGGCAGCCAGATTGCCACAGTTACCCCCGAATGGCTTGCAAACTATGTAAGTAAAGCCGTAAGTACACACGTTTGCTTTGTCAAGTTTATAGCTTTCTTGATCAAAACATGCATTCGCTCTGTAAGAGAAAATTCGCCGACCTCTTATGAGAAAATGAGGGCCTTCTTGCCAAAGTTCTCGTATTTCTTGATATAGTTGTGCAGCTGTCTGTTGTGGATGTCTCATTGACTGGAGTTACGCATGGATGTGCATGTTTGTTTGGCAAATGGCCAGCCTCCAGTATTGCCCAACATACTGATGCAAATATGCAATTGCTTTATTTCCTAACACTGCTCCTCTTTTCCTGTGGCCCATAATGTTGTGGCGCTTGGTTGGGTAAAGAGCTGGCCATATGGGCGGCCCGGCCCGGCACGGCTCAGCTCGGCCGAGGCACGGCCCATCTAGGCACGAAGGCCCGGTCGTGTCGTGCCATGCCCGCCCATAGGCCGAGGTCGAGGCTCAGGCACGGCACGCCGGGCGCATGGGCCATGCCGTGCCGGCCCGGACACGACTCGGCACGGTGGGCCTCGGGCCGCCCATCAGCCCGTGTGCAAAAAAAAAAGAGAGGAAAAAAATAGGGGAAAAAAGGGAAAGAATAGGGAAAAAATTAGGAAAAATTATAAAAAATGAGGAAAAATATGTAGAGTTAGAAAATAGCATAAAAATGACGTACAATAAATTGAGATAAAAAAATTGTAGAACATGTAACAAAGAGCTTTATTAATATTTGGATGGTTGCCTCGTTAAAAACTTTGCCAAGTAAAAACTCATCTAGAGAAAGCCTTGACAAAGAAAAGAGTACAATTAAAGCTCTAAGCCTCTAATACATACTAAGAGGTAGATGGAGGGTCTTCGTCATTGTCGAGGTAGAGATTTTCGAAGGCTTCCTCTAGTTCTCGGTTTTCAGCGGAATGTTGAGTTCTTGTATCAGCGTGTTCCCAGTCTTTGATAGTCATGAGCATCTCCACCATATCACTCGATAGGCTTGTTCTTCTCTCCTCCAATATTCTGCGGAGAGACTGAAGGCAGACTCAGAGGAAACCGTCGAGACTGGAACAATTAACACATCTCGAGCTAATATGGATAGCACGGGATATGTTAGCTTGTGCTCATGCCACCATTGAACAATATTGAAGACATCGTCTCCTTCTTGTTGGTAATCCAACGCGTCGCTGTCCATATAGGCAGATAGTTCCTCAGAGGAGACTTGTTGGCTGCGGCTTGTATCACCACCGTTGTAGAACCATGCACGAAGAAGAAGAAGAACCCAGATTTTGCCCCACGCGGTCTTTTTCTTACCCGCGATAGGTGCAGGAGGTCGTTGCAAACGAACTCCTTGATGCTTTTGTTCGTACTTGTTGTAAACTTCGGTTAGTTTAGTACGAACAGTAGTAAAATAAATTGAATAATCTTCCCCTAGAACATCACCTAAAATAGAGAGGACGTTACCAAATCCTCTAAGTTTTGCTCTAGGATCTAAAATAAAGGCGAAGGCATATAGAGGTGGAATTTCTTTTCAATATTTCAAATATTTTGTTTTCATTGCGGTGACAGAATCTCTTAAAATCATGTCATTTTCGTTGTTATTAAAATGGGTAGCCATATCTAAGATATGATGCACAATTAGAGAAGATGTGGGTTCATAAACTGCGGATAAAGCAACTGTGGAGTCATAAAAAAACTTCAAGAAACTGAAGTAACTTTGATGCAACATACCAATGTTCTTCAGATAATAAATCACGTTTAGGGTGATGTGTTTGAATGAAAACCTCAAATGTGCTCTTATATGGCAGAAGGTTCTTAAGCATTAAGTAAGTAGAATTCTATCTTACTGGCATATCTAAACCAAATATTCTTGGACGTATGCCCATTGCAATGCAAAAGTTCTTATAAGATGCTATTCTAGCATTAGAATGATTCATAAAAGAAATTGCCAAACGGAAAGGTGCAATGTAACGTTCTAACGGGGCAAGTCCACTTTTAACTATAAGGTTAATAATATGACAGGCACAACGTTGATGAAGCAAAATGATTCACATAAGTACCAAATATTGGAGTGAGAATATTCATTGCGGAGGTGTTTGCGGAGGCATTATCTAAAGTTATAGCAAAAATCTTATCACTGAGACCAAAGTCCTCCACCACCCTAATAATACTCTCAGCAATATTCTCTCCCGTATGTGCGACATCAATTAGTTTGAAACCTATAATTGTTTTTTCTAGTTGTCAGTTTTGGTTGACATAATGAGCAACTACGCTAATATAATCTTGCTTAGCCCTACCACTCCATATGTCTGAAGTCAAAGATACGGAAAATGTGCAAGTACTGAACATATTTTTTAGATTTTCACGACAACTATTGTAATACTTAACTACATCTCTACTAGTTGTCTGTCTAGATACTTTATTAAATTTTGGATTATGTGCACGCTTAATGTAATTTTCAAAATTAGCACTCTCGCCAAAGTTTAAAGGTAAATCCTGTGATGCAATTAAGCGTACAAGAGATTGCCTAGCTACTTCGCCACTATATTCCCAGTTACGGACCGAACCGTCCGGTTGTATATTAGTTGTGTCTGTCTCATAGTGCTCCTATTTTCGCATTGCAACTTTCAATATGCCTATGCAAGTGTCCGTACCCCAGAGATTTTGCAGATAAAACTTGATGACATTGTCTACAAACAAAGAACTCTTACCTCTTTTCCTTTCACATCATCCTCGTTTGCTTGTCGAAAAAATCCCAAACTCGATGTCTCTTCGCTCCGGTGGATGTCGAGCCGAAGCACTCATGGTCATGGACATGGAGCACGATGGTTCTTCTTCTACATGATGTTCTTGGTGCTTGTGTTTGAGTGCACGCGGACAAATCTTGGAAGGATTCAAGGTCCTCGGGCGATCCCAAATCGGAGATAGGAAATGATCCATGCAAAAAGCGCAAATTGAATATTCGAACATTAGTAAAAATAATAAAAATAATACAATTAGCAAAATTCAGATGACAAACCTCTTGTGTTACCGAAAGCTCGAGTTTGAATTTCTCAGAATTTTAGCAAAATTTCTTGAATTTTGCTAAATAACTACAAACAATATCACAATTTTCACAAGATGACCAATAGAGAAGATGATGAGTGAATGGGTGCAAAATGAGGAGAGGGGTCCTCCCTATTTATAGGAAAAAATTCGGAATTTTTTGCTCGTTTTTTCAATTTTTTAACACCTAACGGCTATAAAACGGTGAAAAATTCAAAAAATCGGGCCGTGCCGTGCGTTCGCCGCTTGCACGCCCACACCCAACGATCGGCACGGCGGGCGGAACGGTCGACGCCACCACCACCGTGCCGTGCCCCGCCCGCCTCTCCCACTTGGCCTGTCGTGCGTGCCCATGCCGGCCGCGTGCACGGCCGACCGGTCCTCACCGTCTTGCGTCGTGCGTGCCGCCGTGGCGATGCCTCCGCCCAAGCACGGCCACGACCTCGTCTGCCGTCTTGGCCGCCCGCCGCCGCCGTCGTCGTTGCGCCGTCGTGGGCGGGCAGCCAACAATACCGGGCCGTGGGCGACGGCCGCTCCGCCCATATGGCCACCTCTAGTTGGGTATGGGTTCAAGGACCGTGGGTAGAGCGTTGTTCCTCATTTAACCGCCGGCAGAGCTTTTCCTCTGAGGTCTGATTTCAGAAGAGGAGGGTGTCTTGGAAAACTTTATTTATTTCTTTCCTTAATCATAACGAATACCATGCTATCTCTTTTGCAGGGATGGCTTGACTTGACTCTTAATAAACATATCTCTATATTAAGGAAAATGATGATTCTAACAATATAATCTAAAAGATAAGACATACAACTAGCAAATATGAAAATAACTAAAGGGGTAGAAGAGGGGTTTTCCTCACACGCCAAAATCTAGGACTGCTTTAGCCGAGCCACAGTAGACGTGCTGCAATCGTAGAATAAAATTTCGACGAAATTTCAAGAGATCTTGGATTCCAGACGAGGACGAGATTCAAAATCCTAGCCAGATAAAAAAATTGAAAAAAATCAAATTGCTACAATAATTTCAGAAATTTCGACAAATCTCGTCAAAATTTCAGATTTTTTTTACCGGATTTGGCCCAATAGTTCTTAAGAATATCATCTTCCATGAAAATTTATTGAAAAAACGAATTTTTGAGACATTTTATAATTTCGGTAGAAATACTGTTAGATTTTTATGAAATTGTAAAAACTTGATAAAGCTATGAAAAAATTATGGTAGCATCTTTAGTAGACTAGGATCATGCATAAATTTTTTCAAAAGAATTAAACTTCATTTGTTTCTTAAAAAAATCAAAAACAGAATGAACATAACTAAGATAATAATCTTATCATAATTTTATAAATTTTCTCAAGTGCGATCATGATCCAAAATTTTTATGAGAGCTTAATAATTTCCTCATAACCCTTCTCTAAATTTTTAAAACATTTTAAACTTTTTTGTTTTCTCAATCAAATTTATGGAAGCATTGAACTTCATTTGTTATCTTTGAAAAATCAAAAATAGAAGGAACATAAATGTATAGTACAATTGTAAGAATTTTATAAATTCACTGGTATATGATAATGATCTAAATTTTTTATAAGAGCTTATGCATTGTCTTAGCACCCTTCTGTAAAAGTTTAAAAAACTATAAACTTTTTTTGATTGTTCAAGCAATTCTATGTATTGATCATCACGCTTTTATTAGGATAGTAGCACTATCAGAACATTTGAAAATTCATCATGCTTTATCATCATCTAAAAACTTTATGAAAACATTGTTCATGCATCAGGACCATCCAAAACAATTTTCAAAATGTTCTAATGTGGTTTGAACCATTTTTCATTCGGTTGAAGTTTATCTGAAAATTTTATGAAAACATTATTTATTTGTCAAAACCATGCATAAAAATTTTCTAACGTTGTTTGTTCTATTTTTCATTCGGTTCAAATTTGTTAGTTAGCCTTTTATCAGAACAGTACCGCTGTCAGAATTTTTAAATTTCCTTAGGCTTGATCATTATCTGAAATTTTTATGGGAATATTATTGATGTGTCATGATCATTAAAAAATTTCAAAAATTTTCAACGTGTTTTGCACTATTTTTCTTTCAGTTCAATCTTAACCAAATCTCAGCATTTCTCTGTGAAATTTTGTTATTTCTTGGCGAAATCTCGGAAATTTAGTTTGAAAAAAGCTATATTTGAATTTTGTTTTTTTGTATTTGATCTAGAATTTGTCTGAAATTATGAGATCTCGATGAAATTTTGGATTTTGCCTACCTTCGAGATGTCAACCAAAAACAAGATTTGAAACCCTGGTAGTAGGGTTTTGATTGTTTCCATTACTTGCATAGTTCAAAATCTCGGCAAAATTTTGGAAATTTCGTCTGTGATTTTGGATTTCAGCCGGGGAGGGGATTCAAAATACTGGCTTGATAATTTTTTTAAACAAATTCAAATTATTACAGCATTTTGAAAAATTTAGTGAATTTCACCGAAATCTCTTGTATTTTGACTTTTAAGGACCAGATTTGGGTCAATAACCCTTAAGAATATCATCTTTCATGAAAATTTATTGAAAAACTGAATTTTTGAGACATTTTATAAAAATGGCAGAAACATTGTCAATTTTTTTAAAAAAATTGTACAAGCTTGATCATACTCTGAAAAATTTGTGGTACCATCTTTAGTAGTTTATGATCATACAAATATTTTTTGAAAAGAATTTAACTTCATTTATTATCTTTAAAAAATAAAAAATAGAATGAACATAATTGAGACAGTAACCGTGTCAGAATTTTATAAATTCGTTTGAGTTTGATCATCATCTAAAATTTTTAGAAGAGCTTAAGATTTCACTCATAACCTTTCTCTAAAAGTTTGAAAAATTAAAAACTTATTTAGTTGCTCTATCAAATCTAGCACTTTAAAGCTTTTATCAGGACAGTAGTACTTTCACAAATTTTGAAAGTTCCTCATACTTTATAATCTTTTGGAAATTTTATGAGAACATTAGTGATGTACCAGGACCATTCACAAAAATTTTCAAAATTTTCGTGCGTGATTTAAACTATTTCTCATTTGATTAAAATTCATTGGTCAGCCTTCATTAGCACTATCCCGCTATAGTTACAGCGCATGAGCAGTAGCGTACCCGCCCGGATCTTAGACCATAACACCTAATCTGTCACTTTGGGCGGCTGCCGTTCTTAAATATGTATTCTCGATGTCCTATGTTAATGCCCATCTTGAGTTTTTGTTGAGTACAATGACAGTTCTCAGGTCAGAAATTCCTGTTTGCTCAGCTACATGCATGTACTTTTTTGTGTTTGAATAATCTCATTCGCCTTGGTTTTAGGCCATACTTTCTGCGTGATGCTTACGATGACATGATACTTGTTTGCGTCCAACTAACTTCTAGTGCTAATTTGTTTTTGACAGATATGCTATAGTTCGTGATATGACTGCCGCTGGTCTTGGGATTAAACAAGTTTCGTTATGCTGGACTAATAACTGCATTCAAGAACAAGTCACCGACCACCGAAGAGACTATGACAAGAGTATGCTGTACATATTTAGGAACTTATTGTAGGGATGCATTTAACACGACTATACTACCTTTTTTTACTTCGCTTTTTGGAGAAGATTCTCGAGTTTGTCCAGCAGGGCCATCAAACGAATACTAACAGGTACCTTTTAATTAGAGAGCATATTTTAAGGGTGAATTCACCTTGCAATGGTGGAGGTTCGATTTCACATAACACCAACTGATACAACTCACTGCAATGAGTGGATTCAACACGATAAAGGAAAGATGGAAGTTGAACTTTGGGTTTTGTACCATCTGATCTTCCTTGTATGCCGGACAAAAAGAAGCCACATACACGATTACACAAAACTGGGGATGTAGGAAAGATAATACTTCATACTAAATAGTATACATCGTAGTTATCAAGTCGTGCGATTAGTCATAACTAATCGACGATTAATCGTAAAGTCGGCATGTGATTATGATTAGAGGACCTGGACTCGATTAGTTTGTTAGTCGGATGATTCGGATTTATAGTCGACGGCTAGCCGCAAATAATTAGGCAACTTGGGCGTCAGGCTAGGTGAGCCATATGTTGGATTGGATCTTGGGCGGTTGAAACACTAGAAATAAAGAGGAGCAGCCACATTGCTTGGCGTCGAGCAACACATGGGAAGGCAGGAAGCCAGGTACCCTAGCCAAAGGCACAGCCGCCGCTGCTATAGGCCGTCGCCATTTGCTCGTCTTCCTCCTATGCGTTGATTCTCATCGCATCCCTTCTCCTGACGCGCATGGTGCATCCTTCTCCGGGTTCTTCCCCTCCCCAAGTCACCAGCCCGAGGTCGCCATCGACTTCGCCCATTGGCAATAAGTAGTGAATTTGAACTCATCTCCTCCCCTCGTCTTTTAGTCTTAATCACTCTCCTCTCCTTCCTCGTCCATTTTTGTATATGTGTGTTGTAGTGTCGTGTACCTTCTGTTTCATACTCTGCTCTAAATGTACTCTGTTGCATGCTTTTCTCTAAACGCACTGTTTTAGTCTTGTAGGCAAATTTCTGTCGTAATGTTCATTTACTTCTCGAATGGTCATTTGATTAGATTATTATATTGTTTAAGTTTGCTTTCAAGGTTGCCATTAAGTTATTGCTCATTGCTCTGCTCTCTATCCTTCAAAATTTCAGGGTATTGTGGCTATTGCCACTAATTTCAAAGAAATGAATTCGCCAAGAAAGAGATTATGGGTGGAGTTTGGAAAGTTTAGTACACATTGCTAATCTAGGTGGAGGGACACCTATTTATGCATGCATGGTGGGATCATGTCTATGCCTAGTTGAATCAGGAAATAAAAGAATACATGTGCTCGCTCGCTCGCTCACCATGCCACGCCTCATCTCCGCCCCGCCACGCTATCGTCATCGCCCACCTGCTTGCCATGTTTGCGCATGCATATGAGATAGGTATATAGGGTTTACTGATCTTACTGTTTAATATACCGAGTATACATATTGCACTTTATTTTATCACTATTTTAGGAATTGAATTAATCACAAAAGTGCACAATATTCTAACAAAGATTACATGAATTGTTTGACTGCTAGTGCCAATGACGAGGATCTCCCAAGCTTCTATCATTTTTCTACTACTGCTGCTGCTTTTAGTGTGCAAGCTACTGATTCTAGAGAAGTTGAAAGTATCTCCGATGCATACAAAGGGCCAATGACACGAGCATGTGCATGGGAAGTCCACAACAAGGTGAATCTTTTCTTAAGTACTTTGAATTATGATATTCATGATAATAGTATACTATCTAATAGTTCTACTTTGCTTGTGCTCATATTTGAGAGAATCACATCATTGGAGATCGGGAGACAAGATGAGAAGCTTGCTGATTTGAAGCTATGTCTAATGGTGTATATACAAGGCGTTGGTACTGAGAGGGGGGTGTGGGAGGCTGGGACCAGCGAGGAGATACAAGGAGAAGGCGTGAAGAATAAAGAAGAGTTCCTGCACAAAGAGATGATCGTATGCAGTTCTGTCTCTAATGTTCATGATGAATTCTGCATCAACTCAAAAAGATCCAGCACGCGTGATACACATATACGGATAGGTTATCAAGTCAACTTTCCCAAAAAATTAAACAGCATGTGATTTGGAGCTTTCTACAAGAAGTTATCACAAGTGGAAGACACGATGCACAGGCAGACCGAGTGACACGAGAGAGTTGACCATGGTGATGAGCCTATGGTTTATAACTCGGATTGGGATGATCTACTGCTATTCCAAGAGCTTGTACATGTTGAGAAGGACTCCTTTTGCCCGTCTCTCATGGATTCAAGACTTTTCAAAGAAGGAAATTGAAGATAATTCGGATTAGATCCATCTCAGATTTGATTTGGAATAGTCTGGAGGGGTCTGCATTGAAATGTCCATAACTTTCACACCCGGACTCGGTTTTGGACGTATAAATACTTGATGGAAAGCTTACTCCGAGCCCAATCCAACCCATATACAGCCAGCCTCAGATTCCAAATCGGCGCACTGTAATCTCTGAACAATATGATGGCTGTAACTTAGGTTTTTCTTTTTGTTTGTATTAGAGTCCTAGTTAGTTTCTAAGTATTGGGAGTGCTATATAAGCCTATGTACACGCTCCAAGGAGGGTAGACCACGTTTAATACACAGAAAATTTGCAGCAAATATTGCTCTTATTCTTCTCCTAAGGTTTGCTAAACAGCCGCCATCTAGAGATGGGAATTTGGAGTTTCTGCTATCGATTATTCTTGCTGTTCCTTTAGGGAATTGAGGGAGCAATTCATCCACTTCTATGTGGTCGAGTGGACCGCAATATCGCCTCCGTCACTTCCTGCTGTTGAAGCACACTACAAGGGTTTGAAGGTAAAGCTTCAATTTTGTAATCCTGTGATTGAGTATATTTTCTCGACCTATATGGTGAGCCTAATGCCTGGTTGTTTCTGATTCTAATTCTGTTCCATGTCCCCTTCTTTTTCCAACTCAGGAACGAGAAATTCCTTCTGATGTTCCATTCCACACTTCTGAACAATAGACGCATTTTGAACAACCTAAGCATCCGGTTTGAGTCAAGGATAAATACCCCAAGTAACACACAGACATAGTGCTCTCGTCCCTGAGCCAATGCAAGTTGGAATTTGTTTTAGTGAGGCTGTTGGATACATCACTGTGCTTCAAGCTCTATTAGGATGGCGCAAAGCAAGGAGAAACCATCAAGCATGTCTATCAGTTGCTCAGGGATATAGAGGATTGGAAGGGATCAGGGACAATGCTCGATTTTTCTCTACCTTCGATTCTAACCTCTCCTTGTTACCTACAGTTGTTGGAACGCTATTTACGAAACCTTGTGAATTAGAGAGTTTATACTATTGGTTAATTTGTCGATCAGATATTCAGGTGTGTCATTATGTTATTGCCTTTGGCAGCGAGGGGTAGTTTTAGATCCGTTTGTTTCGGCTTTTTCGTAAACTTAAAAGTCAAAGCCTAAACAAATATGTAGCTTTTTATCTGAGTTTTTTTAAAAAAATCATAAGAAAAAATGTAACTAAAAGCCAAAAGTCATCAGAGAGGTATTTTTTGGGCTTATTGAGAGTTGATCTTAGCCTAATGCCACTCAAATTAGGATAAAATTACCCATATTTACCATGTATAAAAGCCAATTATTTTTAAGATGATTTTAAGCTATAAACCAAAAGATCTAAGTCTAAACAAACCCGGCCTAGTAAGAATCCAAACCTGCTGTCACCCAGCACCACCCTGAATGAATCCTCTAGCTCCGGCCGTTTGGTCAGTTGCCTAAGATAGGAGTGTTTGGATTCATACCACACTTTACCCTATCAATTATGGTCATGATTAATGTTGACTAAAACTTGAGCATGTTTTGTGTGCCAAAAATTAACCGTACCTAATTACCTATCATCTGGTTAAGCTTGAGCAAAGAAAAGTACGTATGGCAAATCCGGTCAATACGACAAAATTTTGGCAAGAAAATATATTAGCCCAACAATTTGTTTAGATTAGATTTAGATAAGATAATATCACGGCTAATATGGTACCCCTCCGGTCACAAATAGTTATTGTTTTAGACATCGACACGGTCTCCAAAACATAGTTTTAACCACTAATTTCTATTATAATATATTAATAAAATCCAATAAAATTATAATATTATGAAAGTACTTTTCAAGATAAATCTACGCATATGATTTTTATTTATACAACTTTAAAATTTAAAAATATATTAACAGTTAAAATTTCGAAAGTTTGATCGCACCTATATCCAAAGAGAAACTTGATTATTTGCCATACCTAAATTGTTGTAATTGATGATTTGCCACGCCCTGTCTCATCAATTACACATCAACTTTGTGGCAAATAATCAATTATGCCATATTCAAAACGACAACTATTTGTAATCATACAACGGCTAGCAGGGTTAACTCCTATCCAAAAAAAACAAAAATCTCTCTTCACACGCACGGCGCACAGTGCACGACAGCTCATCTCTGCTTCGTCATGACACGCAGGAATGCCGCCCGATGAACGACCGACGGTCCTGATCGCTCCATCCCACAGGCGCTTCGCTTCCACGCGGCCCCCGTTTCCTCTTCCGTTCCATTGCGGACTCGTCGACTTCTTCGACGACTTAAAGACTTGGACTTGTCTTCAATTCCCACCGCCGCCTAGCCTCCTCCCTGACTCGACCCGTGCTACCTCTCTCTTCTCCGGTCGTCGGGGAGACGAGCTCGCCGGAGGGAGGCCACCCACCGCCACTACCACCCACCTTCTCGTCCTCCTCCTTCCACTCCTCGTCGCCGTGTTGCTGGCCTCGTCACGCATTGGGATCTCGCGGCTCGCTCCCAGCCGCCGCCTGCCTTCCCGCCGAAACCCTAGCCGCCGCAGCCGGGGGGGGGGAGCTGGGACGGCGGCGGGATCGAACGGCTCGGAAGGTGGAATGCTCTCGTCCCGTCTTGCCCCCTGCGCGTTGGTCGATTTTCCTCTCGCGAATTATTTGGTTCTAGCTAGAATGGGCGGTAGGGAGCTTCTGGCTTGTACGGTGCTGCGTTGTGGCCATGGCGTTGTGGAATGGAGTGTGGGAGTGAGAGAGCACGGTGGGAGGGGAGCTCGTGGATACGGTTGGGTCGGAGCTCGGTTGATTGGCTGTTTCATTGTACCGACAACTGAAAGGAAAATATAGTTTTAGGCCCGTTTAGATGGAATTCGATGCTTTCTGTTGCTGTGCTTCTGTGTGACATTCTCTTTCTTTTTTGTATGTTGTTGTAGATAGATTGAATAGCCTCCTGAATAATCAAGGATACGTCGTCAGTTACTCCTTTCCCCCTTTTCCCCCTTTTTTTTTGCTCTTTTCTCTCCATGAAGCATCATTCGAACTGAAAATAATTAGCACAACAACATCTTGTTTTGTGGTTGCACCAGAGTCCAGTGATGAGATTGAAGCAAACCATGCATATGGAAGCTCAAGTAAATAGATCTGGTTGTTGCGGAAATTACTAGAATTGGATCATTTGATCATCATGAGAATGGTCGAGGCATGTTTTCAACAGTTTGATTATACTTGCAGTTCAGGGCGAATACTCGCATAAAATATCCCTCTAAAAATGATGTCAGCTTCACAGATTTACAGCCTCTTTTCGTGAATAATTCAGCACCTGTGCTTTCGTCCACTGTCAGCTTGTACTGTACAAGTGAAGAAATCAAGCAGCAGCAGCAACAACAATAGTAATAATACTCCCTCTAGTCACAAATAGTTGTTGTTTTGGACATAGGTGTAGTCAAACTTTCAAAACTTCGATTGTCAATATTTTCCTAAATATTTAAATTGGATACATGAAAGTGATACGTGTATATTTGTCTCAAAAAGTACTTTCATAATATTATTGTTTTATTGGGTTTTATAAATATATTATAATATAAACTAGTGGTCAAAGCTATGTTTTGGAGATCGCGTCGATGTCCAAAACGACAAATTCATGACCGGAGGGAGTAATAAAGTTGATCTTTGGGTCATGAGTAATAAAAATGCCAATTTATTGGTTTGCCAAAAGATGTCTCATGTGCTCTTTGGTATAATGTTTATTTGGATTTAATATTGAACTTTATCTGCAAAGTCACTGAACAGCCCCACAGAAATTGAGGGAAAACACGGCTGTAACTCCAACCAGCTACTTTTTTTGCAGGAAGGAAACACAACCCACGTTTTATCTACTTGTGTATCATGAGCCACGACCTTCCCGCTACTGTGGGTCTTCAACAAAGCCCTAGCAATCCATAGTCCCAAATTCTGAGATTTCTATGCTCCATTCTCACCGATAAATCACATCCAATCTGATCTTGTTGTCTTGTCTCAGTGATAGGCTCTTAAGGTTCTTTGATATGTTTCTAGGGCTTTCATTCAGTTGTATTTGCTGATGGCATCATTGAATGGCGGTTAGGTCTTGTGATGGGATGTGTATATATTATATATTGAGCATTACTCCATTTAGCGGGAATTATAGAGATGGTATTTGTTTAGTTGTTTTGGTATGTGTATAATGTTTAAAGTGAGAATGCTAAAAGATTAACGTTATTTATTACTCCCTTTGTTCCTAAAACAATGTCTTGATTCTTTATTATCTTTTCATGCTCTGCAAGAGACTATAACCATTGATTGTTACCATAATATTCTAAATATAAAATTATGAATGTATTTTTGACAGTATCTAGTATTCTGCTTTTCAAAGGGCCAATCTTATTTTTTTTTCTATTTTCTATATACTAGTGGTCAAAGTTGACTGCACAGCAAAATGATTTATATTTAAGAACTGAGGGGGCACTGGTCTTCTTCTGATGGCAAATGGGGAAATAAATGTAATTTTATTTGACTTTTTCACCTTAAACTGTGGATTTGTGGTTACTTCCTTAGATATCCAAACACTGATAATTGGTAGTCATGACCACTGACAGCTCACAATATTCACTTTCTCCCTTTGTTTGGTTCTGCTGTTGCTCTGTAGCAGATCGTTTCTCTTTCCTTAGGAGCATGCTTACTTTTCGTTCTTTCAATTGTTTCGCCTGAGAGTTCCTTAACAAAGGTTCTATGAATATTTTAGTCCTATATAGAATTAATGAGGTACTATCATGAACAAAAGAAAAGGAAAGTCTGATAGTAGCATCCATTCTAGAGGTTGTCTGTATTCTGAATGCATTGTTTATGATCTGGACAGTTATATTTATTGGTCGCCTTGTATGTTCATATTTCATAGTTGTGTATTAAGGATTCCCCCAGAGTTAATGTTTTGTTCGGACTTCTTTTTTCTTTCGATTTCTTGTGGACCCCTCCTTCATTGATTATGTACCATTTACTGTTGACTGTTGAATTTATAATTCTGAGTAGCCATTCTTGCTGATAAAAAAATATGATATTTCATTTCAGTTATTGGACATTGATTACCATTGGTGGACGAGGACCCTCAAAATAAAGAGGGTGGGTGTTTGATAAGGTTCCGCAAGCTGTCCAGAGAGGTTTAAAAGTTGTTACCCTAGAAGATTATTACCCATGCTAGTGGGTAAAGGAAAAAAAGGAAAGGTGGCTTGCTAAACTGAAGTGAAGACATGTCCAAATCTACTCCTGTTAAGTCAAGCAAGAACTTTGAACTACAGAAACAATCTCCAATCAACTTAACAATAACAAATGGTCACACTTGTAAGGAAGTGACCGAGGGTGAGTATCCTGTCCATGATGTGAAATGCATTAGCACTTGGGTCTGTAAAAATTTGGCATGTAAGGCTGTTGTAACATCCGAAGACTCCTTCTGCAAGAGGTGCTCATGTTGTATTTGCCATCAGTTTGATGACAATAAAGATCCTAGTCTATGGTTGGTTTGTGCATCTGAAAGCAATGACAAGAACTGCTGTGGGTCTTCTTGCCATATTGAGTGTGCCCTCCAACACAAGAAGGTTGGATGCTTTGATCTTGGGCAAATTATTCATCTTGATGGGAGTTATTCTTGTGCTTCATGTGGAAAGGTTTCTGGAATACTAGGGTAAGTACACGTTTTCAATTAACTCTGTGAATCTCGCCTTTCCATTGTTCCTTTCATTTGTTTCTTGTCCTAGTTATATTATCGCATTGTTATTGTAGAACACTAGAACCTAGGACTGAAACGAACTTGCTTTGGAATACATAGCATATTGTTTTTGTTTATCAAATTATGACACAATGTAGTTTTATGATTCTTCCTAATCAAAAGCGATTGGCACTTTCTCTGTCTCAACAATAAAATTACTGTACACAAAATCAGAAAGTAGTTTATCAGTGGCAATCGATAAATACTTATAGTGAACAGGCACCATTCAACTCAACTAGGAATCTAGAACAGTCCACTCATCTTTTCCTTGGCCATACTGGCCCTATGGGCTGGTCCTCAAGTATATATAACATCTTTTTCTAGAAGCAATCGTCTCCTATGGGTACAAATGTTAATGCTAGATAAATAAACCTGAAGCTGTCTTTTCTTCTATTGTAAATTAATTTAGAGCATGAAATTCAGACAAGTTGTAGCATGCACCATGCTCTACCTCCAATGTCTTTCTTTAAAAAAGTTACATGTTTCAGTGGTACTTTCCACAGTTTGACCCCAAATGTGTACTTTGTACCAGTTACCCACACTTCAAAATTCATGTATTAATTTTGTTTTGTTGAAATAACTGTCCCCTGTTAAGTTATTAGCATCAGTTCGCAGGTAGTATTTACTTGTGACATTATTGGAACACGTGTTACCCACACTTTAAAATTCATGTATTAATTTTCATGATTCTTGGTAGACTTGTGTAGTTGACATGAATGTTACTCTGTGGCAGTTATTGGAAAAGGCAATTAGTGATTGCAAAAGATGCTCGCCGAGTAGATATTCTCTGCCATCGCATCTATTTGAGTTATCGGCTATTGGAGGGAACTAGCTGTCTTAAAGAATTGCATGACATTATTGAAGATGCAAAAGCAAAACTGGAAAGTGAGGTTGGTCCACTTGATGGAATGTCAGCAAAGATGGCACGTGGTATCGTAAGCAGGTTGTCTGCTGGTAGTAATGTCCAGAAACTTTGTTCTTTAGCAATTCAAAGAGCTGAGGAGTGGTTGAGTTCTCCAGACGTGCATCTCCGAGGTAAATGATCTTCCTTACATAAATACGCAGTTACATACTGGTATAATAATTGTGGTAATGATTTTGCCAAAGATATTTATGCACTTCTTTGTTTTGCAGATTCCTTACCTGCTGCCTGTAGATTTAGATTTGTAGACATTACATCCTCTTCCCTTGTTATCATTTTAAAAGAAACTCCATTAGCATCATCTGAAACCATCAAAGGTTATAAGCTATGGTACTGGAAGAGCAAAGAGCAACCAAGAATGGAAGAGCCTGTAATTTTGTCAAAAGATCAAAGAAAAATACTTGTTTTTGACCTTGCCCCATGCACAGAATATTCCTTCAGAATTATATCATTCACAGATGATGGGATACTTGGCCATTCTGAATCTAAATGTTACACTGAGAGCAAGGACTTGTTTGTCAGACGTGCCACACAGAATGCAGTGGGAGGAGGCTCACAGACAGAGAGAAGAGAGAGGAGCCAGGCTTTTAAGCTAACTGGATTCAAGATCCGAGATGTTGGAAGGATATTGCGGGAAGCTTGGGCTGAAGAAGGCTGTTTTGAAGATATGCACGAAGGTTCATGTGGCAGAAGTGCCACAGATACAGAGCAGCCAGAGAACAGTGAACATGGCCAATTGTTATCAGGTGTTTGCCGCAAACTTCAGTTCAACGCGTTTTCTGTTCCTGACCTAAATTTTGAGGCACCCATGCCCATGGACTGTTCCCCTGAGAAGTGCTACGATTTAAAGAATGGACTTGTAAGATCAAATGACAGTGGAGGCTCCGAGACCTGCGCAGCTGGCAGGAGTGCAGAACCGCCTGCTGTTGAATCTTGGCCAGGGGCCAAGGTGAGGCAACTCCAAGGCGCACACATTGAAAGCTGTGAGCAGGATGGAGCTTCTGCTATTTGCCGTGAAAAGCAGCTTTTGAAAAGGCCCAGGGAGTTGGATGAGGACTACGAGTACTGTGTGAAGGTGATACGGTGGCTGGAGTGCAAGGGGTACATAGAGAATGATTTCAGGATGAAGTTCTTGACTTGGCTTAGTCTAAGGTCGACAGAGAATGAGCATAGGGTTGTGACCACATTCATCAAAACGCTAATCAAAGAACCAAGCAGCCTGGCTGAGCAGCTTGTTGATTCTTTCGGAGAAACCGTAAACTGCAAGAGACCAAGAATTGGTTTCTGCAATGAGCTATGGCATTAGGATAAAGGATAACAATTCAAGATTTCGCTAACTCATTGTTATAGTTTTTCAGATCAAGTGCAGTGAAATCTGGTTTCTTTTATCACTACATTTCGGATTCGACAGCAACAAAAGAGGGGACATTGATGACGATGGCAAATTATTTTTAGTCAGCAAATAGGTTGCATTGAAAGAATTCTTTTTCCACCAGGTAGTAGTGGATTTTTTTTCCCTTAACGGTTTAGTAGTTTTCTTTTTCCTGTCGAGTCCTGGGACAATCTTATGATGTTATATCTTGCTACCCCTGCTTTGTGGTCCCATGTATGGATAGATTTTTGGCACCAGATGTTGGCTATACTGGCTTATGCTCTTGTACATGGTATTTGTTTGGTATAAATCTTCGAAACGCTTTTCATTGATCATTATTTTGTTGTTTTAAAGCATTGAATTTAGTGTGAACAACCCAAACTATATGCGATCCTTTAACACGTCAGGTCATGGTTAATCCATAGTTCAAAATGGTTGTGATGAGCTATGCAAACTACTGGAAATTAGAACTAAATGGTTGCGATGAGCGAAGCACATTAATCAGACAAGCTCACCGAAGATGCTATATGAGTTTTCAACGTGCAACAAAAAATGGTATATCATCAAGCGATACAGTGCAAGTTTCCGTTCAAAAAGCAGAAATGTTCTAAAATGATCCCAGAACAAGAAATTCCATCTTCTTAAACCCCACCCTTGGTCTATGAAATTCCCTATGGGCAAACTCGCTGTCGCAGGAAACATTCGACACTTTTTCGTCCTATTATTGGTTACATGGCTGCTGGCATGTGGTAGAATGCTTTGAGGAAGCGCATGGGATAGTGTCAACGACGTATATTCTGAGATGCAGTTCAAGCAATTTATGAGTGCTCCGCGTGATGTCAACTGGAACCAAAGCGCTGTTTGAGCCGTCGAAACATTTGCTCCCACTAAAACCATAGCTCATTGTTCTCCTTCCTGCAGTTCTCCATTGGAATCGAACGTAACCGGTAGCAGCCACGAAAGATCCGAGATTGACAATTGCTGATGACCTTTGGCCATCATATATTCATATCACTCTTTCCATTTCTCAGTCACTGTCCCAACTCTCATCTGTATTCTTCTTCATTTGGCCAGTCGTGCCGTCATGCTTCCAGTTGTCGTCAGTATCCTCCTCACTGCTGCTGTGGTAATTAGAGAAATTCACCTTAGGGGCTCCCGAGTTTGTCTCTTTCTTATAATCTGATCCCCACACCTCATCATCTTCAGTGTCTAATTCATCATCCTCACTGTCCCTGAACATACTCCTATTGGAACTCCTATCAGAAACAGCATCTGCATTCCTTCCATTGGAACTTCTGGAGCCCCCAGGAATATAATTTTGCCTGTGATTGGATCTGCTCTTCTTGTTTCTCATGCTTTCGAATCGTCGAGGATGTTCATCGGGAGCATCTATTTCATTGTCAGAGCCAACTACATTATTCCTGTCATCATCAGAGACCCATTCCTCACCTGACACATCTATCTCACTATCATCATCCCACCTCCTCGAATCTGCTGCCCTTTTATTGTTGTTGTCATTCCTCCTGTATCTTCCCTTGCCTCTATCCTCAGCATCTGAGTTGTCATAGCCTCTATTGAAACCCCTCCGCTCACCCACCTCTTCCCTTTCCCAATACCGCAGCCTTGAAGATTCTAATTCTTCTTTCTCTGCAGCCTCCTCTTCCTCCCACTGCTTCTCTGCTGCACCCTCTATTTCTGCAATGAAGCGGTCAAGCTCCTCCTGGTCACTATCCTCAGATGGCTGATCACGTGGTTCTTTCATTTCACTACTCCCAGCAGTTGTTTGTGTATCCCCACGGAAGACATAGGGAGTACCTTGCTGCTCATCTATGGCACGGAAGAATGTTGAGGCAACTCGCTGGATGCTGGCCATAGCAACTGGGTCCTCTGGATTGATACCCTTACGACGGAGTTGTGTCTCTATTTTCTTGATATTTAGTTTCTGTGATTCAAGTGCCTGCTCAAATCTAGCCTTGAACAAAGCCTGCAATAAGGACGATCATAGCAAGCTCCATTATTTATATCACAAAGCCAACAATTTGACCAAACTTATTCAGCAATCGAAAGCTATAAAAGAATGGAATGGGCAGGACCCAAAACATTTATAAGAACAATATTCAATTTGGGTTGACAATATCAAAACAAAATAAATTAGGGTAATCCATAGGAATTGGCAAACGCCATGCTGATAGTATTCATAATCCAAAGTATAAACAAAGTTGAATGGAAGTAACAACAGAATGCTAACTGAGAAGAATCACATGCACCTTAACTGCAAGGGACTGACCTTCCTTTTGGTAAGTGTGTTAAAAGGTATCAGGTTCTTTGGTTGACGGTAATTTCTTCCTCGAAACATGATAATTGTTTTGGTATTATGTATGTTAATCACTATACCGCCACTCAATCTTGTTAACATCGCTGCCATTTCCTTAATTTTTTCCTTTGGGAAGTTGTCACAACAAACTTGCACAGTCTCATGGAATTTCCAATGCATATGCATGTTTTGAACAACACCTCCAAAGACTCCACGAACTCCAACAGGCACATAGTTTCTATTTCTGAATCCAATCTTCTTGTAAGCCTGCAGTTGTTCAGCTGTTAACAGCTCTGGGTCATGACGAGGAGCTGGTAATTCTGGTAGCTCATACTTCTTGAGCTTTTGTAGAAGCAATGCGACTTTTTTCTTGGCCTGGATAAAAGTAGCCAGAGAATACAGTAAGTAAATGACTTTTGCTATTAAAAATAATTCTTGAACTAGGATAGGAACCAAGCTTAGAACAAAAGTTGAGTAAAGTGACACAGAACAAAAAATAAAGATGAATGAAATGATGAGGTGAGAAACACTTAATTCATAATCAAATGGGATACTGTGCAGAGGAAGCACAAAAAAAATGGTAAAGGTGTGCAGATTAGACCTCCAATGATAGATCTGGAAAGTGTGAATTCTGTTTTAGGAGGTGTTCGAATTGAGCAGCTAAATATTAAAAATCCAGTCATTTTCCTGGCTTTTAAAAAGAGTGTAAGCCTCAGACTCATTCTGCTATTCCTTTTTTCATTGCGAACAGGAATGCTCCAAAAGGGGCTTCCAATAGAGGCACTGAACTAAACAGCATGATTGGCATAAGAAGTAAGTTCTGTTATTTTTATAACTTGTGAAACTTTACATGTGATGGGAATCATTAGATGCTTATGTGCATCCAGTGCGAGATGGGAAGCTACAGGTTCAAGTGTTGAAGGGGAGTTGGCTGAGATTTTCAATGAGGGCTGGCTTGATTGCCTAAAACGAAACTTCTAATCGACAGGCATAACAGTTGGATTAGACGTCCCTAAGACAGCTACTCAATTCCTGCAGTTCAACAAAGTAAAATGCCAACAGTGTAATCACATCCAAAAAAATTCTGGACTGCACAATCATATTTACCAATGTGAATTATTTTCTCCATAGCTTTTCTATCACATTAGTAATGACACGCACTCCCATTCTCTCCATAAATCATCTAGTGAAGCAACCTTTCACCATAAAATTACAACGATCCACAGCAACTATAACATTGATTACTGAACTATCCTGTTCAGGCACAAAGACGGATGTTGCAAACATCATAATGGAAAGCGGATTACGGCGAGATGCCTCAAGCACCATCGCTATAAGCGGGGGCATTTCGCCGGCACCAACGGGCATAAGGAGGGGAGGAAAATGGCGCCTTACCCTCCGCAGGTTGTAGATGAACCTCTCGTCGTCAGTCATGAGCTTCTTCCTGAGCTTGACGGCGCGGCGGAGCTCCCGCTGCGTGCGGCCGGTCTCCCTCGCCATCCGCTTCTCCACCTTGCTCCGCATGCTCCTCCCCTTGGTGGTCGACATCAGCCGCCGCCACAACCCGCCGACCGCGCCCGGTGCGGAGGCGGAGGCCGCCGCCTCACTCCCTCCCCCCGCCGCGAAGCTCTCGGAGCTAATCGACGGCAGAAACACACAAACACGCAGAGGTATCAGAGGAAGGGCAAGAAACTGCTACGGTCGAGGGGAGGGGAGGGACGGTACGCACCTGCGGTGGAGCGGTGACGAGGCTGCCCGCAGAAGGCCCCGGCGGAGGCTTCTCAGAGCCCACATGGTCAGTCGGTCGACCGCCCTCGCCGCCGATGGTTCTGGAAGCTTCTAGGAGGCGCCGCGCGCGACGGCGGCGAGGTGGGCGGAAGGGGGCGCAGGTTTAGGAGGCGGCGCGGACGATAAACCCTGGTGGTGGTGGTGGACTGGTGGGCTGGGTTCGGCACCGCAGCCTGCAAGGAGCTTCCACCGGCCGTTAGATGATGAGCTGTTGTCGACGGGGACCGTCCGATCTATCGTCAGCCGGCACTACAGTTACACTTCAAACTAGTTGTACTAAATTATGGAGTAGAAATAAAATGGGGGTGTACAAGGAATACTTGCGTGTTTTCTCGTTAATTAGTATTTAAATTTTGAGCCTTCGAATTTAGATCTAATTGATAAAATTAATTTATCTTCTCTCTTCACATTTGAGTACTCTATAGAAAAAATTGAGTGCTCACAAAAAAAACACTCGAGTGTCACCTAGCAATTCCTATGAAATGTTGTTTAATATACACTTTTACCCTCCAACAAATTATTATTTCTACTAATATATAAATACGAGGGGTGGCGGTCGTTCCTCCTTTCTCTCCCCTCTCTTAAAAAAAAGTAGCGTGACAACATATAAGCCATGGGATAAAAGGTTGAGGCATTACCTTTCTCTCTCCTCATGGCAACTCAAGAGTTTGATATACATATATAAACATGACATGATTCAATTATTTGGTTAAAGAATGTGTTTCCGTTGTAACACAAGGACACTTGACTAGTTTGTACTAAAGGAACTGCGAAGTACTCCCTCCAGCCACATATAGTTATCGTTTTGGACATGGATATAGTTAAACTTTTGAAACTTTGATTGTTAATATCTTTTTGAATATTTAGATTGTATACAAGAAAATCATATATGTAGATTTGTCTCGAAAAGTACTTTTATAATATTATAATTTTATTGAATTTTATAAATATATTATAACATAAATTAGTGATCAAAGCCCTGTTTTGGAGACCATGGCGATATTCAAAACGATAACTATTTGTGACCGAAAGGAGTAATAGGTAATAAGGTGGAAAACATGAGAGCGGATCCGATACACTTTTACATGTGCATGTGGTTATGTATTTTACATATATTTTTTCTAGCGCTGCAAACGAGGAAGAGATATTTTTAGATATTATAACAAAAGGTCGTATATATCATAGCTATCGAAAGAAATTGATGGAAGTATGTGTGGTGACAACGTAGCATGCTCATCCCTATATTTGATGGTTCAATCAAGCTTGGCTCGAAAGGGCGACTCCACCTTGTTTCATTCAGCGGCGAAACCAGAAATTTTGTGATAGAGATTCAGACATAATGTGAGAAAGGTTTTCTGACTGACTGTGGGTGCAAATGTGGCATTTGGCTTTGCGTATTATGTTGATGAAGTGTTCTACATCGGTTTATTTTAATGACATGTTATTGAATTTTCACGGTCTCCAGGTTATGATTTATAGCATTACTTTCTTGTAATTTAATATGAGTATAAACCAGCAACCTTCCAAAAAACAATAAGTTGACAAAATTATAATATCATAAAAGAAAATTTGACAACACATCAAGCAATGTAGTTTTCATATAGCCAATCTAGATGGTTTAAAACATATTAATGTTAAAAGTTTTAAAAATTGAGCGCACAGATCGTAAAACATCACTAAAAAAATGAAGCAAATAATACTTCTTTTTCTTTAAGAAAAAACTTGGGTTCAATGGAACATCCTTGAATCACCGCAAATTCACTGCTGCAACACAAACCTACAGATATCATATGTGTCAAACAGTCTAACCAAGCTACTTTTGGCTCATACTGAAAAGCAGAGAGTCAAATTCACGAATGCCTGAAATGTTTGGCACAACACGTCTGTGTGTAGCAAACTAACCAGGTGCCACACATTTATTTTTTAAAAAAATACTAGGTCAAGGTCAACCTCCCCTCGTGTGTGTATATATATATATATATTATAATTCACTTCGAGCAAATATGGAACACATAAATTTCACGGAAACAGTGTAATTCTTGCAGAAAATAAAAAAATGCTTTCCAAATAAAGTTTTTTAAGTTATAGAGATGTTTATATACATCTTTTTAAAAGTTGTACAAATATTAAAACATGAATGAAGAATGAATATTGATTACTTACCTATTCAATTGTTTCAAGATTTATGTAACTTGCATTATGAGGGAATGCATAGAAGCATTGCACTTTTAAGGGTATGTTTGGGGAACTGTAGCTTTTCTAAACATATGTTTTTTGGCTTCTCGGGCTAAAAAGCAACTGTAGCTTTTATAAGAGGCCGTTTGACAAACAGCTAATTTTCCTAGCAATAAGCTGCAAAAGCATGTCCCACCCAACTTTTGGCTTTTGCCTTTTGTTAGTTAAATATGGTTTCTAGCTTATGTCAAAAGTCGGTTAAAAACTGAGCTGTTTGGTAGGGTTTACTAGCTTTTCGAAAGATGAAGCCAGCTTTAAGCCCCTAAACGGCAAGTAAGTTATCCTTTTCCACCATGTGCCGCTGCATGGTCGGATAACCTCAAGAAACTAGTCGGTTGTCGTGGTCGTGGAGCACTTGCACGGCGGTCGGCAGGCATGCATGACGTTGTCAAATCGCGTAGCCGCGCGCACAGCACCCAGCTTTGAAGATATCTAGTATCAATCTAGCTTCCACCAAGGTTCAAAATCTCGGTGAAATTTTGGTCGAGATTTCGATTTTCGCATTTCGGTCGGAGATGAGATTCCAAATCCCGGTCGAATAAACAAATTTGAAAAACAAATCAAATTGCTACAACATTTTTTCTGAAAATTTCACCAATATCTCAGTAATTTTAACCAGATTTCAACCTTTTTTGTCCAGATTTGGGTCAATACCCCTTTGAATGTCATCTTCTGTGGAAATAATTAAAAAAAGTGAATTTTTGAGATATTTTATAAAAATTTAAAAGCTTGATCATGCTCTAAAAAATTTATGGTACTATACTTAGAAGCGTAGGATCATACCAAAAAAATTCAAAAGAATTAAACTTAATTTGGTATCTTCAAAAATAGAAAGTACATAAATGAGACAATAATATTGTCAAAATTTTATAAATTCGCTCGAGTGTGATAATGATCCAAAATTTTTATGAGAGTTTAAGAATTGTCTCAGAATCCTTCTCTAAAAGTTTCAAAAATTCTAAACGTTTTTGGTTGTTCAATCAAATATATGGAAGCAGTACATATACTCAGCTAGGCTTTTATAAGGACAGTAGCACTGTCAAAAAATTTTAAAATTCCTCAGGCTTGATCATCATCTAAAAATTTTATTGAAATATTACTGATACATCAGGACCATACAAAAACATTTTCAAAATTTTCTAACATGGTTTGCATCAATTTTCATTCGATTGAAATTTGACGGTAAGGCTTTTATCAGGACAGTACCACTATCAGAATTTTTGAAACTTCCTCAGGCTTTATCATCATCTTAAAATTTTATAGGAACATTAGTGATGTGTCAGAACCATTCACAAAATTTTCAAAATTTTCTAATGTTGTTTGAATCATTTTTCGTTCGATTCAAATTTGCCGAGATTTCAACAATTTCGGCTGAAATTCTCGAAAATATCAGTCCAAAAATTTTGCTTTTTGAATTTTGACTGGATTTTGTCCTTTGAGCCTATGTGCACTAGCGTGATCCTGGACTAGTGCGATATACACAGAGGGTCCGAATTTGCATATTCGGGTCTCGACAGAGGTGGTATCAGAGCCATACTGACTATAGGACTTGGCCCTAGATAGTATGGTTGTGTCTTAGGTGTGTTCAAAACTATTTTCTAAAGAAAATTTTAAATTTGACTGATAAGAAACTCTTGACTTTCTTATTATCTACTTCTCGCCTTTGCTGAATTTTTCATTTCTTACTGTTGTTTTGAGTGGATGACTTATCCAAGTTTCTTTTAATAGATGAGGATGGCGCACACTTATGGAGAGCACGAGGGAGGCTTTGCTGTAGAGCTGTGGAGAGTTCTATAGGTTTTGAGAGGCTTTGTGCGACCACTCTACCGAGGGAGCAGCTAGGTGGTCAACGGTGTTGAGTGAGGTTTCATTTGCAATATTCTCATTTATGCTCGAGAGGATGAGAAAGTAAGCAAGTTGATCAACATCACGGTAAGGAGATCCACCTTCGAGATCGGGATTCATGAGTTTTCCCGCCTTGCTTTGCGACGGATCTGTCAGGACTACGCCCACAAGCTGGAGGACACGGTTTTCAAGCTACACCTGACGGGACGTGCTTCTCAGTGCCAGCAGATCGACAAAGAGGAAGATGCTATCATTGTACACTTGGCCCAGCTCGCTGCTGCTCAGGATGCTCATATAAAGGATACAGTTGAAGAATTGAAGTTAGTATACGAGGCTTCGAGGGTTACAGAGGAGGAGCTTCACGAGACTCGCATCGTAGCTACGGAGCGGATCATGGAGCTTGAGGAGGTCTTGGGCGATGGTGATCAGGCTGTACAGGAGCGGGAGCCAGACGAGGAAGAAGAAGACCCCGAGGAGCGCAACATCCATGTGGACATGGAGGTGCCCGTTGCTGGTCATTAGGATAGGTTTGCACCCATGCTAGCCCACCCACCGGTGTATGCACTGGGAGAGCCTCAGCCTGGGTGGTTGGATGAGTGATAGAGTTAGCTTTTAGTTGAGGCTCTTGATGGAGTCGTGTCCATTTAAGTTGTCAGTAACATTTTAATAGTCGTTAGTTGGTGTGTTTAGGTTGGTTTGGATCTTTTTGTTTGCTAAGTGTGCAGTATGCGTTGCATAGCTTTTAGACTTTTGTAAGCAACCATACCAAGTTATGAATAAAGTTTGCTTAAGTGTTGGGTTAAACCTGTTACCCCTGCATTAGGATTCCTATATCTCATCTATGCTATTTCTCCTTTCCCCTAACCTTGTGAAGCAATTGAAAGATGGTGAACACCCGTGGCAATAATGGAGCTTCTGGTAGTGGAAACCGACCTAGTGACAATCCCAACGATGGAGTACCACCTCAACCTTCACTGCTAGTTGACATACAGAAATTGGGAGCTTTTCTTGCAGCTCAGACTCAGTTTTATGCAGACTATGATGCAACAGATGCAAAGTGTGACAACACAAGCTGCAACCAACAACAACAATGCTCAACATGGCAACTATGGATCACGCCCTTATTCAAAGCTTTCTGATTTCATGAGGACTCGTCCACCAATATTCTCTGGGAATATCAATCCTTTGGAAGCCGATGATTGGCTTAGAACCATTAAGAGGAAGCTGCACATAACTCATTGTGAAGGAAATGAGAAGGTTCTCTACGATCTCATCAACTTGAAGGCACTGCAGCTGAATGGTGGGAGAACTACTGTGACGAACATGAAGCCCCACTAGAAATCACTTGGGAGTAGTTCACTACTGCCTTCTATCAATATCATGTGTCTGAAGGGATGATGGATCTAAAGAAGGAAGAGTTCAAGGTGCTTAAGCAAGGAGGCCAGTCAGTGGCCGATTACTTGAATAAGTTTATCCAGCTTGCACGCTATGCCCATGAAGACGTTGTAACCGATAAAACTAGACAGTCTCGCTTCATGAAGGGACTAAATTCTGGGTTGCAAGTGGGATTAATTATCCATAACTTCCCTGATTTCCAGGAACTAGTTAATAAAGCTTTGAATCTGGAAGACAAGCTTAAAGTGCTTGGTGAGGACCGTAAGCGCAGGATGGCTAATCAAGGAGGGCGTCCAAAACATTTAAGGTTGAGAATGACTCTTCAACAGCTTACAAGGTTTCAGCCGCAGGCCACTAACAAGACATCAACCCCTGCACCGTGTTCATCTGGTCAGAATTTTCAGACACCAGCCCAAGGTAACAATGCGTCAGGAGGAAGTTAATAGTATACTATCAAGTGCTGCTATTCTTGTAATGAGCATTGACACTTTGCCAACAAATGTCCATAGAGAGGAGGTATCACATCAGTCCGCTTCAACTTGGGAACAACACCTGTTAAGGCACCTGCATCAGAAGTGAACCATGCAGCAAGTCAAGCTGGAGCTACACCTCAAGCAACAATGCGAGGTTGAGTCAACCATATCACCGCAGATGGAGCTCAGGATACATCGAACGTCGTGCTGGGTAAGTTTCTGGTTAACTCAGTACCTGCAACAGTTTTATTCGATTATGGAGCTTCGCATTCATTTGTTTCTCGGGTTTTTGCAGTCGAAAATGGGTTGGATGTTAAGAATCTTAAATGTGTGCTATTAGTCTAAGCCCCAGGATTTGAACTTCGGTCTAGCCTTGGGTGTTTGGAGTTAAGTTACTCATGGATGGGATAGAGTTTCTAGCGAACCATATCTTATTGGATACCCTTACCTTAGATGTTATCATTGGAATGAATTGTTTGTCCAAACATAAATCTATTTTGGATTGTGACCAAAGAGTTGTGTCAGTTGAAAACCCTAACGGAGAGAAAGTGGAAATTCTAACGATCACAGTTCGTGATGGTCAGTTGATGGTAAACAGTGTGAAAGTTGCCAGCATAGAAGAAGTGCCATTTGTCAGAGAATATCCGAATATTTTTTCTGAGGATTTGCCTGGTATGACACCAGACTGGGATATTGAGTTTATTATTGAGTTAATGCCCGGTACAACACCAATAACAAAAAGACCGTATCGAATGCCTACAGATGAGTTAGTTGAAATGAAGAAGCAGATCGAAGAGTTGTTGGAGAAAGGTTTTGTGAGACCTAGTTCGTCTCCATGGGGAGCACCTATTTTGTTTGTCAGGAAGGAAGACAGAAGTCTGAGGATGTGTATTGATTATCGTGCATTTAATGAAGTGACGATCAAGAATAAGTATCCGTTGCCCAAGATCGATGATTTGTTTGATCAGTTGAGAGGAGTTGGAGTTTTCTCCAAGATAGATATTCGATTAGGTTATCATCAGTTGAAGATTCGTGCAGAGGATGCCCCTAAGATTGTGTTCTCTACGCGATATGGACATTATGAGTTTACAGTCATGTCTTTTGGATTGACCAATGCTCCTGCATATTTCGTAAATATGATGAATAAAGTTTTCATGAAATATTTGGACAAGTTTATCGTGGTGTTTATTGATGACATTCTTGTTTACTCCAAGTCGAGGGAAGAGAATGCAAAACATTTGAGGTTAATTTTGGAAAGGCTGCGAGAGTAACAGTTGTATGCTAAGTTTAGTAAATGTGACTTCTAAAATGAGAATGTTGAATTCCTTGGATATGTGATAACTACTAAAGGAGTTGTTGTTGATCAAAGCAAAGTAAAAGCAATGCTACATTGGGAACAACCGAAGTCTATTACCCAGATTCGTAGTTTTCTGGGAATGGCGAGATATTACATCGATTTATTGAGGAATTTTCAATTATTGCTAGACCACTTACGCGGTTGTTGAAAAAGGAGAAGAAGTTTGCATGGACGCCAGAGTGCGAAAAGAGTTTTCAAGAATTGAAGAAGCGTCTGACGACAACACCAGTGTTAGTGTTGCCAGATGTGTAGAACAATTTTGATATATACTGTGATGCTTCTAGACAAGGTCTTGGATATGTGTTGATGCAAAATGGTAAGTTTGTTGCATATGCGTCAAGGCAATTGAGACCACATAAAGAGAATTATCCAACACATAATTTAGAGTTAGCTGCCGTAGTGCATGCTTTGAAGTTGTGGCGTCATTATCTCATTGGAAATAGATGTGAGATATATACAGACTACAAGAGTTTAAAATATATATTTACCCAATCAAATCTCAATATGAGACAAAGGAGATGGCTGGAGTTGATAAAGGATTATAACATTGGAATCCACTATCATCCTGGTGATGGGACCATGCTCGTCCTAGATATGACCAACACTATATCAGTTTGGCGATACTTTACTGTATCCTCTGCATCGTCTACATCTACTAGGATGGCTTTCCTTCATGGAGGGGAGGAAGCATCCAAGAGTGCCAGCTTTCAACATGCCTTTATATGCTGGAAAGAAATATTGAGCCTTGTGAATGATTTTCAGGTGAATCCTCTGAATGTCCATCTTGTGTTTACAATATATAAAGAGGCGGAGCTACTATTTTATTTAACTAAATCAGGGTCTATATGAGAATATTTTGTGTTGAGGATAAGCTAAAAGGTGAGCTGAGGACGACTCAAATTCAAGAAGGGGAGGATGATGAGGACATCACTCCTACGGATATATTCACACCTGGTTGGAACAACTCCAACACATCTTCCTTGGGCCAAGAAGAGAGAGATATCAAATTCATCACGTTCTGGAATCCAATTCTGCCGCCTGGGACAACACCGACTTCAAATATGAATAACTTTTGCATACGGACTCCGATTTGGGTGAACTTGGACTTGATTGAAAGCTTACAACGAGAGCTTCCCAATGGATCTAATATCAGGCTCAGATTCATTATAGATCAACCGAAATAATTAAAACAATATACTATAATACTGTTTTGGGCTATTTCGGACCTTATAAGTGTGTTGGGACCCAAGCTCAAGTTGTGTGCGCCCCTCTTGCTGCACACAACCCTAGGACGACCCTCTCACGTCCCTCCCTCTTATATATTCAGTAGTTGTTGCTTTAGATACTTGGGTTTTGTTTGATTAGTTTAGCCAAGTGCAAACTTTGTTTCTTCAAGTTGTGTTGGACAGCCACCTTGTCAAGATCCTTAATAGAACCCCACCTTGATTTTGCCTTCCATTCTTATTTGTAATTTTAGATTGCTTTTACTTTTGGTCTTGCTTGTTTTTCGGTTGCTTGCAGGAATTGAACCTCGTGTTCAGATTGATCGTGCCCACGGCAAGATCAATAACACTCCAGAGTTGATTTAGCGATTGCTAAGGCGCATCGTCGTCGTACGTTGTAGTCGGATCGTCAAAGTCGGTTCCACCAATTGATAGTTATCGCTCTCCCGATCTTTCGATAAGACCTTAGTGGTGGTTTAACCTTTCAGTGTTGAAACCTTAGTGAGTAGTAGTGGGTTAAGTCAAAGTATTGTAAAGGCTTTGTTATAATCACTTGCCTGTGTGGTGAAATGGTTGTATTGTGTGGGTAAAGTGCATAACTTCTGCAGAGTGTAAAACCTATTCGCGTAGCCGTTCTTGCGGTATTGAGCAATGCTCGAGAATTACAGTCAATAGTTAGATCTTATAAAATGAAAACTTGGTTGGGAAGGCAAGTTGCCTTTGGAAGTTGGAAATTTGACTTAGGACTGGATACCTTATTTACTTGAGGAAATGCTGGGAATTACTTATTATTGATATTTGTTTTACTGTCTTTTCAATTTACTTTCTGTATTCATTTATAAATGCTATTTTACTGTAAAATAACTATGTTAGCCATTTCTTTGGAATAAGCCTTGCATATAGTTATGATAGAGTTGCATTCTGTGCACAACTTGTTGAGTACTTTAAGTACTCACCCTTGCCAAACAACCACATCAACAGTTGAAGAGTATACACCTATTCTGGAGGAGTACCAGGAGGATACGAGTGTTTAGAGTACGAGCCTTGTTAGTTGCCTGCGGTAAACTGAATGGTTATTTACGTCTTTTTATTCCGCTGCAATATCTTAGTTTAATATTCTTAGTCTAGCCCTACGTGGCTTAATAATTTAAGTTGACCATAAAGTCGTACAATTAGTTTTATTAAATATATATAATCTTTTATTATTTATCGTTGTGTATGATTGTGATATTCATCTATGTTGAGCCTGTGTGCACTAGCGTGATCCTAAACTAGTGCGATATACACAGAGGGTCCGAATTTGTATATTTGGGTCCCGACAGTTGATGACCATGTTTAATGGGTCATGGATATGGAGATATCAAACCAATAATATAGACACATGTTAGAGAACATGGAGTTAGATCGACTCGCCTTAAGACACTGCGAGAACGTTGTAATCTTACTTGTCATCAGTTAGTCTCATATGTAATGTATATGCTATACACTTAGACTTGAGGTTGACGCATGTACTCGAGATATATAATGACTTACTTAGGGGTTATCAAACGCTACTCCAAAACTAGGTAGTTATAAAGGTGGCTTTCGGGTTTGTCGTGAAGCATGTTGCGAGGCATGATCAATCAAGATGAGATTTGCCCCTCCATACAACGGGAGAGATATCTCTAGGCCTCTCAAGTGGTTGGATTCCAAAAATGCATGGCCATGCTACTCGTGGTTAAAAAGTTAACCGTATTCAGGGATCGAGTCACGTAATCAAGAAAGAGTGGTCAAGCTATCTAAACAAGGGGCACATACTCGCCTTGAGTTTGACCGATATCGCGAGGCAAAGGGAAATGCATATAACTAAGCATTGTTAAGGTTCGTCCGATGTGATCTTTACATATACTTGGGAGTTGACACGTCCTGCTAGGGACCACTACCGATTAATGATCGAGTAAGAGTACTCGGGCCATGTCCAAGTATAGGTGAACCTAAAGGGTCGTATGCTTAAAGGGTTGGGACTTAATTCGGATGGTGATCGTAATTCTGACGGGCTTCGAGTTCCTGATAGGCTTTGAGTCCCTAATAGGCCTTTAATGTAGAGACTCATTGTGGAACGTCTATATGAAGGGAGGGGTGGTGGCTTTAGGGTTAAGAGACATCATAGAAATTCAGAATTTTTGAAACCCTAGCCACTACATCTCCTTTGCTGAAATCGCGCAGCCGGCACTAGCACTCCGACTCGTGGCATCCCTGCCTCGTACGTGTGGATACCTTAGAGGCGTTGCTATGAAGCTTCAATGCTGGGACGATCCGCAAGCTGTGACCGTGACGAGGACGATCCGCAGCCTGTGACTGTCACGAAGACCTGCTGGAGGAGGCACGAGACTAGTACGACTATAACGCACCAACACGCTACATCAACTCTACTTACGTTACAAGTTTGCATGTCTAGTGATAATTCTGTGATCTATAACTTGCAGTGGTTCTTTAGATACGTGGTAGAAAATTTTGATTTTATACTAGAGTAGCCTACCCATTCCTCTTCAGGATGAATAAGTGCACCGTTCTGATGCCAACCAAAATTAAAAGAACAATTTAAAGTAAGATCAAGAAACAATATTAGGCAGCAAGATGTTAACTTGATCTGAAATTACTTCTGAGAAAATATACATCAGATGTGGATTTGAAAAGTGTAGTTACTTTCTTACATACTCTAACTGTCTACAAAAGAAATGACAGATTAAAAGAAAAAGTGCAGGCTTGATAGTGTCTACCTTTGGATAAATAAATTCAAGATCTCTTTCTGAAACATTAGGTCCTAGTTTGAATTGTCCAATGGCTTGCATGAATGCATGATACAGGCAGCACATCTCTTAGTTGCATGAATCATCTTAGGATTATTCTTTCCATTTTCTTCATACCACTGAAGCAGCTCCTCTTGAGCACTGCTAACCTGAACATGATTTTAAAACTATGTAGTAAGCTTATATTCCATTGTTTTTTTTGCAAAAAAAGGATCACATGTTTTTTTTTCCAGAAAAGACCCCATGATTCCACAAATTTGCCCATAGCTCCTAGCCAGCCCATTTTTGAAAAAATCCCCCGAGAAAACCAAAATTGCATTTAGGTCCTCCTGCTGGTTTTTTGCAAAAAGAACCCGTATTCCGCAAATTCAGCATAGGTTCTCCATTGGTTTTTTTTTTTGCAAAAAAGACCACGTGGTTCGTAAATTCACCGACGGCTCCTAACCAGCCTATTTTTGAAAATAAAAAACCCAAAAAAATCAAAATTACGTTTAGATCCTTCTACCGTTTTTTGCAAAAAGCACCCCGAAACAAATTTTACTCGACGCAGCATAGCGCGCTAAGCTGTCTAGTAGGAGTAATCATTGTCACCAATGAACTTTACTGAACACCTTCAAGAAATTCCTTGCACACTGACATGACATCATGGACAGAAGGAACGCTGAACTGCATCATTGCCAGTCTCACCACAAACAAGAGTGTTGTTCGCTTTTTTCCCACATGAATTAAACTTCTCGAGCAAATATACAAAAGCATGCCCTTTTCTTGCACCTTGTGGTAATACATCTAGGTCCTCGCCACTACTATAGATTATTTTCACATCTAGCTAATCACAGGAAGAAAGTAGGTAGAAAACTCAAAACAAAACACCACTAGGCAATGCTTCAATCTTAACAAACTCTGCACTCTGCAAGGAGAAAGAGAGAGAGAAGGAAAATGTTAAGCAGGGCAAACCACAATGTGCTATTCATTCTTTAACTATTTTTAAGTCAACAAGTGGTGAGGTCTTTTTTTTTAAGGAAGAAAAGAAAAGAATAGCTACAAAGAAAACAACTACGCGTCTCCACCAAACAGCAGCAATTGTTAGTAGTAGGTATAACAACAGCCAATCATCTATGGTCCATCCATAGTCCACACAAGGAAACAAGCAAGCACTGGACTGAAGCATATAAATTTACTAATTAATTTATTTTTCCAGGTGAGATGTCTGAGGAAATCCAAACCCGCGCCTCGCCTAACAAGGTTGACATCAATTAGACAAGCATTGATTTTACGCAAGGAAATGTATAATGTAATCAGCAAAACCATGCTAGTATGCTCCACCAAACAAGCACATATTAGATAATCTGGCGCAGACATCTTCATACAGAATTTCGATCAGAATTCTAAAATCTCGCAAATATTTTGGATTTCGGTCGCTTTGAGATGTGGTCCGAAAATAAAATTTGATACCTCTGTACGCCGAATCAGGTAATCAGCTTGAGGTAGCATCAACGTCGGTTCGTCTCTGGGAATCATTTGTGTTGAAAATTCACACCGCGATGACTAAATTCCTTCTTCTACATATCTTGAAGGTAGAAAAAAGAATCGCTTCCAAGCGTAGACGCGCCATTGTTGCGGAACCGTCGAGCTTATCCATCTCTGAAGAAGTCCCTACAGAGGTTGTTGCAAGATATCAATGCTTCTCCACGAATGCCTCCTTGAACAGACAGGATAAAATACAGCTCTTGCTCATTCTTTAGCGAATTTCCTTTTTGCGAACTAGTGATCAGTTCAGCACTTGTGTAATTTAAGAACTGTTACGTAGGTATTGAAGACCAAAAGGTCAGAAAATTTGAAACAAGCAAAAAGGCCAATTTTGTAGAGTATGTAGGGTATTGAACACATAAGTCAAAAGCTAACACAACACAGCAGGACTAATCCTAGACCAATGCAATTATATCCTTAACTAATAGGCCATGCTACAGCCACCACCATCCATCCATCCATCCTATAATACTTACATACATCATACATGTAACTTAACCCAAATCTACTCCTCACAAGCAATCAAACCAAATCGATCAACATTAATATCATACATCATGAGGTTGCTGCAGTCTGAAGAAGCAATAAGGGAAACAAGCTAAGAGACATAGCTTTTGATTACAAAAAAATGAAATGAGAAAAGTATATGTTAGGGTTAGCACAGCACACAAAAACTGGAGACAGAGATTTAACGTGAAAAAACTCTTACGAGAAAAACCATGGGAAACAATCTACTATAATGTTTCCAGATTACAAGTACAGGGGGTTGACTTATATAGCCAAAGAGTCATAATTGTAAAAGATTTGGACTAACAAACTATTTGGATAGAATCAAAAGATACGGTAGTTAGAGATATTTGATTTATCTCCAACAAACCTGCCCTTAATTCAAAATCTATAACAAAGTTGTTTCCGAAAAACCCTGAAAGATAATTAAGCGTATGAATACAAGTGCGTTAAAAGTCCAAAGGACTACTGAACAAAGAAGACTGGAACAATTAATTCAAACATTTGTAGTGCGAAAAAACCACAAAGGGTATAAAAGACTGGAACAGTCTTATCCAAACACTTCAATGAAGCAAGATTGAGCAAACCACCAATAGGTCAAGAGAAAGACTGGAACAGTCAATCCAAACACACAGCTATAACAAAGCAGACGAAGAATCTGGGTCTTCAAGAATTCATAACCCCAGTAAAGTCTGAATCTGTACAACTGACCTCCTGAAACAAACGCTCAATCATCAAATGACATAAGCTAAGACATCACCTGTGGTGTTGGGTAGATAGTAAATAACTCATAGTAAAAATGCTAAGATGAAGAAAAATTATCATGTTATCAATGGAGTATAAATTGCGGTAGACCCCTCATATCGAGCAAAGATAACAAAACCGTTGGAAATATTAGGAATTTTCTAAATATTTTAATCCACAGAATTATGTAAATCATGATTAAACAAAGATGCAATTTTTGTTCAAAGCCAAAGGTACTAGATAACAAATTATCTATCTCATACGCAAAGACTAATGAACAAGAAATCAGCATGATTAAAACACGGTATAAGTTAATATACCCTTGAGCCGGTGCCACCGCTGCACACAAGCGCAGGTAACATTCTCGTTCACCATGACGGTGAAGTAGACGATCACAGGTTGTCGCGATGAAGCCTTGGTGCGATGAAGCGGTTGATGCGGTCGCGACGCGTTGCGGTGCGAATGCGCTTCGGGAACACTTTTCGGCGATCGCGTGGTCGCTCCCAAAAACCTTATCGGCCTTCTATCTCGAGCAAGATCTCAAGAAGGCGAGGTTCCGAGGCTCTCTCCTCTGCTACTTGTGCACGCAAAAACAGAGGCGAAATGCAAAGAACAAAGCAGAGAACAATGGAGTATGCGGAAGAGTCAAGCGGATGAAGAAAAGCACACCGTGGCTCTCCTTATATAGCCTCGCGACATGCAACGGCGGGAGCAGGAGTTACGACCATCAACTCATGTAGCCGTTACGATGAATCGACGATCATTATGCGACCATCAACCACGTCCGCATACGGTCGACGGCGGCGATCGGGTCACATTGATCACTGCGTTCTTGGTCATATTGAATCTCAAACAAAGAAAACAAATCGCCCGCCAAAGACATCACGTCCGGATGGCTCGGCTCGCTCGCGCTGCGCGCAGACGCACGCCTCGACTTCGACTCGACTCGCTCGCTGCACACGCCACGCTCGGCGCTACATACACGTGTGGCACAACTTTACCCTTTTTCACCTTGCTAATTGAGAGACACACAACTCAACTATTTAAGTTGGTCAAACCTTCTCTCAATTACCCATATGGTATTAAACCAAATTGATGACTCCTAGTATTCTAATGGGCCTTTTGGAATTTCTATTAAATTAATTATGGGCCATCCCATAATAATCTAACAATCCCCACCAAATTTCAAAGGCACATTTGAAATACTCTCAGTTCCAATGTAGTTTGATATACCAGTTTTTCGATGGAGACTGTTAAGTTGAACTTCCATCTAGAACAAAGGTTACGCTCATCCACAACTGAACAATGGACTATGCCTTGAATTGACAGTTTTGTGCGAACAAGTTTCACCAAAGTCCTTTACTGATACTAGGCTGCTAAATGCATCCCCTTGGTTTGGAGCTTATAAGTCATACTCCTTAGCCTTTCATGAGCCTCTAGAGATCACCCAATCTCATAAACTGTGACTAGCAGTCGAACTCATATAGGTGTATTCCTCATAAGATGTTCTGTAGGACAACATCTCTGCTTATCAAAGCCACTCGGAATACATTAAGGTATAACCAACCTGCCATACAGAATAGGAGAGTTATTGCATCTCAAACGGAGTGGGCCAAGTACAGAAGTACTCTCCTCTCAGCCAGTCACTAGCTTGTCTCAACATCTTAATTCACGGGATCTCTGATCAAATAGGATGAGTTACCACTAAGACATGACTTTATGTGGGTCTCAAGCCCATCTCCCTCGATGCTTCATCTATCACATTCCGTGATAGTCCCTTTGTAAAAGGATCTGCCAAGTTTTTAGCCGTCGGACATAGTCCAACGCTATAACTCGGAGTTTCTCATTTTCCTGACAGACTTCAACCGCCTCTTAACGTGCCTTGATGACTTCATGTTATCCTTAGAACTGTTTACCTTGACAATCACCGTCTGATTGTCACAGTTCAAAAGAATAGCAGGCACCGGCTTCTCAACTACCGGTAAGTCCTTCACAAGTTCACGCAGCCAGTCGGCTTCCACAGGCGGTATCTAATGCTTGTGAGTTCGCTTCCATTGTAGACCTCGTTAAGATGGTGCGCTTGCAAGACTTCCAGAAACACTCCACCACCCAATGTGAACACATATCCACTTGTGGCTTTTATTTCATCAAGATCGATATCCGGTTTGAATCACTATAACCCTCAAGTACCCTAGGGTACCCGGTGTAGTGAATTCCATAACTTGATGTCCCTTTTAGATAGCGCATTACTCTCTCAAGAGCATGCCAATGATTATCTCCGGGTTTGAAACAAACCGCTTAGTTTGCTCACGAGAAGCGAGATATCGAACCTTGTTGCACTAGCTAAATACATCAATGAACCAATGATTTGGGAATATCTCAATTGATCCTTTGCTATTCGTTGGTTTTTCGTAATAGCACACTTGGATCATACGACGTTGGAGCAGTTTGCAATCGCTATAGCCAAAGCGACTCAACACCTTTTCCACATAATGGGACCGCTCAAGAGTAATCCCACCGTCACCTTCTCTTAACAATTTAATGTTTAAGATGACATCCGCTACTCCCAAATCTTTCATTTCAAAGTTTTGGACAAGAAGTCCTTGACTTCTTTAATCACATTAAGGTTCGTCCCAAAGATCGGTATGTCATCAACATACGGACACATAATCACTCCTTCACCCCACCATAGCGGTAATACACACATTTGTCAGCTTCATTCACAACAAAGCCGGCAGATGTTAAAGTTATGTCGAACTTCTCGTGCCACTGCTTAGGTGCTTGCTTAAGGCCATACAAAGACTTCAACAACCTACACACTTTTCCTTCATGACCCTTTACTACAAATCCATCAGGCTGATCCATATAGATTTCCTCTTCCAATTCTCCATTAAGGAAAGCCGTCTTTACATCCATCTGATGGATGATCAGACCGTAGGAGGCAGCCAAAGACAGTAGTACTCTAATAGTGGTCAATCTGGCAACAGGTGAGTAAGTATCAAAGAAGTCCTCGCCTTCTTTAGGTATAACCCTTGGCCACAAGCCTTGCCTTGTACTTTTCAATCGTACCATCGTGCCTCGGCTTTTTCTTGAACACCCACTTACATCCTACAGTTTTACACCCATATGGACGTTCAACAACTTCCCAAGTTCCATTGCTCAAGATGGAATTCATCTCACTGACCGCTTCCTTCCAATAGTCGTCACGAGATGAATAAGCCTCCTCAATGGTTCTTGGAGTATCATCCACTAGATATACAATGAAGTCATCACCAAAAGACTTTGTAGTCCTTAGTCTCTTACTCTTACGAGTTACTTCATTGCCCTCATCTATTGGATTTTCCTCAAAATGGGCTCAATTTGTATAGGAGTGGAAGGTTTAGGAGAGAAGATAGATTCTTGGCCGATGAGCTAAGTGTCTCTTTCATAGGAAATAAGTCCTCAAAGAATGTGGTATCATTGGACTCAAAATTGTACCTTCAATCATATCAGTACTCAGATTTCACTATTAAGAATCTATATCCAACGCTGTGAAAAGCATAACCAATAAAGACACAATCAACGGTTTTTGATCCAAGTTTACGCTTCTTTGGGACAGGCACATTCACTTTAGCCAAACAAATTTCAAGTACGTAAATAGGAGAAATTTAATCTTTTCCTCTCCCATTCCTCGAATGGTGTGATTTCTTTATTCTTTGTAGGAACCTGTTTAGGACATGATATGCGATCAATATAGCCTCACCCCACCATCCCTTGGAAAGTCCCATTGTTTCTAACATGGCGTTAACCATCTCGATTAGAGTACGGTTCTTTCTTTCGGCAACCCGCTTGATTGGGGCGAATAGGAGGCGTCCTCTCATGGATTATTCCATGTTCCTCGCAGAATAAATTAAACTCATTAGAAAAGTATTCTCCACCACGATCCGACCTAACCCGCTTGATTTTTCTCTCAAGTTGGTTCTCGACTTGACTTTATAGATCTTAAAATAGTGAAAAGCCTCATCTTTTGACTTTAATAAATACACATAGCAATATCTAGTAGAATCATCAATCAAAGTCATGAAATACCTCTTACCACCCTTTGTCAACTCCCGCTCATCTCGCATAAATCGGTATGAACTAGTTCTAACGGTGCCAAGTTTCTCGCCTCTCTTTGCCTTGTGAGGCTTGCGAGGTTGCTTAGATTGCACACATACTTGACACTTAGAACCTTTGACTTGGGTAAATTTTGGGATTAAATTCATCTTGGCTAACCGCATCATGCAACCAAGATTAATATGACAAAGTCGTGAATGCCAAACATCGCCTCATGATTACAAACATGATTCACAATTTTATTCATGTCCACAAAGACAAGCGGAACAAGCCTCCGCTCTCATAGCCTTTTCAATAAAAGTTCCAATTTTAGAAACAACACATTTATTGGATTCAAAAACTAGCTTAAAACCATCTCTACACAATAGAGACCACGACAAGGTTTTTATTTATCACGGCACGTGATGCACGTTCCTCAGTCGCACGACTTTTCCTGAAGTAAATTTCAAGTCAACTGTGCCGACTCCACGTACAAATGCCTGCGACCCATTCCCCATCAACACGAAGGTAGCCCATGCGACCTGGTAAGAAGAGAATAAGGATCTATCAGCACAAACATGTATATTGGCCCCCGTGTCAATTCACCAATCAGGTGAACGACATACTGATAGAACGGTAGGTATTGAAACATACCCGGATGTTCCCTCCTCAGTATTACCAATAACAACGTTGGCAGATTTTTTCTGCTTATTGTCTTTGCGATCAGGGCAATCCTTTGCCCAATAATCGCATCCATTACGAGACAAAGCGCTTCCCTTTCCTTTATTCTTCTTCTTCTTGAAGCTAGTAGTTTGAGCGACCTTGTTCTTGTTCTCAGGCTTTTCAGACTTATTTTTATTCTTCTTGTTGAATTGAAAGATTTTCTTTTGTACCACATTGGCACTAGAACTTTCTTTCCCACGTATATCTTTTGCCTCGCTTTCTCCTCAACATTTAGAGACCCAATGAGACCAAAGAACACTGAACTCTTGTCTCTTGTGTTTTAGAGTAGTGGCAAAATCCTCCAAGAAGGTGGCACTTCAGCAATGATGCATCCCGCCACAAACTTGTCGAGTAATGCACATGTAAAATTCTCAAGTTCTTTCGCAAAGCTTGAACCTCATGAGCTGTTCTACTATAGAGTGGTCATCAACCATCTTGTAGTCATGAAACTGCTCCATGACATAGAGTTCACCGCCAGTCGGAGACTCGAATTTTGCCTCAAGTGCATCCCACATTTCTTTACCACTTGGCAAAATCATGTACACATCAACAAGATTTTCTCCAAGAACACTAATCACGGCGCCTCTGAACAAGTTATCCGCAGCCGTGAAAGCACTCTCTGCTCGGAGAGAGCCCACTCAGTGTGGCTTGCCTTGCGCAACGTGATACACGTTCATGGCGATCAACCACAAAATCATCTTGGCGCGCTAACGCTTGTAATTTGCGCCACAAATACAAGGTTGGCTTAAGCGCGCAAATAAACCGATGAGTTGTAAAATTCCTAGCATAAGGTTTTTGGATTGTTGGAAATATTAGGAATTTTCTCAATATTTTAATCCACAGGATTATGTAAATCATGATTAAACAAAGATGCAATTTTTGTTCAAAGCCAAAGGTACTAGATAACAAATTATCTATCTCATACGCAAAGACTAATGAACAAGAAATCAGCATGATTAAAACACGGTATAAGTTAATATACCCTTGAGCCGGTGCCACCGTTGGCACAGACGCAGGCAGAACATTCTCGTTCGCCATGACGGTGAAGTAGACGATCACGAGTTGTCGCGGTGAAGCCTTGGTGCGATGAAGCGGTTGATGCGGTCGAGGCGCATTGCGGTCGCGATGCGCTTCGGGAACACTTTTCGGCGATCGCGTGGTCGCTCCCTAAAAACCTTATCGGCCTTCTATCTCGAGCAAGATCTCAAGAAGGGCGAGGTTCCGGAGGCCTGCTCCCTCTGCTACTTGTGCGCGCAAAAACAGAGGCGAAAATGCAAAGAACAGCAGCAGAACAATGGAGTATGCGGAAGAGTCAAGCGTGGCTCTCCTTATATAGCCTCGCGACATGCAACGGGCAGGAGCAGGAGTTACCAGCCATCAACTCATGTAGCCGTTACCAGTAACCGACGATCATTATGCCAGCCATCAACCACGTCCGTTACAGGTAACCGACGGCAGTTACTGGTCACATTAATCACTGCGGTTACTGGTCATATTGACTACGTCCGGCCTGGCCTGGCCTACGCACGTGCACGTGCACGTCACGTCACGTCACGTCTCGTCTCGTCTCGACTCGACTCGACTCGACTCGCACACGCCACGCCTCGGCTCGGCTCGGCGCGCGCGCGCGTGGCACAACCTTTACCCTTTTCCACCTTGCTAATTGAGAGACACACAACTCAACTATTTAAGTTGGTCAAACCTTCTCTCAATTACCCATATGGTACTAAACCAAATTGATGACTCCTAGTATTCTAATGGGCCTTTTGGAATTTCTATTAAATTAATTATGGGCCATCCCATAATAATCTAACAAAAACAACGTTGTAGTATCCACGCAGAAACAAACTCATTCTTGCACTTCAATATTTCATCTGAAATTGACATTGGAGCAAAACCTTCACTAAAAAAAACTCCGAAGAGTATAATGCTACCAACAGAGTGTCGTCAAATTCCAAATTCAGTTGTCTTACTCAACTGATATTAAAAAAAAATTCCCAAAGTCTCCTAGATCAAGCATAACAAAGGGCCAAAGGCATGGTTGTCGACAATGGAGATGGATGGCCATCGGCGATTACACGGCTGCCGCACTAATCAAATTTATCCAAAGATAATTAGTCCCTTTGATAGATGTACCTTCTGCATGAGATGGTCCGCATAACCCAATCTGCAATGAAGATGACGTAGCTCCAGATCAACGCCACCTTGAACCAACCTGAGGCCATGTACAGGTACAGCTGGAACCCCTCCAGTAATGTCAACAAGCCATTAGGAACCAAGAGCCAATGGACTTCAGAAAAACGGAATCCATAGATGCGTTTCAAGTTCGATCTGAAAAGAAACAAATCAAGTTGCATTCCTATGTGACTTCGACTGGAAGATGGCTCTGGTGTTGCTCTCGGGTGAAGTGATCGGTGACCGGGTGGACGAAGCACCCGAGCGCGGCGGGCGTCTCGAAGGCTGCACCGGCCAAGTGCAGGGCTGGCGTCTCCCGATGTGGGGAGCCGATGGCCAGCAGAAGGGCGGCGAGGAGCCGCGTTGGAGCCGATGGCCACGCAGGCGTGCCGGTGCGGCGGAGCGGTGCAATGGCCGGCTCGCGGGGAAGACGAGCCAGCGGCCGATGTTGATGGCTCTGATACCACTTGTTAAGATTAGCACAACATAAAAACTGAAGACAAAGATTTAACGTGAAAAAACTCTTACGAAAAAAACTACAGGAATCAATCCACTATAATATTTTCAGATTACAAGTATAAGGGTTGGCTAATATAGCTAAAGAATTCTAATTATATAAAACTTGACTAACAACCTATTTAGATAGAACCAGAAAGATATAGTAGTTAGAAATATTTGAGTTATCTCCAACGTTATACTGTGGAAATATACCACATGCATTGACTTCTCATGGTTTGAGTAATCTGAAGAGCGTACTCTAATGTCAGACATGATGATCTAAATTCAAACATGAGTAGATTATCTGGCATTACAAAATCAGAAAAATAATCTTCGGAACATACTTGAACTCATGGCCTTCTAACAACAAATGAGTCATCGCCTTTATAAACTGGTACATACTGTGCCTTGGGAAGGCTGTAAAGGTGAGCAAGAGCTCTACACACTTCCTGAATCCCTGCCTCATCAGCATCAAAGAGTATCCACCATGGTAGATCTTCAGGGAGGGGAACTCCTAATCTCCTAGCTGCAGCGTATATAACTCCACATGCTAATACTTCGCTCTTGAATCTCACACAGAGAGTTGTACGCAAGCTGATAAACAAAATTAACACAAAATGGTTAGTAGAGATGAAAAAAATAATCTAATTAATGAAACGTAATCGAAATGGCGCATGAATATGCAATTGAGGTGTATAATTAATCCGATTACTTTCTGAATCGGGAAAGGAAACAACTTGATGATAATAAAGGAATATTGTACTGTGGCAAGAAATTGATGTTCCACAAACATGTGAGAATAGCACAAGAATAACTTCAAAAATATATCATCAGCCAATGTTTACCCAAGCATGCAAAGCACAGTATGACAATGATATCACAAAAGGCGTCAAGCAATATTATCATGTATCAATACAGCACGGCAGTCAGCGCCTCAAAAAATAACATCGAAGAATGAATAACTGAATAATTAGCAGAATTAACCGAATTCTATGCAAAAACACGAAATAATGAACCACAAAACTATTCCAAGGAAACATAACAACAGATTACCTGTCATTGCCGAGGTTCCAAGCTGCTTGCGCAAGCTTAGGCGTGCAAAGTACAGCGACATAACTGGGGATAAACTTGTGAGGATGCTCAACATGGCAAACAAACCCCATTTCTTTCAAGATGCATTTCTCTATCCTTACGAGATCCCTGATCAATTCTTCCTGAAACACAATCAAGTCAGCAAATTGCCGTATTCCTCCTAAGGTCCTAAGATCCAAAAAGTTATGGTTAAAATCCTAAGGCAGCAACTTTCCCCATAGCGTACAAATCAAGAACTCAACTGCCCAAATTCTAGATAGAAACATATACTGACCAAGGAAGAGGCATCCAAGTGGTGTATTGGAATGCCCTCCCTCCTGCATTCGATCCTATGGAACACACGGATAATCTGCTCCAATTCCCTGGAGCTCTCCTCCAATTTCCCAGCCAGCCAAACGCATGCCGCGGCAACTCTCTGCAAGCACAAACGAAGCTAAATCAAACGAATTTCCACTTGTCAAAGCCTGTAAGGCGTAATATTTCAGACTTGCACAGCGATTCGGGGCATGGAGATGCCTCTCACCTTGACGCTGAACCGAGCAAACGACTCCTTGCAGTAGAAACGATGGAAGATGACCTGCCCCGTGTTCATCACCACCTGAGGCCTTGGGGGAGTCAAGGAATGCAAGAAAGGTTCCGACTTTACCACCTACATGACAAGCAAGAACGACAGGCGATCCGAGCGGAATTGGGGGATACAGTCCGAGGAGGATACCGGCGTCCTGCACGAGCTGGCAGCCGTAGATGCGGAGGGAGGTCTCGGTGGGCTCGTCGACGCCGTCGCGACGGGACGGCGAGTCCCGGAGCTGCTCCGCCGTCAGGTAGAACGTGTCGATCGCCGTGTGGGTCATCCTCGTTCCCCTCCGTATAATGCTCCGCGCGAGACTGCGGAGCTCCGGCGACTGGCGACGGTGGTGTGCTTCAGACGTGGAAGTCGCTTCCGTCGATTACCGTCTGCACTGCAGCGCGGAGGAAGTTTCTCATGTGAAAAAAATGCAGCAGAGTAGACTATCAGTCAAACCAAATCTCTATCCAATTCTTTTAAAATATGAATATGAATTGGAAGAAATATAAATTATAACCTAATGTTAGCACAATTCAATTGGATTTAGATATCCGTGTAACTTATACACTAGTAATGACTGAGTTTATAATGTGCGTGGAAGTGACCACTTGGGAGTTCGGCATGCCTCACATATTAGGCCCTTTTTTTAATAAAGGAATTTTAGAGGAAAAAATAAAAATCTAAAGAAAAAATTCCTATACATAGTGTTTGGATCATAGGATTGTATCAAAAATAGGAACTTTTTCTATAAATTTTGGAGGAAACCAAATATGACGTCTAGCCGGTGGCTACAATGTTGAGCACAATGGTTACCATTGTTATGACCCTCTTGCTTGTCGAATGCGCATTTCGCGTGATATCACGTTTGATGAGTCCTCGCTTACTATCCTTGTGACACCACTTCAAGTCTGGACTCTTAGTTGAGTCGATATGCTTTCTGACTTTTTCAAATCCTTGGCTCTCTACTCCATTGGTTTTGCTTATGTCTCCTTCACCACCTCCGTCGCTTTCATTTTTGCCTCCTTCCCTTCCTGTTCCCCTTGATTCCTCACCGCAAAATCCCACCATTTCTTTGTTGAAGTCTCCCCCTTTTCATTCCAATACACTCATCGTCTTGGTCTTGATCCTTCTCTGTCACCTCTGTCACCCTCTACCTCTACCCTTTTATCCTTGTTGTGTCCTACTCCAGCATCACCTCCAAGATTACGCTCTTCGTGATCAGAGTGCGATTCGGAACCCTGATCGCTACGGCTTTGCAGATTCTGCTATTTCTCTTACTGAGTCTACCTCTTATCGTGATGATGCATCTCATCTTTAGTGGCAGCCCGCTATGGCTAAGGAGAATGATGCTTTGGAGCGTACTAGCACTTGGGACCTTGTTCCCCTTTCTGCTTGTGCTACTCCTATAACGTGCAAGTGGGTCTATAAGATCAAAACTCACTCTGATGGTACCAATGAGTGCTACAAGGAGCGTCTTGTTGCACGTGATTTTTAACAGGAGTATGGACGTAACTATGATGAGACCTTTGCTCATGTTGCTCATATGACTATTGTTCGCACTTGTTGTCGTTACCTCTATTCGACAGTGGACTATCTAATGGCTTGATGTTGAAAATGCTTTTCTCAATGGCGAGTTGTGAAGGGGTGTAACATTCCAAAATATGGAAAAATAAAATATCATGGAATGACTTTTACTGTATTTTAGAATTTTCTTCTGAGTTTATTTATTTTGAAGCTTTACTTTTGCCATATTTGAATTCCTTTTTCACCTAATTTAACACATTCAAAAGAAACATATAAAAATTTCAAATAACCTAATCTGGAAAATAATTTCTAAAATACTAAAATAGTTTAGATGAATAAATATAATTTTCAAGAATTTTTATACAACATTTAGTTGCCCTAAAAATTCAAAAACAGATTGAAAACAACAACATTTCAAGATTTTTCATTTGCAAACTACAATGGGAAACTAAGCAAAACCAAGAAAAATGGAAACCATGAACAATGGTCTACCTACAAAAAATTTTCTAGAATTTTTCAAAGCGCCTAAGACCACTTTTGAGCTAACCCAACTAATGAACCGAATTAAGTTCAAAAATCAAAGTCGCTATAGTATGTGCTCGATGAAATGCCGCAACAGCAGTCCCTGGCACTGGGCCTCACCGGTCGGAGGGCTCACCGGCCAACCACCTTGGTTCCCCTCCTCTCTCCTCCCCCTACACTGGATGCGGCAGAACGCACGCGCCACGCGGCTCCCTGGCCTGGCCGTGCCCATGCCTATTTTCGCCTGCTCCGAGCGCTCCGCCTTAAGGCCAGTCGAAGCCACACCTCTCAGCTCACCACAGCTCGTCCTTGTCGCCTCAAACTCGTCGTTGCGCGAAAACGCCGAGTGCACGGGCATAACTGGCAAGCATGCTTCCTAGCCGATCATCCACGGGTGAGCTCGCCTTTCTGTTTCCACTGGCACGAGGCCATTTCTCGGTCCCCCTAATCTTGTCCCCCACATTTTTTGCAGCTGAAGCCAACCACAACGCCGCAACCACATGTTCCTTCTTCCTTAGCGTCGACGTAACCCGCAGAAGGGGGTAAACTTGAAACCAACCAATCCGGTAAGGATTTTTTCGAATCGATTGAATCTAAAGCTCCTAGTGAACCCGTAAGCACTAACCAAGCTTCATTTTCAACTACCATCACTTGTAGCCGCAACACCAGGTCGCCTTCTTCTCCAAGTCCAACGATTGTTGGCAATCCACTTCGGCTAACCATAGACTTCATTATCAGGTAAAATGGGCCCAGACAGTCTCCCTGATACCCAAATAACCCTTAATCGCTGAAAATTAAGTTCTTTCTCATTTGGTTGCCCTTCCCTTTTGAGTTTTGATCTCTTTGTGATTTCTTTCTCTCCTGTTCTTTTTTTCAAGGATGAATAAATGTTGGATGAACCTTCTATAAGTCATATCCCAATCATCTAGGCTAGTTGTAGCTCCCTCTTCTATTTTCTACAAAAAACTGATCTTTTTGTTGGAGAAGAGAAAGATCTTTGGTAGATCGTATTCTTGTTAGTTTGAGGGCTAGTTTTTGATTTTTCTTGCTTATTGTGACATGTGGAAGACCATCTAGGATCATCTTGATCATCAAATCCCTAGGAGTAAGCTCAAAGTGAAGTTTGTGGTTTTTGCCCGTTTTGGTGCAGTCTTCTTTAGATTGTAAAAAGATCATAAATTTGACATCAATCTCTATAATTGAAGTTTGGAATAGGTTTCTAACTTCCTTAGGAAAGTGCATGCAAAATTTCACATGTTTTGGATCAGCCAATCAAAAGTTACATCGACTCTTGTTTTTCAGATAACGCTGATTTTCACCATTCACCTGACACTATCCACCGAACATTGTTCACCGAGAGCTGTATTTACTGTTCATCCAACCAGCTGCAGTGGGTCATGTTCACTAGCACTGTTTTTCACCTGACCAGTGTTGTTTTTTACTGGTCGTCAGTATTGTTCATCCGACCAGGTGCAGGTTATTTGGTCATCGGTTACTGTTTCACCGACTAGCTGTTGGGTTTTACTGTTCATCAGTACTGTCCAACCGACCGGTGATGCGTTTACTTGTCGCCAACACTGTTCATTCCGCCAGGGCCAGTACTGTTCACCCGACCAGTGATGCTTTACTATTCATCTGACCATCTGCTGGGTTTACTATTCATCTAACCAGTTCATTCAATCTGGCCTTTCAGTCATAGATGTGATTTGAATTTTGAGAGAAAAAATTTATTTAGCTTCTATTTACCTCCATCTAGTCACATTTTCGATGCTTCACTGGTTACTGCCTTGACTTATGAGTCAGAACATCAGAGCTTAGCTGATCATCAAGAAAGTCTCCTAGCTCCAAACCTCGTGACGTCTAGAATAGCCACCCGATTTTTTATCTGTGTATTGCTGAAAATACGGGTTCCCAAATTCTTGTATTGAACATGTGCTGGTCAACTGGCAGCAAGCTCCTTTAGTTTAAACTGCTTTGATGAAACGTCCTTGGGGAGTTATACGGTGGGCTTTCCAACTAAGGGCATATACAATAATGCTACCTTAGCTTATTTTTAGTATATCCATGTCAGCTTTGTCCTATGTAAAAGAGTGAGAAAAGAGAAAAGATAAGAGAGCTGACTCTTATTTAGTAATAAGTATTATATGGGAGAGCTAGCTCTTATTTAGTAATAAGTATTGTATAGGAGTATAGGTAGATTAGTTATGTACAAGATAGAAGAGATAGTTAATGCATGGCATCTAGAGCTAATCTTTAGAGATATCTGTTTACTCTAGATGATATGGATGAGAGATGGAGTAAACAGCTGACTTTGTTATTGTACTCACCCTAAAGTACATTTGGTCATTGTATTGTGGCAAAATAATTGTTGATTCTTATAATTATTACTTGATTTAATACTTAGGTGCTCTGGGCTTTGGGTATACCGTATCTCGAACATGTCTTAGAGCTTATGAACTAAATATATCTTGCGGATTTGTTTTAGATATTTTGGACCTGAGGTCTTTTAGGCTTAACATTTCATCCCATGATTCCCATCAGCATTGCAATTATAATTGTGCCCACTTTCTCTGCCTTATTGGTCACCAAGCAATCAGATATTATATTGGTGGGGTGGGGGCGGGGGCTGGGGTGGTTTACCATATTCCTGGCTTGCTGAATGCCATGATATTTGTCATTTGCAGATACAGTCGGCATGATAAACGGTCTAAACTGCCTGGTGGATACCGTCACACTTGCATGACGCGCACCTAAATCCTAGCACTGATATGTAGGGACGAAAAAAGAGCGAATACGGATGCATAATAACTCTATTATATTTGTTTTTATATTTTTTCTCAAATATGAATACGAATACAAATAATATCGAATATAGATACAGAGCGAATACGAATCGAAGCAAAACGAATACGGTCACGGATATTTATCGAAACATGAAAACCCTTTAAATTGTACATACGAAATAAAAAACGTAACTAGTTTATTTGCTCAATCATTCATGAAGAACATATAATGACCCAAATTTTTGTATTCTTTTTTGAATTATATTTAAAATAATAAATTATATATTTATGAGTTTTATGCATTTTTAGCTACTTATTTTAAATATTTTCCTATTAAGAACAGCAATTTTTGAGAAAATTTAAAAGCTAATAAAATCTTGAAAACAATTTTTTAAATGATAGATTGTGTCAGAAACTTCCCCAAAAATTTTTGTAATTTTTGGAGCTAGTTTGCCTATTTTAATAATTGAAATTTGATTTGTGAATTAATTAAATTAGAAAATGATTTTGAAATTCAAAAATATTTTTGGGCCAAAAGAGTAGCCTTGGGCCAGCCTGCATGCATAACTGGATAATCCGGCCTATAAATATCCGGATTATTCGAATCTGTATCCGTATCTGATGGATAGTGAGTTACCGACTCTGTATCCATATTCGATAGAAAAAATAAGTATATGTTTCTAATCCGATACTATCCGAAAAATATTCGATTCGATAGAATCTGTATCCAAAAATTATCCGAATTGATCGAACACTATCCTATCTATTTTCATCTCTGCATATAGCTCGCGAGGTATGTTTCTTAACATTTTTTACTTGAGTACCTTGCACTACTGAAGTTTGAATTGCTTCGGGGCATTGTACTTTGGATCAGGGTTCACAAAATCACTCAAAAATTGTGAAAATCGAGTGTATCGAGCCGGTTTGAAATCTGAAACTGCTCGGTAAATCCGTGGGGTTCAAATTCAAAAAATATGAAAATTTAAAAAAATATATATATAAAAAAGTGTTAATTTTTTTTGAAATTTTTGTGTGAGGTATTGAGGCAATGCTAATGATTATGTAAAATTTTCAAATCATTATCAGACTTGTGAATTTTTTTTAAATTCTGACAGTGCTACTATCTTTTTATATATTATTCTATTTTTTATTTTCTAGGCAAAATAAATGACTTCTAATATTTATGAAAAGTTTTCTATGAGGTCCAAAGGCAATGATAATTATTCTATAAAATTTTCAAATGACGATCAGATTTGTGTATTTTTTAAAAAATTCTAAAAGTGCTATTGTCTTTGTATATGCTTTTCTGTTTTTATTTTCTAGGGGCACTAAATGAAGTATAATATTTCTGAAAATTTTACTACATGATCCTTGGGAACCATTTATGATAAAATTAAAATTTTAGAGCATGATCAAGCATGTAATTGTTTTATAAAAATCTGATAGTGTCTCTATTCCTTTTCATTAATTGTTGTTTTATATTTTTCAAAAGCATTAAATGATTTCAAAAAAAGTTAAAATTTCTCTGAGATGTTTTATATATTAATTGGGATTGTTTTGAATTTTTTTATAATTTTTCTTGATTGTTTTAATTTTCCTTCGGTATGCCAAAAATTGAATAAAATTGCTCAATTTTTGTTTTTCGCCGTTGTTTGACCACCGAATTCAAAAATTTTGAATTTCACCTTCTACTTTGACCGGTTTTTGCCGATTTAAAATATAAAAATCATTCGAAAATCGAATTTTCGATTTTTTGAACCCTTCTCTGGATGCATTTAAGGATCGACCAAGTTACCTTGGTAGCTGCTGAAGCCATGTCTTGCCGATGCTGCTATCTTCCAGAGTACGCATGCACAGCTTCCATGATTCTGGCATGCTTGTACTGCAAGTCGCTTCTAACCGAGGACTTGCACAACATGTCTCAGGACGCCATGGAGATGTGAAGCAGAGGGAGGGAGAGAGGGGAAGGGAGTTCTCTGCACTCTAGGTAGCACAGAGCATCATTGAAGTCATAGTCACTGATGGTTTTTTCTTTTCTTTTCGTATGATCAAGCATGAATTCAAACTTTACGGTGCCCGCTAACAGACGTTGGAATTAATTCAGAACTAATTCAATGGAAGAAGTTAAAGAGGTATTGAGTTGAACGTATGAGATTTTAGTACTATATTACTTAGTTAGGTGGTGGAAAACCAACTTAAAAGGAGAGCTTATGCATGGATTAAAGTATGAGTTGGTGGCAAGGCTAAAGGTATACATGGTTGGCTATATACATGCGCGCGTGTATCATGTATTTTGCGTGACTTGTGACGACACGCGATAGAGACGTACCAAGTGTACTTTTAACCTTTTGCCACGTGTACCGACTATGCCACATCACCTTACATCGATTGCCCACGTGGTGTCGTGGACTCAACGAGACGCACGTTCTCGTGCGGTTAGTTCGTTCGCCCGTGATGCGAGATTCTAGGGGGTGATTCCTGGAATTGTGGTAGTTCAATTTTTATTGCGTTGAGGTTTCGCGAGATGGTTTCATGGGACGCACCTTCATATGGGAGACATCTCTGTACGTGAAAGGGAAAGATGAAGAAAAACCGATCTCATCTCGTCTTCCTCTGTCTCTCTCTACTTTCTCTGGTGCCTGCTGTTACCCGAGTCGTTCCATCCCTTCGCTTGTCGTGCAACAGGCATGAGGGAGAGCAATTACTCTGATCCGATGCCGGCCACTTGATGACCTGCACGGGAGACTGACGATCAGGTTTCTGGAAAGCGCCGCACCACGTGACTGCTCATCTTCGCCTTATATCATCAAGTCGCTTCTACGCAACTTCATTTTCTTCATCAAACCTGCTGTAAGTGTGTCACACCGACTAGTTGTTGATCCAAACAATCTTTTCGTTGTGATTAAATCTGATGACAATGCATACTGTTATGATAGTATTGTTTACATCTATGTGTCAGTTGGGCTATCTAACACATGTAGACGTGTCTTGTTTTCTAGCATGTTTTGTATTCTTACCTGCTGACTGTTAGTAATTATGTTGTAGATACAATGTTTAACTTTATGTTTTATCACGGAACTATGTATTAAATCAAATATTATGCCGTATTAATTTTCCAACAACAGATGCTAAACTTTACACTAATTCATTCATTCATTCAAACTTCACCTAGAAAGAATATGGACACTGATTCAGACTACGTTTTCGGGTGAAAACAGTCTTGTATTATATACTCCACGGCGTCAAAGGTGGTAACATATGCTTCCTGTCCTCCCATCCAGTCCAAACAAAAAAAAAAGGCTGGAACGTCTGGTCCTCCTCCCCTCACTCCTATCTAGAGGTGGGCACTCGGGCCGGGCTCCTTTGGGCCGGCCCGAGGCACGACATTACGGCCCGGCACGAAGCCCGACCCGGCACGAAGTGGGTCGTACCGGGCTGGCACGACACTATAGCACGGGCCGTGCCAGGCTCGAGAATCAGGCACGATGGGCGGCCAGGCACGGCACGGCACTGTAGAATGGGCTATACAGGGCCTGATGATCCAGGGCATGAGGAAGAAGCCTAGCATGAAGATCAGCGACTCACGAGCATGACCGTCATGGATGCATCCAGTAGCATGAACGTCACCCCTATCGCCAACACCTGAGAGAGACGGACAAAACAGGAGAGAGAGCTAAGAGAGATTGAGAGACGATGCAAGAAGCTGCTCTCTCTCGCTCGTCCCTCTCAATCTCTCTCAACTCTCTCTCACTAGTCTCTCTCAATCTCTCTCGTCTGTCTCGCTCACTCTCTTTCTCTCCCATTCTCCTCTTTCTCGTCCGTATTGAGCACATCCTTCTCGTTCTATGTAACTGTTCGATAATAAATAAATTTTAGTTCTTTTTATCATAATATTTGCATTCACTGCCTTAATTCTATGTATCTTTGGTTCTTTTCCTCTCGTTGAAATAGTGCAAATGGGTCAGGCCTGGGCCGGCACGGCACGAAACAGGCACGAAGCGCAAATGGGCAGTGCCTGGACTCGCCGAAGGCGAGCTGGGCCGGCACGGTACGGCACGACGGGCCGTCGTGGTACGGTACGGTTCAGACACGAAGCACGATAGACCCGTGCCGGACTGACCCGACACAGCACGACGCCCACCTCTAACCCTACCAACGAGTTCCTCTCTCCCTCCCTGTGCATGTGTGTGGAGAATGGATTCCTACCGATGAGTTTCTCTCTCCCTCCCTGTGCGCGTGTGGAGGGAATGGAGGGGAGGGGGCAGATGCAAAGCATGGCGGCAGCGAGATGCAGAGCAGAGCTGAGTTGACACTCCTTCCTCTTCTTGCTGCAATTGTGGTGTGGTTCTTCGTGTGTTGCTTGAATAAGCAAAATGGTGTCCCGACTGTGCATCAAATTTGTAGATTTTTCATCTACTTGTGTTCTTATGTGTTCGTTTTCCCCTTCTCTCTTACTACTGATCTGCCACTAGAGTGGAAGACAGACAGAGGAACCGATGTCGATGTGCAACATCACACAAGACGACGTCAGAAAAGAAGAACAAAGAAACACACAAGATCACGCTCACACCAGGTCACATACCGAGCACGACAGGCTGTCGCTTGTCGGCGGTGGCCGCACCGTAGTCGTGCGCTTCCTGCCAACGCGACGACCGTCTGATCTGTGTCGCTGGAGATGGCTGGCGGCGAGTTCAGTCGCAGGTGCTGTTTCTCAGATGGGACGCCGGCCCAACATGAGTGAGGCGACAGTACCGGCCTGGATCGCAGTCCGCGACCCAAGTTTCGTTCCCGTAGGACTCTTGGATCGGCTATAGCCTATAGGTGGTCCGGATCAATGAGAGGCACGCACACCAAGGCCAACGACACGGGCCCGGTGTGGGGAAGGTGCTCTACAAAATTGGACGTCTGACTCTAGGGCTTGAAAAAAAAACTCTTTACGATTCCAATCAAAATTGCTTTATTAGTAGTTAATATATTTAAAATTAAAATGAGTCCATTTGAAGAAAAAAAAATAATGAGGCTCAGCTCAACGATAGCTTTGTGATTGATTAGAACTGTGGCTGTTAACCACAAGGTCGGAGGTTCCAGCCCTCCCTCTAGCGTGTTTTCTTTCTTTCTTTTTTTCTCCTTTTATTTTGGATAATTCATCCACATGTTTTGGATTCTGTCCACAATCTCTTCTAACTCTATTGATCATTTTGCGTTTCTTTTCCTGAAAACCTACTACTCATGAAATTCCCTAAAAAAGTAAGGTACTATCATAATTCATACAAACAGGATCACCCCAGCAATACTGGAAATGTCATGTATTTATTTAACAGAAGTATGAAAAAACGCTTACAAGTTATACAAACAACTCCACCCTTCTTCCACCAAGAGCCCAGAGCTAACGTGATTACTTGTTACTATCTCCCTTCTTTTTCACTTGTCATTTTAGACATTATCAAGGTTTCCAATACACTCGTTTGGCTATACTTTTTGTTAATTATATGTTAGTAAAAGTTATGGAAAATATACTGACATAAAAATATTTTTTTATGACATTTCTACCTAGTATAGGTTTTATGTGACAAGTCTAGATACTTCTGTGTTTATTTATGTGGTTAAAGCTTTAAAAGGTCAACTGTGAATTATAAAACAACAATGAGAGGTGCTTTCATGAATGAATGGTAGATGATGATTACTTATCCCTTTGCTTGCTTCAAGATTTGTGCAACTTGTATTGAGAAGGAAAGCATTAAAGCACTGCTCAACAACAATTAAAAAAGAACAGAGGGACTCACTTGACTTGGTACAAGCACAACTTAGTTTATTGTGCACACACCTATAATAAATTTAATGAATCACAACACGGTTCAGCTACGAACATTCACGCTCCACAAAGAGCGAAAGAAAAGCCTCAAAGCTCTCCGGGCAAAGTCTAACTCGTTAACTTGTATAGCTGTCTGCTGCGCAAGCAGCGTCCTACACTGCAATATGGTATACAAACATCGCAAGCTTTCTTACTCTGGATAAAAAATAATCTAACCATGTACACTACGGTTACAGGTGAGCTGCGACGGCTGATTACATCAACACACGCTCCGGCATGGCTATCGTTCATCGATATTCCATTCCTCCCTTCAAACAATAGAGTCGAGGGAAGCATAAAACTTCACTTACGAACTGAGCTGTCATGCAGATTCCCAACGAGGGGCTGAGGTCGCATCAACTACAACTGAACACTGATGAGTGTCAACGAACTCTAACAACCAGGGAACATCTCGACAAACGGGGGGTCCATGATGCTCTGTTGGTGGATTTTCTGAGGTATAATGTATGTACCTTGCAACTGGCAAAGAATTTTCTAACGACAAACATACAGATCAAGAAGATGGAGGTGGCTCGGCTCTGTATCATATATAAGCAAGAGAACTCCTATCACTGGCAGACTGTGGCCGTCCTCTGGTTGGTGTAGGTGGCCGTTGTATGTTAAGTTCCTGCAGAAAATTAGAATTTCATATTGTAAGTTAACTTATTGCTAATCCCACTAGAGAAGAACAACAGAGTGAGAGAGAAAAAAACATTCAAATGCCACCATCCATTTAAAGCATAATGTTGTTGGTAAAAAAGTTCTTCACAATTAAGTTGATTCATGCATTGCCTCACTATAGAAATGAATAGGAAAAGAGAGAGAGAGAGAGAGATTCATTCTGACCTGCATCCATGTGGCATCCATGGCACGCTCAGGGGAGGACTCAGGAGAATTAACAGGTGGAGGAAGTGGATGAATTAACTTTGGAACAATAACTAGTCCCCTGCCCACCACAAGTATGGCCCCAGCATTGTTTGCAGTACCTGGTGCATGCATGATCTTAGCAAAAACTGTGTTGCATAGATAATAAAATGGGTGAGAGGATACATACCACAATAATTAGTAGCTGAAAACAAAGTGATCAGCTGTCCATGGGCGAAACGCTCAAACCCATCCATAACACATTCATGAGCCCTTATGATCAATTGCAATTTGTTTCGTTTACAGAATTCAGTCACTCGATCAGGCTGCAAAGTTAACAGGAAATAAGTTTAGGCAACAGAGTTAGTAACAAGATTTCAATAAGATTGATTGCTGAAAAAGAAGAGACAATCATAAGAAAAAAATGGACAATATTTAATATGAAATTGTTGACACTCGACAAACTAAAAAGCAAATATCCAGCAATTGAATAATCATACAGTCATACCCCAAATGTTACTAAGCCAGGTCCTCGTGCATTTGGTCTCAAACCCTCTACGCTATCATTCTCCGTAGGATCGGACCTGCATTTATACAAGTAGAACGTATTCATGAATCATGACATAGATCAATGTAAAAAAAAAGAAAAAGAAAACAGAGCCACCAAGTACCATAAAAGGTCCATGAGGATAATAGATCCGACATCCATTGTGATAGGCCTTTCAAGTTTCTCAATTTGCTCCACAGTGTTTATTGACCTTCCAATGCCACCATGCATGCAAATTATTTTCTTTTCTATCATGGCAGCCAGTGGGAGATAATTAAACAGTTGATTGAATCTAGTCCAAGCCCATATACCATCACTTTCACCCTACATAAAAGAGTTAAGTCAACTAATGCGTCCAATATTTCAATTCAGACATATATGTAGCACTATCATAACTACCATTCTCTCAATGCATTCAAGGCGGAAGCCGAAAAGAGCATTGATGTCAGCAGCCTCATGATTTCCCCTAATCAAGTGGACATTTTCAGGGTACTCTATCTGAAAATTTTGTTTCCAATGGGTCAGAACTAGCTTTGATACAAAACACAGCAAACACATTTCAGGTACCACTAATCACTACTCACTTTAAGAGCAAGAAGCAACGTTATTGTTTCCAAGCTGTGCTGACCTCGGTCAACATAGTCTCCCAAGAAGAGATAATCAATATACCTGAAAAAGAAAAGCAAGTATGTTACATAAAGAAAAGAACCTGAGTTCAAAGTTTATGGCAGAAGACGAAGATAAAGTGTACAAAAAAACATTATTTAAAACTTTTATGCACTCTAGATTCAGCTGCACTTTCAAAAGGGAAATGCGAAGTTCAGGAGCAACTTACGTTATGTCACCAGCAGTCGACGGAAAGCCATATTCATCAAAAAGGCGCATTAGGTCCCCAAACTGCCCATGAAGATCACCAAATACTTTAATTGGTGCTTTTAATTGTAAAACAGTTGGTTCCTGCATAAAAATCTGCTCAGCAGCATAGCATAGCTCGCCAACCTCGTAAGAGTCAAGAAAAAAGGTCCTATCAGCAGGAGCCTTCCAATTCCTTGGCCTAAGTAAGAGCGAAATAACCTGTAACAAAACAGAGTAAGTAAAATAGTTCCCCTCCACAAACTCAGAGGAAGTAAAGATGGGATCGTACCTTCTTATGCAACCCTTGTGGGGACCTTTGTCTATATAATGATTTTTTTGATGGATATGATTGGTCATTGCTCGAGGGATGCATTCTTCTGCTCTCATTCTCAAATTGGTCCAATGAAAGCTGTCGGACCAAACATCCTAAATCTCCTACTGCTTCTTTAGCAACTACAACCTTCAAGATGGAAGATCAGGAATTCAGGATCATTAAATTGCAGTAACTTGATTGAAATCAGCAAAACATACAGCTTAAATGAAGTAAAATAGCTGCATTCGCAAGGAAATCACACAGGAACATTTAACAGCCAACTCATTCAAGATACTTACAGCCTACAGTTTGAGAAAAAAAAAAGTCCCACAAAAGTATGTGCAGGGGGAACAGAAGCTTAGTAGATTACAGAGGACATATTACTACCATAGAGGATTGAATTATCTCTTAGGTAAATTGCTACTCTAATTGAAGCAATTTCTACTGACAAAGTTATCCAGATACTCCCATCAAATTCTGCCAGTAAAAAAAAGACTTCACAGCAATTGGAGAATTGCCTTTAGATGCTTCAAAAGTCAAATGCTAAAGAAAGGATTCTTTTTCACCCCAACTAATTTTGTGAGGATGTGTTTATCAATGTTCAATTTAAGAATCCAAATGGGAAGAAATTTCATCAAAATACATACTGCTCTAGAGTGCAATTTCACATCTGGTTCCAGGGAGTCTCCATCATCTAAATCCTCAGGCATTGGTGAAGTTTCACTCAGTGGGGACTCGGATCCGATTCCCTCTGAAAGACTGTCTTCTGAAGACGCTGCAGATGCTTCCTTTGCAGCTCGCCATACAGCACTAACAGCTTCAGCTTCGGCAGCTGAGGCCTCTGTCAACATGTCTATTGACTTCTTGTCCGTGCTGAAAATCATGAAAACTTATTTAGCTTTCACAAAAACACAAGAACTCTACAAGCACTAAAGAAGATAAGTAAGAGACCTGAAACCAGAAGCTCTCTCATGTCTGTTATTTGTAGATTGCTGGACAGAGTCTAAATTAAAATTATGATTTCTGTTTTGATTTTCCGCCCTTGGGACTCTATCAGCATCGTACATAGATGAAGTAATTTCTGATTGGAAAGGTGCATTTTCGGCAACAAGAAAATCGTCGAGGAGGATATCTGTTGGAAAAGAATGTGTATCAGATTTCAGCTGCACAAATTTGGTGATACATGATACATCAACCATCATGCCAAAAAAATGCACTTTTTTAGAGAGAGAGATGCCAAAAAAATACACTTGGAATAATCCAAACCTGACATTGAAAAGTAACAATACAAACAAATGATTGCCCATCAGCTCAACCATTGTTATCAAGGCGTCGCCTAGGCGTCCCGGCGGCCGGAGGGGCGCGCCATGGGCCGGCACCTCGCCTGAAGGAGGCCAGGCAGCGCGCCTAGGCGTCTGGGAAAGGTGTTGGGGCGGCCGCCTGGCTGGAGGCAAGGTGTCATAAGAGGACGGGACGGTCACGGGCCGAAGTGGACTAGCAGCGTGTGGAGAACTAGAGACGATAGGGGCCAGGTAACCCTAGAGCACCACCACCACCGCCGCCTCCTCCTCCTCCTCGCCTCTGCTGCCCGTCGCCGGCAAAGCCGCCACCCTCCCGGCCGCCCCCTCCTGTCACCCCCTCTCACAGTGCTGCGCGCTCTTGCTTCTTTGCTTTGCTTTGGGTTTGGAAGCCTGAGAAATAAGAATCCCGGCTTGGGTCTAGTATTTGAGGATCCCTGGCTCTCTGCTGCTTGCCTGCTTCACTGCCTCAAGACAGGAGGGAGAGATTTGTAGTGTGCTCAGCAGTCAGCAAAGCTGAACCATCACATAGGAACAACTATGAGTCTATGGGCATTGTAGAGAGATTGGCACATTCACCACACAGCCAAAGGCAGGGGTGGCATTCTATTTATATCCCCAAAGGGAGAGATTATAGGGCTATACTAGGCAAGTACAAAATAAGGAAAGCTAAGAAAAGGAAAGCCAGAGAGAGATTATAGGGCTATACTAGCCAAATACAAAATAAGGAAGGCCAAGAAAAGGAAAGCCTAATATATACCAAAAATACTCTAATACCCCATGTGATCGCATGTGGAGGAGTCCGAACATAAAGATCGGACCGAAATTCTTGAAAAAGTTGGGTTGGTAGGCCCTTAGTCATGATGTCCGCGAACTGGTGAGAAGACGGCACGTGCAGGACGCAGACCTCGCCGAGGGAGACCTTCTCGCGGACAAAATGAATGTCGATCTCGATGTGCTTCGTCTGTCGATGTTGTACTGGATTTGTAGACACGTAGATGGCGCTGACATTGTCGCAATACACGACGGTGGTCAAAACAAGAGGAACATGAAGGTCCTGTAGAAGTTGACAAAGCCAGCAACACTCGGCGACGGCATGGGCAACGGCTCGGTATTCAGCTTCGGCACTCGAGCGGGACACCATGGTCTGGCGCTTGGAGGACCAGGACACGATGTTGTCGCCGAGGAAGATGCAATATCTAGACGTAGAGCGCCGTGAGTCCGGGCAGCCAGCCAAGTCGGCATCGGAGTAGGCGGTGATCGAGTTCACAGCGGTGAGCGGTAGATGTGAAGACTGCGTCGAGGTGCCTTTGACATCTGCAGATGCGCTTGATAAGCGCGAGATGGGGCTCCCGTGGGTTGTGCATGAAGAGGCACACTTGCTGAACGACATAGGCCAAGTCAGGGCGAGTGAGCGTGAGGTACTGCAATGCTCCTGCAAGACTCCGGTACTCTGACGGATCGACGCAGCGGGGGCACCTTCGAGGCCGTAGAGCTTGGCATGAGTGTCCACTGGCGTAGTGGTGGGGTGACACTCGGCCATGCCCGCCCGTCGGAGAAGGTCGGCAATCTGATCATTGGGGCAGTGCTGTGCCGTCGGAGGATCTCGTGGACGGAGATGCCAAGGAAGAAGTCAGGCGCCAAGGTCTATCATGGCGAACTCGGTGAAGGTTCGCGATGATGCGCTCAGGAGGTGTCGGCGGGTCGCTGGGTGTGCGATCTCGGAGCCATCAATGTGGAGAGGAGGCCGAACTTGGTGCACATGGTTCGGAAGAATTTGGACCATCGAGTAGTTGGTCGCCTTCATGTCGAGAGTGGTCGACGTGAGACTTGACGGCCGTGCGATAGGGGTTGAGGACGATCACCGCGCGGTTAGCGCTCGGTCGGGACGGAGCCGTCTTGGGTCGCTCTGAGCGGCCCGGCGGTGGCGGCGATCGCAGCGGCAATGGTCGGATGAGGGTTGGGCGCCGTCATGGTGGGTGGTGTGGCTGCGCAAGACAGAGGAAGGGGTGGAGAGGTCTCAGGAGAAGAAATCTGATACCATGTAGAGAGATTGGCACGTTCACCACACAGCCAAAGGCAGGGGTGGCATTCTATTTATATCCACAAAGGGAGAGATTATAGGGCTATACTAGGCAAGTACAAAATAAGGAAAGCCAAGGAAAGGAAAGCCAGGGAGAGATTATAGGGCTATACTAGGCAAATACAAAATAAGGAAGGCCAAGAAAAGGAAAGCCTAATATATACCAAAAATACTCTAATAGGCATGACTCAGGAGATGTCTCTGTGAGACTCTGACTAGGGTTGCTCGGCAAGACCGTCACAGAATTGTTGCAGTCCTGGCCATTGTACTCTTTCAAATATACTTGATATAGCAACTAGCAAAAATTACCCTGCATTGATTGATAATGTTGTTGCAATTGCTTTGTACAGGAACATGGCTAATCAAGCTCCAAATGCCGTCGTTGCCGAGGCCGGTAATGCTAGCCAAGAGCAGGCTTACGATCCATCCAAGGATCCAAGGCGGAAGGCCAAGTCAAAAGATAGAGCGGATAAAAAAATCAAGAGCTGGTTCCCCAAACTTCGAATCACATGAAGTTGAATCAAGTGATCTACAACTTTCTATCGCCCAATACATTCATTTAAGGGGCTCTACAAGGGTATGTGACATGATTTTAAAGTACATAACTTAATTAGTCATATTTATATAGTGCACGAAGAGTAAAGTCAGAAGACCCATGGCTCAATTAGAGAATACCAGCATTGGTGGCCTAACTGTCGCCTAGGCAGGCACCTAGGCATCCAAGCACCACGGAGGTGACTCACCTCGCCGGGGCGCCGGGACAGCCATGAGCTCAACCAATTGCTTAAAACAATCTAAGAGCCTTGCAATGCATAGGAGAATGATCCTATCATTACCTAATATTAGGATCTTGCTACAATAATGCTTCAGTAGTTCAGATGAAATGCGGCAATTTCTGTAATTATCTGGTAGATTATGAATCTGATTATCTGAACATGTGTGGCCTGTCTACACGAGACATATCAAGGTGCCAAATCCACTCCATTGAGAAATAAACATCAATATTGTAAGTGTCAACTATTGACCACAAAAGGAAAATATAGTTCAGACAACAATGATCATGGTGTCATTTGAAAAGGTTTTCATGGTTTTGAGATGAACCAGCACAAAAAGAGGTAGAGAAGCACCAAAATGATATCCAGTATCAGTTACCTCCCCTCAGACCACCATAAATGTATATCTGAGAGCCAACAGAAGCAGCTGCATGACGACAACGACGAAGTAGATCTGAAGAAGCATCATGCTCATTTGAATGCTTTAAAGTACGAGATGTCACAATGCCATTTTGATCCAACCAAAATCCAGCAGCAGTGTCCAAAACTTCAGAAAGTGCCAGTGTGGCACGGTGAGTCCAAGAGAGTAAATACTAAATAGACGTATCTGAATGTAACAGAGCTAAAAGAAGATACACACACACCTGCAATTGCACCCTCTCCTTCAATAGCTCTCCCTCCTCTAAGGACACCTCCAGTAACATGCAACCGAGCACCAACAAAGACCTAAAAACTTAGGACAATCAGGAGAAGAACAGCAAACTAACATACGAACATGAGTGAACAAATTAGACCAATAAAGAAGACAGAAGTTTCAAGAACAAGCAAATTCATTGTTGAGATCAACAGGTTTTATCAGGAGAAAATAATCCAAATCAGTTGGACATTGACTCGTCATAAACAAAACAAGAAATTCAACTATCGTGCATCCAGGTAACTTACAGCTGCATGCTGATATCTTGGAGATGGAGATATCCCTGGAGCTAGAGTCCACTCCCAATGGCCATTTGTATGCATTAGTAGTCCATAAGCATCAGAAAGTGGCTGCAAATACATTACAATTATCATCAAATCAATATCAACGTATAGTTGTATAACAAATTAACAACATAGACAAAATATCTTAGAATCTCCTGTTCAACCAGCATCTCATGCTTTGAACAAGAAAACAAAACTAAGAACCATCGAGCAATCCCAAAGGGATTTCAGTTTTGCAGTTCTAAACTTCCATTAGTCACCAAGCATGTCCCAAAATATAAGACACCCATTTTACAGCACCCCATCTTGAGAATTGAGATACAATAACATACACGTAATTCCACTGAATTAGAAATTATTTGCATAGCTGCAATTTGTTTTGTGATGCAACTATTGCTATAGATATATTTACTTAGCTTAGTAAGATCACAGAGAAGCTAAAGTAGAGAAATCATTGTAACACCACAAAGGAGCTTGAGTGCTAAATGACATAAAAAACACAGGTTACTATGGAAATAACACCATGCGGAATGTTCTTCCAGATTTTTTTTTAAAGACACAAATACCCCATTCCACCAAGAGAGATATGAACCTTAGTTCATTGGATAAATACCATATAGAAAGAGACCAAAGAGACCGGACGCAGACAGTGACAACTTGATGGGGGAGGATTTGGCGACCCGCATAATTAGCCCAGGGTGTTAGAATCCTCCCATAATCTGGCCATATCTGGCCAGATTGATCACCTTCTATGCCGGCCTGATGTCTTTCTATCTTAGGCAGATCCCTATCATATTTGGAGATAACTTCCTATAGATAGGCCTTGACTACTATAGATGGAGTAGCTCTTGTTGTATAACTATGTAACAGATTCTATCAATAGAATCATTCAATTTTCCCAAACCTTCTGTTCTTTCACAGGGCAACGACAGTAACCCTGTCATTACTCTGAGATAATTACACAAATCTCGGCATATTAACTAATCAAAACATCGAGCGCACTCGACGATTTATTAGTTAACATACGGTGTTCAGAGTGTTACAACAGAACAAAAATTAGAGACTGAAATGAAAACTTTATTACATTCCATTGCCACGTAGGCTACATATTCAGTTCCCTAATTATACATAGGATCCAAGTACAACAAAAATACAATACCAAAAGTACTAAGTACTCTCTTGATCAATGAGTCGAAACATTGTCTATCCAACATTCTAACTCTCCTGGTAATCCCCAACCTCCTCGTCACCCCAATCAGATGCTTGAACATTGGAGCTAATCCCTAAGCAAAGGGGGAGTTAAGCAAGAGTGAGTACAAAGTACTCAGCAAACATTAATAATAAAATGCATCCTATGAGTTTTCTTCAAAACCATCTCATGAATCTTTTCCCAAATCCTTTTTCAGAAAATAGGGTTTTTAATTATGAAAATATGTGTTTCCAGTTTTCAATTATCAAACATGCTACTACCAATCCTCATATATACAATACCAATTGTACCCTGACTTCAATGCGCATCAGCAGTATTTCTAATTTCAACTGTTCCACGACTTCAATGCACATCAGCGGAACTTCTAATTCTAATGGTTCCCCGACTTCAATGCACATCGGCGGTACCCCTAATACCAAATGTATCCTGACTTCAATGCACATCGGTGATACAACCAATCTAACAGTGCCCCGACTGCAATGCACATCGGCGACACTGTTCCCCGACTTCAATGCACATCGGCGGAACCCTTAACTCGTACCCTGACTTCAATGCACATCGGCAATACTTCGAATCTATCAGTGCCTCGACATCAATGCACATCGTCGGCACTTTAACTGTATCCCGACTTCAATGCACATCGGCGATACATCGAATTCTAACTGTTCCCTCGACTTCAATGCACATCGACGAATCTCCTAACTTGTACCCCGACTTCAATGCACATCAGCGGTACTTCTAATTCTAATGGTATCCCGACTTCAATGCACATCGGCGGATCTCCTAACTTGTACCCCGACTTCAATGCACATCGGCAGTACTTCTAATTCTAATGGTATCCCGACTTCCGATACCCCTAACTGCCACTCATATATAACCACATAGACATCATCTTTTCATAATCACTTTAACTTTCCCGACCATATCCGAATTAGATCTTTCTTAAAAGAGTTATCCAATGCATCGGTGATAGCATATATAACCAAATACATTTGATTAAAATTAGATATCAATGAAACTTGCCTGGATTTTACTGAAAGTAAGCGTCCTCACGATGGCTGGAGATCACCGGTAGGATTTGATTTAACTCCTGAAATTATAAAATACCATATTTTAGATAACGAATGGATTCATATATATATTTATGGCGTCCAACCCTTTTCTTAAAATTTTAATGTTTGCTATACGTATAATGTTTCTTTTGGAGTTTGGATGTTTTAATTTATCACATTTTATTTAAATGCCCGGTAGACTAGATTGCTAAGGGCCTGTTTGTTTTAGCTTTGGATTCTCTAAAAGCTGATTCTGGATTGTAGTTGTAGAAAAGCTGATTCTCTAAAAGCTGGAATCCAAAAGCACATATGAAGTGGATTGTGGATTCTAGTGTATATGGGTGGGCTGGATTGTGAGAATCGGATTCTAGAATCGGGCTGTTTGTTTTTTATTCTGCTTTTGGGGCCAAAATCCAGAATCAAAAGCTAAAACAAACATGCCCTAAATTTCTTATCAGATTTCAATATAGGTATAATTAATTTGGCTGATGCACGGATTAAATTTTCTCCCCCTTCCTCTTTTCTTTTCTCTTCTTTCCTTTTCTTTTTCTTTTCTTTCCTTTCCCCTTTTTCTTTTCTTCTCGTTTTCCTCATCTGGCCGAACTGCTCTCTGCTCTTCGTTCCCTGCAGTTGAACTCCCTCTGGTTCCTCTCCCTCTCTCTACTTTCTCACCTCTCCCTTTACTCTCCTCTCTCCCTCCTCTCCTGCCGACTACCCCTACCGATCTGCACGTCGGCTCGCCGCCGGTCTTTCCTTCCCTGGCTCGGCCTCCACTCCCGCACAAGACCCCGTGGCTCACGCCCACCTCTTGGTCGACCTGCGGCCAGTCCGACCAAGCCCTGCGCGCCACCGGCCGCCTCTAACCTCCTCCCATCGCCTTGCGGCCCGCGCGCTTCATGATCCATCACGCCGGCTCGGGCCCGTGCCGACGCCTCTGGCTCGGTCTTGGCTCGGCCCAGCCAGTGGCCACCCGTCCTCAGCCAGGCCAAACCCTAGCTCCCTCTCGGGAGCTTCTCCTCCCAGCTCTACTCCCTCTTCCCCCCAATCTATTGCTACTCTACTGATTTTGGTTCTAGGGTTTACTGTTTTTGCATCTTTGGATGATTTTGCTCTACTCATTTTCACTGATTAGGGTCATGTACGGTTGAATGAAGCCTCTAGGGTTTTGCCCGATCTACTGGCTACTTACCCCATTTGCTAGTTATTTACCCGATCTACCATCTATGCATACTACGTTTTGTATTGCTGCTACTACTTGAATGCACCTGATGGTTGGGTTCGGTTTGTGTGGCTGGAGGATGGTGCTGGTGTTGATGTTGCAGTGAGGAGGATGGTTGAGGTTGCTACTCCTGGCCTTCTCTTCCTGGCTGAGCTGGCTTATGGCTCCTTCTTCTGGACCCCCTCCTTGCACCTCCTCCTTCCTTGGTTCTTGCTTCCTCTTCTTGGCCTTCTTGCTTTGGCTGATCTCTGGTGGAAATGGGGAAAGTGGCTGGCTGCTCTCTCTCTGGCTCTCGGTTTGTGTGAGGCAAGGGGGATGAATGTGCCTGGCTGTGAAGAGACTGGCTCCCTGCTGGCTACATTTATTCACTTTTCACTATTGCCATTTTTACCATCTTACCCTTGAGCTCCTTTACTTGCTTCTATGGGCATAAGGGTCATTCTCAATGCTTATGCATACACATGGTTTTCAGCTTCATTGCTCATCGTATGCTTGATTAGTTGCTTAATGCTTTCATTAGTTAGTTTGAATTTTAGGGTCCTCGCAAAGGACTCTAGGGGAGAGAGAGAGATCTAGAAACTAGACCGGGGAGACTTTCAATCCATTCTTTGTTATATGAATCTGATGCTTACAATACTCATCCTTATACAAAGGATGGACTAATAGGAAACTAACCTTTAGAAACTAATTGATATTCTAGATAACTAATCCTTGTTCTAGGAAACTACTCACATATTTAGGAAATTAGATCATTTAATTGAAAAGATAAAGCCTTCCTAATCCTAGAGTGGGGGCCACTGCCTTGATGCACTACAGTGACACACGTGAACAGTGCATGTTACAATGCTGAGTAATGCAAAACACGCTATAGCCTATAGTACCTACGGGCCCATTGCATGACAAGGAGGGCACACACATCGTTTTAACCACATGAGTGTTATTTTCAATAACAGTGATTGATTTCATCTATGATGAACCAATACGTGATACCGGTGTGGTGATACATGTATCGAGGTACAACATTCTCCCAAAATGACCAAAACAGCAATACGGTTGTGTGTGCGTGTGTATAAATAAATAAAAATATAAAGATAAAAGACAGTTGCTGAGTTCATAAGACAAACACTAAACAGTAGTACATAAGGTCCATAACACAACCACCATAGGGTCCATAACATAGGTAAACATAAATAAATAAAGTCCATAAGACAAACAATATACATTATTCTAAACAATAATAATTCCGATACATATTGGCTCTGTACCAGTACCCGATACGTATCGGGTACTTGTACGCTGCCTGGAAGAAGTATCATTGCATCAAAAGATGTCATTTAGCAGTCAAACTCCTTTACAATGCTATTTCTCTACTTTTGCTTCTTTGCAATCATGCAATGTTACTAAGCTAATTTTACTTTATTTTTAAATGCTACCCCCCTAACATTCAAAAGATAGAACATTATGAAGTGAGATTTGACAATTGGCGTAGGTTGTAAATATGTAGGAGCTACCCTAGGGATATAAATACATCATTAACTAATGAAAGGGTGATTATTCAATTACATGAAGGTATTGTTAGATAGTATCCTATATTGCCTTGTATAAAGATTGTTAGTATCTCATATTGTCTTGTGTAGAGATTGTTAGTGTCCCATATTGCCTTGTATAGATATTGCCTTATATAGGCTTTCCTTTTGTACCCGCATATACGTGTATATAAACTGGTCTATTGGTCTCATGATGAATACAAGTGCTATTCATAACATGGTATCAGAGTGTATCTAGGGTTAAGGTTTCACCAGCGTTGCACTTGTGCCATCCACCTCCTACTTGTTGGCCGGCCACCACCACTCTTCCTGCAGCTCTTCCCGCTGCCGCGTCAGCTTTTCTTCGCTCAGATCCGCTTCAGCCGCCGTCGGGCCGCCGTTCCCATGCGTTGGCCGTCATCTTCGTGCTCTTCGCCGACGTCACCCCGGCCTTCGCCCCGACGACCTCACGCGTCGCCCAGTAGGTCTGGCAAACACAAAGCTCCATCGCGCCTCATCGCCACAACCGCCGAGGGAGCTCGACGTCGACCACCACAAAAAAAATCATCGTCTTCTGATTCTTCCTCGGCCATTGTTTTTGTTCCTTGCTGCTCGATTATCTTCGATGGTCTCAATTATTGAGACTGGGTTTTGTACAAGTGTCTTCACATACGTGGTCAGCGTCTTTGGGAGTTTCTCACTGGCGAGCTACATTGTCCGCCTCATCTTGCTCCATGCAATGTCCATTATTCCCAAAAAAGCTGATGATGCTGCTCGACAGAAGGCGTCTGATGATCATGCTGATGTTGTGAAGTCCTTTCAGACTCAGTTTGCTGCCTGCAAGATGTGGATTGATTAGGATGCTCATCTCCTCTATTTTAGTTGCTAGCATAGAGGTGCGTGATTGCTTTGTCTTCGGCATAGTTGATGTGGGCGCATCTTCATGATCGCTATGAGCCTGCTGGCGATTCTTTGCACCTGGCTGTTGTGCGATAGGTGCAGTCGCTACATTAGGGTGATTCTATCGTAGATGAGTTCTATGCGCAGCTATCCTCGGTGTGACTCAGCTTGATTCTCTTGGACTGGAGCTTCGCCACGTCTACGACTTCTTGACACATCCTTGGGCTGAGTTTGAGCAGATTCGTGCTCAACTGCTCTCTCGCCACCCTCGTGTAACCTTGTTGGAGGCCCTTGCAACTATTCGTACTGAGGAGACTCGCCATCGTGGTGCAGGTCTGCTGGTGTCTCATTCGGTCTTGGTTGTGCGTGCACCAGCTTCCACATCTGTTGAGCCTCGCGCTACCCCTCCACCAATGACGCCTACTCTAGTGGCGGCTGCTTAGGGTGGAGGGCTTCACTACACCTACTGCAACAAGAATGGACAGTAGAGCAATTCTATTACCGGAAGAAGGATATTGCTCGTCGAGGTGGCTGCCCTCCCAAGGGCACCGGAGGCTCAGGCGCCTCCCCTCAGAGGACCTCTGCTGGTTTTGACTCCACTCAGGAGATTCTCACACTGCTACATTGTATGGCTACCTCTGCACCGACAGGTTCTGCTACTCAGTCTTCTAGTGAGAGATCACCTTCCACATCTCCTTCAGGTATCTCGCCGTGGATTCTTGACTCCGGTGCTTCTTTTCATATATCTGATTCCACTAGTCTTAATTCCATTAGTCCTCTCGCTACTCCTACCACTGTTTAGACCGCAGATGGTACATTTCTATCTGTTGCAGGACAAGGCACACTTTTGTCTTCCACTTTTCATGTTCATACTGTTTGTTGGCCAGTTCACTGATCATGGTTGTCGTGTTATCCTCTATTCTAACTCTTGTTGTGTTCAGGACCACCGCACAAGGTTTCTGGTTGGTACTGGCCCTCGCTGTCATGACTCACAGTGTCTCTAGGAGCTTGACTGGCTTCATCTTCCTCCCGCTACCCCTGTCAGTCTCTTCGTCTCATCCACCGCTTCCGCCTCTGTTGCAGCCTCCACCGTGTCGTTTTCTCAGTGGCATCACCGATTGGGACATCTTTGTGGTTCGCATCTGTCTTCTTTAGTCCGTCGTGGTCTTTTAGGTTCTGTGTCTGGTGACGTCTCTTTAGATTATGTAGGATGTAAGCTTGGTAAACAGCTACAACTACCCTATCCTTCCAGTGAGTCCGTGTTACATTGTCCTTTTGATCTTGTTCATTCTAATGTTTGGGGTCCAGCTCCCTTTGTTTCAAAAGGGGTCATAGATGTTATATTATTTTTATAAATGATTTCTCTCGCCACACCTGGATATATTTTATGCCTTCTTGTAGTGAGGTTCTATCTATCTATTATATTATTTTTATAGATCTCACATTAGCGTCGCCACATTAGCTCTTGTAAACATTGGCAGACTCTTGTAATGTGGAAAGGGAAAAGTGGCGACTCTTGTAAACATTGGCAGACTCTTCTATCCATCTATACAAGAGTCTCACATTAGCAGACCAGAGCTAAACATTGGCAGATAACACCATAACAAATAAAATAGGGCCTAAGATGTATCAAACAGTAACAAAAGCAGGAGACAATACCGTCCCAGAAGCATCCCTTCCACCACAAAGTAAAAGCATGCCATCGGAGCGTGCACTAGCAGTAGCATACCTATAGTAATTTAAAACCAAGTAAGACATTGCAGATTTATACAAACAATTGAAATTCAATGCAGTCGCAATGCCTAATGGACCTTAAGTGCCAGTTTAACATTTAAAGCGTGTAGCATCTAATTACCACATTCTGCATATGCCCCATGGCATTTATGTAGTGCAACTGTAGCTTTCATCCATAAGTACCATGTTATTTGTTTTAGAGGGAGATAATTACCATACTGTTATGTGCAGAAGTCAGCAGGATTATTCAAGTGTGTGTGTGTTTTTGTGTGTGTGTGTGTGTGTGTGTGTGTAAGAGCAAACCCTGACAAACCCGTAAGATAGAACACCAGAATTTAAGCAAAAAACAGGCTCATTTATACAGTTTTTCTTTCTTTCTTTTGAGAGGGCTCATCGTCATCGATACAGTTAGAAAAGAGGCCCAACAAAGATTCAACAACTTCCAAAATGGAGTAATATTGGAAGCTGGAGCAGTTTGCACAAACAAAAGCCAAAAAACTACAATAATTAACGTCATGGTAACCTGTGGATCAACAAGGTGGTCATTGACTTCTGATGGAAGTGACAAAAAGCCCACAGATATTTAGAACAAAATAAAATAGCATAAATAATTTGCAATAGTGAATGGTGAGTTGATTCTCTGACTCTCTAAAGTGTAAGGATTGACTTACATTCTAGCTGAAGGTCTATCGCCTTCAGGGCTAAGTTTCTGCCACCTATATGGTTTCTGTGCTGTGTCCAAAGCCCAAGCATCTGACAAGACCCGCTTTCCTGTACCAAAAGATGAATCATTTCACAAGCCCAATAAGTTGTATCGAAACTTGCTAATCTCGAGCCCTTGAGAAGGCAAGGAATAAGCAACAAGCAGAACATCTTCAAATGGTTCGGGACTGCAGGCTACTTAAGAAGTAGAATATTTAACAGAGTAACACCACTTGGTAGAACTATAATCATAACTCATAAGCGACAAGTAAACTATAATTTTGTTACTGAAAGATGGAGTACTGAAAATGTTCGAATATATTTCCTATCAAAGAGCTTTTGTTTCCAATTAAACATTATTCCAGTTGCAAGTTTTATTCTTACAGATTAAACAAATGCAAGTGAAACTATCACACCCATTTTTCTCTTCTATTTGCACTTCTACGGTTCTACATGAAACTGCCATTATTTGGGGAGAATTATATGTATATGTTTACATACTGTGGAGAGCAGTAACCGACGAGAGCAGGTATAAGTGTATAATGTCATAAAAGAGCGTTGCTAGTCAAAACAAAATTTCCTTCGATAAAATAGTAAGAAAGTGTAGTGCCATAGTAAATATCGTAGAAATACAATTCAGCGAATTTTGCAGCTAAAAGCTAACCGTCATTTCCCGAGACTGTCACAAGGTAACGCTGAGCAACCAAATCCATGCAATGACCATAGCGAGGACCAGGCCCAGCCCCCTGAACAACGACCCTGCATCGAATGGCAGAAATGGAAACATCACATCCCCATCCAACGATCAACTCAAAAATGGAAAGCGCGTCCACAAACAAACAAAAGTAGTATCTTTGCCATTCACCTGTGCCATTTAAACTTGTCATTTGTAAGGTCAAGGACATAGAGATCGTCTGTTGAGTGCCCTGCTGGTCCAATCCCACCCTACACGAACATTGCATCACGCGCAGCTGAACTAGGTTAGCAGGCACCAAATCGAAATTCTAAGATCCCAAGTTCCTAATACCTGGAAAACAACCATCGTGCCCACAGCAGCTGCAGCATGTGCAGCCCTTGGCGACGGAGGCTCTCCAACTGGATGCATCCTGCAGCCATGTAGAATTTAATCCAACTTTTAGAATCCGTCCCGCCCACTTAACAAATGATGTTAAGCAACGCAATTGAATGGATGGAAAGCATATGATTCTACACAATTGCGAGTGGGCTCAAACATAACATACAGAGTTCACCACACATAACCCTACAAGACACTAGCACTACCCACACAGACAGAATCTACGAAACTGTTCTCACACAAGTTCTAAAAGAAGGGGAGAACTCGAAATTGAGCTAAATTTCCTCCTCCTAAGGAAGCAGCAGAGCAAAATCTAAAGATGAGCAGCGGCCGCACCTTGTCCACCTGCGCTTCTCCACATCGTACGAGTGCACAAAGTTCGTCACCCCCGCGAGCCCTTCAGTTCAGACAAAAAAAAATAAACACATCATTAGAGCCCAAAAACCAGCATACCAGAGGGAGAAAGCTCAAGCAAAGCGTGCGCGCGTGACGGGAGCACCGAACTGATGCCTGGGAGGCCGGAGGAGGCGCCGGCCTCGATGGCGGTGGCGCCGCCGAAGAGGATGAGCCGCGGTCCGTGGCCCTTGTTAGGCGCGACGGCCGTGAGCGAGTGGCCGCACCTGTACCCCGGCGCGTCGTCCCCCACCCCCTCCCAGCCCTCCACCTCCCTGTACGCCGGCGCCGGCACCACCCACGCGCCCTTCCCCGCCGTCCCCATCCCCTCCACCTCCACCTCCTGCCTCCTCGCAGCCGAAACCCTAGCTCCCGCGCTAAACCCCTGAAGCTACAGCCGTCACCGCCGCGCCAGCCGAAGCTTCGGGATCCGAGGAGGTGTGGAGTGAGGAGACAGAGAGAGGAGTACTGGAATTCGGGATGGACGAGACGATCTCGAGAGCGACGGAGAGTAGGCGGTGTGGGGTTGGGGGGGGGGGGGGCCAAGATGGCGGTGGGAGGCGTTACTGTGGTGGGCCCAGGGTGTCGGGGGGAGGGGGGTAAATGGGGTGGGGTCCTAGTCCGGGTGTCGGGGGAGTCAATGGTGTCGCTGTCAGCAACAGCTCAGAGGTGGGGAAGGACATCGCCACATCGGATGGGAGGGAGGGGAGTAAATGGTGAGCGCGGCCGCCGCCGGGTGGGCTGTGGGCACCACCGTCTGGGTTGGCTGCCTTTTAACTAGTTGCCCTTGTGGACAGTACAGTCATACAGGGTTTCTTCTCTTGGAACATACGGTTAAAAAATAAGGAAACAATTTCTCTAGTAGGGTAATCGAGCGAAAGCGGGGGGGATGAGATGGTGTGGGGCACGACGGAGGTGGAAATAAGGTGGGTAGTGAAGTGCTGATGGCAGTGTTGGAAGCCGTAGTGGAGGTATACGCTAGTGGGCAAGACTCGGGGTTAATAAAATAGGTTTGAAAAAAATCGTATAAAATTCAAAAATTGAAAATATCGAGTTGAAAATCGTTAAAAATCGTAGAGTTCCAAAATCAATTTTTTTGATTTTTTTTCAAAAAACGGCCGTTTTCATGAAAAATCGGCCGCTTTGCATGGAAAATCGACGGATTAGTTGAACTTTTTTTGCGATCAATTTTTTAATGATTTTTCCACCGATTTTCATCGAACTTACGTCGAACAAATTTTTTTCGGATTTTTGAATATTTTTTTAATTGGACCAATTTATCGAGCGATTTTAGAAGCCGAACTGCACCGATAAGGCCAAAAAGCGCAAAAAATGAGCGATTTTCATCGATTTTGTTAACCTGGGCAGGAGTAATGTTTGAGTTGGAGACGACGACAGTGTTGGAGAGGAATAAGGTGGATGTGGTTTAAAATGTCCTTATGAAGGCCTTTTGAAGATGTTATCGCTGTTTTCCCGCCCGTCATTGTTACAGTTGGTTGCTATCTTTGCTCGAAAATCAATATATCATCTTTGGGTTCTCTACATCCTGGGTCATAACAATGGACGCTGTGACAACCGTCAATTATCCCAAGAGGCAATTTTGATTTCAGAGAGACGACGATTGACGAAGGAAGAAGAGGAAGAGCAGCAAAGACAACATTAACAGCGTGAGGTGGTAGGGAGCGCCAAGCGTTAAAGACATCGATGTCAACTAGAAGCCACGTAGAACGTGGACTATTAGGTTTGGGGTGGCAGTAGTGTAGAGAAGTATATATATATAAACTACATCGCTGTCCTCACACAAGGATAAAAGTTTTACAGTCTAATTTATAACTAGCAATGGCAGCGCGCTACGTTGCACCGACGCGTAGCTATTGTACCGGTATACATGTATCATTAAAAGCTAACGTTTTGATCGTGTTGTAAAAGTTTGTATAGGTAAAGCGCTGAGAAATGTTGGGAGGGCTAGAGTAAGATATAAACGGTGTGGTATATCAAAAGTTGCACATAGTAACGTGCTTGTAGTCTGTTTTGTCGTGAAACAAACAGATACAAAAGACGGAATACATAATAACATTGTTATGTTACACAGGAAAGGTTCTATGTAATTAAATTGTCAGAGCAGTTTTCCAAGCAGATTAACAATACATAGATAAGTAGCTTAAGGATAGAGGACATGTTACACAGTAAGGGTTCTACGTAACTAAGTTGCCGGAGTAGTTTGCCAAACAGATTAACACCATATAGATATGCAACCGTAACATAGAGGACAGGCTAAGATATAAGGAGGTAGAAACTAGTCCTATGAGTCGCTATGGGACTCGCTGCGGTTTACAGTGATAATATGGAACAGGGATCAAAAGAAACCAAAAGGTCCAGACAGGCATACGACAGTCTGAAATATAGCAAAATATTCTTAGGATGGGATGGTTGAAATTGTTTGTACGGAACTAAGCATCATGTAAGCACATAATATGTCGAGGACAATTCTTGTTAACGGAGAAACGAAACCGGGCTGGGACAGTATCCTGAGGACTTGTTACCTGCCAAGAGAAATCCTTCTGGATAAGTTGTTACTGAAATCGACAGAGTAGAACATAGGTAACTTTGAGGTCGATAGCATATGTGAAATACCTTGTTGATCTTTAATCAGCTTGTCCTTGTGGAAATAGCCTTCTTTTTACCGGCGGCCTTTCTTCAACACTTTCGGTGGTGCTGGATGCATTGAGAACAGCACGTCAGATCTATACTTGAGGTAATCGTTATAACAATTCACGTGTAAAGACATAAAAGTATAACCTTGTGCCACTCTCAGGAGCCGGCAAGTTGCTGGGCGTGGTCTGCAGTAGTCCTTTAAACTTCGGGTATGGCTCTGATAGTGTCTATCAGTGAAGAAGGAGCATAATTAGAGTTTGTTTGGTTTGAAATTGCACAATCTGAAAAGTAAACGTTGCACTGATCAAGGAATCTGACCTCTGGTAACGGCAATGTCCCTTCAGGAATAACGGCGTGGGCCGGTTTGCTTTCCTGTTGTTATAATCTGATAAAGGTTAAGAGTCATATAATTAAATACACATGGTTTGTAGTCACTTGTTTCGGTAGCTGTTGAGACACAAAGAAATGCATGAAGGATATACGGCTGCTACTTATCATCTTATCAATCCCAAGATCTGCGGAAACAACTATATTAATGTTCTAAAAGTGCGCAAGTTGTTATATTAGAGAATAAATTCTCTCCTAGACTGCTATTCTTACTATAGTTCGAGAGCAACATGTATATTTAGCAAGAACATTGAGCTTTCTCATCCCTTTTGCTTTCCAAGTACTACTAGAAGGACAGTCAAAGACAAGGCATTGTCCTGCAGACCCTAGCTCATGGGATGCGCAAATAGGGAGAAGAAATTTTGCTGGTTTGCCGCGATGTGTCCTATTTTATGCCTACCAAATGGTTAGTACGTTTTCCTTGCATAGACTATACATGATTAGCTTGAGCAGCCTGATGGCTAATATCCTATAGTCTAAATATTGGCAATTAGCTTCTGATACCTGTGATGTATTGGCAATTAAATTGTGTGACGTTTTGCCTGTATAATTCAACAGTATAAATGATCGGTTGCTTCTATAAGCAATGGTGGCAATCTTTTTTGTTGCAACAATCTGATCCTTTTTTTACATGAGCTCTATTGCGTTCTGAACCAAACGAAGCACACCTTGGGGTGTAGAACAGAAGGCACGAAAAACGTATGGCTATAAATAGAAAATACACCAGATTTCCGCTATTGCTTGCGGACAAGTCTGTGAAGCATAGACTGAGCATAGACATTGTGAAAACACTATTGGTAAATAGGAGACACAAAGTTAAAATCTTCTTGAGTAACAACATGCGCAGGTAGATAATTGCATCTATAACTATGGTACTAAATGTAATGCTCGTGCATACAAGCCTGTGGAGCACAAACTGAGCATGGACATTGTGGAAACAATATTGCTAACAGGAGATGCCAAGCATTAAAGTCTTCCTGAGTAACAATGTGCACAAGTAGATAATTACATGTATAACTATGGTACTAAAGGTAATGGTTTGGGAACAGACCTGGGTAGAGGCAGTTGCTTCTGGTGATGGCTCATAATGAATTCAGTATGGATAACATTTGTTGATAGTGTAGACATTGTGGCTCCACTGTATGGTACCATTTCTTTCATAGCGGTAGTATCAACAAGAACAGGAACATTTTTCTGTTTTTCTTATGTACTGCCAGAGGTGGATGCTGCTGTAGGCAAGAGAGATAATATGGAATCGACCTGGTACGATATTTTCATACGCTGTAGCGCACGTCGTGGTACGGAGACTCTCAGAGTATACACTTTTCCATAAAGGTTTGATATCTGACGGGGGATAAAGCCTTGAAGTCCTTCAGAAGCTGCAACAAGAGGCATCACCGAAGAACCAATAAGTTCTTGAGCGATCTCAGCAAATAAAATGAATTCTGTTGTTTTCGCATTTGGGTTGACAATGTGCCCTGGGTCAACGCCATGTACCATCACCCGATACCTGCCATAAGAATGAACAGAATTACTTCTTAATATTCAATTAGCATACTGAACGAAAAACCAATAGGGCTAATCGCTAATATTCAATCACTATGCCGAAGAACTATGAGCTAGCACAATATGAAAAGAACCACTTCTTAATATTCAATTAGCATACTGAACAAAAAACCAACAGGGCTAATCTCTAATATTCAATCACTATGCCGAAGAACTATGAGCTAGCACAATATGAAAAGAAGTGTATCGTGTGTCGGCTGCTGTGATACCGCATCTAGGACATCTATAAGCCTCCCCTTCACAAGCAGTAGCTCTCTTGCAAGAAGAACATGCTAAATACCACCATGGCTGCTCTGGAGCAAGGCTCTTGATAGCAATGGTAAGTTTCCCTACAGTCGGTAACTCATAGCATTTAATAATCAAGACATGTAGTATATTAAAAATATACACAAAGTAGGGTTATGAAGATCAAATGAGAGAAAGAGTATATACCAGCACGTCGTGGGGGTTAAGATCACATATATCGGCAACTGTAGCAGAAACAATCTGGCTTTGGACAGGGGTCTGACCGGTCCATTTAACAACATGTGGCACAACTACAAAACTACGTCATGGATATTGCAAGGTAAAGGTGTTTTTTTCTGAATGGTCACATTATATCATGATCATGAATAGAGCAATGAAAAAGGTTAACGAATCCAGAAGGAAGACTCAATCAGTTAATGCAAGATGCGCATATCACACAGCGTGGATATACTAAAAAAAGTAGTATAGTGGTTGTGATACATAGACATTATGAAGACAATCGGGACTGAGCGGAACAAAGTGCTGGCATAAAAAATAGTTAACAGAGCATGAAGTGAGCTTTGTATATACTATGGATATATTCTGTAGTCGAGAAAACACAAGACCTGGTCTGCAGAGCAGCAACTTCTGGGAGGGCAACATTTGTATACCACTTACAAATAGTACTTCCTTGGAGAGACAATTGGTCTGCAAATTTTAAAATTTTGTTTTTTTTTCAGATGACGTGTGGAACATAAAGGCAATACCAAACAAAACTAATAATTAAGGGTAACTGGGCAGATACATATAATCGAATAGAGGGTAAAAATGAAGGGCACGAACACCACTCACCATTGTGTATCTTTACTATTAATCCAACCAGCAGCAAGACAACCGGAACCCGGCGTGACTCAACCTGGATAGCATCAGCATCAAACTGGATCGCATGCGACCCCCATAGAGTGACCTCTGCGTTTTGGCTGTGAGAAGAACATCGTGATTTCTGAATATGCATTGACCATAGCAATACAATTTAACGTACAAATATATTTTATAGAAATAGGAAAGGAATGACATCTGTATCTGGTATTAGTTGTAGAAATATCGCTATCCTTAGAATAGCTCAGGCAATATAGTTTTATGCAGAGATACCTGCCATCCGTGATTTGAATGTTTCGTATCGGTTTCGGAACACATTTCACAGGAACCGTTTTAACATGCGAGATAGCCGTGACTACTCCTATAGTATCTGTACATTATTGATTATAAGAGCACAGGTCCTAACGTTAGAACAGTGAGCACAGCACCAAGTAACACACGTATAGCTGATAAGGAAAATTATTAGAGGAGAATACCTAATAAGAGTACTCTATCATTTGATTGATTTCTGAGGACATTAAATGGAACAGGCGCACGTGTATAGGCTGGGAATCTTTCTGGGACAGGAGATATCTCTTTTATTTTTGTGTGAGCAGTAAACTTACCAAAAGAGCACAATCAACAGGGCGATAATTCGGACGGGCATCAATGACTTCAAAATATTCCACATAGTAGACAGAACCTTCTTTCATTATTGGACTGAATTGTGATATATGACGTTCCGGAATTTGCGCGTCCATGGCATTAGACTGGGGAAAAAAGGATTGACCATGAGGTTAGCGGTGAGAACTGGTTGAGGAATTAACGAAAGAAATGGGTAATGTACTGAGGACCTATTCATCAAGGAAAATTAGATCAAGACGTAGCACCCTGCCAGGTTTGGCTTCGTCAATATACTCTGAGAAGTGAGTGGCTCTTACACAGATTTGCCAACGATGCGATTCCTGATTGATATCCTTTAGTAAAGTGTAGTCCATCTGCATAGAACGAAAAGGGAGATGAGTATTCGTGAACAAAAACAAGTTGTTTCAAAAGGATAAAATACTAAAGCAGATGATGACAGTAAAGAGCATCAATGAACATCATAAAGTCCACATACAACTGCGCCTATATAAATATGGTAATTGTGCAGAATGGCTCTGTCACAACTTACATGAAGCAATCAAAAGGAAGGAGCTATAAGTGCATGAGGTGTTATCTGGAAACAAGTACGATTATTATCGACATGCACACAAACATTACAGTACCAAACAAAGAAAGGAACAAGTAAACAATATGAGAGAGGTAATGTACATCATGTGACAGAGAAAGGATGTACAAGTAGTACTAAAGAAAAGGAAGGATTTCATGATAGACTATATTTTTGTAGACGAAGCAGTTGCGCCATCTTCGTCCTCTATCAATATTGCTAAGCCTTTTCTCGAAGTGGCTCTGGAAATAGCAACATAAAATTTCCCATGTGAAAACACCGGATTCCTCAAATAGACGCCTACTTTGCTGAGTGTCTGCCCTTGACATTTATTGATCGTCATTGCGTAGTAGAGCCTAACCGGAAACTGACGTCGTAGAAGAGTGAATGGCCATTTTGGGCTTGTTCCACTGAGAATAACACGTGGTATGCATACCATATCGCCGACTTGTGTCCCAGTCATGACTTTACCTTCTAAGATCCGATCACCAATTCTTGTTAGTATAAGGCGTATACCATTACATAGGCCAAGAGCTTGATTAATATTTCTAAGAAGGACAATAGGAGCACCGATCTTCAAAGATAATTTATGCTGCGTAAAATTGTTGATGGTGATCGAATTAAGGAATTCGGGTGGATACAAAATATCGATATCAACGGATTGTTCATGTGTGTTAGCAATTGCATCATAGCTTAGATAGTCCCTTACATCTCCTGGCAATTTGGCAAGCATAATGGTGTTCAATTCATCAACAATAGAGTTGAAAGGACAAACAATAGCACGTTGCGCTAAATATACAGGATTATCATAGTTACAAAGGAAGTCGTCTTATACAAAACCAAGTATTGCTGCAACTTTGTTCCCTTCAGGTCTCAGCAACAGATCATCTGGAATCTGAATCCATGATCGGTCTGAACTTCCCAGCTGGGTATAAGTTGGCACATGGCCCTCTCCCACATCAAGGACCCAACGGGCGAACTCATCCATCTCTTTTCTGGCTTCTGGAGATAAACCAGGATTTAGCAGCTGCATGTTCACAGTTAGGTACATGACATCGACAAACTTCCAGAGCAGAGACTTCATAATAGATGCTCCGACGACGTCAGCTCGTGTTCCGCCTTCGACAACAGGCAAAACTTGTCTAAAATCACCACCTAACAATAGCAGTTTGCCACCAAATGGCCTATCAGCGTTAATCAGATCATCATGAGAGAGGACATCACGAAGAGTACGATCAAGAGCTTCGAAACATAGTCTATGTGTCATGGGAACCTCGTCCCATAGGATTAAAGTAGATTTTCTAATCAACTCCCCGAGAATTGTCCCTCTCTGTATATTACACATGCTTCGGTCATCAACATCAACTGGAATATGGAATCTAGAATGAGCAGTTCGCCCTCCAAGCAATAGCAAAGCGGCCACCCCAGATGATGCTACAGCTAAGACTATCAGTCCTTGAGATCTAAGTCTTGCAATGATAGCGTTCCATAGAAATGTTTTCCTCGTCCCTCCATGGCCAGAGATAAAGCATAAGCATCTCTGATTTTGTAACATCTTGAACATCACGGTATCATATATAGAACATTGTTCATTGTTGAGTTTGGCATGCATGGAATTAGCCTGTACAGATAGTGCCTCTCTGTCGTAAGACAATTCTTCAAGGATCAATCTATTGCCAAGTTCGTCACTTTCGGTATCCGTTGGTACTGGTAGGTTATACAATGACATTGAGAGTCCGTTGCTGGAGAACATAGCCTCTAATTCTCTCAACAACCTATCTCGCAAAACAACATTAGGAGTGATATGATTCCTATTTTGAAGGCCGCAACGGATTTTATAGGCTATATCATCAGTTATGTACTTCCAGTATTTCTGAAATAAGAAATGAGGATCACCAACATGACAATAGACTAAGACCATCATAAATAGGTTCCTTAGTTGATATGTTGTCGCCCATATAATTGCTTCATCAAATAGAGCAGACCATTCAGTATCATCACCAACCAACCCACGTGCTTGGCATGCTTTACGATAGGTGCTATTTACAATACCTTGATACGTTCGAACATCTTCATAGCACAAGGCACCACGGACAACCATAAGTAACATTCTTAAGTAAAAAACTTCTCCAGAACTGGGATGAATATGACGTAATCTGCCTATCTTAGCCCTTCTTTTCCTGCTAGACCATGTCTTACGACCAGCGTCCCATGTCCATTTTGTGGGGAACTCACAGTATGTTAACTCTCTAGCAGCAATTGACCTTTGGTTAGCAGCAAACCATTTAGTTAGCATAGTCCTGCTTGAGTCAGGGTCTTCCACTATAACATCCAGAACAGCTTCCTCATGATATGTAAGGAGATTTGCATGCCCGGCATATGGACAAACAAACGTTCAACAAATGGTATCCTACCATGTATCTCAAACCCAAATATCCTCCAGTTTGCTTCGCATGAGGATAAGTACCGTGACTTAATATATTCAACAATCTCATCAGTCTCGGGATTCACGTCATCTGCACTACAACTCTCGGACTGGGAGAACGCACTCGAAGTGGGCGCAACATTACTCGAACCTATAAGACTGAAGTTTCTATTGCCTATATCGGCAGGCGTCTCACGAGCTACCTGGACCTTATCTCTGTGTCGAGCAATTGGCATGGCATCGGTTTGGGCACCAACCACATGTAGACCCATAGTGACACAGTCATGGCCCTTTGTGATATACTTGAAAAGATATTTCACAAGGTATGTCCTATTGCACCACTCGACATTTATGTGAGCTTGATATTTCATTAGGCAATGTAGGTTATGCGGGACCACCCATCTATTATCAAGCCTTACTCCATGCTTAACAACAAACCTACCGTCATCACGCCGATGATAAACAGGGAACCCGTCACGGTCAATCGATGTTTCAGAATGAAATGATTTGGGGTATCTCTTCGAGCAACGACCATTTTCATATATGGGCATTTATGATTAAGATCACCACACGCACCGTGGATCATGAATTCCTCCACAAGAGTGAAGCCCAGTGGATTAGTGGCAATGTCAGGCAATTCAACAGAAATAAAGCTATCGGCGAAAGAAAGTGAAGGATCGCTATCTTGGGTTGATAACCACACAAGTATATGGGCATGAGGAAGACCCCTCTTCTGGAACTCAACAGTATATACAACTGCGAGGGACAAAGAAAGGGAACAGAAATCTAAGCTGTGAGAAAAACATGAACAATACAAACGGGGAAAGAAAACAATAAAAGAGCTCGACCTGCACGTATAGGTCCAAACGTAGTCCCATCTTTAATATCAGCTATGAATTCACTCAACTTCATGTGATACACACGCGTAATCATATCATGACGGTCATGCACTTTCTGGCCCGGCTCAAAGCGTATCGCCTCAGCTATCTCTAGCCACTTAGTATTACATGTAAAAGTAATAAATAACTGTGGCGCACCGTAAGCTCGGCAAATCGCCATGGAGTCATGATAGTTCTGAATCATATATCTTTTTCCACCAGTAAAACTGGCTGTCAACATAGTTTTTATACCAACATCCTTGCCTACATTATTTCCTCTATAAACAGCATCTGATATACCCTGATAAGTTTCGGATCTAAGCCTATCCTGATTGAAGAAAAGAAAAGATAAATGGCTTGCTTCAACGCACGAATATGCATTAACATCAAGCTGATCAGAAAGCCTCCCACAACAAGTGTACTGATTCAGCTCACCGACACGGTAATGGCATTCGTAGCAATAGAACTCCAACATGGAAACATCTTCATGCCCACCTGGGTACTGACCATCAACCTCTCTCAACTTGATACCCAGATGGAATCCCTTATCACCATAAGGGAAGAGCAATGGATACTGTAAAGCCATAAGAGCAAGATGTACCGGCGAGATGTGACTAAACTGACCAGACCGTGATTGAACAATAAAATCAAACCTACAGGTTTGCACAGAGAAATCACCGACCACCAAAGCAGCCAATTCAGAGACTACCAGAAGGCTATAACGATGACCATCAGTCAGACGTGGGCCAATAAGTCTGATGGCAATGTCAGGAGCATTTGGCGACAACATTCTATCACGAGCAAGTCTGAACTGTTGGACAATGGGGTTGCAACAATCCAACATAGAGATAAGTGAAGATACAATAGCTGGATCAGGCTGTTCTCCAGCAAGGCCATACGAATCAAAGATATTTATACGATTTTGTAGCTCATTTGGTGTATCATAAACATATAGCTGGGCAAACTCAGGACAGTTACCGACGGTAGGCAGAAGAGAACCAATACGGTGATGCACCACACCATTAATTCGAAACACATAAGGCCCATCACCAGTATTAAGACTTTTATCGATCTTTACGCCAAGGGAGGCAAAAGCAAAAAGAGAATCATATTGTCTTATCATACGCATAAAACTCGCACATCTGGGGCCTTCATTAAAACAGATAAGGTTTCGTAACAGAGGAGGGAGTGGCTTATGTTGAGGCAAAGAGACCTTCCCTCCACGGCAACACAAGTTATAGACAATACGTCTTTGTGTATATGAACTATGACTACATAACCTCTCTTGATACCAAAACACCGCAGCGCACTTACTGCATGTATAGTTAGGACCACCATAATACGAACGTCCTGCATAGGTAGCTACATGGAAACCGTAGCAAGTATGGCTTATGCATCAGCAAAGGTGGCTCTAAGTAAGCTAAGGAACATAGCAAAAGACAGCAGAAACAAGAGAACCACGAAAAAAAGGTTACCTTTCAACAAAGCAATATATTCTGTAGGCAGAGAGCATGGAGCGTACATAGAAGGGCCACGTGGAACATACCCTACGAAATGTATCGGGAAAAGAAATCAGGAATACACAGAAACACCTTAGACAGAATATAAGGGCATCATGATAAGGTCACGCCATGAGAAAAGACAGAAAGAACAACCTTGTTTCGCAAGCATCCTAGAATCATTAATAGCATGTCTTTTAGCTCTATTCCTACGGGCAACAACTGATGATACAGATGAACATAAATGATCCCCTAAAAACAAATATGATAAGAGAACAACGAAAGTCCGAAAAGACGGATACTTAAGGGAATAAATATTTGAAGAGGTCATGAGGAGAGTACTGACTTAATAGACCTTTGTGCTGAGATACAGGATCAGAAACAGACGGTTAGCAGTCGAAAGATGGGCCAACCTCAGAGCGAAGGACCGGTTCTGCTACAAACAGTTTAAGCAACAAAGAAAGCGTACCTAATAAGAACAGGACAGCGTACATATAAGCCAGGTAAATTCGAGGAGGGCTAGAGGTCGAGCAAACATAACTATAGTCGGTTTCGTAGGATTGGAAAAAGATCTATCACGGATTGAACAGGGACCGAGGGATAACACGAGAACCGCTACACGGCAAGAGCAGGAGGTAAGGAACACTGTACAAAGCCGTACGCTGTGAAGGTCGAAGAGCACGAGTTAGATACAAAATAGATGACATTGCCAACGAAAAAGGCATACCTAAAAATGACGTATGGATGGGTAAGGGTGGCATCTGAGATGACACAGGGAGGATCTGCGGCTGCACAACATGACTGGCCGTCGTCGGCAAACGTTGATCATCTACCCCACAAAAATAAAGATAAAGACATGCCAAAAATAACAGAGCGGGAACACGACAATAATAACGGCGAACGAAGTATGTCTACCATAAGCACCGTGCATGGTAATTTGACCGGCTGAGTCAGCAACACAAACGTGTACCAAACAATAGCCTTTTCATGTAGGACCAAAGATACCACAACACAAAGCAAGCAGATAGGTAAAAGATCGACTGACGCACACAAAGAAACAACCATTTAGTATCTAGTCTAACACAAGAAAGTCAATATAAGAATGGCGGAACATCACCTTCGGACGGCAGCAATGAAGGCCTAACCCGGTATATACACGAGACCACCAATCAGCGACGAAACTTGCACGAAACAACAAAATTAGTAAGGAATGCAAAAGCCTCTCGGCACATAGAAAAATGACAGCATCACGTAGAACCATAGATATCATAGCACAAAGCAAGCAGATATAGGTAAAAGATCGGCTGACGCACACAAAGAAACAACCATTTAGTATCTAGCCTAACACAAGGAAGTCAATATAAGAATGGCGGAACATCACCTTCGGACGGCAACAATGGAGGCCTAACTTCAGCGCACGTTGGAGGCCGGCCAATCGGAAAACGGAAGCCTGCCTAGAAACAATAAAATTAGTAAGGAATGCAAAAGCCTCTTGGCACACAGAAAAACGGCAGTAAAAATAAAGCAACGGGGAAACAATAGGAGAGGAGGCGAAGCACAAAAGAACTGGCATTCTAGCAATCGAACGTGGTGCAGCGCGAGAGAAGCTTGCGGCCGACGTAGAACAGGGAAGCGCAACGGGAAGGACACGACACGAAAGGACAGTAAGAAAGAGCAAGACTAGTTCTACACAAAACAAATCGGCAGCAACAATAAAACACTGATGAAATAGGAGAAGGGAAACCTGCGCGAAAATAGCAAAATTAGTAACGAATGTAGGAGGCCTCTGGCACACAGGAAAATGGCAGAAAAATAAAGCAACGAGGAAACAATAAGAGAGGAGGCGAAGCACAAAAGAACTGGCATTGTAGCAACCGAAGGCGGCGCGAGAGCAGGTGTCTGGCGACATAGACCAGCGAAGCGCAGCGCGAAGGACACGTCACAAAGGGGCAATAAGAACAAAGAACGCAAGACTGGGCCGGCGATCAAAACCACGATTGGTCGACCACGGTTGAAATTACCACGAGCCGCGGCCCAAACCAGATGGGGAACAACGAGGGCACCAGAAGAAGCCGCATGAAGAAACACGAAACGAACGGCGAACAACAAAGCAGGATTAAGACGGTAGAATGGAGAGCGAGGCAGGAAAACTACAGGCGATCGAGCGCGGGCCGAAACCAGGACGGGTGAACTGCAACAGAAATCAGCATGGCCACAATCCAAACCAGATGGGGAATGAGGAGGGCAGCAGAAGAAGCCGCCCTTTCCCTGGAAGCGAACCGTGGACGCACTGCAGGACGGAGTCGGCGATACAAACAAGAAGAGGGCACCTCGGGGTGAGAACCAGGGCGAAATGGGCGAAGCCGTGAAGAGAATGAGAAGACGTTGCCTCGGGGGGAGGACCAAAAACGAAGTGGGCGAGGCGAGCTAATAGCGCACAGACTCCCGGCAAGGCGCGAACACGCGAGAAGCGAGCAGACGACAGGAACGCGCCGAGAAACGATAGCAACGGAAAACGCTGAGGCGTTATCAATCATTAGCGAGCGGCGAGGCGAAGGAGCGAGCGAGCGGGTGAGCAGATGGAAAGGTCGAGCGCCGGTATGGCCGAGCGACGACGAGCGTTTGGCGACCCAAGCGGCGACAAACAGCTCAATAGCGGAGGACACATGCGTATTTGCCATATGACCGCAAGACCATTCCGGAAGAAACAGCGATGTGGCATTCCTGGCCGGTCGTCGAATCTCTCCGGTTTATATAGAGTTATACATTTGCATTCTGTCATCACATGTGGACCTAGGGCCGTTCCTAACATTTCGGAGGCCTTAGCGCAAAACGAAAGTGAATGTCCCGGATAGGAATTGATATTTTAGATATCTCAATTCTGTTTAGGGCAGTTTCGGGTATTTTCATATCTAAAGCCTAATGTGAATCGATAACATGTGCGAACACTTTCATAAAATTGACATCCTACTATAATACTGTATGAACAAGGCTATACGTGCTAAACTTCTCTTACAAGTTGCAAGCAATAGATAACTTAAGGCCTCGCATGAAACTCGAGAAATTTACATATAGCTATATGAAATGAGTTGTTTTCTATGAAATTCATGCATTCTAAATATTCTCTAAAGAGTACGAAACTACATAAAAAAACATTTTTATGGGATTTTTGGGTTAGTCATGACATACAAGTAAGCAATCATCAGTCGACACTGAAAGCCCAAAACACCAACCTTTAACCAAAAAATTATTCATATTCTTCAACTGATAAGAAACTTTCTGTTAGTCACCAAACACAACCAACCGGTCACCATAGGCACTAGAAATCCAAATTACCACTCTTGAATCAAATGTTTTCTTCATATTCTTTAACCAAGGAATTCGAATATATAAAGAACCACCAATTGTCAAATTCTGTCTCAGCTTAATTAGCAAGTAGTAAGATGCAAGTGAGTTATGTCGAGCTAGCCATCGATCTTGTGATCAAGCATTCATTCGTTTAGTTTATTATGAATGCCAAATGCAGGTTTTTCCATATAATGAGTTGTCAAGTTGAGTACTTGGACTGGCTTAGACAAGTTTTCAATATTGTTGCTGGTGGTATAATTCTTTATTCTTGCTAGTGACTGCTTGGGAGTTGACGATATAGGACCATATCCTTATGTAATTCGTTTTGTACATCTAACCATGAGTGTGCACATTATATATGAGGTATGTATAAATAGGCTAGGCCCCTGGCTCTCGTGGGCCCTAGAAGAGCGTATTTGCTGCCCATGCCCTTGGCCAACCAAATGTGGACCACACTTGTCTTAGGCCTAGTTTGGGAGATCCATTCTTGACTGGGATCCCTATAGATAGGTCGAAATTTTTGACTAAAATCCTAGCTCATCCACCGAGATTCCGGTCGAAAATAGACTTTCCAAACAAGACCTTAAAACTTCCCTTGCTCATCTACAAGTTTTCCCGCTGATTAGTTACTGCTTTCTTCTTTGATATTATCCTTTATGCACTGTCTATACTACTCTGTTGTAAGCGAGGCTACTCTTACTATAAGATAGCCTAGTTAGAATCTTGCCACCTAGCAGTGGCGGAGCTAGAAAATTTTGAGAGCCTGGACGAGCGTGACTATGGCCATAAACACGAACAAGTCTATGTATATATCATACAAGCAAAATTAAGAACTTCAACAAGTTTTTTTATTAAAAACATAGTCCAATACACTTGTGAACGTTTATAAATAAAAACAAAGAAAGATGTGATAAGTACCTTAATATGACATTATAACGTTTCGACGATTCACTAATAACGATTCACTAATAAAGTACCTTAATATGACATTATAACGTTTCGTGGTCAAAAGCATGTCTCACATTTTCATTCTTATCTTTGTACCAATCTATCATCTCTAAAAAGTTTCCCTTATTTAAGGAAGTAGAAGATTCATCATGGCCACGAAAAGCCATGCCTTGTGCTATGAGAAATCTTGAACACTGTAGAGAAGAAGTTAATCTAAATTTATATAATTCCTCAGCTTCCTGATTTGCACTGGATAACTTATTTGACATACTTTGTCTTTGATTTTTGAAATCATCACAATGCTTGACACACTTATTATGAGCACTATTTACACTACCAACATGCTCAGGCAATGATTTATATGCATGTTTCGATTACTAAACCTGTTTTGTTGAACACATCAAAACCAAAATGTTCGCCCTTCAGGTTGCTTAAAGAGGAAGCAATAGAAGCAATATGCGCATCTCGAGACTCACTATATTCTATCCAATCATACTTATGATACCATGCTTGTGGCAGCTCTTGTACAATTTCCAAATTGTTTGCGAGGAAAATTCACAACAGGTTGGGTTGGTCCTTTCTGTATGTATGCCCTCCTAATTTGGTCTTGAATTTCAGGAGCATACTCATCTATTTGTTTCCTAAGAGCAGGATCACTTATGATTTCATCCAAATTAAACACACGGACAGCATTAGTATTATTTGGTTGTGCTCATGGACCTTGACCTTGTGGTTGTGCCACTTCAGCTTGTGCTTGTTGTTGCTGTAGAGTTAAACTTGCATCACTTGCAAGGCTTCTCTTATCAACCAAAAACCTACTCATTTCTGAAATTTTACAAATCAAATAATAATGTTTAGCTCTTATCAACATGGCATAATATACAATACACTAAAATATCAATATAAAATCAAAATACTTTAATACATTCTTCTAAAAAGTTTGCTAACGACCGGCTGGTTTTTTATTATGCCAAAGAAAGGATAGCATATTCTTTTTGCTAGCTTTAGTAGCTAGTAGCCTAGTACTAGTGCTGCTAGTCGTCTAGTCCATTATCTAGTCAACTAGTCCATAATCTAAATCTCCTATTGAGCTAGTGCTACTGCTTGCTAGTCCATTACGGCATTACTTAATTACCTCCCCAAACCAACCAGAAGCAGTACACCACTACACGCGGCGCAAAGTTGCTCGGTCCTTCCTCAGCACATGGGCACGACAGCCAAGCGCTCCCTCGATCCTTAGCACAGCTGCACAGACACACCACGCAGAACAGCCGAGCACTCCTTCCATCTTCAATCCTCACTTCCTCAACACCTCCACGCGACCAAGCGTCCAAGCCGGCGACGCCAAGACTCCCAGATCCAGTCCCAGGCGGCAAGCTCCACCTACTCCTGCAGCCCGCGGCCGCGTGGAGAGCCTCTGACCGCCGCCTCCTCGGCGAACCCATCCGACCACCTCTGCTGCGAGCCTCCATAGGTACGAGATTGCCGATTTGCCGTTCGCCCGGCCGGGTTGGTGATTTAGGAGAGAGATCGACGGGATCGCAGGAGCAAGATTGGGGATTTTAGGGATTTGGGGGATTTGCGATTTGGGGATTTGGAGATGGCCGTATGGGGATTTCAGGTCGAACGGTGACGAATACTCATACCAAGGGTACCCCAACGGCCCAGGGTGGCAAGCGGGCGCGTCGAGCCCGACTCAGGCGACAAGCCGTCCCCGGGCCCAACTCCGACCAAAGGGAGCAGCGGGGCCGCAAAAGGACGCTTGTCCCCGACCAGAGCGGGGCGAGCAATCCCGGCCAAGTGGGACGTCGACCCTCATCACAGGTCGGGCTCTCCTGAGCCCCTACCAAGCTAAGGCAACCTACACCAAGGGCCATGTGTCAGGCCTCCGCCGACTATTGGTCACGTGCCCCACGGACAGGATCGTTCGAGTGGCCGTGCAGGCGGTGGCCCCTTCCCAAGCGGCGCAAGGGTTGCCCAAGTCAAAACTCGATCCATCGACCAGTCACACGAAGCATGCGGGCGCTTTCTCCGAGGTAGCGCCCGGCAATGCCATAACATCAACACTGTTAGGTTCCCGGAGGCGGTCTGCTGTTTCCCAAGAAGCAATGGCTCTGTCAACAAACCTTCCAAACCCGGTGTGGGCGAGGCCGGACGGCGACCAATCACCAAGGCGGATGACTAGGGCTCCTAGTCTAGTTTTCTCCTTCCTTCCTTCCTTCTCCAGTTCTCGATGTATCCCCGCCCCTCCCGCCTATATAAAGGCGGGGCCCTCCGGAGAGAGGGAGAGAGAGCAGACCGGCGGATAGACACACGCACACACACGGGGACAACAAGAAACACTTTTGTGTTCAAACCCTCACTTGTAATCGTTGTGCAGCCTTCTGCACCAAAAGCAATACAACATCGCCACACAAACTGGAGTAGGGACATTCGGCCCGAACCAGTATACACCTTGGACTTTTGAGTCTAACCATTCAGGGAGAGGGAACGCGTGGCCCCTTAGACTTACAAATTTACTTGCCGGTGCTCGAAACGCCGACAAACGGGTTTGTGGGCTTTGGCACTTTGGCCCGCTCTGGCGCAGATATGATTAAAGCTGATGATACAAATATGCAACGGTGGATTTTCTAATTACCACACATGTGTTCTCAAAAAAGTATACTAGTTTCAATTTTATGACAGAATAATATGTTTGTGAATGATATTTTTGTCACGGTTCTATATCCAATGCGTCTGTAATGGCTCGTTGGCGTGTGACGAAGGCCCACTCGTCACGTTGGTTTGCACGGGAGGAGTCCGGGCGGCGGGACCGGCGCCTCGTGATGGCCGGAGGTTCCTATCTGACGATTTGGGAGCCGGGCGGCGCCCTGCCGGGAGCTGCCTCCGCCACTGCCACCTAGTCACCTTGCTACTTCTTTCACGCATTATTTCTACTATTATTTCTACTAGTGTCTTCACGTGTGGCTAGTGGTGCCACGAAAGTTCCATAACTCTGTTGCATAAAACTTAAGTTGGGATAATGGTGGATTCATAAACCTCCGCCATTCACCTCTATCCTATGAGACTACTCCATTGGCGTGCCTTTTTTAGCACTTTCTTTTTTTAGTTATTTATGTAACAGGATACTAATGGTGCATTTGGTTGGGTGAATGAGGAGGAACACGCAGGATGGTTGGGATAGATTTTGATATATGCGTTTAATTAAGTGTATAGAACATCTAATACGGGGCCAATTAGTACAGATTCAATAATATTCTTCAAATATGCTGTACCATCTCATACCTCCAAATTGGTCGAACCATCCAGTACCATTAGTGATAAAAGTTACCATACTAACCTCATCTCTTCAACCAAACATCATCCCATACCATTTCATCCAAGTAATCAAACACCCTCTCTGTACCATCTCATATCATCCCATTCATCTTATATCATCCCATCCCATCCATCTTGTACCATTCCATCCCATTCATCCCGTTCACCCAACCAAACACACCCTAAGGAGTGAAATCTACACTACTTTTTGAAGGAAGCCAACATCTTGGGAAAGTTAAGACCTGGTTGAAATGCAAGAACTTCGTACGGAATAATTTAATTTCTGCAGTAATTAGAAAAAAAACTCACATTTTAAATAGGGCCTAAGTTATATAAGTTTTAAGATGGAAAAAATGGGATGCTTAGCCCCTTAGGTCTTCTTTTTTTAAAAAAAGGCCATTTTGGATGTTAAATTTGAAAAAAATTACATCACAAATTTTATTTCACCACCTATGAAGTACCACAGTCCCAATTTTGGTTCTCGTCTTTTTTACTGAAAAAAATATGGGTTGTGTGGACCTAGACCGGTTAGGTATATAAGTAGAGCCTGGGTTTAACCCGGCCAAATGGCGGGCTGCCTCCCGATTAGGGTTTCAAATTTTTGTCAAGCTGACCGGATTTGCGAATTTTGCTCGTCTGCGTCTTTGGTTTGGAAAAGCATATCGCTCGGTTTACCGCTCAAGTTCAAATTCAAAAAATTTGAAAAAACTTATCCAAAAGTTCCATAAAATTAGTATTAATAGCTTTATAACTTTTGGTGTGTATTTTTTTTGAAAAACGAAGTTTAGAAAAAGTTCCCTAAAAGGATTTTTTCTTCTAAATTTTCAACTTGAAATTCGCTATTTTTCGAGCGGTTTTCGAACTTTTATTAATTTAGCTTTCTTTGTTTGACGATTTCAAATTCGTTTGAATTTCAAAAATAATTTTTTTTCGAATTTCGCATTGCTGTTTGACTAGGGCGCAGGAAGAGGAATGTCGACCTGGCGCTTAGCGCCCAACCCCATGTGTAGAGCTTCAATGCGTGTGACAGTTGGAGGCTGAAGGGTCGAGGCTCGGCGAGCTCGAGCCAACTGGGCGAGATCGGCCGAAACCCGCTTGTGCTTGGTGGTGCGCGTGGGCCAGACACGTCGGTACCCACCGGTGGTGGAGAATTTGATGGCTCTCGGTTCTTCCCAAGCAAGCCAAAGCGTGGCGCGGTGCTATCTTTGCCAGCGGCCTTCCCGGCCGGACGACCAGAGGCCAAGGCCACGTGCAGAACCTCCGGTGGTGGAGCGTCTTGCATTGTCGCGGCATCACGAGCCTCCGGCTCTCATCGCTCGAGCGCCACCTCGGTCGCCCGGACCGCGCCTTGCTCGGGCTGGATGGAGTGCAGCAAAGCGGCGATGAGCCACGAACAACCCGAGGACTTCGCGCCGGTGCGCGGCGCCTCGGCGGCGACTACGGCGTCCGTGCCACCCTCGAGCCTGAGAGGAAGCGGTGGGCGAAGCGGCCGTGGCGGGTAAATGCGGCGACCGCCGCGGCGGCCGCGACCCGGCCCGATGGCCCGGGGCCACGAGCTTTGTCGGGGATCCGCCATGCGGTTTCCTGCCAGTTAGGGCACCTACCAACATAGCCAAATACTGGGGCCCACGAACCCGATGTCTGGGTGGAAGATTACCGTCTCGCGTCTTGCGGCGGGAGGAGCTGCGGATGATCTCTTCATCATCCAATACCTCCCCATCTATTTCGCGGACTCGGCTCGAGCCTAGCTCGAGTACCTGCCCGCAAAAACCATCAGGAACTGGGCCGACTTGAAGAGCCTCTTCGTGGGCAACTTTCAGGGCACTTACAAGCGCCCCGGAAACTATTGGGACCTGAAGAGCTGCAAGCAGCAGCCGGGAGAAACCCTCCGGGATTACATTCGGCACTTCTCCCATCAGTGCAATGAGCTGCCCGACATCTCCGACACCGATGTCGTGGGGGTATTCATCTACGGCACCTCCTGCAAGGCCTTGGTGCACAAGCGAGGTGCGTTAAGCCCGGAACCACCAAACTTACGGACATCGCCACCAACCACGCCTCGTGAGGAGGTGTGGGGGCCATTCGAAGGGGAAAGGCCAAGCAAGAGCGGCCCCGGCAGGATCCCCCCCATTGCTCGGAGCAAGCGGGCGGCGCGGAAGCAGTCCGCGAGTCTAGGTGGTCGCGTTGTCAATCATACCTTAGCGACATCGCGCGCCCGGCCGTCGCGCGAAACCATTTCGAAGGCGATGGACGGCCGTGTCCACACCACGGGTTCCGTCAAGCACAATCTGGGGGCTGCGAGGTCTGAGATGCTTCTCTCGGCACCCCACGGCGCCACGGGGCAAAGGAAAGAAGCAAGCCCGGCCCACGGGCCGAGGAGAAAAGGCGGATCTGAGTTCCACTGAACCGACGGTGCCTCATGATCTTTGGCGGACCGGCGTGCTATGCGGAAAAAGCGCCGAAGCTTAAGCTTCGCCTTCCGCGAAGTCCACTGCAACTCGGTAGTCCCCAATTTCTTGGTGGTGGGTCCCGATCACTTCGATCGGATGACCACCCGACCGTCCACGACCCGGAAGATATCCTTTGGTGGTCGACCCCATCGTGGGGAAGAAGCGCCTCACGAAGGTGCTTATGGATGGCGGCAGTGGTCTCAACATCTTTTTTGTTGAGACACTCGACGCCATCAGGATCCCCCGCTTGAGTCTCCGACCGAGCAAGGTGCCCTTCCACGGCGTCATCCCAGGCCAGCAGGCCCACCCGCTCGGGCAGATCGATCTACCCATCACCTTTGGAGGACCGGGAAATTTCCGCACCGAGACCCTCACCTTTGAGGTCGTGGATTTCCTCGGATCCTACCATGCCATCCTGGGGAGGCCGTGATATGCCAAGTTCATTGCGGTCCCCAGCTATACCTATCTCAAGCTGAAGATGCCTGGCCCGTGAGGAGTCATCACCGTGGCCTCGTCTTTCGGCTTTCTTACAAGCTATGACGAAGCGATTCTGCGAGCTAAGCGTCGTGGTCATCGCCTCCGCCGAGCTCGCCGACCTCGGAGAAGCCTCGAGTCGCCCCGAATCTAGCAAGATGAGGCGGGATCCTCAAGTCCACCGAGAACACGAAGAAGGTCACGGTCGATCCCAAGGATCTGACCAAGGCCGTGCGGGTCGAACCACGCTCCCGCCAAATAGGAAAAGCGCTCGTCGACTTCCTCTGCGCCAACAATGGCGTCTTCGCATGGAGATCCTCCGACATGCGGGAATCCAGGAGTCGCGAGCACTCCTTGAGCATCAGACCGGGCTCGAGGCGGTGCCTAGCGCTTGTCTTGCGCCGGCGAAGAGAAGCGCTTGAGAATCATAGGGAGGAGATCGCCAAGCTTTTGGTGCGGGGTTTGTAAAGAAGTCGCCACCCGAGTGGCTCGCCAACCACGTACTTGTAAAAAGAAGAATGGGCAATAGAGAATGTCGTTGACTACACAAGTCTGAACAAGGCATGTCCCAAGGACCGTTCCTTTGCCCGCGTCGACCAAGTCGTTGACTCCACTGCGAGTCACGAAACCACATCCTTTTGGATGCCTACTCGGGCTATCACCGGATAGCGATGAAGGAGTTCGACCAACCGCGACTTCTTTCATTACCCCTTTTGGCTCCTTTTGCTCGTAACAATGCCGTTTGATGCAAAAGCGGGTGCTACATATCGGTATTGCATGCAAGCGTGTTTCAACGACCGGATCGGTAGTAACATCGAAGCATCGTCGGCGACATCGTCGTAAAAACTAGGAAGGCCGATGACCTCATCACCGACCTAGGAGAAACCTTTGCGAACCTCCGTGATTCGCCTAAAGCTCAACCCGACAAGTGCGTCTTGGGGTTCCCAGAAAGCTTCTCGGCTTCATCGTCTCGGCGTGGCATCGAGGCCAATCGGGAGAAGATCTCGGCGATCTGAGATGGGCCGATCGGCAACCTAAAGGGAGTCAAAGGCGGCGGGATGCCTTGCGGCCTTGGCCGTTCGTGTCTCGCCTCGGCGGCGGGATCTTTGCTCTGGTGCTCGAAATCAAACCGCCAGTTTGGACCGGGAGGCTCGGGAGGCCCTCACCGGCAGAAGGCCTTCGACCTCACCTCCGATCTGATCGCCCGGCACGAGGCGAACCATTGCTCCTCTACATTGCCGCCACGACCCAAGTCGTCGGTCGGCCCTTGTGGTGGAAACAGGCGGAAGAAGGCCGCGACTCAGGTACAGCGGCGATCTACTTTATCGGCGAGTGCTACGAGTCAAGGCTCGGTACCGCGGTGCGAGAAACTTGCTCTGCGGTGCTCATCGCAAAGAGAAGCTGGTCCATTACTTTGACCGGCACCTCGTCACCGTAGTAACCACCGCCACTCGGCGAGATCATCCACAACCGCGACGCCTCGGGAAGAATAGCCAAGTGGGCACTCGATCTCAACGGTCCACGACATATCGTCACGTTCCCGAGCAGCGATCAAGTCGCGAGCCACTGGCGACCGTCGCCGAGTGGACCCGGCTTCGGCGCCACCGGCTCGAAGACCAATCTTGGGCGATGTATTTGGCGGGTCTTACACCAAGAATGGCGTGGGCGCGGGAGTCGTCATCGTCTCCCCGCACGGGAACAAGCTCCAGTATGCCATTCGGCTGCTGTTCGACGCGACCAACAGCGTCGCCGAGTACGAGGCCCTCGTCAACGGACTCTGGATCGCTGCCGACCTCGGCGCTCGCCGACTCTACATCCATGGGGACTCCAAGCTTGTCGTCGACCAGGTCATGAAGGCTATGGAGCCCCGAGACGCCCGCATGACCGCGTACTGTCGAGAAGTACGCAAGCTCGAAGAACGGTTCAAAGGTTTCGAGCTTCACCATAGCTCTGAGCGCTACTAGCGGTGAGGCCGACTACGGCCAATCTCGCCTCCGGCGAGTCGATCCGCTTTGGGATTTTCGTTCGCGACCTTCCGCGACCTTAGTCGAGATGGACCCGGCAGCCGGCGGCCTCCGGGCACAGCGGTAGCGGCCCTCCGGCCGTGGCGGTCGGATGTAGAGCCGCCCGGGTCGGGCCGCGACGTGCTGACAACCGAATCCGACTGGAGGAGACCCTTTGTCGATCGCCTGACCGATGGGTCGCTCCCCAGCGACACAACTGAGGCCCGACGCCTCGCTCGTCGGGCGAAATCTTTCGTCTTGGTCGGGCCAGACCTATACAAAGGAGTCCCTCTGGAGTCCTCGGAGTGCGTCTGGCCAACCAAAGAAGCATTTCTTCTTTCGATATCCATGGCGGTGTCTGCGGCCACCATCTTTGCGCCTCGATCCACTGGTAGGAAAAGCCTTGAGCAAGGTTTCTATTGGCCGCCGCCATATCCGACGCCGGCGGATCGTGCGCTGCGAAGGATGCGAGTTCTTCGCCCGACAGATACATCTCCCGGCTCAGGCCTTACAGACGATCCCCATCACATGGCCGTTTGCGGTCTGGGGACTCGATCTGGTCGGGCCCTTCAAAAAGGCGCCCGGGGGCTTTACCCACCTCCTTGTCACGGTGGACAAATTCACCAAGTGAATAGAGGCTAAGTCGGTCGTAAGCATCACGTCGGTGCAGGCGGCCACCTTCTTCCATGACATTGTCTTTCGGTTCGGAGTCCCGAACTCCATTATCACCAACAATGGGACGCAGTTCACGGGGAAGGAGTTCCTCGAGTTTGCGACAACTTCAATATCCGCGTCGATTAGGCGGTGTAGCCCATCCGCAGACGAGCAGTCGGCGAGCAGCGCCAAGCGGCATGATCCTCCAAGGGCTCAAACCAAGGATCTTGATCGGTGAAGCAATTCGCGAGCGATGGGTGGCGAGCTACCCTCCGTCCTCTGGAGCCTCGAACCACACCAACTCGGGCGGCCGGGTTTACACGTTCTTCATGGTGTTGGTCTTGCGCCTATCTTGCCAGCAGACACGGAATCTGGCGCCCCAAGGTTACAAGCCTTGATGAGGCTCGGGGCTCGTCTCGCAACAAGGCGCCATCGACCACTTCGTCGAGCGCGGTGTAGCCGATACTGCGATCGGCTAGGTATTAACGACACTCTGGCGCTACCACGGTCGTCAAGTTCGAGCGATCCTTCAGCGTTGGCGACCTTGTCTGCGGCGGGTTCGAACCAACAAAGACAAGCACAAGCTCGGCGCCACAGGAAGGCCCCTTCACCGTCGTGGAGGTTCTCGGACTGGCACCTTCCGGCTCAGGGCGCGGACGGCCCGTCCTCTCCAACGCATGGAACATAGAAAAGTTAAAGCGATTCTATCCTAAGCTCTTTTCTTGTCCTTGCACGCCTTTTCCTTTTAGAGCACCCGGTCGCGTGCGATGCTCGGGGCTGTCGTTGGCACCTCGTGCGGGTCGCTTTTGGTCGGTAGCGCTAACATGGGTCGGTGACCCGACCGACCGAGGTCTCTCCCGCGGCAACCATCTTGACCAGTGCTCGGCCTCGCCCAGTGGCTATGGTTGCAGTAACGCCGTGGAAGAAAGAAGTACCCAAGCAGGCGACCTGCAGTGCATCGGGAACACTCCTTTCTCGCGCGAACGCAGCTAATTCACGCACTCATGTGGGTCGGTGACCCGATCGGCCACGAGGTCCTTCCCGAGCGGTAACCCTCTCGACCCAAGTGCTACGGTCTACGCCCCAGCGGCTATGGTTGCAAAGTAGCACTTTGCGGGCGAAGGAAGTGCCCGAGCGGAGCGACCTTTGGTCGATCAGGAACACTCCTATACCACACAAGTGCGCATGAATGCTGCTAAGCCAGAGTTCCTATCCTCACCCTTTCCTAGCAAACAGTCCGACCTACGCACAAACGACCCCCACGGTCCTTAAAGCTATGGTCGGACAAGTACTCAATAGCATAAAAGGGCAAGAGGCAGACCATAACTTACTAAAAGCTTTAAGATTATTTGCATAAAATAGTCTTTTTACAATCAGAAGGGATATGCCTAATCTTCTCTCTGCTCTTTGTGGAGGATGCTCTGCGGCGGTATGTGACCGGCGATCTCCCGAGCATGTGGCTCGACCTGAAGCTCGAGCCTATCCACCTCTTCGTCCGTCCGGTTCCCAGCAACCCCGCTGCTCACCACCGTAAGGTCAATGCCGTCATAATAGGAGACGGTGTTGACCGGCCTCAAAAACCCAGCGCAGCGCCTTCGCCTACCGCGCTCTCGACGTGCCCCGGCACTTGGGCTAGCGCGATGGCGAGCGAGCTCTGGCCCTGCACGGCTCCGAGCACTCGGTCGCAGACATCCTGGCCGACCCTCCGAAGGGCCTCCAGCTCTGCGGCCAGCTCGGATCGACCTCCCGGAACGCTGCCAACGCCACATCCCGGGCCGTGACCGCCGCGTCACGGGCCTCCAGAGCGTCTCTCCGCGCCTCTGCAGCGCAACTGAGATTTTTCTGCAGCTCTACAGATCGGGGTAGCGTCATAAAGCACGTTCTACTGAGCAATCGCAAAATTAACTAAAGGACCAGGACTCTTACCAGCCGCAGAACTCGTCAGGTCGCGGAGGTCGACCTCCGTTTTGGTTAGCTCCCTCGGGCGGCAGCGCGCTCGCCGCGCCCGGCTCGGCGCCCTACGAGCTTAGTCGGCTCGCCACGGCGGGCCGCCTCCGGCCGTCGCGGTCGCCTCGGTGCTTCGGCCATGTCCTTGGCGTCGCTTCGCCCGCGCGGGGGTCTCGAGCTCGCCACCGCGCCCGCCGAGGGGCCCAGATTCGCTGGCGCTTGTCGACGAGGGCTGGGCGGACCGAGCCAGCTCTTGACGGGCCTCCTCCGCTGCCTTCTGCTCGCGGCCCAAGGCCACCCGAGCGTCGTGTAGCTCGGGGCGCAGCCGATCGCGATCTTCCTCGGCGGCCAACCTCTGGCCATGCAGACCCTTGATAAACTGTGATTTCTCCCCCGAGCGGGCACGCAAGCGCTGCGAGACACAACACTCCATTAGCTCGCGACGAATCCGTCAAAAGCTACAAAAACCATGTTTTGGTCGACTTACCAGGCCAACCGGGAGAATCTCGTCGGAAACCACGCCCAGCACTCCACTAGAGCACTCGAGAGCGAGGGCCAGATCCTCCTGGATCCGCTTCGTCTCGGCCACTATACGCTTGACACCGTCCCGGAAGACGCCCCACTCACGGTTTTTCGCCGGGTTGTCCATCGAGATGGTCGGCCCGCCGATCGGCGTCCCCAACCGAAGCGGCTGGCTGCGGCGGTGGCGAGCCGCTTGGGTCGGCCCCAGCAGTCTGCGCCTGAGGGAGGTCAACCGGCGCCTCCCCCTGCGGCTCCGGGAGGACCACCTCCGATCCTTGGATCACCTCCGTCTGGTCCCTGGGCGGCGGCCTCACCATCACTTCGGAGAGCCAGGCCGCGCTGCCGGCGGCTCCCGTGGTGGCGGCGGCGGCTCGGACCAACCTCCTCGACCAAGGAGGAGGCGCGTCTCGCCAAGCGGTCGGGGCCCCGCTCTCATTTCACTCCGCTTGCGGCGTTTCGACCCGGCCGGATCGGCCAAGCGTCTCTTCCTCGATCGTGCCACGCCGTACGCCGCCGTCGCGCCGATCTTTGAAGTTGGGGTCCGCGATCGCGACCGCCCGAATAAGCGCCTTGCCGCGCCGTGAGCGATCAATAAATTGCTCGGGCAACCTAGTTCTGAAAAGTTTTAAGGAGGTACTTCTGCGTCGATCGGACCTTGGCGGCCGTGCTTTTTTTTCGTCGGCCCTTCTCGCGGGGCGAGTCGACCCTCCGCTTCCCGAAGATGACTCCGCTGGAACATCTCCGCTTGAACCGCGGCGGGCGGCGCGCCGGCGTCATCGCGCCAGCCGCCCGCACCCTCGCTCGGGTTGCCACCGGTCGGCAAGTCGGGGAAGACCCAGATGCAGGTCTCTGTCTTGCCCCCATTGCTGTCGTCGTCGGTCGACCCCACGGTGATGGTCTCGAGATCGTCTTCGTCGCGCGCGCCCTCGCCGCGCCTCCTCCCTCTTCCTCCTCGTCTCCTCCTTGCGCTTTTCGCGCGGCCTCCACTGCGCGAGCTTCATGGGCCTCCTACTGAGCTCTTTCTCCCCGTGACAGCCGGAGATCGACCAACAAGCCCACAGGGAACACGGATCGTGAGTTGGGTGTCGCCAAGCACAGGGAAGGCCACAAGAAAGAGAAGGAAAAGGGTACAACCGGCTTACCAGATTTGGCAGGTTCCGGGCGGAGAACGGCTCGGGGTGGCTGACCACCGCCTCGGTCACGCTTCCACCCGTGATGGTGGACACCCGCGCCCCGACCTCCGACTGGGGGAGCTCCTCCTCCAGCATCCTCGTCGGGTCGGACCGCCCCCCGAACCGGAACATGGGGTACGGCCGATCCATCAGCGGTTGCACGCGCATCTCCATGAACGCGCGAACAACAACATCGCCGGTCAGACCTCGCCCCTTTTGGGTCTTGATCCGGTCGATTATTTCCTCCACCTGGCTCCTCTCCTTCCGTTCGGCGCCCCAGCCCCACTCGGGCTTTACCTCGGGAAGCCGACCGGTGTAAACGAGCGCTTTCCCAAGTTCTCGGCATAGAGCCACTCGAATGCCACCCCGGTTGGGCGGCGGTAGCTTCACGTCGATATAGTCCGTTCTGCGCCCAGCGCGCAATTGAGAAAACTACCGCGATGGCGGCGGCGCGTCAGGGCTTGTCCTTCCTCGGCGGGCTGGAAGAAGTGCCTCCACGGCGCCCAATGGGGTTCAATCCCGGAAGGCCTCGCATAAGCGTGATGAAACGGCGATGTGGAGGACCCGTTGGGGTTGAGGTGGTGGACCTCCGCCTTGTAATGGTGCGAGGCCGCGCGCGAGCAGGTGCGTGAAGCCCGAACCAGCGCTCATAAAGCGAGGCGGGCACGACGACCTCGCCGTCCCCGCGTGGCGAGGCGGCGACACTGATGGCACCCTCCACCGAGATGGCTGCGAGGCGGGAACCCCTTCTTCACCAACCCGGTCTTGGGTGATGCGGATGGAACACGCGGGCCACGACATCTCGAAGGAAGCTGCGAAAAGGTGAAGGGAGAAAGTTGGAGGTTCTCTTTACGGCTTTGTTTGTTTTCTTTCTTGTCTCGAACAGCGCGGGAAGGCGTGGAAAGCAAAAGCGGGAGGTTTGCACGAATGCCGCCGCACCCTATTTATAAAAGCTGAACGGGCGCCAGCTGAACAGACACCCCCTCGGGTGAAGCGTCGCGCCCGCCCTCGTCTGCCGCAGCTCTTGGCGGTGTCGGTAGAACCGTTACTGGTAACTCCCGGTTTCCAATTCCTCTCTGCATTTAATCCTCACAGGAGCCAAAAAGGCACCGCCTCGGGGCGGCGTCTGTGACCCCGATCTCGCCGGGCGGGGCAGGCTGCTCAAGCAGCGTGCGAGGCCCACGGCAGCTGCGGCCCAAATGGCGAGGAGTTCAAGACTCACGCTAGGGCCCCGGCCAGTGTGGGGTTCTAAAGGCGATCCACCAAGTGGGCATAAGACCGCCCGGCGAAAAATTGAGCGAGGGCGAGTACGAGGCGAGCCAGTGGGCCTCGGTTAGGGCAGCTAAAGGTCAATCGTCTTAACTTCGTGTCAGAGATCATACTTCACACTCTCATGGAGCCCATCAATGGGTGACAGCCAGCTGTGCTCTGGGTCGGCGGACGACCTAGGGTCCGATACGGGATCGAGTAAAGAAAGGTTTTTCATGGGTCGCCCCACAGCGGGCCAGGACACCTTACTCTGGGATCGTCCGCTCGGAAGGGTCCCCCTTGGGAGGGACCTCCCAGGACCCACTCGAACTACCCGTTATTAGCTTCACGAGCACGGCGTTCAAACCAACGCGGGTAAACGCGCGTCGCTCACCCCCTCCAGGTCCCACACCTGCGGACGGGGTGTACACGTGGGATAGACAGCGGCCGCTCCTCTCGCAGCTACCCTCGCCGGACGAGGACTCGGGAGGGACGCCCACCGTCAAGCTACGACGTTAAACGAGCACTCGGGCACCAGAACCTCCCGAGAGGCATCTGGTCGTCCCAGCCGACCGAGGCCGCGTCTAGTCACGACGTTAAAACGAGCACCCGAAGCCTCCCGACAAACATTTGTGACTACGAGAAAGGCGTCCGACTGCTCGCGCACAAAAAGAGCGATCTTCCACCGGCTGCCAAATCCCGAGGGCCGGGTTAGTTGGGAAAAACGTCCAAGACAAGCTCATCACAAAGACACAAACAGTCACAAAGGAAAGGAAAATTTTATTATTGGCCTTACAGGCTGGAGCTTTACAATGCTACATAAGGTGGCCAACAGGCTCAAACACTACACAACGCTACGCAAAGCTACATAATATGGTGGAGCTATCTCAACACCAAGCACTATATTACGATTTTCGGATCGCGCCCGATCTTTGCAAGATTGGCGGCTACGTGGCGCGCACCTACGCCATCGCCTCCAAAGGACCTCCCTCACCTCGAAGAGCCTCGGAGCAACCTCGAGCAACGCGTCGACCGCAGCAATGTCGCGGGCCACGGCCTCCTCCTCCTCAGAGTTTGGCCATCGCTTTGATCATGCTCGGCCCGAGCTCGGCCAAGGATCTTCTTTCTCCACCTCGCCCTCATCACCGGTGAAGATCGTGGTGCCTCAAGCCATTAGGGATTTCAAGAAAGAAGACTGTTGGGATGGGGACAACCGTTCAAGCAAGCGGTGGTGCCCTATATACCGGAGGAAGGAAGATCAAGCGACTCGCATAAATGTCAAGTGCGAGAAAAGCGGCGCCCTTGGCACGGTCGGCGGCGGAGAAGACGAATGGTCACGACGTACCAAGCCATGCGGGGCGCGTGCAGCGAAGCAATTAAAAGCTTCCGGCGGTTCGAATGCCTTTGGCAACTCTTAAGCGTGCGCCGGATGCGCTAGAAACACAACCGAGCTCAACCCGGCCGTGTCAGCGAACTCGCTCGGGGTTCGAGGCTCTTGGCGAATACTCATACGGGGTACCCAGCGGCCCAGGATGGCAAGCGGGCGCGTCAAGCCCGACTCAGGCGACAAGCCGTCCCGGGCCCAACTCCGACCAAAGGGAGCGGTGGGGCGCAAAGGCGCTTGTCCCCGACCGAGGCCAGGCGAGCAATCCCGACCAAGTGGGGCGTCGACCCTCGTCCGCAGTCGGGCTCTCTGAGCCCAGACCAAGCTAAGGCAACCTACACCAAGGGCCATGTGTCGCCTCCGCCGACTATTGGCCACGTGCCTGACGCGAGATCGTTCGAGTGGCCGTGCAGGCGGTGGCCCCTTCCTAAGCGACACAAGGGTTGCCCAAGTCAAAACTCGATCCATCGATCGATCACACACGAAGCATGCGGACGCGCTTTCTCCGAGTAGCGGCAGGTAACGCCGCAACATCGGCCTGTCGAGTTTCGAGGCGGTGCGCTGTTTCCCAAGGAAGCGCGAATCGCTCTGCTTTCACAAACCTACCAAACCCGGTGTGGCGGCGGGACGGCGACCAATCACCAAGGCGAAGGACTAGGGCTCCTAGTCTAGTTTTCTCCTTCCTTCCTTCCTTCTCCCGATTCTCGATGTATTACGCCCCTCCCGCCTATATAAAGGGGCGGGGCCCTCCGAGAGAGAGGAGGAGATGACAATGCCGAGCGGATAGACACACGCACACACACGGGACAACAAGAAACACTCTTGTGTTCAAGCGCTCACTTGTAATCATTTATGCGACCTTCTCGCACCAAAAGCAATACAACATCGCCATCTGAATGGAGTAGGGACATTCGGCCGAACCAAGTATACACCTTGGACTTTTGAGTCTAACCATTCGGGAGAGGCAGCGTGGCCCCTTAGACTTACAAATTTACTTAGGTGCTCAAAGCGCCGACAAAGCGGGTTTGTGGGCTTTGGCACTTTGGCCCTTCTGGCCTTGAGATATGATTAAAGCTGATGATACAAATATGCAATGGTGAATTTTCTAATTACCACACATGTGTTCTCAAAAAAGTATACTAGTTTCAATTTTATGACAGAAATAAGATGTTTGTGAATGATATTTTTGTCATGGTTCTATATCCAATGCGTCTGTAATGGCTCGTTGGCGTGTGACGAAGGCCCACTCGTCACGTCGGTTTGCACGGGAGGAGTCCAGGACGGCAGGGCCGACGCCTCCGGCGGTGACCAGAGGTTCCTATCGACGTATTTGGGGCCCGGCAGCGCCCCTGCCGGGGCTGCCTCATTGCTGCCACCTAGTCACCTTGCTACTTCTTTCACGCATTATTTCTACTAGTATCTTCACGTGTGGCTAGTGGTGCCACGAAAGTTCCATAACTCTGTTGCATAAAACTTAAGTTGGGATAATGGTGGATTCATAAACCTCCGCCATTCACCTCTATCCTATGAGACTACTCCATTGGCGTGCCTTTTTTAGCACTTTCTTTTTTTAGTTATTTATGTAACAGGATACTAATGGTGCATTTGGTTGGGTGAATGAGGAGGAACCTACACGGGATGGTTCAGGATAGATTTTGATATATGCGTTTGATTAAGTGTATAGAACATCTAATACGGGACAGTGGTACAGATTCCAATAATATTCTTCAAATATGCTGTACCATCTCATACCTCCAAATTGGTCGAACCATCCAGTACCATTAGTGATAAAAGTTACCATACTAACCTCATCTCTTCAACCAAACATCATCCCATACCATTTCATCCAAGTAATCAAACACCCTCTCTGTACCATCTCATATCATCCCATTCATCTTATATCATCCCATCCCATCTATCTTGTACCATTCCATCCCATTCATCCCGTTCACCCAACCAAACACACCCTAAGGAGTGAAATCTACACTACTTTTTGAAGGAAGCCAACATCTTGGCAAAGTTAAGACCTGGTTGAAATGCAAGAACTTCGTACGGAATAATTTAATTTCTGCAGTAATTAGAAAAAATCTCACATTTTGAATAGAGCCTAAGTTATATAAGTTTTAAGATGGAAAAAATGGGATGCTTAGCCCCTTAGGTCTTCTTTTAAAAAAAAGGCCATTTTGGATGTTAAATTTGAAAAAAATTACATCACAAATTTTATTTCACCACCTATGAAGTACCGCAGTCCCAATTTTGGTTCTCGTCTTTTTTACTGAAAAAATATGGGTTGTGTGGACCTAGACTGGTTAGGTATATAAGTCGGGCCTGGGTTTAACCCGGCCAAATGGCGGGCTGCCTCCCGATTAGGGTTTCAAATTTTTGTCGAAAACTGTTCGGATTTCGCGAATTTTGCTCGTACCGTGCTGGTTTGGAAAAGCATATCGCTCGGTTTACCGCTCAAGTTCAAATTCAAAAAATTTGAAAAAACTTATCCAAAAGTTCCGTAAAATTAGTATTACTAGCTTTATAACTTTTGGTGTGTATTTTTTTTGAAAAACGAAGTTTAGAAAAAGTTCCCTAAAATGATTTTTTTCTTCTAAATTTTCAACTTGAAATTCGCTATTTTTCAAGCGGTTTTCGAACTTTTATTCGAATTTCACTTTGCTGTTTGACCAGATTTTAAATTCGTTTGAACTTCAAAAATAATTTTTTTTTATGAATTTCGTTCAATTTTTTTTTATAAATTTCGATACAATTAACTCGTTGAAAACAGAGATCAAAACAGTAAAGTGTTTACCTGCTCCCGACGCACCATCCGATCCGCGCCCCACCGCAAAATCTGATCCCACCCGTCCACCGCCCACCCGATGCAGCATATAGATATCCCAAAAGCAGTAAAAGAGGGGGAAAAGAAACCTAAAATTCCCCACCAAAGCCCAGCGACTCGCGGCGCCTCTCCCCCGATCGATCGAAGCTCTTACACAGCAGCGGGAAAAGAAAGACCCCATTAAACCCCAGCAAAAGCGAGCGGAGGAAATAATCGACCGTTGCCGCGCTCCGATTTGAACCGGGAGGGGAAGCCTCACCGCCCCGCCTCGCCTGAGCCGCCGCCTCGCGCGACTGGGAGGCGGCGCGCCGCGAAACCCTAGCGATGGCGGCCTCCTTGGACGCGGCCCCTCCCCCGCCCACCGTGGGCCCCGAGGTGGCTGGCTGCAGCGCGGCGGAGCAGGCCAGGACGCTCATCGGCGCGCTCAACCTGCTCTCCCGCAACCTCCCGCTTCCCCCCGCCGTGCTCCAGGCCGTCTCGTCCATCTACCACGACGGCGACGCGGGGGAAGGAGAAGTGGAGAAGGAAGGGGTCGACGACGAGCTGGCGGTCGGGGATGGTGGCGGCGAGGGCGGAGAGGGGGAACCCGCGGACGCCGGCGGTGCGGCCGAGGTGAGTGCGGGCGCTTCTTCGATTTTTGCGGTGCTTTCCCCCTTTGGTCGGGTGCTCCGGCGTCGTGTACTAGAATAATGCTCTCTGTGATGCTGGGGGTTGGTTTGGTGCGGGGTGCGCTTAGGGTTTGTAGAATTGGCGAGATGTAGCTAGGCTGCTAGGGTTTCCCTAATATTGTGGGGTTCGGGTGCGATTCGTGCTGGAGATTGTGGATTGGACTTGGAACGCATGTTTTGGTGTGCAATTGGGAGCATTAGCTTTCGCGGTTTGCACTGGGACAGCTGCAGCTGCTCCTGTGCGAGATTTTGTGAATTTCTCCGGCTGCTAAGGTCTCGGTTTTCACTGTGTGAAGATATGGTTAGGACATATTGGCCTGATTATTCTGGAGCTGACAAAGTTGGTGCTAGATTTAGCTGGTTTGTGGTTCGGATGAGATGACTTGAGGGATAATGAATGTTTGGACATTGCGTATTTTCTGATGACATACCAGGGACTAGTGATGATGAGGTGGAATCAGCAAAGTTTAGCGTCTATTTCAAAATGTATTTACGTAGGGTTTCCATGTTGATTATTTCTTGGTGAGGCCAGGACGATTTGTGTATATGGTTATATGTGCCAAAATGAGCCCTCTTATGAGAGTTTGTTGTTGTAGATGTGAACTAGGTTTGAAATAGTCCAGTGTTTGCTTTGGGCTGTTTGATATTTGGGTGCGGATCCATGAAATTGAAAACATTTGCCTATAGTTGTCACGGCGTCGCCTAGTCGTCGCGGTGGCTGGAGGGGGACGCCAGGGTGGCTCACCTTGACTGGAGCGGAGGCGGTGCTCGGCGAGGGGCCATCGACGACAGAGGAAGCAAGTGGCGGGCGGCGCTCGGCGATGGAGTAGGTCCGTCGGCCTCGGGCGGTGACAGAGCAGGCCCCTCGAGGCTTGAGCGGTGACGGAGGAGGCGGGCGTTTGAGGGCCCCTCGGGCAGCGAGCCGGCAACGGAGGGAGTGAGGTGCGCGCGGCCATCTTCCGCCCTCCCTGATCTTCCGCCGCCGTTTTCGCCCCTCTCTGGCCATCTTCTGCTGCCGTTCTTCCGCCAGGTTAGTGCTGCTCTGCCGCCGCCGCCCCTCTTCGTGACTTCTACCGCTGCTGGCACTGCTGCTTGATGTTGCTGCTCTGTTTGTTTCTTGCTGCTTGCTTGCTGTCGCCGCTGCTCATACACCGTCGCTGATCTGCTGCTGTCGCCGCCACTGCTGCTGCTTGCTGATGTTGCCACCGCTGCTGCTGCTTGCTGAGGCTGCTGCTTGCTGATGTTGCCACCGCTGCTGCTGCTTGCTGAGGCTGCTGCTGCTGATGCTTGCTAATACTGCTGTTGATGCTGCTTCTTCTTCATCGTCTAATCATCGCCTAGGCCCGCCTAGGCGGCCAGGCGCTTCGGGCTCGCCGCGCCTAGCCGGACCGCCGTGACAACTATGCATTAGCCATAATTTCTAATATTAGCTTTTGATAAGACAAACTGTCATAATAAACCAGGGTTACTTTGCGTCAGCGCTGGATGAAACAATCAGATATTTTGCTCATCTTGCTGGTTCCTTTGTGTTGAGTTGTTTGCTGATGATTTTGTTGTTAGTGATGTAGTTGTAAAGTACCATACAGCCATTTTGATAATTGGGGTAGAAGAGCTTACTTCTTCCCCGTTTTGGTTTTGGTCTAGGTGAAGTGCTTGTTAATATGCTTTTTACTGGCCTGTTCCTATGTGTTTTAACTGATAGTAAATCTGTTACCTTATAGGGAGTTACATTGGTTCAAGAGCTTGAAGATGCCATATTTATGAATCAAAGAACGCACATGTCTTACTCAGAATTGACCACTCTGAAAGAAGGACGCTTCAATACCTCCATCCAGCATCGGCTAGCTGAACTCGAAGGTCATATATTAACTCCTTCAATATTTTGTTACCTGACTGATTCTCGAGTTACATTACTTTTTTATGATGGTCCCTGGCCTGACCTTGGTCCTAGGCCTTTTTGGGTGGGTTCTGGGGCTTTGGTAAGTTTGGTTTTCGAAAAGAAGTTGAATTTGCATTTCACCTCCTGTAGACATCAAGTGGCATTGTTGTGTTTGATTTTCTTAGAATCCTATGTGCACTTTCCTATTGACATCAGATGTTCAAAACTTATTCTTAGCATCTATTGCACAAATAGGATGCTATCCACTTCTTATTGGATATTGAGCATACGTCAAATACAATTTGCCTGCACTTGCATTTTGTTGGCAGCTTCTTTACTGCTTGGCTTCTCTAAAACTTGTTTAATTGTTTAACCAGTTATGTACACCAGTGGCAATCTCATTTATTTTTATATATCAGGGTTACCATCTACCAGGGGTGAAGATTTGCAAATGAAGTGTTTACTTGAACTGTATGGGCTAAAGGTAAAATTTGATATCTATTGGCACCAAGGATTACTTTGCAGGCATTGTTTTGCCCTGCTGTATATATGTTTCCAGTTCTTGGTGGCTGCTTTCTTTTTTGCCGTGACCATCTTAATAGTTGTGCAGGTAATGGTTGTGCAACTGATAAATGTTGCAATAGCGAGCTGAAATATGTTGGCTATATATATCACAATGCTGGCTTGTTATTCTGTCAAACAGTATATATATAGGAAAATGGTTCCATTTTCCCGGGAGTACGTACTCCCACCTTGCATATACTGCTTAAACAAAAAATTTATAACTTGTTGATCCTTTTGAGCATTCTCTAATAATGATTATAAGATACTCCAAAGTGAGTTCCATGAAAAATTTCTGCAAAATCCATTTTTATAGCATAATTTGTGTATATACTCATTTTACATATGAAAAAAAGATATATAGCAAAGATAAAGGGCTCAGATGAAATTTTTTCAACCATGCCGCATTGGAGTATCTTAGAACTAGTATCTAAATATACTGGAAGCACTAATTTGCGCGTGTGCGTAGATTAGTTGTTCGACACGCTGGCTGTAACCATCCACGTACGCCCGCTTCATGTGTTGACTAAGCCAATCAGCCAACCAACTAATAAATGCATTTCCTTGTTTGTACAAGAACCTTTGTTTTTTTTGTTTTAGCATAACTTTTCATTGGCAGCTCTGATTCACGAACGGTATTCACTAGTAGCTTACTGACGATGAGAGGAACATAATGATATAAGTCTCGTCAATAAACAATTATTTTGCTGTCCGGTGATAGATTTTACTATCCGTATAGATAGATTTTACTATCTATACATATAGGTTTTACTATCATACAGAGGGTTCAGTACCTGTGGTCTGTTTCGTAGTAAAAGCTTACAATATATGGATAGTAAAATCTATATAGATGACGATAAAATCGATATAGATGGATAGTAAAATATATACTATCATGCTAGAGGGTTACAACATATAGATAGTAAAATTTATACTATCATGCCAGAGAAAATAACGTGTATTGATAAGCAAAATCTATACTATCAGGAGGGAGGGAGGGAGTTTTGCACCAGGTATTAGTCCACCAATTGATTATACTCCCACCTTTTGACGAAATCCGGAATCTACTCAGCTAATTAAGGTTGGTTAGGTTGACTACCGCAACATTGTCGTATTTAGAGGAGCTTTGGGGCTCGAGTGGTCTTCCTCGTCGAACAGACCCGAGCCTGGCCGGCTATTGACCATTGCTATGTGTTGGATCGACGCCGGTTGAAATTGAATAATCAAAGCCAAGACAAGCCAAATCCAATCCGATTCTGCTGTTGTAATAAGAACGTACCCTGCAGTTGAAATCTCTGTTGCAAAAGCAACATGCGAGACTAGACTATATATGGGGGATCCGATTCAATGTTGTGCTTGCCGTTCCTTTGTTTCTTTTCTTTCTAGAACAGCTAGGGAGTGCCACTTGGATTTCCTCTGCATGCATGCTTGCTTAGTATACTTAGTATATGGATAGTATAGATTTTACTATCCATACATTGTAAGCTTTTACTACTAAACATACCCTCTATATGATAGTAAAATATATATATATATATGGATAGTAAAATCCATCTATACGGATAGTAAAATCTATCACCGAAAAGCAAAATGGTGAGTCTGATCGTTGATAGTAAATGGTGACTTACTAGTTAGTCAGTCATGCGTGCATCCAGACCGATCGTTGATCTTTGATAGATTTCGTCATCCACGCATGTAGCTGGCAAGGTCTACTCTCTGCGCGCAGTTAGCAATGAATGAAGTTAGCTAGTCAATAATCTACACACGCTTCCTGAAGAATGTTAATTTGTTGTGACCTATCTGTACGTGCATAAGCCACACGTACATGTCACAAAACCGGCATACACGCTCGCTCGCTCGTTGATGCGTGGGGGCCCGTGTGCTGCTCGGATGGCAAGATGAATCCAAGCAAAGCTATATGACCAAACTGGAGATGGGGTCATGGCCAACACTGCTAACACAAACATACCAGCAGCTCACTTGTATAGATGTGCCTGTCGAAAGTTAATTGGTTATGTTACTTGTGTACTAGCACTAAGCCAGTTAGTTGTGTCGCATATTTCATATTTGCAAAGCTACCTGCAGCCTTCATGTTCCGAAGAACACGTCTGGCTCATGGCTCTTGTGAATCCGTTGATTATTAAGGATCCAACAAAGTTATTGTCCGTATATATAGATTTTACTATTATACAGTAGTAAATTGATATTCATTTGGCAGTAAGCACAAACTACTATATATCCGGATAGTAAAATCTATATATATATGGATAGTAAAATCTGTTACCTTACAACAAAATGATTGTTCATTGGCGAGACTTATATCATTTTGTTCCTCTTGTCGTTAGTAAGCTATTGGTGAAAACCTTTTGTAAATCGGAGCTACCAATAAAAAGTTATGGCTAAAACAAAGAAAAAAGGATTCATATATAAACAAGGAAAACATTTACTAGTTGGTTTGCCACGTAGCTAATAATTAATTGAGACAATTCCATGCGCGGAGTACTATGATACGTGGCTCGGTCGGTCTGTGTTAAATGGCTGGTGGGTAGAATAGGCTATTCTACACGTAGATGTAGAATAGAGTGTCTATATATATAATGTTTGATGCGACGACTATGTAGAGAAGACATTGTGGATGATACACTTGATGAATAACCATGTAGAGAAAATTTGTTCCAAGTTCCATTTTAGTGGAAACAGGTAGCAGTATGTGTAAAACAGTGGTAAATGTAATTGTGTGTGCATGCTTCTGCCTTCTAAATGATAAATTTAGTGGGAACTCTATCGTTGTGGCAACTATTTTTGTTCTAATATGATATGGTGCAGTGCAGAGACAAATAAAGATCGATCCAATATTTTAATGTCAATAGCTTTTGATAGCTTAAATAAGATTATTTTTTTGTGCTTGTATGTAAACAATGCATTTGGATCACAGCTATGGGCCTTTCTTTTAGATGATGATTTTTAGGTACAATGATGACCCTTGTGCAAAATGTGCAAATAACCTTGTTTGATAAGCAGCATTCATGCAAATGTGCATAATCTACTAATAAATTTTATATATTTTGTGAAGGAGCATGCTTCACACGTATAACTACACCATGGCTCCATGAGGAACTGTGGCTGTCTGAGAAAACTATTGTCTTCAACTAGCACTTCTCCTATCAGATCTTGTTCTGTGTGTAAAAATGGAATTATACTGCCCCCTATCTGAAGTTGTTTTAGCTCTTAGGACACAAACCAAGGCAGTGATTGATGTATCACCATATGACATGTTTGTTCCCACTGGCGGATTCAGGAATTTAGGGATGGGGGTGTGAGCTAGGGTTCACAAAACCGACGAAAACCGCGGTTTTCGAGCGTACCGCTGAGGTTCGAAATAAAAAACCGTTCGGTAAACCGGTCCATTCAAAAAAATTTTAAAAAAAAATTAAAAATTTTGAAAAAATTTATGCGCTCGGTTTTTCGTCAAAAAGCGCGGTTTTCGTCAAAAACCGTTTTGCGATGAACATCTAGTTGGCAGCGGTTTTTCTATTTTTTTGGATTTTTTAAGAAAAAATTTGAATTATTAACCCTTCGGTTTTTGAGCGGTTTTTGCGGTTTTCGTACCGCGAATTTCGAAATTCGGTTTTGTGAACCCTGGTGTGAGCTGCATTAGCCATGATGGTGAATATGCAAATTATCTCACATGCCCTATACTTAATAGATAATTAGAATATATAGGTGAAGCAACCCAATAACAAGGGTCGGTGGGTTGTTTTTTTTTCTTTTTTTTTGTGGGGGGTGGTAACACATATTTCTCTTAATTACTTTCTTTTTGTGCCAACTTAAGGTTTGTTTGCACCTAACTATTGTATCAATTCATTTAAGATCAGCTAGCAAGCTGCTGAAAGCAAAGAAAAAAATAAAACAGAATAACATTTTTTTTGGAAACAAAAAAAGGCTAGAGCTGGGGTCGAACCATCGCCTGAACACATTACAGAAGACTCAACTACTACTCAAGCTGAATCACTGATCTGCATTAGCGATTAAGTATTGGAGCTGTTTCTACGTATAAAAAAATATATTGGAGGTTCAACTGCACCTTGCTAGAATTCCTGTTTGCCCTCATTAATTAATGCATTGGAAATAGTAAAATAATTGAGAGTTGGTATGGAGGACATTTATAACTGTCATTACTTAACAGGGCCATTTTGGGAATGAGTTACACAAAAAATGTAATCCGGCAAGTATTTGTGCACCAATTCTCGTTTGCTAAAAAAAATGTAATTTGGACCCGAAGTAGTAGTATCAACTGCAAAGTAGCCTTTAGACAGATGCTTTCTATTTTGTCAGACACCATATCTTTTTGAAACTATCACATATGAAGCGAAGCTTAACAAGCGTACGACTTTCACATGACTATATTTAGAAGTATAATATTGGCAGTGTGTTATTCTATTGATGTTTGCTGATTATTCATATACTTTGTGCAGTTACTGGACTTACAGAAGAAAGTGCGGTCTGATATCATCGCAGAATACTGGTTACACAAGAAATGTGCATATCCTGAGAAACGATTGTTTGACTGGGGGATGATGCGGATACGATATCCTTTTACCATGTATGGCATTGGAGATAGTTTTTCAATGGACGCTGACGATATCCACCGGAAAAAGAGATTCACAGAGGTTTTGTATCATATATCTTTTGATAATTTATATACAGTTGAAATCACGGTTTTTTTTGGGTATTTCTAAACTTCCAGAGGATCTCAAGACTTGAAGAGGAGGAAAAGAACCAGGCAGAGATCAGGAAGAGGAAATTTTTTACAGAAATTCTTAATGCTGCCAGGGAATATCAGTTGCAATTAACGGCTACTTACAAACGAAGAAAGCAGCGGAATGATGGAGTTCAGGTATGGGGGTTGATGTGTATTTTTATTTTGAAATTAGCAAACAAGATGCTCAAGACACCACCTATTTTTGTGTCTTCTGTGGGAACATTAGCTCACCTTATGTTGGATCTGTTATTCTTTTGTTTTGAAAACTAGGTTGCACTGATACTTCTATTGTATCTTGTGACGTTGTCGAAACGTGTGTTCTTTGTTAATAGTAATAGTCTGATATGGTCTGCTTCTGGTTGGTGCGAGCGAAGCATAAATGAATTCCAAAGTTAAGAAAAAAAAACTTTCCTGGTTTTCTCCAATGATTGCACTCTACTGATACCATGATATGTCTACTGTACTGTCTGATGATCCTCCCATATGGCCAAATGCTTATTTAGTATAGCTCTAAAATCTATTTATGCTGTATCCATTGGTCTATCTGAAATGTTCTTGCCTCAATAAACTAATGCCAGATCTCTGAATAATATTTCTGGTACTGCTGGTGATTATTAAAGGTGAAGATTTCAATAGCATGTATGCCATAACGAGAACTGAAGTGAAATGTTTTATATGGATGACGAAATGTATTGTGCATGCTGTAATGCTGAATAGAAAATGTATTTTTGTGTGGACGGTTTGGTTGAGCCTCAAGAGAGGATGTTTATCGTCTTGGTTTGCTACTTTCTTAATGCACCATTGCATTTTTTTCGTACTATATTACATTTCCTAGGTTAGAATATGCATTTATTCGTACCTATATTCCTTTTCTGGATTTGCTAGTTTTAAGTGTTTGTGAGCCTTTTTTACTTACTAAATGTAGGCATGGCATCTTCGGGCACGTCAACGCATCACTCGGCTTGAAAAAAATAGGTTGCAAGTTTTGAAAGCAGGTGATCAAGAAGCATATATGCGGATGGTTGAGGAGAGCAAGAATGAACGCCTGAAAATGCTCCTTGACAAAACAAATGAGCTTCTTGAAGGAATTGGGAAAGCTGTGCAGCGACAAAAAGATGCTGAGCATGTTAGTCGACCTGAAGGGTCTGAAGCACCAAAAGGGTCAGAATCTGATGATTGTTCTCAAATCTCAGGCCTCAAGAGTGAATCCCCTGGGGAGTCTCCTGATGATGATGCAGATATTCATGGTTCTGCAAATGATAATAAATTTAATGCAGGCCATAGGCTTGATTCTACTGTCCATTCCATCGAAGAGAAGGTAGCTTAAACTTTAAAGCTTCACTTTTTAGCCATATATTATACTAATTCATTGCTTGAGAAATTGTTGGGTCTTCTGGGTTGCACAGTTTTTATTGACCACCATATCGATAATTATTAAATGAAAAACTAGTGTCGAAGAGGTTAGTAGCAAGTGATTACAATTTTGATGTCACGATAATATTCTAGAAGTAGGGACAGAAATTTGATTGTCAACTTTGGGGGTGCAATAATGTTTATGCTTCCCTTGGGTTCGTGATGATGATATATAAATATTTTTTTAGGGAATACAGTTGGGGAGAGCCCTTCTGTTAGTACATAATGTGATAATTTAAATAGATTCTACGGGAATCCTTGCTTCTGTAGGACCCAACTGCCCATAACTGATATAGAAAACTTATTATTTCCTCTTTGCATTAACTGATTGTGATAGTTTATATTTGGTTTTAATAATACTTGTGATATTTTAAACTTCTCAAGGGTCTAGAAATGGAATATTCCTAAGTTAATTGGTTCAATATCCATTTCTAGTTGGTGTTTATATTCTGGTGTTCTGTTAATTTGAATTTTTCCTTTTTGTTTACAAGGTACAATTTGTAATGCTCTGTACTTCTGATGCAACTAATGTTTCTTTGCGCTCTTCTAAATTTACAGGTAACAGAACAACCATCAGCTCTTGAAGGCGGGGAATTAAGACCATATCAATTAGAGGGCCTCCAATGGATGCTTTCTTTATTCAACAACAATTTGAATGGTATTCTGGCTGATGAAATGGGTTTGGGGAAAACAATTCAGACCATATCTTTGATCGCTTACCTATTGGAAAAGAAGGATGTCGTGGGACCACATTTAATAATAGCTCCAAAAGCAGTATTACCAAATTGGTCTATTGAGTTCAAAACTTGGGCTCCGAGGTACTGTTTCACTTGAACGTGGATGATCAAAATTTCTATGTACATTTTCCATTCTACCATGTAATCATGTATCAAAGAGACCCAAATCCAGCATGCTTGTGTTTTGCAGCATTGGGACAATTTTGTACGATGGTCGTCCAGATGAGAGGAAATCTCTAAGGGAAAAAAATTTTGGAGGAGGACAATTTAATGTTTTGCTCACGCACTATGACTTGATACTGAAAGATAAGAAGTTCCTGAAGAAGGTTCACTGGCATTATTTGATAGTCGATGAAGGACATCGTTTGAAAAACCATGAATGTGCTCTTGCTCGCACACTAGTTTCCGGGTATATGCTTTGTTCATAATTAACTTTTGTTTACTCCAGTAAAGCTTCAGATCACATGTGATCACTCACAATTTTTTATCTGAGGATGGCTCTGTTGGCCAATAATGCCTTTGTGACCTACTGGCCTATAAACCACCTGAAGTGTCAGCCACCGAAAAGCTTTAAGCTTTGAGCCTTATTTGTAGCACTAGGTCTCTATAACCTTGTGAATTTATCAGATTAGTTCTGTTGGCCAGTTATCACACTTAACTTTTCTTTTTCTCTTCAAATAAGGTGGCAATGGGTCTCAAACACCTTGTTGCAGTTCATGAATGGGTCTCAAAACACCTTATCTTGGCAGTGGCAGGTTATCACATAGACCTTGCCTTCTCTATTCTTTAAATAATAAATTGTAGGGCTTTCTTTTTTTTTCCACAACATTTCATTGACATTTGAAAAATAATGAGAGCTGAGTAAATATGGGGTTGCTAGAGTGTTTGTTCTACCTGAATTTTGGTTGTATGACAAGCTGATTTTGTTGTCTTCACATTTAGTTCTGTACTTGAAATAAATACCTATCCGCTAAGAAAGTGAGCTTAAAACTTCCAAAGCAGAGTTTGTGGTCTTGGTCAGTGCAATCTGCACTAATCTAATCGGGCAAAACTTTTTTTCTCCAAAAAACTAGGAGAAGTTTGTTCAGTCTTAAGTGAATAGCTAACAGTACAATTAAAGGATTTGGGAATAAATAATTGTAGGTATGCATTATGTCTTCTTTATATGTCTGCACAAAGACCAGGGCCATTTTTGTTTTGTAGTTTTGCGTTATGTCTTTATATGTCTGCACAAAGACTAGGGTCATTTTTTTGGCACAGCCTTTGATCTTTATATTTGGAGCAAGCCTTTGATCTTTATATTTGGAGCAAGGAGAAGAAAAGGTTGAAAAGCAATACTGAAAAAGAGAGCATGTGATATGTGCAACTGTACAAAGAAGCTTGATGGATTCTGTGTCAAACATCTGGATTTTGTCTATTAAACAAGTTGACTATTTTTCATTCCTGAACATACTGAAACGAATGCTATTATTTGTATCAAGAGCATGGTGCCAAGTGATAATTGATTAAATAGTCATAATGTTGTATATCAGAAATACTGTGAATTTAACGGCTTAAAAACCTATTGTTCAATTAGTTTGAACTCCAGGGTAGGCTGGTGAAATTTACTAAATTTATAAGAATGAAGTTTGTTTTGGGAATGTAATTGATGTGATAGCTGTTTTCCATTATATTTCAGTACTGGCTTGCTTCATGGCTACTTGCCTCCATTCATTTTTGCAATTTCTTGTAGCAACCTACTGTATTTTTTTTATCCTTTTAGTGCTTGTCATTAACCTATTTGTTCATGCTTACTGAACTAAAGTGTTCAATTTGTTTGGATCATTCGATAATCTGACTTAATAGATCACTGTTACATTTTTTGTAGATATCAGATTCGTCGCAGATTACTTTTGACTGGTACTCCAATCCAAAATAGCCTGCAAGAGCTGTGGTCTTTGCTTAACTTTATTCTGCCCAATATTTTTAATTCATCCCAGAATTTTGAGGAATGGTTCAATGCACCGTTTGCATGTGATGTGAGCCTTAATGATGAGGAACAGCTACTAATCATACATCGTTTGCATCAAGTGAGTGATGCTGCCCCAGTTCACCACCCCAGTTATTCAGTGTTTTTAACTCCCTTACATGTTGCCATGTGATACCTCCACTTTCTTTGTATCCTGATCTTTTTTGTTGAATGGAACTAACTGGAGAGATAACATCATGTAAAATGTGTGTGAAACATGAACTGATGGCTAATTACGATATTCGGGATTTTTTTTTTAATTTGTTCATTGTACTCTTGGTTTTTGCCCAGGTTTTGCGTCCATTTTTGCTGAGGAGGAAGAAAGATGAAGTGGAAAAGTATCTCCCTGTGAAAACACAAGTAATACTCAAGTGTGATCTGTCTGCTTGGCAAAAGGCATACTACGAACAAGTGACAAACAAGGGAAGGGTTGCGCTAGGATCTGGTATGTTGTACTACTAATCCTTTTTCCCCGACAGGAAGTATTTTTACTGAATAAAATTTGTCATCTTTGACTGAACAGCGCATAAAATTACAAAGTACAAACTTAAGCTATAATGTCATTGCATATTTGGATCTGTTTTATGTTGGTGGTATATCTAATATGTAATCTTGCCCTTGTGCCATTCTTGCATTTTCACTATCCTTGTGTTTCGCTTAAAAAATAATCATGCACTTACTGTTATATCTGCGTATGTGCAGGGCTCCAATCAAGGGCTCTGCAAAATCTGTCAATGCAGCTTAGAAAGTGTTGCAACCATCCCTACCTATTTGTAGATCATTATAACATGTATCAGCGGGAGGAAATTGTTAGATCATCAGGGAAGTTTGAATTGCTAGACCGGCTACTTCCAAAACTGCAGAGAACTGGTCACAGGGTTCTGCTTTTCTCTCAGATGACAAAACTGCTTGACATCTTAGAAGTGTATTTGCAAATGTACAACTTCAAGTACATGAGGCTTGATGGATCTACGAAGACTGAAGAACGAGGCAGATTATTGGCAGATTATAATAAGAAGGACTCAGAATATTTCTTGTTTCTTCTCAGCACACGAGCTGGAGGCCTTGGATTGAACTTGCAGACTGCAGACACTGTTATTATTTTTGATAGTGACTGGAATCCTCAGATGGACCAGCAAGCTGAAGACCGCGCCCATCGTATCGGACAGAAGAATGAAGTGCGCGTGTTTGTTCTTGTTAGTGTTGGCTCAATTGAAGAAGAGATCTTGGACCGTGCAAAACAGAAGATGGGTATTGATGCAAAAGTTATCCAGGCTGGGTTGTTCAACACAACCTCCACAGGTTAGTTTGAATGCTCTAGTTGGCTGTGCTGTTCTTAACTTCTTAATTCTTATAGCTTTCTATGAGTTTTCCTTTTCCGTGCATATGTTGGAACTCACGAAAATTTTGTCCTGGATTCCCATATGCAGCACAAGACAGGCGAGCAATGCTACAGGAGATCCTGAGGAGAGGAACAAGCTCACTGGGAACTGATATCCCTAGTGAGCGTGAGATAAATCGTTTGGCTGCTCGAAATGAAGACGAATTCTGGTTGTTTGAGAAGATGGATGAAGAAAGGCGACAAAGGGAGAAATACAAATCAAGGCTTATGGAGGGAATTGAGGTTCCAGACTGGGTGTTTGAAACCTTAACTGAGAAGCCCATTGCAGATGAATCCCAAAGTATTCTGATTAATACGAAGAGACGCAGGAAGGAGGTTGTCTATTCTGACTCTTTTGGTGATCAGTGGATGAAATCCGAAGATGGAATTGAAGACATTCCAAAGATGACTCCAAGAGCTAAGCGGAGCGCTTATTCATCCGACATACAAGAAGTTGATTTACATGAGAGGAAAAGGTTCAAATCTGTCGAGAACAGCGCAGATTGTGCAAGCAACCCAACCTGGGCACCAGAAAAAGGAAGGGCTGGAGTTTCTTCCTACAGCAAGGACGAGAATGTCGACGACGGCGAAGATGATGTTGCCACCAGCGGTTTGCAGCAGGGAAGCAGTTTCACATGGAAGCCCCTTAGAAGGAAAAGGTCAAGCCACTTCTCCAATCTGTCGTCAGATTCAAAAGGGCGCTCAGCATTCTAATGTCATGTAATAGGAGCATTTGCGTAGATGCATTTGATTGAAGTCGTTCCTTTTGAGGAAGAAGGGATCCTGGAGAGAGAAACTAACATGGGTTCAATTTAGGAGTACCGGGGTACCTTTAAGCTTATCAACTTTAGGATTAGTGGTATATTGTATGGACCTGGTGGTATTAAGTCGTGTCTCCATGAGAACTCACAATGTCGTGGTATATTCAGTGCTTTCTGGTACGAAGCATAGACTGTTCATGGTGTGGTGATTTGTTGATCGTCGTCAGGGTTAACATTTTCGTTTGCAAAAATTGAGATCTGGTTGGCATCGATTTGTTGCGAAAATCGATCTAAATTCGGTAAAACCGAAAGGTTTGCTGAAGTCAAACTAGCTGGTCAAATATATTCAAAAAAAATCCAAAAACCGTCTGTCAACGTCGAAAACCAATCGGTTTCTATCGAAAATCGATCGTATGATTCGAAAATCGAGGACAAAAAGAAAAATGGTGAAAAATGCAAGAAAAAATTGTGGAAAATTATAAAAAAGTCGAGGGAGGCTAAAAAATCCAAGAAAAATGTAAGAAATGTATAAAAAAATATGAAAATTATGATGAAATTTCGGTATGATCTTTGCTATATTTTAGAAATGTGAAGTTGTAAAGTATATATTTTGCAATAATAGCACAAATATGGAAGAATGTGAAAAATTTCGGCATGACCTTTGCTATATTTTAGACAATCTCAAGTTGCAAAGTAGGCATTTAGCAATAATCTATACCCCTTTATAATGCACCTAAGCATTCTTTTCTACGTCCACCCCAAATAATGCACCCCACTAGAGATGGCCCAACCTTCATGCACCCAGCGAAACGTCCCCAGAAACTTGCCTCCATCAAAATTAACCCCTTAGATCTTTCCTCAGCTTTACTCACCCACATCCGATGGCCATTGTTTAATGTGTCTAACTCATCCTCGTGGCCCACAACAGATCTCCCCACCTCCAAATCATCTCAAGGAAAAGGAAACAAATATCCTGGAATTAAGGAAAAGGAAACAAACGTTCTAGAAAAGGAAAAGACCATATATTACGTGTTGGGAAAAGAAAACCGGAAGACAGGGCACTATACTAGTATATCAAGAAATAACATTTCATTCAATACCATTGACAACTCTATCCAACAAACCCACACTTTAGTAACATTCGTTTCAATAGTATGGCATATGATATTTCAAATCAATATTTCTCACCGATTATGAATGTTCACACTTGGCACAGCTTCGTCGTTCTTCTATTGTCACACATGTGCCGTGTTGGACCTACATGAACGCCATGTTAGTAAAAAATTGAGTTGCAATGAAATGAAACATTACCTTTAGCGCTACGGGTAGTATTGCTGGGTGTACACTTAGTTGACCATGTTATATTCCTCGGTGGATATCAAGGCCAATCCTCGTATAGCTAGCAATTCCGTCTTGTAATCGTGTCAGCTTTACCCCGTCCATGTACTTGTCGTTTGCCATTGTTGATACAACATGGCATAAAACTCGGGATCATGCCACTTGTAGACCCATTGGGTGGTCGGTTGTATATGAGTATCGGGGATGGCGTAGTCGTAGCTGTCATATGAGTCATAGCTCTCTTATGTCTCGGCGACGCCATAGGAGCTACAGCTATCCTGTGGTGCATCCTTTCCATTCCCCCAGTAGTCTTCCTTTGTTATTGGGGAGCGCCATGATCTCTATCTTGTGTTGCATGAGTGTACTGGGACCCCCCTATAAATTATATAGGAAGCTGTGCTTCTGAGTGGGAAATGAGAGGGATGGAGTGATCAACAGGGGACTGTTCGCCATCACTGTCCGTCTTGGAGCTACTGTCATTGGATTCTTGGTACGACGAGCTCCGACGATTCGTGGGAGTGCTATCAGTTGAGTCATCACTCCCTACATACCGTTCCTGTTGTACGAAAAGCTTACCCTTTCCTTTTGAGGGAGCTCTCCTTTTTGCTTGCTCCCTCGTTGGCATTGCTTGGTGCTTCCTCTTTCCTATGTGAGTGTCACCCATTATCGTTTCTGCCCATTCGGGGATGCTTACAGCCCCAGTTATCGTTCGCAACGCACCAGTGTCTACTGGGTCTGTCATGAGGTGTGATGGGAGGGGGTATCACTCTTTGTTCCTCTTCGTCAAGTAAGGTGTCAGCATTGGACCTCCCTCTCTCCATCAACTATCGGATAGGATTTTCTGTGTCGTATAGTGTAAGCTCCATAAAGCGTTGGAATGGATCGTCTTCGACTGCGGACTTGTCACTTTCTTGTTCTTGGATTATGAGCCGCAAGTTATAGTTCACATAGACCAACTTATGGAGCTTCTTGTATGACAAACGGTTGCAAACTTTGGTGTGGATGAACGCGAACGTGCTCCAATTGCGCTCGCATCTGCTGGAAGAAGCGCAATGCAAAACGATGCGCTGAGCCAACTGCTGGAGCGTTGGTGTGTCCGAACCAAACACACCACACCAGTGTACCGCAATTTAACGAAGACAAAAATAATTACGATGTGAAAATGTAAGACTGGCACTATATTTAATATAACATAAGAAAAATATCAGAGGAAGTTTTATGATCATGTGCCATCCTCTCAGTTAGCGCACTCAAGAATGATTCAGCCTTTCTTCTGAAAAGATCAGACTCGTGAAGACCTCGCATCGCCATATCAGTATCATCAGCAAGCGCTTTAAAAGCATCCCACATATTTGCTAAGGTGTTGGTCGTGCCATACGAGTAATGCGTTCGAGGATTCAAGACGGCAACTGCATGAAAGTATTCGCTAACCTCCTTCGGAACTTGACTGCAATGGATGACATTCGTGTCATGCCCTGTCAAGTGGTGCTTCAATCGGGTTGCACCGCCTCCTTTCTTATCTTTGTGACAGTACTTGTATCGAAATCCACCACGCATCTTCTCGTCGTGCTCCCACACAACATCGTCCTGTTCTGCCATATGCTAATACAAAACAACAACAGGTCAGTCATTCCCGCAAAAAAACAGGTCACACACACACATTTTGATGACTACAATCCCAAATATTTCTCATGCTGTCACCTTTTATGCATAGAAATCCCCTTGTACCGAACTTCCGATAGATGCATGTTTTGTTAGTGAATATGACAATAGTGCAACAAAAAAAGGTTTTCCTACGTTGTTAGCTACTTACCTCAATTGGTTGTTACCTACTTAGCTCACTTACTTAGTATAATGAAATCATCATGTGCTTAACAAGTTAGATACTTAGCATATTGAAATCATCATGTTCTTAAAGGACGAAGTATTAAACATGATAGATACCATGATTTGATCCTCCTAACTAACAGGACAAGCACAATACACTCATCGGTCTTCCACAGTGAAAATTGACATCAACGCACCAACAATCACAAGCACATGGCAGTCATCACCTAGAGCAGCGAAAATCGGCAGTTTGGCATCAAAAATCAACTTAATATACGCGAAAACCGCTCGGTTTACATGGAAAACCGAGGTGCTGGACACTGAGCGACAAACCAAAAATTTTGAGCGAAAAATCGAGCTTACCGCTTGGTTTTCGTTTCTTCTTCGGTGAAAAGGTGGTCAGCGGCGGCGGATCTGGTCGGCTTCGGCACGTGAGGGTTTGGGGAATGCGAGATCTATCGGAGGGGAGAGAATGGTTGTCGGAAACGACCTCATGCGCATTAAATCTGGCTTCCAAAGTTGATTGGGCCGAATGGGCCAACATGGGCCGGTCATGAACAATGCGATTTTTCTTATTTTCCCTTTTCAAGTTTGCTCGTTCGTTTTTTACTCTTAAACGTCTCCTAAATTCGATTTTTTCCACAAATTTTCATCACATATGTGACAATGATATTAGTACGAAATTTAGGAATTTTTTCGATAATTTTTTCCATTTTTTTTGAATTTGAATCGGATCGGTTTTCCGCTCGGTTTGAAATGCCGAACCGGCTCGGCAGGCTCGATTTTTGATGGTTTTGCTAACCCTGATCGTCGCCCCTTCTATTCTACTAGCATGGCCAGCATTCCCATTTGATCGGATCGTCTTGCCCATCATAGGTGTTTCCACATGGCGTTGAGGTAGGTCATTTCATTTGGTGACCGAAGCCTACATATAAGTGAAATCAGTCTGTTGATTTAGTGACAAGATAATCTGTTGGCTCAGTGACAAACGAAACACTCGTCGTCAATTCAATTAGCGATAGATCTTTTGAGGCAGTTTTATTTGGCGATAGAAGATCTATTGTCAAATGAGATGTATTTTTGTATTATTCTTATAAAATTATTTTTTAAACAATTCTGCATAGAAGTTAGTGATGGCCAAATGGGTGGCCCGGCCGACCCGCCCCGTTAAATGGGCGGTACGGTCCGTTTAGGTCTGGCTAATAAATGAGCCGTGCAGTGCTGGCCCACGTGCTGGGGTGTTGGCCCAAGCACAGCCAGATGGCCTCACAGGGCCGTGCCGTGTTGGTCCGGTGTCCTCGTGGGCCGACGGGTCGAAACGGACCGGCCCGGCCCGTTAGCGCCAAAAAAAATCAAAAAATTAGAAAAATGTTAGAAAAATTAGAAAATAAAAAAGTATGAAAAAATACATAACAAATTTGAAAAAAAAAATCAGAAAAATAGAGAAAATTTAGAATAATTAGAAAAACATTTTAAAAATATATGTAAATTAAGAAAAAGCTAAAAATATGAAATAAATTCTAAAATGAGATAAATAATTGGAATTAAATAATGAGCTTTATTGATGTTTGGCTGCCTCGTTAAAAACTTTGCCAAGTAAAAACTTGACATGAGAAAACTTTGGCAAAGAAAAAAGAGTACAACCTATAGCTCTGTGATACAAGAAAAAAAAATGAAGATTACAATTATTCTTCCTGATTATCTAGATAAAGATCTTCAAACGTCTCCGCTAGCTCAACATTTTATGTAGTGTGTTGAGCTCGTTGATCAGCTTGTTCCCAATCCTTCACAGCGAGAAGTATTTCTACCATCTCACTTATCAGATTTGTTCTTCTCACCTCGATTATTCTTCCGGATAGACTAAAAGCAGACTCCGAAGAAACCGTGAAGATAGGAACTGTTAACACATCCTGTGCTAATATGGAAAGCACCGGATATGTGAAAGTTCAAGCTCCATTAGTTTGGTTTTGGTGTTAATGACAAATCTAATATTGAAACTAACTCTTTTGATAATCATAATATTGATTAGTCTCAATTATTAATTAATAATAAATCTAAATATGAGACGAACTCTTTTGTTGAGCTTAACTCTCTTTAGTCTCTTTTGGATGAAAAAGATGGAAATATCAAAGTCCTATCTCATTGAAAAATGGAAATCCCAAACGTATGCATCCAATACAACTCTATTATTTCTAGATGCATTCCTTGGATTCAAGTTAAATGATGAACTCTACCATTATTTAGACCTCAAGATGTGCATTAATGTTTCAATTCCATATATACATGAATACATACATTTAGGGGGAGTTCGTACTTTACCTTGATATTTCAATAGTATTGATCTATTTCATCTTTCTATATCAAGGATCATTACTTTGAAACAATCCTTTGAGTATATGTAACTTGTGTAGTTGTAGTATACTCATGTTAATATAGGATAAACTCAAATATTATCTAAGATTGATTATGTGCATATTGATTCCAAGTTTAATTATTTATATGCACATATTTAATAGAGTTTATTCTATAGTTGACGGTATTAAGAGTATTGATCCCTTTCCACGACTCCAATATAATTTGGATCATTACTTAGTACCATCAAAATGAGTATATGAAACTTGTGTAGTTAATATATACTCATGTCAATTTAAATAAAATTTAAATTGAGTTCGGTTGTCTTTCAATCAATCAAAGAACGCTTCATCATGTGTTGATAGTGTTTCTTCATTGGTTAAGGACAAGTGGAAAGTTCTTGAGTATAATGAAGCATTAGTTGCATCCAAGTACTCAAGACACCTTTAAATTATTCAAATTGATTAGGGTTGTGCTCAATCGATCATGGGGGCATCCATTATGTGTTAATGGAGGGCAATTGATGAACCGTGTTTGTTGGACTAACAATCTTCCATGAATTGTGAAGTAGGTTGAGTCCAAGAAAATGAAGAATCGGGAAGAAGTCATCATGTGTTGATAAGCTTCAAGGATGAATCCCGAAGTAAAGTGAAGCTAGAGAAGGCTCATCGTGTGTTGATAAACAAGAAGAAAGGACCCGACTTGGAGAGAAGATGATAAAAATCATAAAAGCTCCAAGTGGATGTGCTAGAGGCAAAGGTATAACTAGTTAGGGCTAAGGATGTGTTCCTAGTCTTTTACCGGTCTCGGTGCTTGATGGGAGATCGGGTTGCTAGTTAGGTGCCGTACTATTAAGAGGGGTTGAGTCTTATAGTTTGAGCTTCATCATGTGTTGATGAACTCAATCCGGTTAACTCTAGCTCACTCTCTTGGTTGGTTCTTGCATGAGCTAAGTATTTGCATGTGTTGCAAATAAGAGAGCTCATGTTTGCTTCTTATTGAATCTTGATTTGGTTTTTGTATAGAGCTATGGATTTGCATGTGTTGCAAAAGGGAGATAGTTTATGCAAGTTGGTTTATGTGGTTGTTTGTATGAAGCTAGATATTTGCATGTGTTGCAAATAGAGAGCTCATGCATCGGAGTCTTAGCTGTGATATTGATCATGTGTTGATCATCACAAAGGCTAAGATAGGTTTATGTTTTGTGTTTGCAAAATGAGTTTTTGCAAAATATGGTTTAATTGGATCTTATCTTGGAGCATGTGAATAGGATTTGCAAATGTGTTTGCAAATTGGTTTGATCATGTTTTGATCATCACATGGCTCAAAAATATGATCTTGATTACTCTTGTTTGCAAGATTTATATTTGCAAATGTGGTTTGCAAAATATTGGTGTTCATGCATTTGATATTGGAGCATGTGATTAGAATTTGCAAATGTGTTTTGATCATGAGTTGATCATCACATGGCTCAATATTTGATCTTATTGACTCTTACTAGCTTGTATTCATGCCCTTGATCAAGTCTATATGAGGGATTTCGAAAAATCAGATTTTAGACTTGAATGACTACATTAGAGTCTTTATTTTTGCGATATTTAAAAATATATATGGTTGCTTAAATCTTGAAAATTGGTGGAGATTGTAGCCCTCGTGATAAGCTTCGCATAGAATCAAAAATCACCTAAATCGGAGTTTAGAGTAAAAAGTTATCACACTTTTTATACAGCAAAGTGTGGTAGTGCCGCCCCTGCATGGGCGGTAGTGCCACCCGAGCGGCACTACTGGCCCTACTTGCGGTAGTTATTTGACAGATAAGGTGTTTTTGAGTCTAAAGGCTGGTAGTGCCGGGGTTACTGTAGCAACGGCTAGTTTCAGTGCATTCAATGTCTATTTTACCCCCTAACAGCTAGTTTTCTTTGTTAGGCTATAAAAGAAGGCATTGGGGGTCCATTTGCTGTAGGTTGGACTTATTGAGAGCCTTGTGGGAGGTGTTGCATGTGTTGCTCTCTTTTATTTGGTTTTTGAGATAAGAGTGAGCTCTAATTGCATGTGTTGCAATTAGAAGAGGATTGAGAGCCTCTTGTGTGTGTGTTGCACTTGAGGAGAGCCGTGTGCATGTGTTGTACTTTGTGATCACCATTGTACATGTGTTGTACTTGGTGGAGCTCAAGCTAGAGGGTTTGACTTGTTACTCTTGGTGTTTGTCGACATCTAGACAGCGTGTGGAGGAGTCGTGCGCGGTGACCTTCTCAAGGAGATTATGAGATGGCCCGGCAACATTGTGAAGGTCAGAGCTCACCTACCCGGAGAGGGAAAGAGCTACCACTAGTGGAATCGAGGCAGGTACTCAATTCGTGGAGCCGGTCCAAAGTGGTTTGGGCTTGCCTTAACGTGGATTAGGAGAGACCGGCAAGTCTCCGAACACAACGGTAAAAAGTATTGTGTCTCCTTGTGTATGCTTGCAATTTCTTATTTATATTGTGGCAATTTACATTCCTAAAATTAAATTGCTTGCTTATCTTTAGGATTGTAATCTATTGTTAGAGACATAATTAGCTAGTGCACTTAGTGAGCCTAGTTGATTAGGCTTTAATTTGTCAAAACCTTAGTTTATCGCTTCCGCATTGATTATTGTTTAGGTTTTGATATAGAGATAAATAAAGCGTGTATTTAGTGAGAAGAATTTTTAAAGCCGCCTATTCACCCCCCTCTAGTCGGCATCCTCGATCTTACAATATGTTATCTTGTGCTCGTGCCACCACTGTAAAATGCTGAAACCCTCCTTTTGCTGCTCTTGGTAGTTGACAATGTCGCTGTTGAGATACGCAGTTAGCTCCCCACCACTTGTTGTGTCCACACTTGATGTTGTTGTAGTCGAACTCCTTGATGAAGAGTCACCTGCACCCCATATCTTCCCCATGCAGTTTTCTTCTTACCCATTGTGGGTGCTGGTGGAGGTCGCTACATGTGAATTCTAGCAAACTTCTAATCGTACTTAGTATAAACTTGAGATAAGTTAGCACGGATATTTTAAAAATAACTAGAATAATCAGTACCCACCGCATCATTTAGAAGTGAGAGAACATTAGAAAATCCTCGAACTTTAGCTCTATGATCTAAAATAAATGCAAATGCATATAACATAGGAATTCCTTGCCAATATTTCAAAATTTAGCTTTCATAGCATAAACAGATGCACACAAAATATTATCATTTTCGTGGTTCCTTAAGTGGGTAGCAATTTCTAGAATATGATGCATAATTAAAGGAGAGATTGAGTAATAAACTCCAGATAAAGCAAGAGTGGAGTCATAAAAAACTTCCAAAAATGACAGCAAGTATTCAGCAATATACCAATGTTGCTCTGTGAGTAGCGGTTGACCATCCTGGCTACGATAATGCATGTTAATAAAAGTAGAAAATGTGGTCTTATAGGGTATGAGAGACTTAAGCATCAAGTAAATAGAGTTCCATCTAACAGGCATATCCAAACCAAACTTACATGGACGTACCTCCATTGCAATACAATAAGTCTTATATGCTGCTACTCGTTGATTAGAATTATTTAAAAAATATATTGCAGTGCGAAAAGGTTCAACATACGAGTCTAACCTTTTCAAACTAGATTTAACTATAAGATTAATAATATGGCAAACACCACACTGATGTAATAAGAAAGATTCGGCATACGAATTAAAAAGCAGAGTAAGAATGTTCATGGCAGAAGTTTTTGCTGAACCATTACCTAATGTTAGTGCAAAAATTTTCTCTGTAAGGCCAAAATCTTCCACAACTTTTACAACACAATCAACAATATTTTTACCAGTGTGTGCTACATCAATTAATTTGAATCCTATAATTCTCTTCTCTAATTGCCAATCATTGTTTACATAATGAGCAACTACACTAAGGTAATCCTATTTAGTCCTACCACTCCATATGTCAGATGTCAAAGACACAGAAAAAGTACATGTATTAAATTGCTCTTTTAGCTTACTATGACAATTATTATAGTATTTAATCAAATCTATAGTTGTTGTCTGTCAAGAAACTGTAGAAAATCTAGGATTATGAGCGGTCCTAATATAGTTTTCAAATGCAGGTGACTCACTAAAGTTTAAAAGAAGATCTTGCAAAGCGATTAAACGACAGAGATTCACGAGCTAACTCGGGATTGTAGTTCCAGTTACGTATCGTACCGTCGGGGTTGTACTGCAACTGTGTCTATTTCAAAGCCACCCCCGCTTTTCTTTTACAGCTCTCAGCATGTTTCTTCAAGTGCCTCGTTCCACCTGTAGATTTTGTAATTAATTTGTGTGTACAATATTTACAAATAGCATACCTGCTCTGAATGCCGTCTGATGTCTCGAAAATTTACTCGAAATCTTCCCAGACTCCTGATGTACTGCGTCTTGATCTTTTTGCCTCGGTGCTTACTGACGTAGTAGTACTTGTAGAGCCTGAGGATGGTACAGGTACTGCAGCTTCTTGAGCTTCATAGGATGCAAGAAGCTCCTCGGGTGAAATCCCGAAATCAAAAGCTGGGAAGGACGGAAAATCCCTGTGCTCTATAAAGAAAACTGCAAGAAATAATTATGCTATTAGTACTTTAATATCATTTAAAATAATAAGTAAGATGAAAAATTAAATCATAATTCTTACCTTGATTTCTTGACAGAAGCTGGAAGCTAAAACTTGAATTTTTGGCAAAACTATTTTGAATTTTGCTAAATCACCACCAAGAGTAAGAGAATTTTAATAAGAGAATGGAGAGAAGAGATTACAATTTTGCTGGTGGGGAAATGAGGGGGCTACCACCTTATTTGTAGGAAAAATTTGGGATTTTCGGTTTTTTTTTGAATTTTTTAAAGCCTTTAACAACTATAAAACGATTATTTTTCGAATAAATGGGCTAAATGGCCGTACCGGACCTAATCATGCTGTACCCTACCTAGGCCGAGCTAGGCTCAGGCCGTGCTAGGTGCCGGCCTAAGCACGAGGTTATATCGTGTCTTGCCCGCAGCAGGACTTGTTTACGATCAGATCGTGTCTTTACCAACAGTACCGCGTTAGACACGGCCATCTGGCCATCTCTAGAAGTACCTCCCTTTCTAGAGACAAAGTTAAGAATTTGTATTAGATACAAGAAAAAATAAGAATTTGAGTTGCTACTGAAACCGACGAAACCCTAACTGCCCACCAAAACTACTCTCTTCCGGCCTTCCCTCCCAAAACCCGCCGCCTTCACCTTCCGGCTCCCATCCACCCACCGCGAGCGAGCGGCGGCGGCCCGAGGGAGTGTGTAACCGGCGGCAATGGGGAAGGCGGCGAAGGGCTCGCGGAAGGGGAAGAAGGCGTGGCGCGCCAACATCCGCACGGACGACATCGACGACTTCTTTGAGAAGCAGACGCTCGACGCCCACGCCGGCGCCGGCGCCGGCGCCATCCCCTCCCTACCCTCCGAATCCCTCTTCTACCTCGACAAACCCACCTCCGCATCCACTTCCTCGTCCGCCGACGCCTCCGAATCAACCCCCAAAGGTCAACAACCTTTCTGCTACTCCGGTCGATAAATTTCTGAGAGGGGAAGGTGTTGGGTTCTAGACTTAAAATCCTAGAGGTTTGGTGGTCTATCTCCGGGATGGAATCGTAGTGCTAGTTCCGAGTCGAGGCAAATGAATGTTTGTGTTTTTGGGAAGCAGTGGCGTGAAAATTGTTTATCATATGGCTACTTATTATATGGTTTTGATATTCTGATAGTATGTTAACCTTCAGATTTGAGACCAGAGTGCCAAATGTCTTAGCTACTCCTTTCGATATTAAGCGACTAGGTGCTTCCTATCAGCGATGTAATTATTACACTGGTTCCAAGTTGAGGCTTAAAGTCTGTACATAATTTTGGGTGTACTGAATTATAAAATTTACTACGTCTACATGCTGCAGAAGTTTGTCTCGACTCTTGATTGCTATTTCTGTTACCACATTTGCATGTTACAGTGGTTATCCTGCTAATGCATTTCTTGGTGTAGCTGAACTTTTGCTTACTGCTTACAGATATTCCCGTCAAAAGGAAGATTGAGAAGAAGAGAGAAAAGGTTCTTTATCACGATAGTGTGTTGAAGCGAAACCCATATGTACAGCCAGTCCCATCTTCTTTGGTGACAAAGAAGGATAAGAAGAAGGCAAAGAAGAAGAAATTGCAGGAGGCACAGGAAGAGAGAAGTGTCCCCATGGTATCAGCTATTTGAGAGAAATGTAACATCCTTTGTAGTTGAGGCCCAGCTTGCTAACTGGTGGATTCGTCTGTTTTGCAGGAAGATGATTCGGCTGAAAAGAACCTTGACATCTGGGGTGGAGATGCTAAGGGAGATGCCAAGGCTAAAAAGGTGACGCGAGGGTTCAGTCTCTTCTACTATTTGGAACTAAAGAAAATTTAAATTTGTATTTGCATAGTATGCAGTCATACTATGCGGATTTACAAATCTCTGTCCTTGTGAAATGCTGAATTTGATGGCTCTTGAAATACTTCTTTGGTCTTTTTTTTTTTGCATTACTGATTGCAGAGATCTACTGCATCTGTGATTCCTGCCGTTGAAGTTGAGCCCCCAGGATGTTCGTTTAATCCTCCATTTGAAGCCCATCAAGTATGTGTTTGAATTTATGTCCTAAAGCTCCATATATTGGCAATGTTACCTGCTTCTTTGTAATTGCTTGGTCTAGTGGATATCTTAGTGCTTTTTACTAAAAAAAACTTTTACTCATGTAGTTTGTGTTGGTGTTTGTAGGATTCTCTTGCTCAAGCCGTTGCTGATGAGATGCGTAAAATCTATACGAAAGAGCTGGGGCCCAAACCTGTGCCACTTACAGTTCCCGGTGAAGCAATCACTGAAGAAGAAGTAAGTTTTATGGCTGAGGCTTATGCATAGCTCCATCAGCAGATTATTGAAATTTCTACAATATCCTATCCTTCTATTAGAAGCATTCTGTTCTTTTATGTACTTCCTCCACACTCAGTTTGTATTGGAATTTGTGAACTTGGATGTGTACTATGAATTTAATTGTTTTAGAGAGTTAGGTTCCATTCTGAAAAATCTACCTTGCACCAAGTGTATTAAAGTAAAATTTCTTGTAGTGCGCTATTGATTTATTGAAAAAGATGACCATCCAGATACATGATATTTCAAACAACAGAAGTATATCTGTGAACAATTGAGATTATTCATCTAGTCTCTCGAAGGTGCTATGTTAGTGTTTGGTTCATTCTCGAGATTTTTCTTTCTAGTCTCTTAGAGGCGCTTTAAGTATCATGAAAGCGCAAAGGTCTTTGATCTATCAGTAAGGAAGAGTAGTGCATGCCCTGGTTCTTGCCATCTAGATTGTAATGTTGGCACACAATTCAGTTTGAGTTCTGTTAGTTCATGTGTGTTTGAATTGGATTGGCTGGCCTTGAACTAGAATGCAGAAAGTCAGATTGACAAGAATATTTAAAGCCAGACATCAATGGCAAATAAACACATTCATTACAACTTTTTTTTGCAAGCTACGTTCTGTAAACCGTATGACCTGTGAATATGTTAGTTCTTTACCTTTATTTTATCCGGAAACCATTTTGGAGTATTTGTTCGCTGTTAATTTTTGAAATAAAATAGAATGGTTTTGCTCCTTACTAATGGATTGTGTGCTTGTGATTTTACATACCAATCTGCGTAGCACTTGCTTACTACCTTTTGCTCTGTCACCTTGGCTGCAGAAATTTTTTCTTGATGCTGATGATGGAGATGGAGATGATGCAGAAGGCGATGGAGACCAGGATGCTGATGCCTTGGCTGGACAGAGGTTAAACTCGACTATATTATTGAAAGTCTATAGTACAATTGTGGACTTTAACAAATGATGCTTTTATTTTCAAAGCTTTCATGTTTACTACATGTAAATGATGGTTGTAAAAGCTTAGTGTCATTCTGCTTTTTTTTTCTTAAATATTTATATATTCTGTAAGTGAGTTACTCCCTCCGGTCACAAATATTTGTTATTTTGGACATCAACACGGTCTCCAAAACGCAGGTTTGACCACTAATTTCTTTTATAATATATTTATAAAACTCAATAAAATTATAATATTATGAAAGTACTTTTCGAGAAAAATCTACACATGATTTTCATGTATCCAATTTAAATTGTTAAAAAGATATCGATAGTCAAAGTTTTGAAAGTTTGACTGCATTTATGTCCAAAATGACAACTATTTGTGATCGGATGGAGTATTATTTTAGAAATTTTGGTCATGCTTTGTGCTTTATATGTTCCGTTGTTCCTCCATTTGCTACCGCTAGAAGCTAACAGAGCAAGGCATGGGGTATTCATTTAGGGTACATGCTCAGTAATTATAGAAAAAATACAAGATTACAATATTTCTAAAAAGAGTAAATTTTACAAAACTACATGTTTCTTATATAAACTATTAGAAAACTACATATTTTAGCTTCCATTTCACAAAACTACAGATTTTAGAAGAACTTGTTTCACAAAACTACATGCTTCTTGTACAAGTTATCAGAAAACTACATATTTTAGCTTCTATTTAACAAAATTACAGATTTTAGGAGGACTTGTATCACAAAACTACATATTTTAGAATTACTCATTTCTTGTAATGGGTCAACAGTTTGGGCCCACATTACAGCCTCACGCATGAGTGAAACGGGAAATGAGGGCGTGTGAGGTCGTTATGTGGGTCCACATTGTCAGACCCGTTACAAGAAACGGCTAATTCTAAAACCTGTAGTTTTGTGAAACAAGTTCTTCTAAAACCTGTAGTTTTGTGAAACAAGTTCTCCTAAAACCTATAGTTTTGTGAAATAGAAGTTAAAATATGTAGTTTTCTGATAGTTTGTATAAGAAACCTGTAGTTTTGTGAAACAAGTTCTTCTAAAATCTGTAGTTTTGTGAAATAGAAGCTAAAATCTGTAGTTTTCTGATAGTTTGTACAAGAAACCTGTAGTTTTGTAAAATTTACTCTTCTGAAAATGACTATGAACACCGCAGCTTGTATTTTAGAATCTGATAACAGCATTTTGGAGGGGTGCTGTGTTTTTTTCAAGAAAAACACTGTTTTGACCTTTTGAATTTGAGGTGTTTATTTGCAAATTTTATTGGCGTATGATGTTCACTATTTTGGCCAATTTATATTTGCAGATAATATTGTATTTTAATTTTATTGTTTGCCGTTTATTCATTTTCAGGAAGGCCAAAACAAAAAGAGTTACAAGAGTAGAACTGAACAGAAGAGCTCGTCGTAAGGAGAGATTAAGAGCAGAAGCAAAAGCAAAGAAAATTGAAAATCTTTCAAAGGAAATAGACATGTATGTCTTATACTTGTATCATCGAGCTCCCAAGAATAGTCTTTTTTTAGTCAAATATTCTTACATTATTTTGCAGCTTGCCAAATATAATAGATGAGATAGCTAAAGAGGATGAGGAAAAGGAGAAAAAGCGCATAAGGCGAACTGTGGCTAAACAGGAAAGGCTCAAGTCAGCTCCACCTCGTCTGGGCAGACACAAGTACATTTCTGACATAACTACTTTAGTTGGCCCATATTTTTTCGACCAGTAATTCTTGTACCTTTAATATACTTTGGTAAAAATGGCTATGTTATTGTATAGATTTTGCAAATAAGTACTTTTATATTGCAGATATCATGTTGTCTTAGTAGATTATGGGGCCCCACATTCAAGTTAGTAGGCAGATGTTTCCAGAATACTACAGTAGAGAAAACTAAGGTGCTGCAGTTGACACAACTGGAGTTGCTACAATCAGCCATTCTAGAAAGTTCTCTTTTGAGAACTATTATGTTATTCTGCATCCAATGTTGCTTGCCTTGCATCTTATGTCAGAAAATAGTTTTGCAAAGCAGTTACAATTTATCATAGCAAATCTGTGTTGCATATCTCAGCAGGCCACTTTCATGAAACTTATCACCGACAAGGTACTCTTTATATTAAAGTGATAGAAGCAGTGTTCCCCTTGGCGGCCATCTAGCCTGCCTAGGCGGCACCTAGGTGCTAGGCTACACCTTCCCACCTAGCCTGCCTAGCCGATTTTTCCTGGTAGGTGGCGATTAGACACTAGGTGCCGGTGTGCCACACCTGCCTAGCGTCTAAGGGAACATTGGATAGAATCATAGAAGTTCAATTCAAATACAAAATTCGTCTGTTCATCTTTTTTTACCTAATACTTCCCCATTTTATGCTGTATAAAATAGGATTGACAGTTCTACTGTGCTACTTGATTTTGGGGTATATTTGTATGTAGAAGGATTTTTTTACACATGTTAATCTATTTTCCTTAATATTTGGTGATGAGTTTTTGGTTTTATAATTAATAATTACATATTCCGAATCTAACAGATTTGAACCAGCTCCTGTTCAAGTTCTATTGACAGAAGAGATTAGTGGCTCCCTTAGAAAGCTGAAGGTAACACTTGTTTTGTTGATGTCTAGAATTCTGCCGGAGCTAACTGCTATATATATGTATGTCGTCCAGGGGTGTTGTAATCTAGCGAGGGATCGCTATAAGAGCATTGAGAAACGTGGGTTACTTGCACCAAGCAAGAAAATAAGGTTTGTCTTTCTTCTTCCTCTTAAAGAGAAGTTAATCAGATTTATAAGGTATTTTGGCTGAGACCCGAGACGTTTGCTGATTATAAAGCTTTAGCAGCCTTCATTGTTACCCCCTTTGATTTGCCTTTTCTTTACATGCTGATTGTTAAGTTTTGCTTGGATGACTTGATGTTCTCCTTCTGGAGAAGAATAAATGCTTTATGCTACAATAAGTTACTTAATTTACGAAAGATTTTCCAGTCTTAACACATCTATCCATGAGCAGGAAGCGTCGGTAGAAGTACCATTTTTGCACGTTCCAGTACGATGGGGATCATGGCGATCTTGACTGTGGGATCTCGAACATTACTGAGGAAGAAGCGTTGTTGAAGCATTTGAAGAAACAGCGCCTACGAGCCTTTGAAAAACCGCGCTCTTCAAACAAAGCTGACGAGTCTACAAAAAGTTGCGTTCTAAGTTTAGAGGGAGAGTTTAGTCTCATCATATTTTTTGTTTGTTTGTTACATCCTCTATATTGCCTGGGCTATGTCTAGTCCTTAGAAATGTCTTCTGAAATGCATGTGAGGCAAGTTTTGACATATCAAACTATTTATCTCAATCCACTGTAATAGAGAGCCAACGTGCCCTATATCTGGTTTATGTAAGTCATGTTTGGCCATTTTCACTCTCTTATGGTTATAGGTGATTTCTTATTTACCTTGTTTGGATGTGGAGATGTGAAAGCTAATTTTGCTCGTGTGGTAATTAAGTTGAGAGGAAGTATAATACCATTTTGTTTCTATAACCAGTAGGCCCCAGGCTTGGCTGTCGGAAAAGCTGGTTGCATCTAGGCCGGATGGGATAGGCCTGGCACTGTCCCAATAGACCAAGCAGCTTGCGCTGGTTTTCACTGTCAAAAACATCTGGGCTAGAAGTTGCCAGATCCATTTGGGCAACCCAGTCCAAACATTGGACTTGGCTAGGCCGCCATGCTGGAGTCCACAGTCTGTTCATCTCCAATGACAATTGCAGTTCTCGTGCTCATTACCGTATCGCAACTGACATGTACTTGGAATTTTTTTTTATTTAATATTTATTTTTATTCTTTTTTTCAAAACTATGCGTCCGAATGAAAAAATGACAAAATGCCCCGTCGCTTGTGTATGGGCGATCGCCCATCTACAGGCGATAGCCTGCCACCGTTAATGGCGTTAGCGGCGCAGCTTGTGGGGCCCATCGCCCTCTGTGAGCGATCGCCCCTCTGAGGCGACAGACAGAGTTTTTTTAGTTTTGTTTTGTAATTACTATATGCTTTTTAATATAAACCCGTAACTTTTGTTAGAGTGTCCAAATTAAATGAAACTTGTTTCTAAATTTAAATTTTGGAATGAAGAATTAGAGTGTAAAATAAAAATCCATGTGTTGTTTGCAGAATTTTTTTATTTGAGTTCGAATGCTAGGCTCTAATCATGGATTGTGAAGGAATTATAATGTGTGTTGATCCATAATTCATGAAATAAATAGAATAAGTTACTACAACCTTATGCACTTCATTTTTGCAAAAATATCTAAATATGATTGCATTTTGAATAAAAGATGGCTAGTTTAAACCCTTTATAACAATCATTGTTCAAGCGGTTAGAATAATATCGAACGACCTCAAAACTTGATGAACCGCTTTGTTGCATTCTTGGGCTTGCATAGGTCACAATTATGTAAAAATATTTAGATGTCACTTTAGGTGCACTATTTTATTGTTGTCCGAACATGCAATCGGTAAAACATGAAAATTGCCGTATCTTTCGCAAACGATGGTAAAACTCGATGAAATCAGATATGACGAACTGAAAATGCTATAACCTATCTCGATGGAGAAAAATAACATCATTTGGGACACCTGGAGCAGTAGGACACATACTAGCCCTCCGGACAGTGAGCATACTCTTGAAGGTTGGGCCGCACTGTTTATTACGACTTAAAACTAAAAGGAGTACCACGAACAAGGAAAACCAAAGTTAACACCAGACGTCTATTGAGTGCTTCGAGGCCACTTCCCATTCGCCCATGCCTCGTGGGCTTCTCGCACGTCGCGCCTCTCTCGTTTCCTCTCTCTCTCCTCCTTCTCTCCGCTTCCTTCCTACATGCCTCCTCGCGTGCGGCATCGCTGTTCTTGAAACCGCGCGTGAACTCATCCTGCCGGTTGGCTTGGTCAAGAAGCCGTTGGTCCTCGGGGTTGATCTCCGTATCAAACCATTTGCTCAAATTCACACAAGATGGCGGTGGTGGTGCATGAAACGTAAATTAGCAAAGTTTCATTCACAAATATTATGTAACCCCGTCACGATTGTTACCATGCGGCGATCCTTGAGCTCTTCTCCGTGCGGATCGAAGGCGTAGTTGCGGCACTTCAATACCTCCTCTTCCAAGTTGAAATTTCCCAAGAGCGGACAAGCTGCAAAGATCTCCGCACATACACATGGGCGCTCTGACTCCACGAGGTAGGAAGAGATCTTGGTACGCTAAATTCATGGGCATGCACTCGCTTCTTCCTTTGCCTTCCCTTACCCTTTGCACTTGCACCTCGGCATTTTCGATTGATGCTCACCTCTATTCTTTCTCCCGCCGTTCTTTGCGAGACCGCTTGTGAGCACGAATGTTATAAAGCGGCGATATCGCCGGGTATGGGGCGATCGCCTCATATTTGGGCGATTGCCCCATGTAAGCGATCGCCTCACATTAGGCGATCGCCTACTACTAGAGGCGATAGGTGCACCAAACGTTGGTGTGTTGTCACGTCGTGTGGCATAGGCAAGCAATGCATAAATGATTTGAACAATTTATAGTGATAATTTGTCATGTTACTAACTCGGAGTTATACAATGTCTTCTTTGAGCGTAAAGCCATTAAAAAATACATCCGTATAACAAGTCAATCACGCCACGCTTCCTAATCGGCCCGTGGGGTAGGTGAGTGGCGACGGCGACGGACGTCCCTCCTAGGCCGCCTGCGGCGCAGCGTAGAGTAGTCTTGCGCGGCGAGGCCAAGTCTGTGGCGGCGCGCCCGAGAGCGAGAGGGGTCGAGGTAGTCGGTCGAAAGGTACTCCTCCGGTCGAACTCGTCGTCGAAGGCTCGTCGAAACCACCACAGGGTCCTGGCTGGGCGCGGGGCGAGGAGGAGCCTCCGCCAGCCCCGCCCCACTGGCTGCTGCGTGGGAACGTGGCGAGGAACCGGCGGGGTAGGGCGAGACGCGAAGGAGCCTCCCAGCCACTGCCCCCACTGCTGCTGCGTGGGGCGTAGCGAGGAACCGACGGGGTAGGGCGAGGCGCGGAAGGAGCCTCGTCGACCACCGTCCCCCTGCACCGCGTGGGGCGTGACGGGCACCGGGTGGGTAGGCGAGGTGCCGGGGCGAAGTGGCGTGGTGTCTTTGCGTCCGCCGACGTCTCCGCGCCTCGGCGGTGTGGCTGCGAGCCAACCGCCTCACCGTAGCGAGGACCCGACCCCAAGCTGTCTCGGACTCGGCGGTGGTCACCTGTATGCCCCCCTCTAGGCGCGTCAACATGGACACAGCCTCCACCTCAATCTCCGCCAAGAGCTGAGTCTGCATGTAACGTCAGGTTGGCATTACGTAAGTTACATGAAAAAGACGTGCCCATGTAGGTTCGATTGTGACACTTACCGAGGCGTTGTCCCTCTGGGACATCTGTGAAGGGTACGTGTCCGCTACCGATGCCTGCCGTGCGACGTACGGTGCTGGTGTGTACCCCACCCTGAGGCGAGTCCGCGGGGCGAACCACTCCATGTACTGATCGTACATGTCATGGTCGTACGGCCGGGTCTCGGTGACCCTCTCGTCGAGTGCGGCGTCCCACTGCAGGGCCCATGGCTGCATACGGTGCGCGAACTGAGAGCCCACCGCAGCACCCATCCGGGTCATCCTGCAATGCAAAAACAGTAAGTACGCAGCACATTAATTTCGCAAAGATGCGGAGTAGTAGGATCAGGGCAAGTACCTGTGAGCGCCACGTGCGACAACGTGACGAGGCGGCAAAGGAAAGGATCGAGCAGCCGAATCGCCGCAAAGACTCGGTGCGGGAGTACTCCTCGACACAAAGGTCAAAGACGAGCACCTTACGGGTGAGCCAAAGGCCTCATCTCGCGTGCAAAGCACGGAGACCCGTGAGGTGCTCGGGCGTGACGTCGTGACGCGGTGTATGGCGTCCACCGCACGCCCCTCGTCGTGGAGGCGGTCGAACTCGAGCGAACTCGATAGGACCTCCTCACCAGTAGGTCGCGAACCTCCGCCGCGAGGAAATAAGAAATGGCGAAGGTTATTCAAGTGCGTTAGTGGGGAAAAGATACGAGGGAGTACACTCGTCGGACCCGGTGGTGGCCCATGGTGGGCGATCCACCGGTCGTCTCCGTAAAGCTCCTCGAGTGCGGTGTCGTGTCAACAACGAACTGCCGACGGAGAAGCGCTCCCAAGACCACAATCGGAGGAGTAGGGCGCAACGACATCGTCGCGTCGTGCTCGCCCAGAGACGGCGTCGCCGCAGACCTCAGACGTCGCCGCAAGCACACCGAGGCCCACGACCACCGCATCACTGCTTACAAGGGGAGTTAGGCGTGCTCCGTTGAGACGAGATTGAACCGAGTGTGTTACCTCATCCACCGGGTGTCGGCGATGTCTTTGGCGTACTCGATCGGTGACGGTCCACCGTGTTCCGTGGGAGGACGGAACATCACCCAACCGAGCAACAACGGAGGTATGCCTCCAAGTGGCGGGCCACGCCCCTCCTCCGCGCGTCTTGGTGGAGAAGGTCGACTGCGGCGTTCGCAACAAACATTATCGGCAACTTGGCGCTTCTATTTTAATTCTCAAAGAAAGAGGTACTCACCGTGGAATCGGCCCACGCCTTCGCCGGTCCGTGGCGCCGGCCTCCCTAAGGGGCCGGTAGGGGTGCCGGGGTGCCGCCGCACCTCGACAAAACGCGCGACAACTCGGCGTGCCACGTGGCGGAGGCGTCGTGCGGCACGCATCTGCTGGCCCGCACAAGGAGGCCTAAGAGGTACGACACGTCCCGCGTCGGAGCCATCTCTCCGCACGAAGGTGGAACGTGCGTCTCGGTCTCCACCGGTCCACGAGTGTGGCAGCGAGGACCGGTCGTGCAACCGCGGCACCTCCTTGCCCTCTAACAGGCGCAACCACCTCCACCATCCTACAAAGAGGGTAAGCCACCGCCGCAACTGCATGTAGTTAGAATTGCATTCACGGTAAGTATGTGTGCGTAAAGAGTGCAAGCGTTCGCGACTTCCGTGGAACCCAGCGTGGTCGATCGCGGCGGCTCCACGGGCACTCGAGGTCGAAGTGGCCCTAGCACTCGGTTCTCCTCTGCGGAGTACCTAGACCGGTGGGTCGCATCGACGGTCACGTCCAGCAGCTCAGGGCAAGGTCGCGCCATCGTGGCCTGTTACAAAGCAAATACAACAGATTTATCAGTAATTACATGTGCACACAAAATGAAATGCGAAATAACGAATTGTACCATACTCAACAAACAATACAACCGAAGTGTGGAGAGCAAAAAAAAAAACTCAGATTGCAAACATACGAAAGACAAAGACATGTTCGACGAGGCACACAACGTCGAGAATTACATTATCCTCGTAGGTACTAACTGGGACATCGGAGAATAACATGATGCGAACAACAACTTACTAGTACATTGAAAATTACATCGAACATTACAACGTACATTACAGCTTACCGGTCCATTGAATAATACAAGATGGGAACAACATGCAAAGTTACATTATCCGCGGTTGCGCTACCCTCGGACTCGTCCATATCGTTCGAATCGCCTTGTCCTTCGACGCCGACCTTCATCTTCAACATTCGGATGTCCGGTACCCATCGATGGTCCGAGAGGGGTCATTGTGAACGATCCATCCACTCGCACCGTACACCTCATGATGCCACGTGTTGAGAACGCTCGCTTGTAGTAGTTCGGGAGATGAGCGGACGACGGGATTGATCGTCTCGGCGGCTGCGGCAATGACGTGCGAGCACGGCAAGTGCAGCAGGCGTGGTTTCTGGCAGGAGCACTCGCAATCAGCTGCTCGGAGTATGCACAGATGGGAAGTCCTCTCCCGGTGGGCACCCCTGCGACCTCGGTCACCGCAGTGCACGTGGTATCTCCGTTCCACGCCACTCTCCGGTGTAACCCGATGTGTCTGCGCCTTTCTTGTTTTCTTGGACATGTAGGTAGACACAACAGTTGAGTAAGACAATCGATTGTCCGACATACATGCTGCGGAGGTCTTGTATCGCTCAATGAAATATCTCTGTGTCCCTAATAAGACACCCTCAACTATACCCACCAGTGGAAGGCATCTGGTGCCTTTCATTACCCAGTTGTAAATCTCCGCCAGGTTCGTTGTCATGATCCCATAACGCGAGCCGCCCTCGTCGTGCAGAAGGGACCATTTCTCCAAAGGCTCATGTCGTATCCAATCGGTGAAACTCTTTATGCTGGTACCCGGCCTACGCCGGAGGTTTGGGGGGTCTGTCGGCAGCGCACATAAGGCTGTGGGGTCCTCTCCTTGCTCATGGTACACCATCGGGTTCCTTGATGAACTAGCGGTACCTCTGGGATCCATTGATTGCTTCTTCGTTAGTTCGTCCAACGTCTTCCAAAGCGCGTCGAACTTCCTCCGTTGGTTCTGCTTTGCACGGTAGCGCTGAACATGTTCATAAGCTCCTTATTCTGAATCGACGAAAAAATTGGCACCCATGTGCCTCATGCACCACCTGCTCCTCGATCTGCCACTTTGCTGCTCCCACGACGGCGGACCCTTGTTGCATATCCACGATCGCCCTTAGCGACCTCGCATGTCGGTCATGGATGACACAAACATCGAACTGTCGAGAACAAGCGCGACTTCACTCTTTCAAGGAACCAGTACCAGCTCTCCGTGTTTTCCCCCTCCACGAATGCCAACGCAACCGGTAGAACCTGGTTGTTGGCATCCACCGCGATCGCAGTTAGAATCTGGCCCTTGTACTTCCCCGTGAGGAATGTGCCATCCATGCAAAGGACCAGGCGGCGGTCTTAACGCATTTATGCATGCGCCAGGCGAAGAATGCCGCCGCAATACCCACTTCGGTGCACGCACCACCCGCGAGGAACTCCGCAAGGTCGATGGATGTACCGGGTTCCTTTGTGCGATTGCCCGAGCAAGTGGGAATATTCTCGTCTGAAGCCTCGTGCGTCCCGAACCGTATTTCCAGAGCTGTCCTTTTGCTCTCCATGCCTTTGCGTAGCTAATCTTGTCTTGAAACCTCTCCTCCACGGTGTGATAATAGATCGAGGCTGCGGATGGGGATTGTCCACGATCGACCATAAAACACATTTGCCACCCAAGTGGACGACAGATTGCGGTGTCCTGCTCGCTTCTTCCATTCATGATTATGCTCCATCACTATGGAGCATTTCCGATAGTCCGTCCACTTCCTGGTATGCATGCACCGCCATGGGCACGAATCAACTACGCACTTCACGTCGTAGTCCTTCTTCTTGGACTTCACAACCACGAATTGCCGCGGAGAGACATTGCCCAAGATTTCACCGCATCCATCACAGCCTCCTTGTCTTTATATACGGCCCCTGCGTCACCTCGTTCTCACGATACTCCCATGCATCAATGTTCCCTTCATTCATTGTTAGGTCTTGAAATTGTAATTGGTCCACGCACCGAGGATAGGCACCCAGGCGTTGTCCTCCTCGTCGGAGTGCTCACCATCGTGACTTCCTCATCCGCACGGTCCTCCTCTTCCATCCGGTCAACAATGTCCTCCACCTCCTCCCCTCGTCGGCCACCCTCGCGCCTCCACCGCCTCCTCTCGCCCCCGGTCCCTTCACACCGCTAGCCTCGTGCTCCTCGTCTCGGGCTCCTCGCCGCCTTCCTCTTCGCATCCTTCTACATTTGATGTCCCTCCGCCGTAATGTCACCCGACATCACGAACTTGCGACACCGATGGAGCTACGGGTAGCATCTGTGCCAACAACATGAGCGCCAACCCCGCTCTACTGCAAAACCAACATAACTCCTCCATGTGGGCGTCGAGTTAACAGGAATCAACTCTCGTAAAACGGTCTTGCGCTTCGGCTCACTCTTTTCGACCCATAATCGACAGATCAGGGCATCCAAGCCGAACATCCGAGACATCCACTCCAACAAACCCTCAGATGTCCTATCGCTCGATGCGCATATGCCCGTCGACTCTTGAAAATGATGATAGATCCACCCCATCCGCCCCGTGCTATCTCCCCATCTCCATAAAATATTTGGAAATACAATTTCTCCGACATGCTTTAACGTCCGACGGAAAAATATTACTCTAAAATACAATCTGATCTGAAATTTCTAAAACTAAATACTACATTAAAGTTCTAAATATGAATGCGACATTAAATTTCTAAACAACACTATCCGAGAAATTGTAAACGCTACACAATCCTAAATTTTCTAACACTACAATAAATTTGTAACGCACTTAATACTATACGATCTGAAAATTCTAAAACTAACTACTACATTAAAGTTCTAAATATGAATCATGACGATAAATTTCTAAACAACACTATCCGAGAAATTGTAAACGCTACACAATTCTAAATTTTCTAAACACTACAATAAATTTCTAACACTACAATAAATTTGTAACGCATACTTAATACTATACAATCCTGAAATTTCTAAAAACTAAATAGTACATTAAAGTTCTAAATATGAATCTATGACAAGAAATTTCTAAACAACACTATCCGAGAAAATATAAACGCTACACAATCCTAAATTTTCTAAACACTACAATAAATTTCTAATACTACACTAAATTTGTAACGCACTTAATACTATACAGATCCTCAAATTTTTAAAAACTAAATACTACATTAAAGTTCTAAACGCTACACAATCCTAAATTCGACTAAATATTACATGCTACATTAGAATTCTAATAACAAACAGTCCTACAGAATTTTCTAAACACTACAAAATCGTAAAATTCCTAAATAATAGATTTATAAAATTTGTAAAAATACCTTCGCATAAAGCATTTAATCGACTTTTTTTCCCCTTTTCTTCTTCTTTCTCTTCTTTTTTTCTTCTTCTTTTTCTTCTTCTTTCTCTTCTTCTTCCTCCTTCTCTTTTCTCTTCGTTTATACGCCTCATTTGTTTTCGCTTGAGCGAGGCCGAAGCTTTGAAGGCCGCTGTCGCCCGGCTCGGCGACGCCTGTCTCGAGCGACAGGGGCCTGAGTTTTACCGTTTGCTCAGCTGACGGCGAGGCACATATCGCCCGTGTATGGGGCGATCGCCCCATACACGGGCGACGGGCGTATAATTTTGCAAAAATTTGATTCGGACGCATAGTTTTGAAAAAAAGAATAAAAATAAATATTAAAGAAAAAAAAATTCCATGTACTTGTGGATTACCAATACACTGTCATGCATGGCAATCATCTGTGTTGAAAGTAGAGTAGAGATTGAACTCAATAACGAGAGATCACTTTTCATTGCACATGTGATACATATTATACAAGCTAATGGGTGGAAGTTGATGGTGTCTAAAAGACACCTATCCACAAGAGTCGGAAGTTAATTGCCCACTTAACTCCTTAACACTCCCCCTTGGGTGAATAACACAACCTTCGTGTGCTTTGATAAACTACTCCAAAAATCCTGTGGAAAAACATGAGGAGAAATTCGTTCTTCTAATTATATGCCATCTAAAACTCCTTTAAAACCCAATAGGAAAAATATAAGGAGAAACTTTATATTTAATGTTCCCTTATTAAAAACCTTATATGAGAAACAATTTATGTAAAACTCATAAAAGAAAAGAGTGCAACATGTTCTAGTTCAAGGGTTAACTCCCCCTAAACCTTGCAACTCACAAAGCCGTCTCATACTGATCCCCTGGATACATGTTTGAAACGAGGATGTTGGCAAAGACTTAGTGAATAAATCGACTAGATTTTCACATGACTTCGTTTGTAAGACATTTATCTCACCACTCTTTTGAAGTTCGTGAGGATAAAATAACTTAGGAAAAACATGTTTTGTTATATTAATCTTTATATAGCCTGTTTGCATCTGAGCAACACAGGCAACATTATCTTCATAGATAATGGTAGGAGATTCTAATGGATTATTACCACATGACCTTTGTATGTGGTTAATCATTCTACGAAGCCATACACATTCACGTGATGCTTCATATAAATAAATTATTTCAGAATGATTAGTGGAAGTGGCTACTAAAGTCTGTTTACAAGACTTCCATGAAATAGCCGTACCACCATAAAGGAGAACTAATCCAGTCTGTGACTTTTGTGGGGATCAGACAGATAGCCAGCATCTGTGTATCCAATTAAAGTCATATCTTGATTTATTTGAAACATCAAACCAAGATCTTTTATACCATTAAGGTACCTAGGACTTGTTTAACACCAGCCAAATGCCTTTTTGTTGGTGATGCGCTGTATCTAGCCAATAGATTGACTGCAAATGCAATGTCAGGCCTGGTGCAATTTGCAAGATACATTAGTGCTCCGATGGCACTAAGATATGGAACTTCCGGTCCCAATATCTCTTCATCCTCTTCCCTAGGTCTGAATGAGTCTTTATCCGCATCAAGAGATCTCACAACCATAGGTGTTTTTGTTGGATACGATTTATCTATATTGAATTTCTCCAATATCTTCTGGATATATGCAGACTGGTGCACAAATGTTCCTTCAGGAACATGTTCAAGCTGTAAGCCTAAGCAAAATTTTGTCTTACCCAAATCTTTCATCTCAAACTCCGTTGCAAGATGGTTACTTGCCTCTTCTATGTCCCTTGTGGTTCCGATGATATTTAAATCATCAACATATACTGAGATGATACAGAATCCACTTTGGGATTTCTTTATAAACACACATGGACAATCATCATTATTAGAGTATCATTTCTTCAAAAGAAACTCACTTAGTCGGTTGTATCACATCCTTCTCGACTGCTTTAATCCATATAGCAACTTTTCAACTTGACGCTATACATGTTGCGATTTGCATTAGGATTGGGAATTTTAACCCCTTCAGGGACTTTCATGTAAATATTCGAATCTAATGACCTATACAAATATGCGGTCACTATATCCATTAACTGCATTGATATTTTCATATTAACTGCAAGAGATATTAGATATCGGAATGTTATTACACTCATAACGGGAGAGTATGTCTCATCGTAATCGATGCCCGATCTCTGCGTGAACCCTTGGGCTACAAGCCTCGTTTTGTATCTCACCACTTCATTATTTTCATTCCCTTTTTGAACGAAAATCTATTTGTTTCCCACAGGAAATATTTTACGAGGAGTTGGTGTTACTGGACCAAATACCTCCCTTTTATTAAGCAAGAGCAATTCTGCCTCAATTGTTTCCTTTCATTTGACCCAATCTGAGCGCTTCATGCACTTTGCTATGGTCTTTGGTTCCGGATCCAGTTGAAGGATCTCAGCAATCTTTGAGGCAAAATATATGTCGACAATTGTAGTATATCTTTTATATAATTATCTCGAATTGACATAATTCGTGGAGATTTCTTCATTTACATCCTCTAACTCCTTGTGATTTCCCATAACAATGGAGTCTAGGGGTTCCGATGTCCCAGCATCTAAATTTGTGCGCACTTTGATGCCGAGTTTACCATTCCTTCGATGGTTCTCAACCTCATGTTGAATTTCTTTTACTGATTCAAGTACTGTACCTTTACCTTTAGAAGAATTCCGTTTTTGCGGATGTCTCCGCGGAACTAGTCCTTTTTATCCGGAATTCTCCCTCTCTTCTTCTCATTAGGGGAAAGAGTAGCTTTCTGAGGTACCTCCACTCTTTCTGGTATATTGACTGCGGGTATATATGATTTTGTAACACCCTTCTAATTAGTAAATACATCTGAAAGATTATTTGCAATTTGTTGCAAATTTATTATTCTCTGAACCTCCAATTTATATTCTTTAGTACGTGGATCTAAGGACTGAATGCCAGTGGCATTCCAATCTAGTTCTCGACATTCTTTGTGGTACTTATCTCCCCCTAATGCCGGGAAATTGTTCTCATAAAAATACAATCAGTGTACCGAGCTGTAAAAAGATCCCCTGTTAATGGCTCAAGGTATTTTATTATTGACGGAGAATTATACCCCACATAGATCCTCAACTTCTTGTGAGGACCCATAGATGTACGCTGTGATGGTGAAATCGGTACATATACTACGCAATCGAATTTTCGCAGATGGAAAATACTTGGTTCATTTTCATGTACTAATTGCAATGGGGAGACCGTATGATATGTAGTTGGTCTTATTTGGATTATTTCTGCGGCGTGCAAGATCGCATGACCCCAACAACTTGTTGCAACCTACAATTTTGTAAAAGAGGTCTAACAATTAGTTTGACCCTCTTTATCAAAGATCAGCTAGTCCATTTTGTGTGTGGACATATGACACATAATGCTCTACATTAATGCTCAGAGCCATACAATAGTCATTAAATGCTCTTGAGGAGAACTCAGCGGCATTATCCAATCTAATGGATTTGATCATGTTTTCAGAAAAAATGTCTCTTAAATTAATTATTTGGGCCATTAATCTAGCAAAGGCATGGTTCCGTGTGCTTAATAAACACACGTGGGACCATCTTGTAGAAGCATCTATTAAAACCAAAAAGTATCTAAACGGCCCACTTAAGGGCTTAATAGGTCCACAGATGTCGTCCTGAATTCTATCTAGAAAATTCAGCGACTTATTTTTTACTTTGAGGTATGATATCCTCAAAATCAATTTCCCTTTAGCACAAGCAGTGCACATGAAATCCTCTGATTTCGAAAAATTTGAAGTTTTAATATTATGGCCAACAGAATAGTTTACAATTTTTCTCATCATCCCTATACTAGGATGGCCTAGGCGATCATGCAAAATCTTGAATTTGTCAAGATTTTGAAAAATTGTTTTGAACACAACATGTGGTTTAGGTTTGATGTACATGTAGTACAATCCAGATGAATATGAAGGAAGTTTTTCAACCACTTGTTTTCCGTATCCATCAACTTTAGTGAGGAGAATATATTCATTGTCTCCCTCACTAGTAGTTTCCACATGGAAACCATTAAGACGGATATCTTTAAAACTTAATAGGGTATGATTTGATTGAGGATACAACAGAGCATCTTCAATCGTCAATTGTGTACCCATAGGGAGAACTCTGATGGTTCTTCCGGTGCCAACAATAAGAATATCGCTTCTAGCGATAGTCATTATATGTCCACTTTTCTTTGTCAAAGTCTGGAAATATTTTGTTTTCCTTAATATTGTATTTGTGGTACCACTGTCAATAAGATAGATTTCGTCCTCCATTGGATTGTGCCACCAAATTATATAATAAAGAGCATGATTATTAACTCAAATATAGAACAAGTACATCAATATTATATTGTATGTTTACAAATACAATATGTGCTTATACAATACAATTACAATACCCATGTTCCTACAGAACTTAGTTAATTGAAAATATACAACAATATTATGTAGAACAATTATGACTGACTATTTACATAAGGGGATAACTAGGAGACTACATGGTGTCTCCAAACTGATCTTGGGAAGCGTATTCAACTAACATATCATCTGTTTTCATGAAGTCATCTTCCTTCAGTTGGACCATCTGATGGTGCTCAACATTCAGAGCAATATCCTCTGATCCCATTTCCAGATCTTTGTTTGCTGGTGAAGTGAAGTGAACTTCAACATTGTCCCCTTTAGGGTCTTGCCTTTGTCCACAGATTGTTGATATAGCTCAATCAAATGTGGAGCAGTGCGACATTCTTTTGCATAATGTCCTTTGCAGCCACATTTATGGTAAAGGCCTGATTTTTCCTTAGAAAAATTCTTCTTGAATTTTTCTTTGCCATATCCTTTGCCTTTGAATTTCTGCATACCATTGGATTGCCACTTTTCCTTTTTCTTATGGCACCTCTTACGCCCATGGCTATTGCTAGCCCCCTGAGTATTAGCATATGCTTCAGGCACTGCCATTGCCCCGTAGGGCGAGTATGATGATTTTTCATAAGAATTTCATCAAGTTTCTGTGCTTGAAGCATAGTATAAATCAACTCAAAGTACTTTGTATACATCTTTTGGCGATATTGCTGTTGAAGTATACACATAGAAGGATGGAAAGTGCACAATGTTTTTTCTATTAGTTTGGCATCACCAACTCAGTGGTCACAAAATTTCAGCTTGGAATTTATTTTATGTATTGTTGAATTATACGCTGCCACGGACTTGATGTCCTGGAAATGTATAAGTAACTATTCTCGTTGAGCTTCTGGTAACATGATCGACCTCTGTTGGTCATACCTCTCTTTTAAGGAGTTCCACAATTGAAGTGGATCTTCCTCTATCAAGTACTTTGTTTTTAGGTCTAAGTGGAGGTGATGTCGAATAAAATGCAGGGCTGCATATTTTGAGGCTTGTGAAATTTGTGGGTCATTTTGTTGAGGTTCAGTGATGGTTGCACCAAAACCTTGACCCATCAAATTTATCTTTAGATCCATCGCCTAAGTCAGATAATTGCTAACATCTAAGGCAGCACTGCAAACTCCTTTTTGGAGATGTCTGCCATGTCCTACAATTTGTTTTTCATGCAATTGTAATGAATTTACTTTCACAAAGTAAAATTATGACATGAAATTTTTTTAAATCAGTACACTACGGTCAATGTATAATAATTGCAATTTCCCAAAAAATTCAGGGACTAAAATGCAATTTTTACTTAACTACGACGACTAAAATTTGCGATTTTCCTAAGTTCAAAGGGCTGAATTGCAAACTTTATATAACAGGCCCATTTATTTGTAGTTTTACATTTTCTCCAGTGATCCTTTTGCAAATTCGTTGGGACCCTTAAATAGGTCGACCGACCCATTTTGGCCCATTTAGACCCGGCGCTAGGGTTTCCAACCCTAGCACCATGGCCGCCGCCGCCTTGGGTGGTTGGGGTCGGCCGCTGCCGCCCCAACACCGGTGAGAGGCTCACCAGTCGTCGCGCTCTCTCCATCTACCTCTGCGCATTGGAACCGAAGTCCTCGACGTTGCTTGAGGGGCGCTCCGGTCACGTTGTCGGATCCACCGTTGGATCCGATTGCTTGGGGCGCGTCGGGGAGCACGGCCACTCCCTCCGCCGCCTTGGTGTCAGGAGCCGCTGCCTTACCGTCGCACGCCGTCTTGGGTGCATTTGGTTGCGCCACCACCTCGCCAGGTGTCACCACTGCGCCAGGCGGGGTCATGGGGGCACGACCTCAGCCGGGTGGCCAACGCCGTTTGGCGAAGGCCCTCCCTGACCTTATCCCATACGCTGCCGTCACGCCAGCCGTCGCGCCAGCCGCCGCGTCGGCCTCGCCACGCACCTGCTAGGTGTGAACTAAGTTGGTTGCTGCTGCAGTCTCGGTCGCGCCTACCACGCTGTGGGACACCTCGGCCCCTACGGTCTGCGTTGTACCGAGGAGCACCATGGCCCCTTTGGTCGCTGCGGCCAATAGTGGTCCGCTGACCATGCCACGATAAGGCTGAGCATGACCTCGCCGACGTCGATCATATTGTGCACGCCAATGGCGATGTCCTGGCCGACGGTGTTGTAGAGGAAGGATGCGAAGGATTGTCATTTCCAAGTTCATGATGGAGGTAATTACGTTTGAGACATCGTCTTTGTTTTGCGCCATTGGACTTACCGTGTCCGAGACGTGGCTGGTGATCCTCCCGTCTGCCGTCGGTCTCTGTTTGCCCGTGCTCGTGGATTAGAACAGTGCTAATAACCTGTTGAAAGTAGAGTAGAGATTAAACTCAAGAATGAGAGATCACTTTTCATTGCACATATGATACATATTTATACAAGCTAATGGGTGAAAGTTGATGGTGTCTAAAAGACATCCATCCACAAAAGATACCCATTCTAAGAGTTGGAAGTTAATTGCCCATTTAACTCCTTAACAATCTGCTCAGATATACACAAATTTACAGAGCTGGTCCAACAGCTTGCTTCAAGCAATTCTTGCATTACCATCACCTCTCCATTATCCATCGATGACACTGAGGAGCCAAGTTGCATGAAATGAATGCTTATGCTGCCAAACAAGCATCCAATCCTACAAACTATAAATCATTGCAAATTGTGTTGTCCTCACCTCTTTGCAGACACCAGGATCATGGTCATGCCAGTTTCTCAACAAATTTCTCTACATCACAAAGGACGTGTATGTCTGAGGGTAAGGACTAGTCCTCTGCTCATCGCCCTCGAGCATTGAACGGTCCTCGTTGTCGCCTGATGCCTCCCACCGGGACAGATAGCCATCCCAGGAAGAGCAACATCTTGATGACTGATTCATGCCACGAAAGCCTCCCAACGGCATAGTTCAAAATCCCAGCAAAATTTCAGAAATTTCGTTCGAGATTTCGGATCTCGGCCGGGGACGAGATTAAAAATCCGGTCAGATAAAACATTTGAAAAAAGGTAAATTGCTACAGTATTCTTGAAACCATTTAAGGGCCATATTTGGGTCAATAACCCTTAAGAATGTCATCTACCATTAAAATGTTTGAAAAACCAAAATTTTGAGACATTTTATAAAAATAGTAGAAATATTGTCAGATTTTTATAAAATTGTAAAATTTTTATAATTCTCTAAAATATTTATGGTATCATATTTATAAGTCTAGGATTATACATAAAAATTTTCAAAATAATTTAACTTCATTTGTTATATTTAATAATTCAAAAACTGAATGAATATAATTGAGATAGTAACCGTGTTAGAATTTTATAAATTCGCTCGAGTGTGATCATGATCCAAAATTTTTGGTATAGATTAATAATTGCGTAATTAACCTTATATAAAAGTTTAAAAATTTTAAACTTGTTTTGGTTGCTCAATCAAATTTATGAAAGCAATACATGTAGCAACGTAAGGCTTGTATCAGAACAGTAGCATTGTCACAACTTTTGAAAATTCCTCAAGCTTGATAATCATATGAAGATTTTATGGGAATATTAGTGATGTGTCAATACCATCCAATTTTTTTTAAAAAAGTTTCTAATATGGTTTGAACCCTTTTTCATTCGGTTGAAATTTGCCAGTGAGCGTTCAATAGCACTCCAAATTTTTGAAATTTCTTAGGCTTGATTATCATCTAAAAATTTTATGGGAACATTATTAATGCTTCAGTACCATAAAATGTTTTTTTTCAAAATTTTTTAATATAGTTTGCACCATTTTCCATTCAGTTGAAATTTGGCGATCAACCTTTTATCAGGATAGCAACACTCTCAGAATTTTTAAAAAATCCTCATGATTGAAAATCATCTGATACTTTTATATAAACATTAGTGACATGTCAGAACTATCCAAAAAAAATTTCAAAAATTTTTAATATTGTTTTGACTATTTTTCACTCTGTTGAATTTCGTTGAGATTTTGGCAATTTTGACCAAAATTTCGGTTAAAAAATTCCTGGTTACAAATTTTGTCCGGATTTCGTCCATAATTCCGAGATTTCACCGAAATTTTGGATTTCACCCACCTCCAAGATGTGAACCGAAAACGAAATTTCAAACCCTGCTCAACAGTCTTCCCGGTTTCCGGCAAGAGTAGCAGGTATAAAACAAAGGATCCGAGACGAAGGGACAGGGTTCTATGTAGTCCCTTAGGGACTAAAACTTAAGTGTTCTATGTAGTCCCTTAGGGACTAAAACTTAAGTAGTCGCGTGCACACCGTTGGATCGAAAAGGGATGGACATGATCTATCCAGAATACTGTAGCAAAGTCACCAAAATTTTTACTTAGGAAAAATACTGTAGCACATGAATTTAGAAGATTTGGCCGTCTGTTCACTCGATCGGACGGTCCAGACCTATGGAGACTACTTAAGTTGCAGTCATAACAGGGATTGCACCGGATCTCCCTCCGAGACGAAGTGATAGCCCAAAGATAGTTGATACTGTTGTGTAACAGACAACCAAGTATCTGAAAAATCTACCAGCATTGCAGCTAAAAGGTTTAAATTTGGAATGTATGAATTAAGTACTCCAAGGAGAAGGTTGAATCTACATACCACATCAAAAATATAGACAGACCTTTGGATCAATCTATGCCCATCGTGCCCAACTTCTTCCTGTCATAGATCCCTTGTTGCGATTTGCAAGATGCTGAAGGAAGTCCTGACTGCCAGACATGCCATGTTGGCCTTATACCACCAGTAATAGATGGATCCCAATGCAATACCAACTTTGATGAATAAGGAGGAGCAACCAGCAACAGCAAAAGACATTCTAGTGTTTCTTTAACCATTTATTTGACGGGATGGAAGAGCGAAACATACCCAACATTCGAAACTTAAGCTTATGATGGATTTTTTGTTCAAGCAGTCAGACAGGACCACGACTGGGTCTTAATTTTAATGATTCCAGTCTGGAAGTCTCCCAAATCTGGATCCCAATCCCAATCCGATCCTACTACTCTAGTAATGATCCATATCACAGGAGTCCGGTAGGATCATAGGATAAACCCAGATAACCTTTCCAGTAGTAAACATGACCTTGCTAACTAGTTAAAAAGAAATATTCAATTTGTGGGTGACAAAAATAATCCCTGATCCACTCCTAACCTGTTTGTTGGGGGAGAAGTAGCAACAGATAAGTGTCAGCAGAACTGAATGCCCTCTGTATGTGGCCAGAGACTGATCGTTTGGACGCCTATAAGGTCGGGCTTCTGATGGGAACGGCATCCATCTGTAGTCCCAGTCATGTAATCTCGGTGGGCAACTGTGAAAACAACAGTAGTAAATTTAAAAATATATATAGAATTGGGAGGGAACATTATAGACGTAATATATGGCTGTAGAACAAAAGCCACACCTTTTTATTATGGAGGACATTTTCCTGACATCTGAAAGTTTGATAGTCTGGGGACTGGAAAGGAAGAGAGCATTACGAATTGCCGATTTTATTAGTTAGGTTTGAGTTAGGAGTTAAGAGTTTTCCCCCGAAAGTAGCAGCAGTTTATTAAGTAGAGTCGGTTGCTGTTCTTGCTAGTGGCCAAGCCTGGAAAACAAGGGGGAAACTAATACACGGTGAACTGCTTTAGGAACTCATACCATACTAGTCAAAGGCTTAGCTTAATAGCCGAATTAACCGAGACTACCCTGAAAAGTAAGCAAGGAGAAGAATGAATTACGTAGGATACTGGCTACTTGAAGTCGGTCGTTAAACATTGAAGCTTGCGTCGCGCATTAGCACGCGCATCCGTTTTCTTGCTTCTTGTCTTTCCGGAAATTACTTCGACTCGCAAAGGAGAAACTCTTGCAGTTGGAGATGAAATTACGGCCACGGCCACGGCTATCAATAAATTTAATCCCATATTCTAGAATCCTAGATCGGCCACCGTTGGATTTGCATCGGATGGCCGAGGTGATCGTGAAACCCTAGTGCGATCCAGCCGTTGAAATCCGCGGACGTCTCGGATCGGGCGTGTCTCACCGAATCATGTTCGGTCGTAGCACTACGTGGACGGATGGGATGGAGCCGCGTAGATGTGCTGCATCGCCCGTTGGATCTCTAACATGTGTACGGCTGGGAGTCTTCGTTTCCGCGAGGTCGCCGCTGTCTCGGACATGGACTCCGCCATCGTGTCACTTGAGTTCTCTAGCCTGTGCACGGAAGCCAAGCCGCCTATTTAAGGCTTGAGACCCCGTCTGAGGATCACTAGAGCGTGTCGCACCCGTAGCCCTAGCTAACATCGCCCGTGCCGTCGTCATCTTCGTGGGACAGCTCGCCGGAGATCATCGAAGCTGCCGCCGCGATTTTTCGCTACTTTCGCCGCCGTCAAGCTATCGCAGCCGAAGCCATGCCCAGGTCTAGGTTGCTCGCATCATGTCGCATCGAGTCCGGGTGAAAATGGCGTCGGAGAACCCTCGCAACACCGTCTTGTGTGTCATCTTCCACCTCTCCGGTGATTTGCGTTGCCGTGCAATCATCGTCATCCCTTGCGTGCTTTATCAACCGTCGGATCCGTAGCCATCGATCAAGATTGCTTCGCGTAGACGCTGCCCAGGGTTGCCGTGTGTCTACATTGCCGCCGTAAGCCGACAGTCCGATCTGCCATGAGCAGTTCAGATCTTGCCGCGTAGTTGTTGTCTTCATCTTCCACGTGTGTAGCCATTGTCGCCAGCCGTTGCGCAATAGCAGCCGTCGGATCTGGGTTGAACGGTCCGGATCAAGCTGCGTGTCACGCACAGTAGCCGAGGTGTCATGTATCAGGTTCAACGCGTGTCAATGCGTGATTGGTCCAGATCAATGCTGACGTTAGCTGACGTAACAAACCTATTTTCCGGTATATATTTAATTAGGGAAATAAATTATTTAATATTTTCTAATTTTCCTATTTATTCAAATATTTCGAGAGCCCGTTCTCGCTCATACGAGCTCCGATTGAGGCGATTCAAATTTCTAAAAATTTGTAAAATTGAGATATATTTAATGGTGGATTTTATTTGATTTTTAGAGTTTGTTTGTTATTTTTTTATATTTATTTAGTGTTTTCTCTCGATACTTGTAGACGTTAAAGTGCTCGGAGCGTCCGAGGAGGAAGCATTGAACCAAGAGCAAGGTCCAGAACAGAAACAAGAGTTTTTCTAAGGTAAGTTGTGCTTTGATCATGTTGAACCCAGTTTTACAAAATTGCTTTGTTGATTTAAATTATGCATGTTATTTAACGTACCTCTGTTTCCAAATTTAGTTTGGGATCTAGTTAATCATCCTAAATGTGATTTAAATTATGCATGTTATTTAACGTGGTGCATGGTAATCAACTGGGGTGGTAAATAATTTAGATTAGGGTAAGTGGCAAGGGGCAATATACTAAGGTGGACCAGAATGACAGAAGGATTGTGAAAGTCTTGCCTCAGTCAATTAAGGACTTAACTTTACATGTCTTTGAACTGAGTCAAACATGCAACCACATGTCTGGAATTGGACGGACCTAGCTCATTAATTTGCAATGGTTTAGCTTTGGTATTACCAGTAGTGGTGTGAGTCCTGGGTTATACGGTTCAACTCACATGGTGCAAGATGGGGCCCTGTTGTGGTGGTTATATCCATTAAATGTTGAAACCTTAGTGGATAGTACTGGGTTAAGACAGGGTATTGTAAAGGCTTTGTTATGATCACTCAATTGCATACTCTTGTATGGCAAGTTACAATAGATGTGGTGAGTTGATTGTATCTTGTGGGTAAAGTGCGTGACCTCTGCAGAGTGTAAAATCTATTCGGATAGATGTGCTCGCGGTATTGAGTAATGCCTGGGGATTACAGTCAAGGGTTTGATTTATGTAAAATAGAAACTTCGATGGGAAGGCAGGATGCCGTTGGAAAGCTTGGAATATGTTAGAACTGGATGCCATGTTTACTTGGGAAATACCTGCAAATTAATTATTATTGTTATTTATTTTACAACCATTTCAATCTATTTGTTGTATTCTTCATAAATGCTGTTTTATTGCAAAATAGCCATATCAGCCATTCATATGGAATTAGCCTTGCATATAATTATGATAGAATTGCATTCTGTGCACGACTTATTAAGTGCTTTAATTACTCACCCTTGCCAACAACAAATCACCAGTTGAGGAGTACTAGGAAGAGACGAATGTTTAGGGTGTGAGCCTTGTCAGTTGCCTATGGTATACTTAGGGTTTACTTATGTTTTCATTCCGCTGTAATTTAATTTCATATTCTTAGTTTATCCCTGCATGGCATATTCATGTAAAGGTCGACCATAAGGTCAGTCAACAGGTTAAAATTAATATATGATGTCTTTTATTATATTTTCACTGTGTATGACTGTGATATTCATCTATGTTGAGCATGTGTGCACTAGTGTGGTTCTGGATTAGTGCGATATCTACAGAGGGTTCGAATTTACATATTCGGGTCCCGATAATGAATATTCGAAGGGATGTTCTAACAAGCCCTTCACAGGATTTACTTTTGTTGCCTCATCATTGCATTTTGGAATATACTCCCTCCCGTCACAAATAGTTTTCATTTTGGACATCGACACAGTCTCTAAAATATAGATTTGACCACTAATTTCTACTATAATATATTTATACACCCAATAAAATTATAATATTATGAACGTACTTTGGGAAACAAATCTACACATATGATTTCCATGTATCCAATTTAGATATTTTAAAAAATATTGACAATCAAAGTTTCAAAATCTTGACCGCACCTATATCAACGACAACTATTTTTGACCGAAGGTAGTAGATACTAAGCACTCCATTCTTCCCATTTTAAACCCATTGTTTTGGTTCACCTATTACCTATTCATGTCCATTTATGTTTTTTATACAGAATGATTGTTTTAGTTCTGTTATCTACTATATAAAGTAGATGATCATATCAAAGCAAGATTAAAAACAGTAAACCAGAAATTTAAATAAATAAATAAATAAATAAGAATACTAACCTTACAGAGATTATCGTCACTTCCATAGTACAACACATTACCACTTTTTTTTAAAAAAAATTGGTCAGGAGCTCTGGCATTCATTATAGAAGAAGAATAACAGTCGAGCTACAAATGCATACTTACACTTCTATTATTCAAGCACTGAGATATATAGCTGGCGCCCCATGTCAGCGAAAATGTCCTGAGGGCGAAGTTGGTAACTACAGTGAACTATCTAATAACTTTAGGGTCTAAAATATGTAATTTCAAAGTTTAGGAACCTATTTGACCACTCCAATTAAGTTTAGGTACCCATAGTGTATTTTACTGATCTAGTTTTTATCATGCACTGAGCCGAATATAACGACCATATATCTATGGATGAGACAGCTAAGGCAACATGAAATGGAACGAACAAGAGAACAAATCTGTCAGACAACTGATTGAACCAAAAAAGTTATGGCTAATCAAATAATTTACGTCATGGGCATGTATACGGCCTGATACTTTATTTGCTCCAAGATCGTAAACATATATTGAGCTATCATTGTTCCCAACAACAACTTCTCGACCATCTTTTGAATATTTCACAGAAAATATTCCAAAAGAGTATCCATCATCATCATCGTTAGAGAATTCCAAACCCTTATGAATTTCCTGCAGAAAAGAAGACTTGAAACATGGATTACAAGCACATTGCTGACACTATATGAATTCAACATGAGCATGCAGCTCAAAGTTTTTGAAAGCTACTAACAGGAAGATGTTCAGAGAATAGAACATACAGTAACATTAGCATGCAATTCCTTTCCAGCACTCCGCATATTCACAATGTGAACAACAGGCCACAAACTGGAATAGGCCCTGTGAAAGGGCCGAAAGGACTTGGGTGAAAAACAAGCATATAAATCTGAAATAACCAAAGCACAACTTTATTAAAGTTAGCAACCAACGCTGTTTAAAACAGAAGGTACAGCACAGAGAACATCCTTTTCCAGAAAAAAGAGTGAGCACTGTATGTAAACTTGATTTAGCATTGAACTTTTAAAATGGTAAAATGAAATAACAAGCCTTGACAATGAGTAAATGTTACTAATATATAAAAGATTACAAGTAGTCTCCAACTTGGGTCGCGCTTGACATTGCGGTGGGTTTTCAAAAGCACTTCCATTTTTCTGTTATTGGATATAATATCTAATAGAAAGCATCTTTGTTGGAGTCATAACTCATAACAGCGAAATCTTGCTAGGATTGATAAAGATTCCTGTAACTAACCATATTCCACAGCGCAGCAAAGCAACCATAAACTAGCTCTTACTCAGTTTGTTGTCACATAACCTAGATATAATTAGAACCATAGTTGTTACGGTGGTCAGGCTAGGTGCAGCTAACTCGGAGCACCAGGACGGCTAGGTGTCTAGGCGATGATATGACATGAATCTAACTAAATATATCTCATATGAAAGGAAATGAGAGTTGACAAGCAAATAAATAAATAGTTTCAAATAGAAAGGCATAAATAGTTTCAAACAGGACAATAAAAGATACAACTAGTTCCAAATAGCATAACAAAATAAATCTACAGGACCATAACACAAAGCCCACAGAAACAAAAAGCCCAGCCCATCAATCATAACCCTAAAAACCTCAATCCTCTTCCAGCACAGATCGCAAAACAACTTCTCCTGTCGCACCGTCTCCCGCTCCCCCACAACAAATTGCCTCCACCTCCTGCTCCTCCTGCTGCTCTCTCCCTGTTCTCCTGTCGTCGTAAATAGCGTTGCCGCCTCCTTCTCCTGCCGCCGCAGCAAATCCCGCCGCCTCCCCCTTCTCCTACCACCAAAGCAGCCAGAGGCAAGCGAAGACAGAGGCCAAGTGGTTCTGTTTGTTCTCTGCTACCAGCCGATCTCTCTAGTGCAACTGAACAAAGGTAAGTGGCTGAGTGCTGCTCTCTTCTTTTGTGCATCCCGTCTCCAATCGAGGCAGGTTGTCTTGGCATCCCCCTCGAGTCGTCGGGACACCTAGGCGTTCCCTAGGTGACGCCGTGACAAGAATATGATTAGAGCTATAGTAAATTTTGAAGAAAGTAAGCCTCCTAGAGATAAACAAGTATGAGTAGTGATAGACTACTGAGGTAGATGAGTAGCTCTATTATTAAGAGATAATTCATTTGTGATTCAGCTCATAGGGCCATACTAGCCATACTGAACATATTGCGATGAAACAGTTTAAAAAAGGATGCCTATGGATCAATATTCAGGAAGGCAGCAAGTCATTCTGAACAGTGTAACACAATCTACTAGGATGAAACTCTGTAGTTTTGACATAGAAATGGATGTTGTCCCTACAAAGTACAAGAAAGCACCAAACCATCCACCAAAAACTTCCACCTCCTCTACCACTAGACTAGAACTACATTGTAACAAAAAGTGGAAAATTATTAAAATAAGCCCTACACATGTTGAGCATACTAAAAACGGTATAACCATTTCTAATCTAAAGAACAACCCACAAACCCTAGAGAACAACATTCTAACTATTTTTAATCTAAAGAACATACCCACAAACCCTAGAGCAAAATATTCTAATTTCTAATATAAAGAATAGACCCACAGCCCAATCAAATAGTTAGTTGATTGCATCATCACCTGACTAGGGGACTTAAACAAGAACATACAACAACCACCCCAATAGATGGCCTGAAGAACATACTTTGGGGGAGACGACGGAGATTGAGGACGGAGGCGTCGATGACAGGTGGCGGCGATGAGCTCAACGGGGAGGTGTGAGGGCTCGGGAGAGGCGGCATCGAGGACAGACGGCTGCGACGGGCTCAGGAAATAAATGGAGGGCGGTTTTCAATTTCGTTTGAGTGAGGAGTGCGACGGGCAAAAACCCTAGAATGATATATATAATAAGTGTTATCGCAGATGGTTCCATCTTAGAACTGTTTATGATAATACTTGTCACAGACGTTTCTGTATTAGAACCATTTGTGATATATAGGTATCACATACGATTCCTTATTAGAACTGTCCGTGATACCTATATATCATAGACGGTTCCCTAATAGAATCGTCCGTGATACCTATGACAGAACCGTCTGTGATACATGGTTATATATTATTTTTTGACTTTATTTTTGGAGATGGCACCACTATTTATTTTGGTGTATGATTCATCCATGTTACTGTTACCAAAAAATTGCAATGTAAATAGTAGCTTCAACCTTTAAAGAATCATATATATATATATATATAGATGACAACTAAACATCACATTCTCATAACTCCACATAAATACAAATCCACATGTACACGACAAATAAACATGAAAATCTTATCATAACTCCACTTGCTTATTCTTTTGTATAAAAATTAGCCCATTATGATGATCGACACAGGTGTAGGTAGCTTCCTTAGGTTGTTCTTCCTCGACCGTTATGTCGTTTCCGATAGGAGGCGATTCGTCAAATTGATTGTATTCTTCCTCATATACTATATTCTCAAGTTCGACAATCCTTTTTTTTTCCTGAAGAACTACATGGCGCTTCTTGTTGGACGGGTCAGTTACAAAGAAGATTTGAACAACTTGGTTAGCGAGTATGAATGGTTCGTTTTTATATCTGACACGTTCGAGGTCCATAGTAGTGACGCCATACTTGTCAACCTTTACTTGCTGGAGGTGGACCCAATGGCACCGAAACAGGGGGATCTTGAAAAGTACATAGTTGAGCTCTCAAACTTCCTTTATGAACCCACAGTAGAAGCGCCTTGTCGATTCAACGGTATTGAATGCATCTATACGGACACCAGTATTCTGGTTTTTGCTCTTCATATCCTAATCTCTCGTGTAAAATTTGTACCTATTTATGTCGTATCATTTCCATGTCACAACTATAAATGTTGGCCCTTTTGTCAATCATGTCAGCGTATTATCTGATGAGCTCCCAGTGATGGGTCACTCCTTCAACCATTTGTTGAACTGAAGGTTGTGCTATTTCATGATTCAAGACTCCTGTCGTGCCAGATTCTCTTACCATAGCCAGTGCTTATACTCATCAATATACGGGGACACTACAACTATGTGTTGCAAAACCGTGAAATGAGCTTGAGTACGAGCAACTGGATCAGGAGTGATTGCTTTCCTTCCGATAGTCCCAATACCCTTGATCCTTCCCTCATGGCGAATTGAGGCACACCTATCGGTTTGACCTGAGCTATGTAATCGACGCAGAACTCGATGACCTCTTTGGTTGCATAACCTTCGATAATACTACCATCCGATCGAGATCGATTTTATACTTAGGACTTGAGAATTCTCATGTACCTCTTAAACAGGTACATGCTATGTAGGAACACGGGCCCGCACATCTTTATCTCTCTCACAAGGTGAACAATGGGATGGATCATGATATCAAAAAATGACGAAGGGAAATACATCTTAAGATTACATAGAGTCATCACCAACTCAGCCTACATAGCATCTAGTCCTTCGGGATCGATGACCTTCTAAGCAATTGTGTTAAAGAAATAATACAGCCTAATGATTGTCTCCGGACTTTGATTGGTAAAATACTTCTCATTGCAACAGGGAGCATATGTCATCAGCATATGACAATAATGAGACTTCATGTTAATTAATTTCAAATCTTGCATCGAAACAAGTCTCTTCATGTTAGAGGGGTAACTGGACGGAACTTTCACACCATACAAGCACTGGCACAGTTCAGTTCTCTCAGCCTTGGATAAAGTGTAACAAGCAGGTTCGCAGTATGTTCGGCCTTTATCAGTCTATTTCGATGCTAACTCAGGTCTGATGCCCATATCGATCAAATCAAGCTGTGCATTGATACCATCCTTTGTTTTTCTCTTAATGTTTAGTAAGAGACCAATAAGCTATTACATATATTCTTCTCTACGTGCATGATGTCGATGCAGTGGTGAACTTCCAGGTGCTTCCAATAAGGTAGGTCCCAAAATATTGATCTCTTCTTTCATATGCTCTTCTCACGGGTCCTCGATATGCATCCCTTCCATATACAACATCCAAATCCTTAACCAAATCATACACATCTCTCTCGCTTAAAGGCCTTAGAGCTGAACCGTCCTTATTCCTTTTGTCGAATTGTTTATTCATCTTACGGTACGGGTAATTCCTCCGAAGGAACCTACGGTGATGCATGTATACGGTTTTGTACGAGTGATTCAGCCACACACTCTTGGTATTATCTAAGCAGTGAGTACAGGTTTTGACTCTTTTGGTATTCTGGCCCAACAGGTTAGCAAGGGCAAGATAATCATTTATGTGCAGAACAACAAACAGTGTGAAGTGAAGTTCTCTCGTTTGTACGCATCCCATACCTGTACCCCACAAACCCACAATGTTTTTAGATCTTTCACCAATTGTGCTAGGTACAAATCAATATCGTTCCTAGGTTGCTTCGACCCTTGGATAAATATAGACATCAAAATGTATTTTCGTTTCATAAAAAACCAAGGAGGAAGGTTGTAGATATAGGGATTCACGAGCCAAGTACTATGTCGGCTGCTTATGTTACCCAAAGGATTCATCCCATCTGTACTCAATCCAAACTTTATATTCCTTGGTTCTGCACCGAATTCTTCAAAACTCCTACGATGTTTCACCACTAGGTGGATCAGCAGGTGTTTTAGCATTCCATCATTCTTACGTTCCTCCGATTGCCAACGCAGCAATTTTGCTTTCTTTGAGTTCGCAAATAAACACTTCAAACGGGGAATTACAGGTAGATACCGCGCCACCATAGAAGGAGGTCCTTTCTTCACCTTGATGCCCTCACCATCATCATTTGATTGATTCTTACGTTTGTACCGGAATGCGTTGCACACCGGACATACATGCAAGTTTGCATATTCTTTACGGTAGAGGATACATTCGTTAGGACACTCATGTATTTTTTCTACTTCCATTCCCAAGGGACAAAGAAACTTCTTGGCTTTGTAGGTGGTTTTGGGTAACTCATTTCCCTCCGGAAGCATGTATGCTAAGAGACCTAACAACGCCGTGAAACTCTTGTTAGACCAACTGTTGCTTGCCTTCAATTTCAACAGTTCAATCACGGATAACAACTTTGCTTATTTCGACTTGCAGCCTGGGAATAAAAGTTTCTTCGATTCCTCCATCAAACCCCGGAATTTACCATACTCTCTCTCATCACGTTCCCTTCTGCATTACGCAACATCCGATCTAGATTGTCATCGTACAACCTATCCTCATTGGAACCACAATTGATATCATTCGGCATATCGTTGACTTCGTCAGCGATGTTAATACTACCTTCTTGTATAATATGCTCTTTATCGTGACTAGTACAATATGTATACCCTTTAAAACCCTTAGAATTAATGTACTTTGATATGCGCTGAGTTTTGAAATATCCTCAGATTCTCACAGTCAATGCATGAACAAGACATAAATTGCACTCTCTTATTAAACATATTCTCCTCGCCAGCTATTCTAAAAGCAGAGACACCATTAATGTACTTGGCACTCGCACAGGTCTCAGCGTACATCCAGTTTCGATTCATCTACGCTACGCATATAATAAATAGTGTTAAATATTGAAGTAGACTATGTATGATCTAAATTAGCTAGCAAAAATTAATTAAATTGAAGTAGACTAGGAGTATACACACACATATTCTTAAATTGGAGCCCAAATTAACTAGCTAAACCGTACCCTAAATCCTAAACCATGCTAGATCTAAATAATCTTCTCTCTGTACCAAACTAGCTAAATCTAAACCAAGTATCTTCAATTCTCTATCTACCAAGCTAGCTACATCTTGAATATAGTGCAATTAAAACCAATTACTATATTAGATCACAAAGAACAAATAGATCTACACCAAGCTAAATCCAAACCATCTTCAATTCTCTCTTTACCAAGCTAGATCTTCAATATAGTGCAATTAGAATAAAATGTATCTACAATCACTCTTCAAAATCTACCGTCTCGTTTCACCAAATCGCCTTACAGCCGCCACCATCTCAAAGATAGATATGGAAACCATAAAAACCCTAAGTGGGTCGGGGCTATGTATTATATATTAACAGGAAATATTACAGACGGCAACTAACCATTTGTAAAGTATCACAGATGGTTCTTTTCAGAAAACCGTCTATGATATATAGTCATATCATACTTCACAGACGGTTCTTAGCATATCCAATAACTTAGACGGTCGCGTCAGCAAAACCGTCTGTGATTATCTTTAACACAAAGGTTTTTAAAAACCGTATGTGTTCGGGACAACTCAGTACATGCATGTGCTAAATTGGTCATGTTACTGTAGAATACAGCGGTAGGATACTGTAATTAAGGCCCTACTTGAACGCGGAAATTTAAACCGTCTGTATTCAGGACAACGTAGTATATAAGTGCGTGTGCTAAATTGGTCGTGTAACTATAGAATATAGCGGTAGGATATTGTAATTAAGTCCTTATTTGGAACATGGAAATTTAAACCGTTTGTGTTCAGGATAACATAGTACATGTACGTGCTAAATTGGTCGTCTTACTATAGAATATAGCGGTAAGATACTGTAATTAAGGCCCTATTTGAAACGTGGAAATTTATCTACTTCACATGAAATTTCTTTGTTCAAAACGGGGGCAGAAGGCGGATGCAAATGCTCACAATCCTACACAAGTGTCGGTAACCATCATTATCTGCACGTAAACCTGGATGAGCAGCACGGGACAGTTGAGCACGCCGTTGGATCCTTCCACGTCGAACAGCAGCTGATCCTGTTGAATTATATGGGCTTAGCCCATTTAAATGAAAATCCAATAAATCTCAAAGGCCCATTCACGAAGGGAGAGAAGTGGGATGTCTTTAGTAACATATTGCTTGTGGAGGTGGAGAGAGACTATTTAAATATGGAGTTAGTTCTCTCTCTATTACACATGGCAATGGAGGGAAGAGAAAGAACCCACACGCGTGCTTGCTCGTCTCGCCAGGCCTGGCATGGGCATGGGATCAGTTCAAGATATAGAGATAAAATCGTGTTGGTTTCGGATCTAAACTGCGAAACGCATTTTCCGTCACTATATATACTGGCCGAGTCCATGAGCAAGAAATACGGATCTATACACAAGCTTTTGCCTCCTTCCAATGCTACGCCGCCACCGTAGTCCGCCTCATCCCGCTGCGTCGGCGTGCACCGACGAAAGGGAGAGTAGGTCTCCGGAATCTGTCGTCTTTGCGATCCTTCACCGAGAGAAGACGAATAAGGTTTTTGGGAAGTCGCGCGATTCTCACGATCGTCGTCATAGCTCGTCTACCTGTACGCTCGGGCGCCGTTGTTCGTCGTCGACGCGCTCGGTGCCAACACGTTCTCGTCATCAACAACGTACCATCTACTTTGGCTATTGCTTCCTCTACAGTAGATCGGTACGTGAGAATCATGTTTAATCTGTTGCTGTTTTTACTCATGAGTATAGTAGATCTGTTCATGTGTAGCTTTGTGATATGCATGTGTAGATTATACTCTCACAATATGATCATGTCAATCAATCTGTTCATGTTCATGTTTTATCTCGGAATTTATATAAACCTAAAGTGATAATTATTCCGACACATCCACGCACGGGAACGTCGCCCTGAGGCCGGCCGCCTCCAGCTCCGCTAGCCGCACGTCGGCGTCGGCCTCCACGAACATCACCCCCTCGCCGGTGCAGTCCACGACCAACTTCCGTCGCTCCACCTCCCTGAGCCGCCCGGCGAGCGGGTAGTACGGCACCATCGCTTCGCCGAGGCCGCGGCTGGTGACGCCCGCCGCGGTAGAAGAGGACGAACGGCACGTGGCTGCGCAGCGTCTCCGGGTCGTCAGGCGCTTGGTCTCGCGGGGCGTCGGCTTGTCCGGGTCGAGGAGCTCCGGTTTGCGCCGGCGCACGGCGAAGGTCAGCGTGGTCATGGCCGGCGTTCGGACGTGCTCGATCGTTTGCTTCCGGCATCGAAGTTGGACGCGCCAATAGCAGTACAGTACTATCTCCAAGTAACTCCAGGTCCCATATGTTCTGACATATGGAACAAGTTTGCAGCTACACCCTTTTTAAGTTGGATCGAACTGAGATGCTTGGTTCCGAACGTTCTGCTTCTAAAATTATCCTGCATTTGTCGGATTTAGCCGGCACGGCAGATGTACGTTTGTGCAAAGAAAACTGACTACGACTAACGGGACTAGATTGCTTGACCATGGGGGAGCAGAGGTTTAGAATTGGGCACATTATACCGGTAGTATATAGTGAGAACTAAAATTTAGTTCTAACCATTGATTTGTTTAAGGATACTCTACTGCCGAAGGAAGTATAAATAAATATTAAATAATTTGATCTATTGTATCGAAAAGAATGATCGGTCCATCTTAGAATTGTACTATTGTAGTCTTCAAACAAGTAACTGGGTAAAATCTGTCCTTTGCAATTTGAGCTTTCATGCTAGCCGAGACAAGATACGCACATATTTGGAAGCTGGAAAATTGTACTCGCCAGATGTAACAATTTTGAAGTGTCCAGAGATCAGCACGGGAATGGCGTCTTTGCCTGTCTTTGGGGATGAGTCATAACCGTAGATGCTCTAAGGAGCCTAGTTCCAGTCAATTCCTAGACATCGCCGTTTCATGTTAGATGATGGAAGCCTAGTTCCAGTCAATTCCTAGACATCGCCGTTTCATGTTAGACGATGGAATACAAGCTTCCCCCAGACTTCTTGGAAAAATAACACATCCCTTGAAACCAACTTCCTATCCAGTGAGAAGTTTGAATGCTGAGAGAATTAGTCTCCTATCAGTACAACAAAAGGATTCGGACAACAAGCAATAAATCCTGTTTAGAAGTATCAAACGATGTCACACAAAAATTTGGACCAAAATTTAATCACACAAAAGCTGTTTTTTGGCTTTATGGTTGAAAAGCAGATGTAGTTTTTCCAGGAAGACATTTCGATAGTCTACCTTTTTGTTGGATCTGCTGACTGGCTGATGTGAGTTATGAAATGTCTGAAATGCCCATAAGGTAAATGTTGCTTATTTGGTGCTGATTAACCTAATTCATGAAAAGATTTTTGTAACATTAATGCATTTAGCGAATTGCAACCTTGCATTATATAACTTTCCTTTTTAATTTCACTTGGGATTAATTAAATTGATCTTACAAACTACTAACTAGACACTTAATTTAATTGAACATGTCAGACATGATGTCAAATGGCATAATTTCCTAAACTCATTTGATGATCACTAAAACATTGAAGAAAGAAATGGTACCATCACTTTTCATACACATCAAATCCCATCGAGAACAACAAAGGGAAAATTTCTTAACAACAGACCATTAATATCTCCCGTTCATAATTAACACCAGATCTGACCACGCATGAACGAAATCGTATACAGATTAATTTGTTAAATGTAGAGAATTAAGAGAGACAAAGAATTGAGAGAGATTGCTAATGATTCATTCTCATTAGTGTTTGATCATATATATATATATATATATATATATATATATATATATATATATATATATATATATATATATATATATATATATATATATATATATATATATATATATATATATATATATATACACACACACACAAGATTGGGGTATCTCTTGGGAAAAGACATCTCTTCAAATAGACATCTTTTGGCAATAGACACCTTTTGGCAATTGATCACATGACTTACATGATTTAATTTCGTAACACCCCCTTGATCAATTCCTTCACTTGTATATATCTTGTAAGCTCCTCTAAAAACCCTGTAGGAAAAATATGAGGAAAATATGTGTTTTATCATGAGAAAAACTCCTCAAAACCATATAGGAAAAATAAGGAGAAATCATGATATATATCTAGCTTATCACCTTGCAAAAACCCTTATGGGAAAAATAGATGATAAAATATATAAACTTGTGGTGATATTGCCTCATTAAAAACTTTAAATGAGGAAACCCTTTTTCAAGAAAAACCTCATAATAGAAAAAAGAGTACAATATGATGTGAAATAAGGTTACTGATCAAAGAGAGTCTCCCCCTGACCCCTGCAAATATTTAAATCTTCTCATACCTATTCTTTCAACACATTTGTGGAAAAGAGAATAAGGTAGAGTCTTGGTAAATAAATCGGCAAGATTATCACAAGATTTAGTTTGCAGGATGTTTATCTCCCCACTCTTTTGCAATTCGTAGGGATAAAACAACTTAGGAGCAATATGCTTAGTGATGTTGCTCTTAATGTAACCTGTTTCCATCTGAACAACACAAGCAGCATTATCTTCATAGATAATAGTTGGTGATTCCAGAGAACCAAGACCACATGATTTTAAGATGTGGTTAATCATTCTGCAAAGCCACACACATTCACGTGATGCCTCATATAATGCAATTATTTCAGAATGATTAGTGGATGTAGCCACTAGAGTCTGCTTTGAAGACTTCCAAGAAATGGCTGTACCACTTTGTAAAAATATAAAGCCTGTTTGTGATCTGGCATTATGGGGATCAGATAGATAACTATCATCAGTGTAACCCAATAATATTGGATCATGGCTCCTCATGAAGTAAAGACCAAGATCTCTTGTGCCATTAAGATATTGAAAGATATTCTTAACTCCCGTCCAATGACGTTTAGTAGGAGCAGCACTGTATCTTGCCAGCAGATTAACTGCAAATGCGATATCTGGCCGGGTGCAGTTTGCAAGATACATGAGTGCTCCTATGGCACTGAGATATGGAATAGTAGGACCCAAAATATCTTCTCCATCCTCCTTAGGTCTGAATAGATCTTTTTTTATGTCTAGAGATCGAACCACTATAGGGGTTTTTGATGGATAAGATTTATCTATATTGAATTTCTCCAATATTCTCTGAATATAAGCGGCTTGATGTATAAAAATTCCTGAAGGTAAATGCTCAAGTTGTAAACCTAAGCAATATTTGGTTTGACCCAAATCCTTCATTTCAAACTCCGTCTTTAAATGATGACGTGCTTCATTAATATCCGCTTCATTACCAATGATGTTGAGATCATCAACATACACTGAAATGATACAGAATCCTTTGGAGGATTTCTTAATGAAAACACATGGGCAATCATCATTATTAGTGTATCCCTTAAGTTTAAGGAATTCACTTAACCGATTGTACCACATTCGGCCCGATTGCTTTAATCCATATAATGACTTTTGTAATTTTATACAATACATGTTGCGATTTGCCTGAGGATTTGGTATACCAATTCCTTCTGGAACCTTCATGTATATATTTGAATCCAATGACCCATACAAATATGCGGTCACTACGTCTATCAACTGCATAGATATACAATTTTGTACTGCCAAAGATATAAGATATCGGAAAGTTATGCCACTCATTACAGGAGAATATTTCTCATTGAAATCGATGCTAGGCCTTTGCGTAAAACCTTGTGCTACAAGCCTTACTTTATATCTCACAACCTCATTGTTTTCATTCCGTTTCCGGATGAAAACCCACTTGTATCCCACAGGGAAGATACGAGGAGGTGTGGGCATTACTGTCGAGAAAACTTCTCTTTTATAAAGTGAGGCTATTTCTGTTTCAATTGCTTCTTTCCATTTGATCCAATCTGAGAGTTGTTTGCACTCTACCATGGATTTAGGATCTGGATCAAAGGTTTCAGCAATTTGTTCAGAAAAATAAGTGTCGACAAATGTAGCTCGTCGATCAAAAGACTCTCCATTATCAATAAAATTGATGGCAATTTCATTTATCCTTAAAGATTCATCATTATTTCCCAATATGATTGATTTAGGATATTCCGATGTTCCAGCCTCAGTGCATAAATGCACTTGCGCTTGAGAGCTAGATTGTGGAATAGAATGTTCTAACTGTTGTTTTCTAACCATAGTTTGGGATGTAGTCACTGTTTTCTTTTTCTATTTAGAAAAAGTAGAATCCTGTTTCTTGGCCATACTTCTCCCCTTCTTTTTGCTAGTAAGGGGATGAGTGGGTTTGATTGGTACCTCCACTCTTTCTGGTACATTAATGGCAGGATTCAAAGATTTTGTAACACCTTTGTAATTGGTGAATGCATCTGGCATATTATTTGCAATGTTTTGCAAATCAATAATTTTCTGAACTTGTTGTTCAGATTCAGTAGTACGTGGATCTGAATTCGAAATGCTTTGTACATTCCAATCAATTTCTCGGCATTTTTTCTGGTACTTGATGTCTCCCCCTAATGCCGGAAAATGATCTTCATTAAATATAGAATCAGCGTATCGGGCAGTAAATAGATCCACTGTAAGAGGTTCTAAATGCTTAATGATCGACGGAGAATGATATCCCACGTAGATCCCCAGTTTCTTGTGTGCACCCATAGTGGTACGCTGAGGTGGTGAGATGGGTATGTACACAGCACATCCAAATTTACATAAATGGGAAATATTTGGAGGATTTCCACGTACTAACTGCATGGGAGAAGATTCATGATATGCAGTTGGTCGTAGTTGTATTAGATCAGCAGCGTGTAGGACTGCTTGACCCCAACATGACGTAGGTAAATTACTATTCAATAAGATTGGTCTAGCAATGAGTTTGATTCTTTTAATCAAGGATTCACCCAAACCATTTTGAGTATGGACATATGGTACAGAGTATTGAACTTGAATTCCCAAAGCCATGCAATAATCATCGAAAGCTTGAGAAGTAAATTCTGTAGCATTGTCCATGCGAATTGATTGAATTCGATGTTCAGGATAATGAGCCTTCAACTTGATAAGTTGAGACATTATCTTTGCAAATGCATGGTTACGTGTGGATAGAAGACACACGTGAGACCATCGAGTAGATGCGTCAATCAAAACTATGAAATACTTGAATGGTCCAGAAAGTGGTGAAATTGGTCCACAAATGTCACCTTGAATACGTTCAAGGAACTTAAGTGGTTCTGCAATAATTTTAAGAGGAGATGGTCTTAAAATCAATTTCCCAGTGGCACAAGATGTGCACATAAAATCAGAATTTTGCAGTACTCAAAGCATGACCAATAGAATTGGCAGTAATCTTTCTCATCATCCCTATACCAGGGTGCCCAAGTCGATCATGCCAAGTTTGGAATGCATCGACATTTTGAAAGATTACTTTATATGCAACATTTGCAATGGGCTTAATGTATGTGAAGTACAATCCAGATTCGAGTGATGGAATTTTCTCACATATGTGTTTGCCGGATCCAGTAAGTTTAGTAAAGAGAAGAAATTCCTCTTTATTCTCTATATGGGTTTCAACATGAATCCCATTCTTACGGATGTCTCTATAACTTAGTCGGGTGCGAGTTGAATTAGGATACAATAAAGCATCCTCGATTATAATTTTCGTACCCATTGGAAGAGAGATAGTGGCGCGACAAGAACCAACTATCAACGCATCGCATTCGGCGATGGTCAAAACATTTCCTTCTCTTTTCTTAAGAGTTTGGAAATATTTTGATCTCTCTAAGTATAGAGTTTGTGGTGCAACTATCCACAAGGCATAATTCCTCCTCCAGCAGATTGACTTCATGAGACATCTATAGTGAAAGAAGAAATAAAATTCTTTATTCAACATATAGAAGTACATACATTATATTCTATATTAAAACATCAAACATAAAAAAGTGATATTACAATATAGAAGAGTTTGTATAACTCCTAATTACAAGGAAGTTAATACAACTCAAATAAGTTTATAGGGCCTGCATAAAATTACAACAAAACAAAATAAAAACCATCATCATCAAGGGGGCGTCAACTGAGGTCTCCAAACATGTCATTAGAAGCATATCCTTTGAGCATGTCATCCGTGGATTGGAGATTCTCTTGTTGAGGTAAAGAGGGGATGTTCTGATTAATGTTCATCGGATCCTTTTGAGAGCAACCAACCTCTGGAGCAGCCTCAGAAAGATTGAAATGTGCTTCATAGTTCTTTGTTGGTACTGGTTTTGCTTCCTTAAGGTATGTCTGGTACATATCAACCAAGTGCTTGGGGGTACGGCACTTGTTGGCAAAATGTGAAGTATCACCACACTTGTGACAACACTTGTTGTCATTTGATGACTTCACATTACCTTTTCCTCTTGTATTATGTTTTCGCTTCCGGTTGTGGTTGCGTTTACCACCAGGTTTCTTTAGATTACCAGGGGTAAATCCTTTGAAATTCTTTTTATTCTTAGATTGATGTTGTACATTGTGGACCTCAGGTAAATGTTTAGCACCAACGGGACGCTTATGATGATTCTTCAAAAGAAGTTCATCATGTTTTTCAGCTTGAGTCAATGTATGAATCAATCGAGAATAAACCTAGTAGTTCTGAGCACGGTATTGCTGCTGCAATACACGATCTGCCAGAAGCATAGTAGATAGAGTCTTTTCTATTTTGTCTGCTTCGGTAGGTTCTTTTCCACAAAACTTTAACTTGGAGCAAATGTTATGAACAACATGGTTGAAATCAGCGACATATTTAAAATCTTGAAGTCGCAAATGATTCCATTCATGACTTGCCTCAGGCAAAATCAATTCATTTTGCTGTTCATATCGCTCTTGAAGAGCGAGCCATAATGCACGGTGGTTTTCTTCTATAAGATACTCATATTTGAGATCTTTATGGATATAGAACCTTAAATATAATAAAGCGCTATATTTTTGTTGATCTGTGATCTGAGGATTCCCTTCAACAGATTCCTCGATCGTATGCAGAATTAACGTGCTGATAACGTGTTAAATGTAGAGAATTAAGAGAGACAAAGAATTGAGAGAGATTACTAATGATTCATTCTCATTAGTGTTTGATCACACACACACACACACACACATATATATATATATATATATACACACACACACACAAGATTGGGGTGTCTATTGGGAAAAGACATCTCTTCAAATAGACATCTTTTGGCAATAGACACCTTTTGGTAATTGATCACATGATTTACATGATTTAATTTCATAACATAATTAACATCTTCCATTCATAATTCAGAAAAAAGAGAGAACAACAGGAAAAGATTATCTATCCTCATCTACACGTGCTTTTGACGTTGGTCTATTGTCAACCTTGCTGTCGCGCCCTACCTCCCGTCTACCAGATCTAGACAGAGGTGGAGTAGATCCACCTACCCGCTTACAAGGTCACTAGTGGATGAGGGAGGTAAGGCCGATAGAAGGGGGAGGGGTAGAGGATGACGGTATGGTGGCTTGGGGGAGCCAGAGGAGGCCGATTCCAGGGGTGGTGACCTTCCTTCGGTGGCATGGGCTAGAGGGATACGAGGGGGACGGCAACATAGAAAGGTGGGGGCGGGGCTAGGGAAAGGCGGCTTCTAGTGTCAATTCTTGTCACTGGTGTCAAGGCGAGAAGACCATCAGCCACGAAACCCTAGGGTGTAGGAGAAGTTAGGGGTAGGGAGGACATGGGATGAAGGTGGGGGAGATGGATTTTGGGCTTTTATAAGATGGCAAAGGTGGGTAATTTTATATCAACTTTGATGGCAAAACCATCGCACAAGAAGCCATAGAAAGCACCCCTTCCTTGCTTTGAGTTTTTGGCCCTATTTTGTATAGCCGTAGTTTTTTTAAAAAGTGGCTTTTGGCTGGGCTACCTGGCTGTACAATTAGGTTAAAGAGGTTTGGTATTTGATAGTCTGACTTTTAGTATGGCTTTTAGGTGTGTGGGATACGGGTCAGAAATGAGGGTGTAAAAGAGTTGGAGTTTATGATTTTTATATTGTAAGAGAGGGTAATTTTCTTCAACTTTAGTAGCAAAGTCAAATTTCCAACCCACCGAAACCATAGGAAGCTACCCCGGACCAACTTTTGGCTTTCAATTTCTCCTAGTACAAATAGGCTGCTAGTTTTTAGCTTCTGGCTGTGAAGAAGCCAGCCGTTTGGAACAACTTCTGACTTCGAGAGGAGAGAAGCCAAAGCTGAAACCATTCCAAACAAATCCTTTGTTGCTTTTGGCTGGCTTAGCGCAAAAGCGGCTTTAAAGCTGCCCATTTGGGAGGGCTTTTGGCTTTTTAGAAGCAGAAGCTGACGTTGAGCCCCCCAAACATCATCGCCCCTGATTTCACAAGAGCCCCCTTGCCTGGTTTAAAAAAACCATCGAAAACCGCCCGTATCGAGCCGGTGCAGTAGTTAAAACCGTTCGGAAAACCGGCCAGATGAACAGTAAATTTAAAAAATTTGAAGAAATTTAGCAAAAAGTGTCAAAAAAATTTGAAATTTTTTTTGTGGGTTCCTGAGGTAATCCTAATGATTCTATAAAATTTTCCAATTATTATCAGATATGTACATTTTTTAAAACATTCTTACAGTGATACTGTCAGAATATATGCTCTTTGGTTTTTTATTTTCTAGAGGCACCAAATGAAGTCTAATATTTATTAAACTTTTTTGTGATGTTATAACGTCATTAAAATGATTATGTAAAATTTTGAGATGATGATCAGATATGTGTATTTTTAAAAATTCGAAAGTGCTATTATCATTGTATATGCTCTTCTTTTTGATTTTATATGGGAAATAAATGAAGTCTAATATTTCGAAAATTTTAGTACATTATCCTTTAGAACTATTTATATTTTCATTAAAATTTTAGAATATAATAAATCATTTTACTATTTATAAAAATCGATGATGTATTTGTTCCTTTTCATTAATTTCATTTTAGATTTTTTAGAAGAAATAAATGATTTAAAAAATTGTAAAAATTTCTCTTAGGTGTTTTATAGATTAATTGGGATTTTTTTTGTACATTTTTAATTTTTTTTGCAAATTTTTTCAATTTGTTCTTATATTTTCATCATTTTTCCTTCTGTCATCGGTTTTCGATGTTCCGTTCATATAGGTTGAACATGTCATTTTTGCGACAATGGAAGAGTGACGAAGCTATGCTTATGCCTACTCCACAACTTCAAATTAATGCATTATAATGTAAATGGTGTTGATAAGTAAATGGTAGTGAAATTGCGAATGATTTTGCTTTGTAGTTATGTAAATGCCGATTTTTGCACTTGTGTGATTGTAGTATTGCAATGAAAGATTATTTATTGACATATTATTGCTAAATACATAACTTACAACTTCTAATTCTCTAAAATATAGCAAAGGTCATGTCGATTTTTTTCCAAATTTAGGAGAGATCATTCTGAAATTTTTTCATGTTTTCACATACCTTATTTATATATTTATTACATTTTTACTCAATTTTAACCTTTCCTGTATTTCTACAAATTTTACAATATTTCTTTGCATTTTTTCCCAATTTTTTTTCGATTTCCCCCCAATTTTCCATCCTCGAACGGTTTTCTCCAAAAACCGCTCGGTTTTTCGTCAAAAACCGCGGTTTTCGCGATCTCGTTTGACCAAATTTCAAAATTTTCAAATTTACAATCCATTTGGTTTTTCACGGTTTTCGAGCGGTTTACCGCGAAAACCGGTACCGCCGACTCCGCGAAAACCGCCAGCGAAACGGTTTCGTGAACCCTGCCCCTTGCCAAGCTTGTGAAACTGCAAAAGTACTTGTGTTCTCTCCTTTGGAAAAGAAAACCGACGCCAGATCTTTTGCTTTGGTATTGCAAATTTGCCTCATCAACCCCTTAGTTTATCATCCTCACAATGCAGGGACATGTCTACGAAATTGAGATGGGATGGGATTTACTCCACTATGTAAACATCGTGTCCAAACCATTTGATTCTTCAAGATGGCTACTTCCATTTTCCTCAAATATGTCACAGGCATTTTCTCTTCGCATCTTCCGCTCTTCAATCACTGCTTCAATTGAGTCTGTACAGTAGAGCCCCCTCGACTGCCCCTGTGGTTTATCAGCTACAATGAATTTGTTGCCCTCTCGGACTCGTTCCGGAAAGCCAGCCCAGACTGCAGAAAGCCATGCAAAAAAATCAGGTTAGCGTAACATGGAAATGCAATGGACCAATCTAGAACGACTTAATTGGCGCAAGCACTCAAAAAAAAGTTCGGAGCAGTAAAATTCTCAACTAAAAGATTTTAGTTGTTTGTCTCATATTCTGAACACTGCATAGCATGCTTCAACTTGCTTGACGTTTTGAGGGTTTTGGTTCCCAATTAGCAAGATAGCTAAATACTAGACAGACCCAGAATAAGGTCTACGGTCCCTATTGCTTCTCAAACACACATCCTATAGTCATTCACAATTCTATGTTCGAATGCTGTAAATATGTTTTCAAGTTTAATTCTGAAGCTTCCTTAGAATGTGAATGTGTGCGTAATTGTGGTTAGAATTTAGAAGTATCTATAACAACAAATAACGCTTTTATACAACAATGGAGCCAATAAAGGGGAAAACAGCCGAGAACCTACCGACAATCACCAGTTCCCGAGTTTCTAGTGAGGTCATGAATACAGCTTATGAAACTGAGTTTCTGTTTATTCATACCAAGTTAGATTGCATGGTTGGTTTTACAGTCGATTCTTGGTTTCTAACAAATGTTGATCTTTCACCTTTCATAGAAAAAAAAAGTTTCATCATCTTAGCTGGAGAACTAAAATAAGGTATATAACTTGGTCTTTGTGCAGTGGCCAATTTTTAGTTTTCTTACCAATAAACGCCCGTTTTCTCGACAATTTATGCCCAACTAGGAGATTAGGATAAAAACCTCTTAACTGCCAAATAATGACATATACCAGCTGAAACTAATAATAAAATCTACCCAAAAACGGTTCCGAGATGAATTCCAAAACCAAGATCGCTTATACAATATCCATACTGTATACACTAAACAAGGTCTACATATATGCAATAATGCAAACAAGTTAAAAGTATTGCAGTTAATTAAGCTATGGAAAATCCTCAGAAAAGACACAATATTAGACCAGATTTTCCTCTAGCTGTGTCTATCAGCATTGTTAAATGGAGAGGAGAGCAAATGTGAAAGGTTAGTTATATTGCTATAGCCCAAGAGGCATATATATAGAGTACATGGGACACACACAAGACTAAACCTAGAACACTAGAAAATACCACAAATACCCTTAACACACACCCCAACTCCCCTCCCCTCTCAAATGCAAGGCGTATGCAATAATATTGCATTTGGAAGGGTAGACACTAAAATAGGAAAAACCCAAAGTCCTAGTCTTGAAGTTGTCGTTGCAGCGTGCAGCTCTTGGAAAATGTGTTATCAAACGATCTCCTCTCATCCGGGGTCATGCGACAGCCCATAAAGCACAAAGTGCAGGGGCTGAGAAAGTAGAGGCAAGCGGGAGCAAAATCGACCACAACTACACGACAAAGAAGATGAAGCTGACACAAATAGAGAGATGTGTCAAATCAAACCGAAGGATAGATAGAAGCATGGTGGCGCACACCAAAGCCCAAGACGGCGGCGGCACAGTGCACTAGAAGCCCGAGTAGAGGCACGGTGGCCTTAGAAGCTCGGGGCGGCTCAAAGAGAAGCGTTGGCATCATAACGACTTCTACGATTTGCAACGGCTCAAAGAGAAGAGCGGCGATTGCTACCATGCGCAAGGAAGGAGAGCTAGAAAAGCAATCAGCTGGCTGACAAGGAATTTGTGTTATTGCATGGCATGGACGAACTCAAAGATAGATGCTAAGGACTTGGATGGATAAAACGGAAGCAACGACACTAAAAATGAAAAGATTTAGATAACTGGGAAAACCAGAGGAAGAAACCAAAGCGAGTGATATAGAAGACGGAGCGGTTCCAACGACCGAGGATGGAGCGAGTCAGTAAAGCCGAAGCCGAGTTAGTGGAGTTGGGAGTGGCTTCGACCAGATCTGGTTATAAACCAAATCAGGCCTCTCTCCTGTCTCATTCTCTCCCCACCCACTCTCCTCACACCTCTTTGCTTTGGCGGTGGCCAAGCGACCGACAACAGTATCGAGCGCGGGCGCACGAGAGGCGAGCATGGGCACATGCGCAGGAGGCCTCCTCCTCTCTTCTCCTGTGAGCAGAGGATGAGGACGAGCGGGCGGTGAGGCAGCGAGGTCGCGGTGGCCAATGGCATCTCCCTCCGGTTGGAGCACGCAAGATCTAACTCCTGGCGGTCGGGGCAATGCACAAGATCGGCGGTGGTGAGGCCGGATCCGGTAGAGAACGGGGCAGCAGCGGCGACGTCGGGACCCCGAATCCAAGTGCGACTGTGCTGGATCCGGCGGTGGAGAGGCCGGATTCAATGAAGATGAAGCATGGTGATGTCGGGAAAACGCATAGATTCGGCGCGTATCGAGATCGGTGACATGGTGCCGTCTTCTTCCTCGAGCCACCGGTCATGGGAATGGCTTGAGCCAAAAGTAAGGAGGTTGCTTGCTGCTGCTGCTACTCTACACTATCCTACAACTAAGAGGTGGCCGCCCCCAAGAGTGGAGATTACTCCTCCCAGGGGCAGCTGCAGTGGAAGAGGATGGAGTCTAGAGTTTGAACCTAGAACTCTGATGCCATGTTAGATGGAGGAGAACTAATGTGAATGGTTAGTTATATTGCTATAGCCCAAGAGGCATATATATAGAGTACATGACACACACAAAAGACTAAACCCTAGAACACTAGGAAATACCACAAATACCCTTAACAAGCAGATGAAAATCAAGTAGAAATTCAGAGGCTCCCTGTCACTGCCAGCACATTGATCAAACTTTTTAGTAAAAAAAAAAACTAATGAGTAGAACTTGTTTAGTATCAACGTTAAGAAGCTATTCCAAATATTGAGCAGTGCAGCCAAATGTATACAACTCCCCACTAGGTCAAATCATCTATTTACAGAACAACTTCTACATCATGATAAATGATAACGTCAAAACTAGACATCGGATGATTTAAGAGTAATAACTCAACAGTCCAGGTTATCGATGTAAAGCAAGTATTAGTCGAGATATTTTGGTATAAGCCGACATACAAATAAAACATCCTAAAAGTGTGTAACAGAAGTTCTGCACTTTTATCAAATTATTCGACTATTCCTGTGAATCCCCATGATTGAAGCATGAAGTATCACTGAAAAGTTCTGGTACATCAGGCAATAGAAGATAGGGCACATATCTGGTGCAAACCATAATTAGGTGCAAAAATGTAAACCACTTTGATTTGAGCACCAAGATATTTAACATGTTTTTTTGTTCTAAATCTCAAGTTATCACCAACAGTAATCTAGCCCAAAAATTTCCACAAAAATGGTTAACAGAGAGAACATGTGATTATAGTAGGAACATATAAATTTGGTACTCTACAGCTCTAGAAAACAGTGAAGTTAAAAGGCAACAAAGGAACTTCAATGTGACTATTTGCAGCTTTACAATTTCCTACCTCTTGTTCAAATAACTCGACCAACATTGCTCAAAATTCATGTTGCATCAATCAAAGAATGATGGAAACTTACCCCCAAAGTGGTGGAGAACAATTGATGCTGCAACTGTAACATTGAGTGATGCAGTTCCACCACCATACTGAGGGATGTAGACGAAAAAGTCACAGATCTCACACTCCTTTTGTGAGAGTCCAGTACCCTACTAGATTGACAACAACAAAAAATGGCAGAACTCATTTAGAATAAAGGGCAAGCAAATAGCTAAGTATGTTTCTGAACTACAAAGAACAGCACTCAATTTCAACCTTTTAGCTTGTTCAGAGATCTTTAGAAAAGATTGGATGTAACAATAAATTTTCTAGCAACTGGAAAAAAATGTGTTGAGCAGTAAAACACGTTAATGTAAAACAATGGAGTATTGTGCAACCAAGAAATGTTTAACGTGAGATAAAGCCTTGAGTTAATATTTTGTTTGCAAGTATGAATCAAGTCCAAAAGATCTTAGACCCCTATGTGCTTGCAAATCATGCCATTATTTCCTGAACCCTTCTGCCCTGAGGCATGGGCCTAAGTCTTTTTTACTGTGATGGGTGGCTCTGCTGCCAGAGCAATATCTACAGATGGAGTCTTTACGAAACATTATGATTACATCAGTCATTAAAGTTGGTCCACCTAATATCCATTGAGATTGCTACAGATACCAAAATTCCAAATTTTGGAGGGGTAAATGAGGACAGCATCATGTAACAGCCCTTAGTAGCATTTATACAAAATTAAAATAGCGTCCATGGTTAACATCTTCATACTATCCAAAGAATTCTCCTATCGACAAAAACACCTACCGAACAATTTATATAGGAGAGGTAATTATTACAATACCATGATGCCATCAGCAGATACAAGATGTGGTGTTTGCACAATTTACAAGTGTTCCAACACACATCCGCAACATGAAGTGAATCCTCCCCCATACAAGATTGCATTCGTTGACTATATCAGTAGCTATGCAATAAATCACTCCCATCCCAGTCCACGAAATTGAGCCATGTACTATTTTCCCCTCTTCAAAATTGCATAGCAACCAAGTTAATTCTGCGAAAGCACAAATAATCGGTGCTGAATCATGAGAATCCGACCAACCTCATTGCCGAATAGGAATGCAGTGCTCTGCCGGAACGGTTGGGCCGTCACGGGCAGCGCGTCGTCGGTGATCTCCACGCCGCAAATATCACACCCCCTCTCATCCTGCACACAACACATACACATACATGTCACACAATAGGAAGGGAAGGGAGAAGGAAAGTAGGAAACAGAGAAGGGGGCGATTAGGGTTTAGGGTTTAAGGAGGAGAGGTCGGGCGGGGGTTGTTCCAGAATTGGATTGCCTTGAGGTACGCGCGGGCGAGGGCGAGGGAGGCGAAGTGGCGGAAGCGTAGGTGGGAGGTGGATCCGTGGCTGCCGAAGGCGCTGACGTCGCGGCGGCCGACGACGACCACCTCGGCCACGCCGAACGCCGTTGCGCTTCTGGCCAGCGTCCCCACGTTGTGCCGCTTCGCCACGTTGTGCACCACAACCACGCTCTCCACCACCGCCCCGCTCGCAGCCGCCGCCATGGCCGCCGTTCCGTCGCGACTCCCTCGTTCCCTCGGGCTATTCTCGCTAGGAAAAGGACAAGAAATTGACTGTTGGGTTAAGAGTATAGCGATATAACGGGGGAGCTCCCCGTGAGCCATTTCGATGACATGTGGGCCCGAAAAATCGGGATGAGTCTTCAGTTCACCATACACCACCTATATGTTTCGCGAGGCTATGCTTCGGTAGGTCAGAAAGACCCATTGACCCTCATGATGTATCAACTGTTCGGTGTGTCAGTGCTCACTGTACAAGAAATTTGGGTTTTTTTCATCTGTAAAATAGATTCTCCCTTACATCTCTAATTGTTTGGGAGTATTTTTGAAAACTTTTTTATATATTACCAGTGTAAGAGCAGGTAGCATAGGATGTCTTCTCATTATACTTTCCAATAATAATCTTGAGAGGATAAAAAATCCGTTTGAGTTTCAAACAAATATCATTTGGAATACAAGAATTCCACATAAATTTTACGAGAAACTGTGCGGTGCAATTCCAGCACTTGTACCTTGTCGGACACCTTGACAATGACAACTGACAAGGCCACACAGCCCTGATTCACATTCCCTACCAACTGCAGCTAAGTTCAGACAGGATTCGGAGATAAATGAACTGATCATTACAGGGAACATCAACCAATGGCAAAGTAGGATCTACTAACAAGCATCACACAGATCCTGGTATTTTTGCCTCGCATGGGCTTGCCTGCAGGAAAAGGAGTTGGTAGTATGCAACAAAAACAAAGCATTCAAAAGAAGGGTATATATCCATATAACCAACCCATTATCCATTATCTTTGGGTATGATGTTTGACGATGTATTATTGTCGAAGTTTAACCACACACACCACTCATTATTCTCTCCAATCTTCATCAATTCAAGCTGAGCAATCAAGGAAAAAAAAAAGAACAAATGGTATATGAGAAAATCTAGCAACCAGCGGAGCGGGCGCACACCCTGCGCTGGATGGGGGTCCGGCACGAAGGGCACTCCTCCATCCCTTGCTTCTCATGGAGGTCGTTGCATTTCGAACAGACCACCTGGTGGGTGCAAGGGAGGAAGACAACGGACATCTCCTCACTCAAGCACATGACGCACTCCCGGTCACGCTGTATATCGTCAAAATCGAGATCCTGGGGTACTGCTATCTTGGCCAAAATTTGAGCATTGCTGTTCTTTCTCCCTTCAGAAAGACGCAAAGCATGGGTTTTGTTGTATGTTGCCCACTTGGGAGCATCAACCTTTGAAGAGTCCAATGATACCTTCAGCTGCGAAATCTGTTGCTCAAGAGCACGGATCTCACTCTTGTATCTTTGCATATCATTCTCGGCTTTAAGATGCAACAAATTCTCTTCCGACCTCAACGATGTCTCAATCTGTTCCCTATCTTTCCTCTCTGATGTTACACGGGCAACTGCCACCATCTTCCCAGCCTCTTCTTGTCTCCACCTTGACTGCAAGTATTCAAAGGACGAAAGTCACACACACACACATGATAACATGATAAGTTGTTGACACAAAGCAACCTTCAGATACTTAAACTTCATACAACCAGCATACCATTAGTAGTTAGATCCACAGTAATTCAACACTTTGGCAAATATGATATGAGCGATCATGTAAACATGAATTTGATGACTATGAAAACCAAGAAGCTAATGAAAAGTTGACTGTAAGAACACAAGTTTCATTTTCTTTAAGCCTCTATGAGGAACTGGTCATATTGGCCAATAAGATAATGGACTGTATACAGGAATCAAGATAGTACACCTCAACCCAGCTTTACTAGCAGTATAGCCTAAGCCACCGTATCTACTATCAATCGCTGCCCAGATAAACTTATCTAGGAAAATACAAGCCTTTTCCTGTTTTCCTCCCTAAGCAGTAAGCTGTATTTATATCCCAGCATCTAAAAGACGGTGAATATAGGAAGGAAAGTATAGCTGCAGAGGTGCAAGTGAAGAAATGGCATTGTTTTTATCTGTTTAGACTTTAGAACTTTCCAAAGACCATCTATAAAAATGTAATCATACCAGAACTTTATTTAAACAAATGGCTATTATTTAAGTGACAGAACAAATATACGATGCCATGTCAAGCTCAAGTAGCTTCTTCCTGAAAATTTTGCATGTACACATGAAATACTGAGTGTGCTTACGGCTTAGAGCATTCGTAGTTATGAGTTATGACAACCAATTTAGCTACCATTTATTATGTGAACATCTAACATCCCCAACCCCTTGGGTGTGAGCACAAATATAAAAAAAGGAAAGTAAGTATGTAAAAAAAAGTATGTGAGCGAAACCCAATGATTAAATACGACCATGGCATAGATGTTAAACTTGCCCAAAAAATATCATCATCTATTAAAGCATATACTGAAGGCTGAATAAAAATGGAAACACACAACACAATAGATAGTAAGATGTCCTTCTGTATATATTACAAGTTTCAGTGCCACCTAACATCAGATTTACGCCAACATTTTACTTCCCTGTCTAAGAACTAACCTAACTATTCATATGAAGTCAACTGGAGTCAGCAACTCTAGACAGTGAAAAAATGTGGAGATATTTCAATCATATCAATAACTGCATGATTTAAAGATTGATCTTAAGTCAAATGATTTGCGCTGACATGTGTTTTATGAGATATTATTAATCTCCCTTACAAGAAGATTATGATAAGGTAAACATAAAGCTTAGTAAGTACCCGCAGTTGGTCTTTCTGCTCTTTCGCATGCTGAAGTTGTTGCTGGACCCGAGATAGTTTGCTCTTTTCAGCTGCAAGCTCCTCTTGCAACAGGGATCTCTCAGATTCCCAACGCTGAGACCTTTTAAGAATGTTCTCAACCTTCTTTGAAAGCTCCACAAAATTTTCTGTGGACTCTGCCGCATGCCGCTTTCCGGATTCCATCTGTATCCTTAGTTGTGTGTTCTCAGCATCATATCTACGAGCAGACGCATCTGCCTTCTCCATCTGCTTGTTCACCCTAGAAATTGCAGACTCCATCTCTAAAAGCTTCTTCCGAGTGCTCTCTTCCAGATTGTGCCTCTCTTCTTGGAGACGGTCTGCCTCTTCCTTCTCTTTCCGAAGTGACTGAAGCTCCTCCTTCTCCTTGGCGAGTCGGCGTGTGACCTGCATCACCTTCTCCTGAGCCCAGTCTGTCCAGTCCCTCATATGTGCTTGCAACTCTTTCTGCTTCTGGACAAGAATCAAGACCATTTCATCCTTTTTATCTTGTGGAATCCAGACCTTCTGATCCTCATCATAGGAGAAGTTAATTTTGCTGCTAGAGTCCATGGCCTCAGTATTGGAATCATGATTCAAAGATGAAGCAGAACCATTACTTGAGGATGGCAATGACAATGATAGATCTGTGCTAGCAGATGGTGCTGGGTTGGTGTTAGTGGTCGGCTTGGCATCAAATGATGGAGTGGTGGGAAGGGCAGCAGTAAAAGAAAGGTCAACTGATACTTCTGAACCCATCATGCTTGCAGCAAACTCTTTGCCAAATTTTGATGAGCTCTTCAAGCTGCCAGTAGTAGCATCTGGAAGTGGCCTGCACTTCGTGTCCAGTGCTGCACTACCAGAAGAGCTATGCTTGCCGGACCTAAGAGATCCTTTAGGGCCCAATGCTCGGGAGCTCTTATCAAAGCTCATCAACTTCTGCCGGTGAGAGGAATCCCTCTTAGAGCTCCCCCTCTTGCTAGATAATGACTTATCATCCTTCACAGATTGTGTCGCAACAGCAACAAATGGTTGGTCCTCTGAATGATCAAGCATAGTAGCTGGGTGTTCCTTTGGCTTAAGATTTGGGATCACACATTTCATCTTGCCAGAGACAGAGGGCTTGGTACTCGTCACATTCGGGTTTGCTGGTGTTGTGGATGAATCAACTTTCACAGCATTGTACGAATTGGTTGGCACTGGGGTAAGTTTTCCATGGAAAGTAACACCAGACTGCGGGTTGGTAATAGAAACCGATAAATCGGAACTTGAGCTAGGTTCATAATTCCCCACAGTTGGCTGGGCAATCACTTGAGTACCCACTGCCGGGAGGGAAGTAGTGTTGTAGTCCATTGCACAGGCATGAGCTACATTCATGTCTGACATGAGCAGGCAAAACATCACATCGCCTGTGGTGTAGAATGGCTGCGCCTCATTGACCACCGCAACCAAGCTACCGAGCACAGCCTGTTCAATCTTCCTCATGTTCTCAATGGATGCCCCCTCCCTAGGCAACATGTCACACTCAGTCTTGAGCACCTCAATCGCGGCATCACCGAACCCAGAAAAGCTCTCTCTCCAGCTGTAATTTGTAGCTGCCCGCACAACGGCAGCCCGTGCGGCAGACTCTGAGTAGCCCATTGTGGTGATCACACTCACGGCATTAACGAAGGTCGTGTCCAGGCTCTTCAGAAGGATCTCCTCCAGCTGCGCCTCATTTGGGTCACTCCAATTTACATATCGCTGGCACTCCAATAGCTCCGCCGTAGCGTGGATGCCTTTGCAGGTATCGCACGCGCTCGGGATGAGGTCGAGGTTGACACCCTCGGCGGCGGCGGCGGCCTTCTCAGGCGACATGAACTCGAACCCCACGCAGTCCGCCGTCAGTGGGTACTCCAGTCCGAAGGGACCTAGCTCGGCAGAAGGCGGCTCGGCACGGTACTTGCGCTTGTTCCGGCTGGCGGCCTTCTCCTGCGGCGCCGACCCTGACGGCAGCGGCGGGGTCGCGACACTAGACATCAGAAAGCGTTGCTTCTTTTGTCAAAAAAAAAAAACAAACAAACAAGCAATTCACCAGAAAAACAACATATCAGACAATCTTAACAGCAAAGAAAACAAAGAAAATTTCTCCACAGACGGATTGGACTGACCTTGTTCCTGGGCACCGAATCAAGAAAACCCCTGGAAAAATCCGAAAACAATATTGTGAGAATTGCGAAGCTTCAACAAATCAAGAACCAAGAAATATTCTTATGTATCTAGTTCTAGGATAAGATGGGCGAGTTCGTGATCCGATCGGGCGTAACCGGACGCGAGATTGGGCGGACGGATCGAGGCACGTACCGGATTGGATCGGCCGGGATCGGAGAGGAAGCGGCTGGTGATCAGGGGAGTGGAGAAGGGAGACTATGCGTATGGTGTATATAGAGAAGGGGGAGGGGAAGGACGACAGGAGAAGGGGGAGGAGGCGTCTGTCCGGTCTTGGGGTAGAACGCTCGAGTGAGGAGTCACACGACTCACACCACACCTCCTTCCTTGCCCACCAACGTTTTTTTTGTCTCCATTTCTCTCCTTTTTTGCTGGATGCCGCTACATTCTGACCACGATTTTTTTTTAAGTAATCCAAATTTTAAAAACTATTACAGAAATACTACACCGAAAAAATTATAGAAATATATGTATGTAATCATTTGAAATAGCGATAGAACCTTACCGTTTCGAATAACGAAATATTGATGTAGTGTCCATATAGGATATTTCTCGCCGTTTGGTTTAGGGACAAAGCCTTTATTGCCATTTGGATGGCGATAGAGATTCTATCCTTATTTCAACTGACGACCGAGCCTCTATCACTAATTGAAATGGCTACAGAACCTTCCGTAGGAACAAAAAAGAGAACCGAAATTAGCCTGAGTATGAAGAATATGGTGGCATTTGTGTCGATTGATATTGTTCGATTTTGTTGTTAGTACTATGGTTTTGAGTAGCTATTCGTAGCAATTTGTTAACAGGAAGGAACGAAAACATGGGCAACCCTTTGTCTCGTATTTCACATCATACACCTGTTGTGCTGATTTCACTACCTTAAATGTTCTCCGCAGTGACACTGCTTATGCTTTGACTACTTTATGAAACTCCCACTTACTTTTGTATATCGCTCCTTATCATATCTCAATCCGCTGACAGTCCCATATAATACTCAATACGAAGGAGAACATATTAAAGCTTCTCTTGCATCACATGGGTGGAGCGAATTTCTCAAATGCTTGCGCCAACAACTCTAGAGGTCATCCTCGCTCTTTCGCCAATCGTACGTACGAGTTTCACGACTTCGACCCCTTCAGTTCCATCAACTCCTAGTATGTGCACATGTGTCAATACCGTGCAACTTCAGATCATGCAACGTATGGTCCAACGAGAACCTGTGGTACAACCATCTCAAAACGGTGCCCTATAGATGTTGCTCTGCATGTGACAGGCTAGCTGTTACACTTGGAAAATTACCTAGTTGAACTACTTTTGGATCCATCTTTGAAGCCCCTTTTTTATAGTGTATTTTAAAATCTACTCACTCATCCATACCTGTCGAGCATTTCCTTAATTTTTATTATAAACACGACATAATAAACCTAATGAATTCCATACTTTGCGATAAACTTCCATAGTAATTTTTAGAATTTTTCTAGCTACATTGCCAATTTTCAAAATTTAAACTTCATGTCTATGTTCAAACAATACGACATACATTTTCAAAATCGTCCGCATTATTCCTATAGTTGTTTAAATTTGTTAACATTGGTCCTAATCTATCCAAACCATTTTCAGCTCTATCTATAATACTACTTTTCTAAAAAATAATACATCTACGTATTGTCAATGTCGAAGACCTTGGGTCCTTTAATCGAACTTACAGAAAAATAAATTGTAGGTCCCTAGATATCAAAATGGTGACAATAGGGATTGCTTCTTTATTAGCCAAACGGTTTGTGACAGAATACACAATTACAGGATGATCTAAGTGATTACAAAGTGTTAATCATAGGTTAAACGATGTTGGTTGTAATTGCGAGATGTGTGTTGCCAGATCAGGATCGAGATAAGATGTATTTAACAGCGTAGATTGGCCCCTTATTTATCTTTGATGAAGAGGCGACAGTTGACTTCCAGAAGGGGTGTCATGTAACCGGAAGACGTCTTCTCGCCAAAGGGTGTCTTCTCGCCAAAGGGTGTCTTTTTTTATGATAACTTCCAGGTAGTTATGTGTACCTGTCAAATAACTATCCGCACGAAGACATGAGCGGGGAGAACCGCTTATCTCCGACCAGCTTGCTGGTCGGGGCGACCATTTCACTAGTTGGAGACAACCAGTGTGAAGCTAGGTTTTGACCATCTTTGACTGAACTGGTCAGAGATCTAACCGTTCCAATAGGGACGGGCTTTGTTTCAATGTACTATGGGCCTTATATTTCATAGGTCCATTACCAGTGCATAGCCACAAATTATTCTAGAGGGTCTAATTAAAAATAGGGTTTAAATCCTAGTCGGCTAGCCCTCAAGTCTTGAGAAATAAGAGTTTATTACTCAAGGCTTTTCGTCTCCTGTGACCTTCATGGGGTTATGCGCTCATTATTTGACTGGTTTGAGCGTTGATAAAGAGGAGATCCTTACAATTCTCTTGATAATTGGACCGACACCTGGTCATTTTTAATGCGTGTGGTATATAAAGGGGATGAAAGCCTCATTTTGAATCAAAAACGGATTGTTTTTCAAAAAACTCTTTAATTGTTTCAGCTTCTCCATCATCTTCCTCTGTTTCTCCTTCGTTAAATATGACGAGAGTATGATCAGGAGGAGATGAAGAGGAGTTGAAGTATCTGAAGGAGTTTTAAGAATTTGATTCCTTCACACTTTCAAACTTCAAGCCTTCTCTTAGTTGTGCAAGCTTTTCATCTTCCGTCCTCTTTTCTTCTCCCGTCAGACGTGAGGGAGAGTGTGATAAGGAAAGGAGGTGAAAACCTTGAAGATCTGAAAGAAGTTTAAGAACATTAACCACATTTTTAGGGGAAAATTACTTGAAAATCTTTTGATTTCAAGCCTTCTTTTAGTTCTTCAGGCTTTTCATCTTCCGTCCTTCTTTCTTCTCCCGTCGAACATGATGGAGAGTATGATTAAGGAAAGGAGGTGAAAAGACCGAAGGTCTAAAAGGAAGTTTGAAGATATCAAACCTAGTGTCAGTTATCATTTATTGAAAAGCGGTTTACTTTTTCTTGGAAACCGAAACGGTGTCCGAAACTGTTACTCATTAGGTTATATAAAGGGGGGTAAATCCGTTTGGATTTCTCATGCCTTTACTATTTTCAAGCGTAGAATTTTCTTAACTCCTTTTGCGACCTCTAGCTTTCATATTCAATCTTTCTTCTTCTTCGTGAACCAAATGGCCATAGATAAGTCAATCCTAACCGTGGGGAGGATTAAGGAATTGGAAGACCAAGGTCTGATCCCTCCTCATGCAATGCTGCGATGGGACCCTAGCGGGGAGGACACGAAGCCGGTGCTGCAAGAGGGGTGTCTCATGTTGTTCGCCACTCTGGTGAGGTTAGGGTTCTGCCTCCCAGAGAGTGAGTTTTTGGCCAATGTGCTCGATCATTATGAGACTGAACTGCATCATCTTCCTCCCAACTCTATCCTCATTTTGAGTGTTTTCTCGCATCTTTGCGAAGATTTTTTGGGAATCCCTCATTCAGTTCACCTTTTTCGCTTCTTTTATCAATATACTAAAAATAGTAAGAGTCAAGATCTCTTCGGGAGCGCTTATTTTAAGCTCCATGATAAAATAGCCTCCCAGTATCCTCCTCTTCCGACCAAAGACACATGGCGTGATTATCGGAATGAGTGGTTCTACTAAAAAATTCTAGGGGGGAGCCATCTCTGATTTACCGGGAAAGCGGCCCTGAGCTGGATCAAAACTAAGATGAAGAGGGAAAAGGACTCACTGGTCCTTACCAAGGAGGAGAAGGACATTGTAAAAATTATCAGAAAACTGGTGAATGGAGGTCTGACGGCGCAGAAGATCGTCTTTGATTTCCTTCTCCATAAGATAAGTCCACTGAAGAGGTGGTGCCAATTCACTTGGACAATAGAAGGCGACTAGGATTCGACTAAGGACGAACCTGGAGGTAAAAATTCTTTCCATTACCGACCTCTTTTGATTAATCAAAGGACTGTATTTCAATACATTTTTTATTTCTCCTATCAGTGCTGACCGTCGAGGAGACCTGGTCGAGAGTTACGTCTATGCTACATATCTCTGTTGACGGGTTCGACCTGGCTGCTTTGGATAAGCAGCCATCCAGACTGATCAGGCAGACTGATGAGTTCATAAATGAACGCATCATGGTAAGTACCAAAATTCTCTTTTTTAATCTAATTGCATTTTATAATTGACAATCAGATTTTCTTAGATGCATGGTCGGAAGAGACCTGCCGAGCAACCTGAGGTCTCAGCCTCAACCCCTCCGGTCAAGAAAATGAAGACCATGGGTGCTCTGAAGGTGGTGGATTCTGCTACCACCGAGACTAGTGCTGATCCGTCCAGCACTAATCAAGCTTTGGTGCCGGTTAGTACTGTACGCTCTTAGCGTGCACATGACCCGACACAAGGCAGGAGAGTTTTGTTTGCTGCGGGGACGCAGACGAGGACCTCATCCCAGGTGCTTCTCAAAAAAAGGTTCAACCGTAATTGGGATCATCCATTTTGACATCTTCTGACATTCCCCTTTGTCCAGGGTGAGAGTGAGGATTCGGAGGACAATGTTACTCTGATCATAAGGAGACAAAGGAAGACATCCAAGGTTGATATAGAGGCGTCTTCACTTATATTATCCTCGGAAATAGACTCAGGTCTCCAATGCAGGTGTATAATTTTACACTTTTATTCCGAGCATTTATCTTCAGAATTTTTTTAATTTCGGGTTATTTTCTCTTAGTCCCCAGGCAACTGCTCCTGGTCCTTCTGAGGATCAGGGTGTACCTTCATAGGTCAGTACTGAGTTTAACCCACTCACATCTAGTGAGGAACATGCCTTGGTTCCAACCGAAGAGGCTGCTCTGACCAGTGGGCAAGTAAACCCACCCAACACTGAGGGTGAAAACCTTCCAGCTGTTGGTGATGAACAGCTGGTCGATCAAAATCCGCCAACCACGGAGGAGGTTGAGCCTCCTCCGGTGACAACAACCAAGGTGGTCGAGACGACCACCGTCGCTAGGGAGCCTTTTGCCACTAGTGAGATTGAGGACATCCCTGCTACAGAGAAGGAGATACTGGTCGCTCCGACCAATGAGGAGGTAGCGCCTGAAAAGGTGATCATTTCACCAGTGGTTTTACCACTAGCTTCTTCTTCTGGTTAGTCCGACCAAAGAGACTTGAAGCAAGTTTTTGATAACTTGCAAGTGAAGGTATTTATCTTTCTCTCTCTTGTTCTTCTATTTTTGAGGAAAATAACCCTTAACTCATTTGTCTTTTTGCTATTTTTCAGCATTCGCAAGAAATGTTCGACCTGCTAAGCCAGCAGGCAAGGACCTTGGCAAAAGCCGAAATAGAAAAAACAAAAAAGTAAGTATAAGCTTTACTATTATTTTTTCTTCTTTTCTCTTATCGTTTATTTTCTAACATAGCTATTCTAATATAGACAAAAAAACAAATAAAAGAATTAAAGAAGCAACTATTGGTGGCTCAAAATACGCCAAGAGATACAAATTTGACCTTGTTGCTGCAAAAAATTATTACGAGGACAAAACTGCTAGGCTCCATGAAGCCTTCAAAAGAAATGAGGACAAGATCCAAAGGCTTTCCGAGGAGTATAAAAGTACTCTTCAGGCAAAGGAGTCTGAGATAGTAGGTAAGAATAAGATTTCGACCTACTTATTTTGAACTCAATTTTGTTTGGAAAATTGAAAACAATTTTTTTTGTAGAATTAAAGAATATAATAAAGGCCAAAGAATCTCAACTTTCCGAGTGGGAAGAGAAAACTGAGGAGCAAAGGTCGATCATGAAGAATGAAATCGACAGACTAACCGACCAGTTGAAGATTTTTACAAAAGATTTTGCCACAGTTCAGAGAGGTAGGAAATCTACTCTAAACTTCATTCTTGAACAGCTTCAAAATATCTACACAGATTTAAAAGGAAAAAAGGTAGAACTTACAAATCCGTCGGTTGATGAATTGGTTGAGGGGGTAAACGATCAGCTGAAGATCATTGAAAAGCATATCACCATCATGGCACAAACCATCAAAGTAGCGCTCCGAGCTTCAATTGCTTCCCAAGTAGGTACCCTCTTTGTAAAGTTGAGACACTTCTACAAGGATGTGGTTGAACTGGAGAGACTTGCGCCCGACCTGAAGCTTAGTACTCAGGAAGAGAACAATAGAAAACGTGCAGAAGTAGCTTCTGCCATTGAGACATACATGAGTAATGTAAAGATTACATATAAATTGAATGTATGATCTTATTGAAATGAATGAAAAAGAATATCTTTTTGTGTCATATTCTTCCATGTGTTTATTCTGTGCATATATTTCTGAGTATATCACTAGCCCCCAACTGTTTGTGTATCGAATAGCTAGGTGTTCAGAATACAAATAGTTTTATGAGTGACGACCAGCTCTCTTCACGTAGTACTTAGTATTGACCGGTAGCAGATCGGAGATAAGGTCATGCTAACAAGTTTCAATGCAGTAAAAACTGGCTTACAAGAAAAGTCTCTATTAGATGTTATCTCACAATCTGACCAGCAACCTTGTACATTATGTTTAGAGAGGTTGGTCAAATGATGACTTTTGTGAGTTCCTAGAGGATTATCAGAATAGACACAGTTTATAAACATAACAACTAAAGAGATGACATATGTAAATGAAAAAAGAAACTTATTTACACGTAAAACCTGCGAAGATGCTGGATATTCCAAGTGTTGGATAGAATTATTCCATCTTCCATAGCAAGCCGAATAGAACCTAGTCGTGCAATTGATATTACAGTAAAGGGACCTTCCCATTTGGGAGACAACTTATTCAAGTTAGACTGATTCTGGATACGCTTTAGAACCAAATCTCCCACGTTTAATGTTCGTGGTTGTACTCTTTTATTGTAATATTTTCTTAGGCCTTGCAGATAGGTCGTTGACCTGATCAATGCTCGGTCTCACTTTTCTTCTAAAAGATTGATGTCATCTTCGCGCTGGTCTTCTTAATTGACCTGTTCATAGAAGAGGTCTATGTAGATCCTAAATGAACTTCATTTGGTAACACAGCTTCTGCTACATAAACCAGTTGGAAAGGAGTTTCTCCTGTTGCTCTACTGGTTGTCATTCTGATGGCGTAGAGAACAAAGTAGAGGTCGTCTACCTAGGCCCCTGAGCATTTGGTAAGATGATCAAACACTCTTTTCTTTATGCCTTGCATAATCTGGCCATTAGCTCTTTCAACTGCTCCGTTACTCTGAGGATGACCGACTGAAGTGTAACAAATTTTTGTACCTATTTCATCACAATATTCTTAAAATAGACCACTAATGAATTCTGATCCATTATCAGTAATTAATCTACTAGGTACACCAAATGTAGTGACTATATTCTTCACAAAGATTTTTTTTTCACCTTGAGCCATAATGGAGACTACGTGTTCAGCTTCAATCCATTTTGTGAATGTATCAATTGCAACAAATAAGAATTTGAATCCGTTTGTTGCTCTTGGTAAAGGACCTACTATATCAATTCCCCATGTCGAAAATGGCCATGACAAAGGTATGACTTGAAGCTGATTAGTAGGTAAATATACTTGTCGAGCATGAAAATGACATTGCTCGCAAGTTTTCACAAGATGTATGGCATCCTGCAAAGCAGCTGGCCAATAAAATCCTTGTCGAAAAGCTTTATCGACCAGTGCTCTGAATGAAGCATGTGCTCCACATAAGCCCCCATGTATCTTATTAAGCAATGTTTTTCCTTATTCCTGGGTTATACATCGTATGAGAATACCATGAATGCCCTTCCTATATAGGGTATTGTCGAGAATTTTGTACATTCGCATCTTTCGAATTAATCTGTCTTTTTCGTGAATATCCTCAAGCAGTGTCTCATTTTCTTGATAGGCTTTAAATGGTTTAGCCCAATCCGAATTCTGCTCAAGGACTCCGACCTCTTCACTGGTCAGGGATTGTTCTATAAATGTCTCTATAGAAGGTTTAGACAGATATTCAAGAAACACACCTGTTGAAACAGGTAATCATGAGGAACCCAGTTTTGATAACTGGTCCGCTAAGACATTGTCTTTTCACGGTATATATTGGACTTCGAAATGACTAAAGTATTTTTTCAACTTCCTCACTTCATCCAAGTAGTGAGCCATTACCTCATCGGACGTCCTGTATTCCTTGCTAACCTAGTTTACGACCAATTGCGAATCGCCTACTACAAGAAGCTGATGGACTCCAAGGGATTTTGCTGCTCGGAGCCCGGTTAGAAGACTTTCATACTCTGCCACATTATTCGTAGCAGGGAAGTGTATGTGGATTACATATTTTAACTAGACTCCTTGAGGCGTAACCAATACTATGCCAACCCCGAGTCTTTTATCTCTCAAGAACCATCAAAGTATAGTTTCCAGTGGTCGGTATTAGTCTTATCCTCTTGTATAGAGGGTTCACTGTTTGTCCATTTAATGATGAAATCTTCCACAATTTGAGATTTAATTATTGTTCGGACTACAAAATGGATATCAAATGACCCAAGTTCGACTGCCCACTTAGCAATCCGACCAATTGCGTCTTGGTTATGTAAAATACTTCCCAAGGCAAAAGATGACAGTGTTGTAATTCGGTGTGATTGGAAATAATGTCTCAAATTTCTAGAAGCCATTAATAGAGTATAAAGTAATTTTTGAACCTGAGGGTATCGCTCCTTAGTTCCGTGTAAGACCTCGCTTACGTAATAAACAGGTTTTTGAATTTGATCTCGTTCAACGATTAGTACAGCACTGTTTGAAGCCGCTAGATATACCAACAAAGGTTCTCTAGGGTTGGGTGAGACCAGAGTGGACGGGCTTTGCAAATAAGTTTTTATGTCATTAAAGGCTTTATCCACTTCATCCGACTAGTGGAATTTATCGTGTTTTCGAATTACTTTAAAGAAAGGCAAACCACGCTCTCCTGATCTTGAAATAAAACGACTGAGAGCAGCCATCCGACTAGTTAAACCTTGAACCTCCTTCAATATAGAATGTGGTCTTAACGATTCAATGGCCTGAATCTTCTTAGGGTTTATTTCAATACCTCGTGAATAGACAAGAAAACCAAGCAACTTTCCAGAAAAAACACCAAAGACAAACTTTTCTGGATTAAACTTAATTTCGTGTTTATTCAAATGATTGATGGTTTCAGCCAAGTCTGACAAATGATTAGAGCCAATTTTGCTCTTTACAACGAGATCATCAACATAAGCCTCGATATTATGCCCTATTTGACTATGAAAAATCTTCTGCATAAGTTGTTGGTACGTGTCTCCAGCATTTTTCAGCCTGCAAGGCATCTTCCTATAGCAGTAGACACCGAACGGGGTTATGAAGGAAGTCTTCTCTTTATCTTCACTTGCCATGCTTATTTGATGATAACCTAAGTACGCATCCAGGAAACTCATCAATTTGTAGCCCACTGTCGAATCTATTAATTGGTCGATCCGGGGCAAAGGAAAATCATCTTTTGGGCAAGATTTATTTAGACTGGTGAAATCAACGCACATGCGTCACTTACCGTTTGCTTTCTTGACCATTACCGGATTCGCGAGCCAATCAGGATGATCAACTTCACGAGTGAAACCGACCTCCAGGAGTTTGTCCAACTCTTGTCAGATGGCTTCTTAACAATCAGGAGCGAATCGCCGTAGCTTTTGCTTCACTAGTTATATGTCAGATCATATGGCTAATCTGTGCTCTATCACTTTGAGAGCATCTAGGCTCCCTATTTGTATAAATTATGCTTATTATATAGGTTTTGGTGTTGATGACTAAAAAGGATACTCAGTGAAAACTGAAAATAGTCAGATTTGATGATCAAGACTAAGGTGTTTTTCTAGTTTTGGCTTGGGAGTTGATTCAAGCCATATAGTTAAAATCACCGTACTATTAAGAGGGGTTATACATAAGAAATGATCTTGGTTCATATGCAAAATCACTAAGATTACTTGGAGCATAGGACTTTTCATTTTTTCTCACTCAAAAATCCAAAGCTCTATCTTCTTAGCCAAAACAATTCTCTCTGAACCAAAACTTCAGTTTATTTCAGGCGCTCAAAGATCCTAAGTTAAATTCCAACCGAGCGTACAACATGTACGCCGGACCGATATTTTCGGTCCGGCGCTGAGAATTATCTTCACCAAGCGTACTCCATGTACGCCGGACCGACTTTTTCAGTCCAGCGTTAAGAATTCTTCTTTGATTCTTTTCAACCAAGTATAACTATTTTCGTCGGACCAATCTGAATTCTTTCTTAAATTTAGTCTGGCATAAGTTATACTTTCACTCTAAATAAAATTCTAGTCTGTGTTAAAATTTATTTTAACCAGAAATATAAAGTCTGATGCAGACCAAAATTCCTTGTGTACGTCGAACAAATTTTTCTGGTCCGGCGCAAACTTGTTTCACTCTGATAAAACCAGCAGTTTTCCCATGTACGCCGGACCAACTTTTTTGGTCCGGCGCAAATGCTATCTGTTGATACTCAAAAGAAACAAATCATGTGTACGCCGGACCAGCTTTTTGGGTCTGGCACAAGCATTGTCTTTCTGATATCAAGATCAAACAAATGCATGTGTACTACGGACCAATATTTTCGGTCCGACATAAATGGGTCTCTCTGAGTTCAACAATGCTTCTCAATACTATGTACCCCGGACTAAAATTTCCGGTCCGGCGTGTGTGTAGTTTGACTTATGGTTCATACACCATAAAATTCTTACAAAAGGGTAGCAGTTGACCTACCCCATCTAACCTACCAACCCGCAACGGGCTAATGGCAGGTGTAACGGTTATTTTTGTTCAGGATCTATATATAGAATGCTTGGGTTCACAAATGATATATAGAGCTTTGCACATTTACATCTTTGATATCCTGAACATCTTTGACATCATTCAAATCCTATACAACTCTTGATCTTCAGAATTCCTGAGTTTCATTTTTCATCAAGAGTTTGAGCTTCAACTCAGAAATCACAAACATTCATTCTAAACATTTAGAGTACTTGCTCCAAGCTAAGTCTAGTTTGTATCTAGCTACTGAACCAAGAGACAGGGCTTGTGGATAGTCTATTACTCTTGGAACTAGCTGTTCCTAGACGGTTGGAGAAGTTGTTGGTGCGACCTATCGAACAGTGAATGTGGAAGGCCACCATTGCTGTGAAAGGTTGAGACTCACCTCACTGGAGTAGTGAAAGAGTCAAAATAGTGGAAAACCAAAAGCTATTGAGATTGGCTGTTTGGTGGAGCAATACTTCTGAGGAAGTGCTCTAACGAGGACGTAGGAGTGATCTCTGAACCTCGGTGGAAAATCCTAGAGTTCTTTTGTTTTTGTTTATCATTGCTTATATTCTCTTATTGTTTCTCATTCGAAATTCCCTTCCATACAAAGTTTTCTTTAACAAGTGTTGTGCTGGACTTTTATACTAATTGCTTCCGTTTCTATTTTTTATTGAGAAAAGTTTTTCATAATAATTAAAAAGTTTTAAAGTTGCCTATTCACCCCCATCTAGGCCAACTTGATCCTTACACACTTCCCTTGGGACCCAGGCATATTGGATGGTTTCCACGCAAACACATCTGCGTTAGCCCGGAGGAAAGCAACGAGTGCGTCTTCCTATTTAGCATCCATTGATGATCCTATCCGAATAGTTTTTAACTGGTTAGTAGGATCAATGGGAATTTCCCTTATTTGTTCATTGGGCTGAGGAGTTGCCTTCAACCTCTCTATTTTGTTAAACTTGCTGGTCTTTTCTACATCATTAACATTACTTAATGGTAATTGATCAACAATTTCGAGTGATTTGCGATCACAATTAAGTGCAGTAAGTTGGTTACCTTGCACATTAATCACGTATTTTGGACCAGGAATCTTTAAGATCTGGTAGGCGTGATGAGTTGCTGCCATAAACTTGGTTAGTGAAGGTCTACCCAAAATGGCCTTATATGCTGACTCAAAATCAACAATTTCAAATGAAATCAACTCCGTTTTGAAATTGTTAGCATTTCCAAAGGTGACAGGTAATACTACCTGTCCCATGGGAGTGATTGACGCACCAGGTACAATCCCAAAAAATAGATTCATAATAGGTCTTATCTTAGAACGAGGGATTTACATCTCATCCAAGGTATAAATAAAAAGTAAGTCCAAAGAACTCCCTCCATTAGTTAAAATCCTTCCAACTTTGCAATTACTAATAGTGGGAGAAACTACTAGTGGGAGTTTTCTAGGGACTGACATACCTTTTGGGCAATCTTACCTATTGAAGGTGAGGTCGACATCTGACCACTTGGGGTACTCTAGCTTTCCGGTCCGATTGTCGATGCTATTGACCTCCCTCCATGCAGTTTTGAATTGCCTTTTTAAGGTGTGCGCAAATGATCCTCCGAATATGACATTGACGTGGTTATCAGGCTTCTAATAGCCCATTTCTTCGTCACCATCAGCGTCTTTATTGACCGAATCTTTCGGTAAGGTAGGCCATAGGCATAGGACCCTTGCTGGAGTAGAAATCTTCCATGCGCTTTTGCCATGTACAGTAGTTGCATAGATCGTGTCCTGATACCTTATGCAATGGACACCAGCGACCATTGCCGCTGGTCGCACCAGGATTTTATGGAACCAAACTGGTCGTCCTGGCGACCAGCTGACTTCTTCCAAGGTGCTTTCCCTTTGGAGTATGTTGGTTGTTCTGCAATTCCTGTAATTTCACGCTGGGTGTTTTGTTCATTCTTCTTTTTCTTATTCATCCCTTTGCGATCTTCAAATTTAGTAACCTTTTTCATCTTCTGGTGGAGCATGGCTTTTATCAACCATACGGTTCAATTCAATTGCTTCATGAGCATCTGAATATCGGTCTGCTATATCGAAAAGCTCTGGTATGGTAGATGATGGATGGATGTTGAGATCTTCAGTAAACTTCTCATAGCGAGCAGCCTGCTTAAACGCACGAATTACAGAAGTGTTAGAGATATTAGGAATGTTGTTGCGCACCTCTATAAACCTTTTAATAAATTATCGCAAATTTTCGCCAGAAGTTTGGCGAAGACGATGCAAATCATCTTCTTTACCAGGCTTGGCATAGTAACTTTTAAAATTGTTTCAAATAGCATGGCACAAATTTTCCCAACTGAAAATGGAACCTTCTAGCTGATTAAACAGCCAAGTTCGCGCTGATCCTTTTAAGACAGTAGGAAGGTAGTTGGTCATTACCTTTTCGTTACCTCCAGCAGCTTGGATGGATGTAGTATAGATCTGCAAGAATTCTGACGGATTTTGAGTTCCATCAGAACTCTCTAGAGATCCTGGCTTGAATTTTTTAGGCTAGGTTACATTTCTGAGCTCAGGAGAGAAAGCTTTACATCCTGTATACAGACCGAAATGTAATTGTATGTTAGGAGTTTGGTCCACATTTTCAGGAGAACGAGGTCATCGACGACCACGGTTAGGAATTTCACCTGGGGTTAGGCGTTCAAAGACGTTTCTCCATCGTGGACCCCCTCTTCACTGGTGACTAACACTTGTTGGCGCCAACCAGACGACGATCCCTCCACGCGGGATTCGGTCTGAGATCTTGCAGACATAGACCTTATTTGCACTTCGTTGGCAGCTTCTTGCATATCAGCAGCAATAGATCGAATGACAGTTGCATTCAGTACATCTTCCCCTTCCGTTGGATGATTAAGAATTGCATTTGATAAAATACGAATTTTCTCAACAGGGGTTATTTGCTGCGAGCTACTTTGATCAAAGTTGGGGTTTCTTACCACCGCCTGTGAAGGTAGTGGTGAAACGAATGTATTTCAATGAGGTTGCCCTCGAGAGACTTGAAATCTTCGTGAGGTGCTTGGTTGATTATGGAAATATAAGCGTTTAGCCTCATCGATAGACTTTTGTTTCTTTGCCATACGCCACTCGTATTCACTCTAAGCGGTTTTTTCGGCAGTTTCTTGAGCTTCACGTTCTGTTTGTTGCCCATCTATTTCACTGGTAACTGCGCAGGCGCATAAACCCAAGTAAACAGAGGGTGTTAATCCTCTATCTTCATATGATGAAGGTGTGTAGTCTAAACCTTAGAGATGATCTTCCGAGGCTAAATTATTTAGAAGGTTATTACTACCTTTTGACACATTTTCATTGTCAATTTCCATGGAACATGCCTCATGGGTATCTTCCTATGAATTTACTAGAGGAGTAATGAGAACCCTCGATCTTTGCCAACTCCGCCTTTATTCAGAGTAGAAATCACACTTACACTGCTCCTCTATTGGCTCATCATCAACAGTAAGATGGGCCTAATCGGTGAGGTGAAACCAATTCTCTTCATCCATTGTAGAGAATTTCTTGATTTTGATGTTTGGAGGCCCTCCTTCTAGCGCCAGCTATCGATGTCTAAGACCTTGGGTCCCTTAATCGAACTTACAGAAAAAATAAATTGTAGGTCCCTAGATATCAAAATGGAGACAATGGGGATTGCTTCTTTATTAGCCAAACGGTTTGTGACAGAATACACGAATTACATGATGATCTAGGTGATTGCAGAGTATTAATCATAGGTTACAAGAGGTTGGTTGCAATTGCGAGATGTGTGTTGCCAGATCAGGATCGAGATCAGATGTCTTTCAACGTAGATTGGTCCCCTATTTATCTTTGATGAAGATGCGGTAGTTGACTTTCAGAAGGGGTGTCGTGTAAACGGTAGACGCCTTCCTACCAAACGGTGTCTTCTTGCCAAAGGGTGCCTTTTTTGGTAATAACTTCTGGGTGGTTACGTGTACCTGTCAGATAACTATTCGCACGAAGACATGTGCGGGGAGAATCTCTTATCCTCGACCAGCCTGCTGGTCAGGGCGACTATTTCACTGGTCGGAGACAACCTGTGTGAAGCTAGGTTTTGACCATTTTTGACTGAACTGATCGGAGATCTAACCGTTTGAATAGGGCTGGGCTTTGTTTCAATGTATTATGGGCCTTATATTTCACAGCCCCATTGCCAACACATAGCCACGAATTATTCTAGAGGGCCTAATTAAAAACATGGTTTTAATCCTCGTCATATCTACACAATTACAGATCTACACAACTACATATCTACACAACTATATATCTACAAAACTACAGATCTAAACAACCATAGATCTAATTCTTTTGGTTGCTAACCTACCATGTTTTCAAACTATAATCCAAAAAATAGAAAACCTCATATGTAAAATTAGTTCTCTTCTGTTCTTCACCTTCTCTTCCCCTTCCCTTTCCTCTTCTCTTCCTCTCATCTCTCTTCCCTACTCTTCCCCTTCCCTCACCTCTTCTCTTCTCTCCTCTTCTCTTTCTCTCCTCTTCTCTCCTCTTCTCTTTCTCTCCTCTTCTCTTCTCCTCCCTCTACCCTCCTCTTTCTTTTGTTGGTTGGGTTCCCCTCTCGGCCCTGCACGGATTTTATAGCTACCCTTTTGTCCCCATTTCAAACGATGATAGAGGGGGTGGGACTTCTATTGCCATTTCAATTGATGATTTGTTCATTCTGTCATTAATTGAAATGGTGACAGATGCGTGGCCACCCGCATGGCACTCTGTCGTCATTTCAATTGGCCAATTAAAATATCGACATAACCTCTTTTGTTGTTCGAAGTGGCGACAGAGCTTCTGTCACCGTTTGGAATGGCAACAAAGCCTCTATCGCCTTTTGGAATGGCTATAGAAGTATATTTCTGTAATTTTTTTGATGTATTATTTTAGTATTTTTTTAAAATGGATTATTTAATAAAATCTGCTGACCACGGTAAGGCACCACGTGTACTAGCCATGAGGTGATGATAGACGTGGTGGATCGCCATGGTGGTGGATGACATGGTGAACGCCACATATAGGGTTAGATAGAGTGGTTGCATGGTTTGGCAGGAGAATGGGCTCAACAAGCCTCGAGGAAGGCTAATCAGCTAGGTGATTGGCAGTGGGTAGGCATGTATAACAAATATGTAACGACCGCATTGATTGGTAGAAAAATCATATTCCATATGAGGACAATCTATGTTTGTTCAGTATGTGTGTGGCAAGATTAGCATGCACGCGACGTCTAGGGTTAGATATAGTGGTTGAATAGTTTGGAGAGAGAACAAGGCTCGATGAGCCTCGAGGCAGGCCAGTTAGCTTGGTGATTGGCAGTGGGTAGGTGCCTAGCTATAACAGTTAAGTGTAAACGCTACATGGCTTAGCAATAACATGGAACTCAACCCATCCAATCAATCACGTAATTTTGATGAAAGTGAATCATTTGCTGTTTTTTCTTCATTAAGATGGAATATTTCTTTGTTTAATACTAGTCACTTAAAACTATTTGTAAACCATGTGTGGTTCATTTAATTTTCAATACAATAAGTTATGGGACATGCCCAATTCCTTTTCTTAGCCCATCTATGCAGCCGTGCCATTGCAGTTAACCTTTGTAGACGCAAACCTGTTGACATAGTGCCTTTCTTGCGTTGTCCCACCAAACCATGCAATAACTAGAGCTAACCCCTAAACCTCTTCAGCCAAACCCAACATCAAAACATAAAGTCCTCACCATGAATACCCCACCATTAATTTGCCGCATTAGCCGATGCCTTGATGATCCAACCGGCCTTCAATGTTCAATACATGTGCCACCCTATCTAGGTGGTTAGTATGAAGTTGTCAACCAACAAAAAGTAAAGAAATGAATGAGGGAACAAATGATTTACATTTCATATCTTTACAGCTATTGTCAGCATGGTTTTCGTTAAGAACTCAATAGTTTCCTCTTATTGGTCCTCTCCATGGAGCAATAATAAATTACATAACAAATAGTTTACAACAGCTGTCAGCTTGGCTTTTCTATGGAATTCAATATTTCCCTTTTATTATTCCAAGGTAAGCAATAAACTGTGTAACAAAATAGCATTTCATATCTCTACAACTGTTGTTAGCATATCATTCATAAGGAATTGAAGATTTCCCATATGTTGTTCCAATGATGGAGTAAGTAATAAATTATCTTCATCTTGCTCCAAATGAATTTTCATATGCATTTATTTTATAGGAAAAACAAATATTTTGCACCTTTCACCTTAGGTGCGTGTTAATCTACATTTATTTTTATGGAGAAATAATACCTCAATATGGTTTCATGCGTTCAATATTGCAATATATGTGTGATACCTTGTTGACATGTCTTTGCTAATTGCTACTAGGATACTTATATGAGATGTAAAGCCTATACCTTGTGTTAATGTCTTTGCTACTAGGATATTTGTATGAGATGTAAAGCAATATGATCTACTGAACTCAAATGTGACCTTCCTAGATGTATCATTCATTGTGTTAAGGTTCTTAAAATACTAATATTATTTCCATGAGTAAACAATATTTGTTGGAAAATATCTTCCTAGGGTTGTTGGAAATTGGCAAACTAGATCATGTCATCGCATGGTATAATAAATTTCTCATATACAACTATAACTTTTCTGTCTAGGCTACTAGACTAGAATGATAACCACCCTCTTATTGTCAATAGAAAAATAGGTGTAGAAAGCCCACCTCACAAGAGGTTATAATGAAATTACCATTAATACATTGTGAATACAAAAGGATGGTCAACATGACAAAGCAAAAGTGCATAGATCTACCCAAAGTAAAGTACAAATTATGATAGTTTATATTGATAGATCTAAGTTTATGTACACCATTACAGGAACATAAACCTCATCATGTCACATGATCTTCCAAAATAGCAAACACATTTAACACAATATATTTAAAAGTATCGCAATAATGATAAATCAAAGTAAGTATTACCACCTTGCGAGAACAAAAAATTGCACCCCTAGCTCTAAAAAATTACAGTTATATACGCATATTAAAAAGCTATGAAAGGCTGCTTCGAAATTTTTACTATATAACTTGGTTGTATTCATCCATGGACAACCCATGGCACACTTAATGTGTCATTTAACTAAGTGAAAATTTACAAATTGTTTATCTAAGACAAATTTGCACATTTACTCTCTAAACTAACTGTAAGCTTGTTGTATCATTTGGCTCTTTAACATGTAAACTAATTCACATCTCCCTAAATTTGTTTTTGACTTGTTTACTCATTTACTTATTTTTCCAACCAAATACGGTGACGTGTATGTTGTTGGTTGATTGAAAGTCCAAGCTCCATTAATTTGGTTTTGGTGTTAATGACAAATCTAATATTGAGACTAACTCTTTTGATAATCATAATATTGATTAGTCTCAATTGTTAATTAATGATAAATCTTTTTATGAGACTAACTCTTTTGTTGAGCTTTATTCTTATTAGTCTCAAATTTCGATGAAAAATGGAAAACGCAAGGTATGCACTTGTATTCACTATATTATCTTAATGCATATTTGGGATTGAAGTAAAAAGATGAACTCTTCTATTGACTATACATTTAAGATGTGCATTATGTTTCAAATTTCATACATGATATGAATGCATACATCTAGGGGGAGTTCATAATTTAACTTAATGTTTCAATAGTATTAATCTATGTCTTCTTGCTAAATAATATAAAGGATCAAGACTTTGAAACAACCTTTGAGTATATATAACTTGTGTAATTGCAAGTATACTCAGGTTAATATAGGATAAACTCAAATGCTATCTAAGAATGATTATGTGCATATTGATTCCGAAGTTTAATTATTTATATGCACATAGTCAATGGAGTTTATTCTATAGTTGATGGACTAAAATGTATTGATCCCTTTCCACCACTTCATATAATATTTGGATCATTACTTTCCATCAAATTGAGTATATGAACTTGTGTAGTTATATATACTCATATCAATTTAAATGGAATTTAAATTGAGTTCGGCTTTCCTTCAATCAATCAAAGAATGCTTCATCATATGTTGATGGTATTCTTTGTTGATTAAGGACAAACGAAAAGTTCTTAAGTATAATGAAGCATCAGTTGCATCAAAGTACTCAAGACACAATTAATCATTCAAATTGATTTGGGTTGTGCTCAATCGATCTTGGGGGCTTCCATTATGTATTGATGGAGTGGAAGTGATGATTGAGACAACCGTGTGTAACACCCTGGCACTCCGCGTGCCTTGAATGTCACAATATCTTACTATATTGCTAAGTCTTAACCATTTTACATATAAATTTCAGCAACATATTATTAAACATTTATTTCTAAACAACCACTAAAAGATAGTTTCTAGATATAACTAGAAGCCACAAACAATCTCAAGTTACATGACAGTGAAAATAACACTAGATAAGCTTTTTAGAGAATAATTTCAGCATGCTACCTAAAGAAGTAATACCAAATCTAGACCATCCATAACAAACAAAAAAATAAGGAACCACGCGCACAAGCACGCTCAAGCCTTCGAGCTTGGATACAAAGGACAATATTAATTAAAAAATAGATTAACTATCCATACTTCTCTATTAATCAATTACAACTGACTAGATTCACATGTCCCGTAATGCGACTATGTGATTCCATTATCTAAATAAAGTTAAGAGCGATCTTATTCATGGTGAATACTAAACTAGATCATGGTGAAGATGGTGTGACAAGTGATACAATGATTCTAATCCCTTCCCATGTATGTCGCCTTCAATGATCATCTAAAACAATTAAAGAAAGCAAGAGTGAGTCCATGACTCTGCAAGTGCATAGTAAAACAATAACATAACCTTTTATCGTATTTAAAATTAACAAGGGTGAGTCCACGACGCAACCGGTATATAATAAAGTAATATCATACTAGTTGTTACCTTTAACACCATATTCATCTTTGGATGAATCCACAGCTCAATCTCATCACCATATATCACAATCATCTCATTAAACATGATTCATCATTAGCAATGCAATACAATGCAATGCAATGTAAGTATGCTTGCATACTCATATGCACCTTTCATAGCTTATACCGGTATAGCTTGAGTGCACACCCGTCGGTGTCACACCCTTCACTCCCTTCCATCCCTGTGGAGGGGGCCTACCGAAGTAGGTCTTACTCAAGAGCACTCAGGTCAAGTCATATAGCTTTCTCACCGACCTGACTCATGCACTCTGGATTAGTTATATGATTCTTTCAACGACCTGGCTCAAATGCAACTTCATGATATGAATGCAAATGATGCAACACTTTTCAAAAACCAATCATCATGAACCAACATCACCAAATATTCCTTCTCAACATGCAATCACCAAGATAATATTAATATCTCTAACATAAACCAAAACAATGATTAATCATAATCATGGAAAACAGCAGGGTAACATTAATCAATTTAAACAACAATCCTTCTTAACCGAATTATTATTCTACCATGCACTTGCCTCTTTACCCGCGAAGAGTGGAGTGGTGTAAGGTTGAAGCCACTCCCGATATCACACCTCCTGCAATAAACATACATATGCATTCATCTCAAAAGAAATCATGTAGTAACAATACATACAACAACATAACAACCTCACACCCACACGCCATCCGATTTTCAACCTTTCTCACTCACCGGACAGACCAAACCCTTGCTGTCCTGGTGGTCAAAATACCACAAATTATACCTCAAGAGCCCAAACTTAGGAAACCTAAGAACTTGATGAAAACTACTGAGGAATTCCCACAAGTTTGTAGTTAACCACCTTTCTCAAATAAACAATTTAGCCTTTCATAACTAGCCCTAAAACCAGATCTGCTACCACACTGGACAGCAGACTTCAAAATAGCATAACTAATTTTATACAACTCCAAATGAAGTAAAAGATGACATTTTTAAATCTACAGGAAATTTCCTAGCTTTATATGGTTATTAGAAAATTTAATTCAGCTTCTAGATAGCCCTAATTTGCAGTTTTCCGCGACTGCTGCCAGTAGAGACAGATTCTAGACAGCAGACTTCAATCGGCCATAACTTTTAAACCGCTTATCCAAAATTCGTGATCTAGATATCTAATTAAACTTAAGACAATGATCTACAACTTTCACAACATGCAACCGCTAAAACTGACCGGATCTGCCTTGAAACGAAATCCAAAGAACGCAATCTGCATTGCTCGTGAACACAGACCGCAGAAAACGTAGGATCCCCAAACAAATCTAATCCCATCTCTAGAATGGGTAAAACTAACAAAAAACTACTGGAAATAGCAACAAAAACACCAACCAAAACCCTAAAAAAATTGTACCTTCACTTGCCCTCAAGGTTGCACAAGAAGGAGGAGTGATGAGGGGAGGTGTCTCCAGGGCTGCAACTAGAAGAAGGAGATCCGAAGAAGCAAGAACCTGCGACGGCTGGGAATTCCCACAGGGAGGATGGCTGGGAGGAGGGGATGGTGTGGCTGGAAAGAGGAGGGGAGGGGTGGGCTAAGGTTAGGAAAGAATCCCCCCCCACATGATCCAAAATAGGCCACTAGCGGCCCAAAGACAGCCCTCCAAAGACAAAAACAGCCCACGCAGCCCCAAAATAACCCCAAAGCGGTTCAAAATTAGAATGGGATATTACACCGTGTTTGTTAGACTAACAATCTTCCATGAGTTGTGAAGTAGGTTGAGTCAAAGAAAATGAAGAATCGGGAAGAAGATGTCATCATGTGTTGATGAGCTTTAAGAGGTTATCCCGAAGTGAAGAAGAAGACAGGAAGTTCATCATGTGTTGATGAATAAGAAGAGAGGACCAGGCTTGGAGAGAAGATGATGGGAATCATAAAAGCTCCAAGTGGGATTGCTAGAGGCAGAGGTATAACTAGCTAGGGCTAAGGATGTGTTCCTAGTCTTTTACCGGTCTCGGTGTTTGGATGGGAGACCGGGTTGCTAGTATAGGTTGCCGTACTATTAAGAGGGATCGAGTCTTATAGCTTGAGCTTCATCATGTGTTGATTAACTCAATTTGGTTCACTCTAGCTCACTCTCTTGGTTAGTTCTTGCAAGAGCTAAGTATTTGCATGTGTTGCAAATAAGGGAGCTCATGCTTGCTTCTTATTGAATCTTATTTGATTTGATTTAAGTTGTTATTTGCATGGAGCTAGATATTTACATGTGTTGCAAATACAGAACTCATGCATCGGAGTCTTAGCTTGTGACTTGATCATGTGTTGATCATCACAAGGCTAAGATAGGTTTATGTTTTGTATTTGCAAAATGAGTTTTTGCAAAATATGGTTTAATTGAATCTTATCTTGGAGCATGTGAATAGATTTTGCAAATGTGTTTTGCAAATTGGTTTGATCATGTGTTGATCATTAAATAGCTCAAATATATGATCTTCATTGCTCTTATTTACAAGATTTATATTTGCAAATGTGTTTTGCAAAATATTGGTGTTCATGCATTTGATTTTGGAGCATGTGATTAGAATTTGCAAATGTGTTTTGCAAAATTGTTTTGATCATAAATTGATCATCACATGGCTCAAGATTCGATTTTATTGACTCTTGCTAGCTTGTAGTCACACTCTTGATCAAGTCTATGTGAGGGATTTCGTGAAAATCAGTTTTTAGACTTGAGTTACTACATTGGAGTTTTTGTTTTTATGATATTTAAAAATATCTATGATTGCTTAAATCTTGAAAATGGTGGAAATTGTATCCCTCTTGATAAGCTTCGCATAGAGCCCAAGATCGCCTAAATCGGAGTTCGGAGTAAAAAGTTATGAGCGTTTTAGTTACTGAAACAGTGGTACTACCGAGTTTTACATGGCGGTAGTACCGATGTTCAGTACTATCGACACTTACATGGCGGTAGTACCGCTCTATAAGGTTGGTAATTATTTTTCAGAGCCGTGTTTTTGAGTTTTTGGGGTCAAAAATGTTGGTACTATCGGGATTTACATGGCGATAGTACCAGGGCTACTGTAGCAACGGCTATTTTCAGTGCTTTTAATACCCAGAACTATCCGTTGGGATTGAGACCGGTACTACCGCCCCTTACATAGCGGTAGTACCAAAAATTACTAATTTTTGGATATTTTACCCCTAACGGCTAGTTTTCTTGAGAGGCTATAAAAGGGACCGAGTTAGGAGGGTTTTGCTGTTGCTCTAGCACCCATTTGAGATATTCTTGTGAGAGCAAAACCTCAAGAGCTCATAGAATAACATTTGAGTGGTTTGAGAAGCTTTTAAGCTAGAGTTTCTTGTGTTGAATCTCTTTGGTGTTGATTTGCATTATCTTGAGCTAGTGTGAGCCTCTCCTCTACATTGTGCATATGTTGCACTTGGTGAGGATCAAGCAAGAGGCTTGACCTATTACTCTTGATGTTTGCCGACACCTAAACGACATGGAGGTGTCGTTGTCTGGTGATCTTCTCAAGATGGTTGTGAGAAGGCCCGGCGAGTTGTGAAGGTTGGAGCTCACCTACCCGGAGAAGGAAAGAGCTACCACTAGTGGAATCGAGGCGCGTGCTCAATTCGTGGAGCCAGTCCAAAATGGTTTGGGCTTGCCTCAACGTGGATTAGGGGAGATCGGTAAGTCTCCGAACACCATGGTAAAATATCGGTATGTCTCTTGTTAATTGTATTCTATTCTTTATTTATACTCAAACAATTTATATTCATATAATTGATGGTTTGATTGCTTGTATTTAGCATCATAAATTATTATTAGAGACATAAATAGTTAGTGCACTTAGTGAGTCTAGTTGACTTAGGCTTTAATTCTCAAAACCTTAGTTTATCGCTTCTGCATCTATTATCATTTAGGTTTGACATAAGAGTACTTAGGCGAGATTTAATTAATCATCGAAGAAATTTCTATAGCCGCCTATTCACCCCCCTCTAGTCAGCATTCTCGATCTTAGATTGATAAGGTGAACTAGTCTTATAGAATCCTTGGCCCCTAGTTTCTCTTTCGAGCTGTGTAGACAATTTTTACTATAGATCTCGTTAAACTAAAACCCTTTAGTAGCATAACATGCTCAAGAGACTATGAATGAGATGCAATGGAACAAGACTACCATTTTTTAAAAATAAAATACATGCCACCATCTAGACAAATATGAATTAAAACTACCATCCAAACAGAACATAAAATGTTGATCAGCAGTTGGCAATCAACACATGTCATGTGATCACAAGTAAATCCAATCATATAGTACCAAACAATAGAAGATACTATAATACAAGTTACCACAAGTTCAAGTAAGGACCTGTTTGTTTTAGCTTTTGATTCTGGATTCTGGACCCAAAAGCAGAATAAAAAACAAACAGCCCGATTCTAGAATCCGATTCTCATAATTTAGCCCACCCATATACACTAGAATCCACAATCCACGTCATATATGCTTTTGGATTCTAGATTTTGGAGAATCAGCTTCTTTACAACCACAATCTAGAATCAGCTTTTAGAGAATCCAAAGCAAAAACAAACAGGCCCTAAACCTAAGAAGCGGCGGCCACACTGTCATCAGCACCACACCACCAAAGACTCAAAAGCCATAGACTCTACTCAATGTGATGCCTTTTTCTGACCACATGAGGAGCCACATTATTATCTCATTACTACTTAAAATGGATCGGATGCCTAATACTGGAGAGGTGACTTGGGTATCTTTTTTTATTTTTTTTTGTCTAAAATGGGATTTTTGTAATTATGTAAACAAAACATAATCTCTAACCCCAACCTAGAGTGACTAAGGTTTACTAGTATATTCAAGCAAGTCCTACACAAGTCTCATGAAGTTTTGCAACCTACTTCCAATCTTACACAAGTCTAATGATCTAGGAATTAAAAGAACAATAATTGAAATGCGGAAACATAAAGGGCAAGAGATAACTGAATTTTTTATCGAGGTCTTAGAGATTCAGTGATCTTCTCTACTCCTTCTTAGAGCACTCTCACAAAAGTGTTGCTCCTACTTGAGCACACGCAACGACTCCATTCCAAAAGGTGGGCTTTGAACGTTCACAACCTTCCTAGTGCCTTCCACAAGCTACTCCTTGAAAGGTCACAAAGAGTAACCCCAGTGAATAACGATGTCACTTGAGCCTAGCAAGGTTACCTGATGTAGTGTCCCATTACCGGTGGTGAGGTTGCCGATGATGAGGTACAACAGATCGTGAGGAGAATAGCAAATTGACATTTGAAGACAATGTCAAGTTGTAAAGTACACATTTTGCAATAATGGCACAACTATGGAAAAACATGAAAAAATATGAAATTTTTTTTGGCAAGACCTTTGCTATAGTTTAGACAATCTCAAGTTGTAAAGTAGGCATTTAGCAATAATATCTCAATAAATAACATTTCATTTCAATACCACTCACAAATCAATCCAACAAGTCCACATCTCAATATCCATGGCATATGACATTTCAAATCAATATTTCTCACCGAAAATGAATGTTCACACTTGGCATAGTTTCGTCATCCTTCCATTGTCACTCATATGCCATGTTGGACCTATTTGAACGCTATGTTAGTGAAAAATCGAGTTACAATGAAATGAACCATACAAATAAAACATTACCTTTAGGGCTACAGGTAGTATTGTTGGGTGTACACTTGGTTGGCCATGTTGTACTCCTCGGTGGACATCATCACCAATCCTCATTGTAGGATCAAGCATAACTGACTAGAGGGGGGTGAATAGGAGGTTTTTAAAATTCTTTGGCTCTAATTCAATAATTAAGCAAATATGACACAATTATCAATTTTATAACAATTAAAGCCTAAATGAGATAGGTTTTGCTAAGTGCACCAACAACCTAAGTCTAGGCAAGAACAATAATTCTAGAGAGATAATCAATAACTAAAATTACTAGGAATTTAAATTACACAATTGGAATCACAAAAGAGCAAACCACAAGACGATGGACACGATGATTTTTTCTCGTGGTCTCGAAGACTTGTCGGTCTCCTCTAATCCACGTTGAGGATGCTTGAATGAATCAAGTCGACTCCTTGCACAAATAAGCCTCCCTCGATCACTAGTGGTAGCTCTTCCCCGCTTCGGGTAGGTGAGCTCCGACCTTCACACCAATACCGAGTCTCTTCACAATCTTCTTTGAAGAGATCACCGTTTCCACACCTCCAAGCCATTTAGGAGGCCGCAACCTCCAAGAGAATAGATCTTGGTACTTGTTTGTAACATCCCAAAATTTGCTTTAATATTATTTTATTGTTATTTGCGCATTTTGTGATTTTTTGGAATTTTTTGGATTTTTCTGGAATATTATTTGAATAAAATTCAAATTATGTATATTGGCATTTTGTGAAAATTAATTAATATATACAAATTTAACACAAAGTTTTGTCGAAAATATTTTATTTGAGTTCAAAATATCTCAAAGTATTTTTAAGATTTTTCTTGATATTTTTATTGCCTAAAACTAATTAAATAAATTTCTAGAATTATTTTAAATAAGAAATTCGCTAAAAATTCGAATGAACAGTACTTGGACCAGGCTCATTACTGATCGCCTAGCCCAACTCGCTGTGCGGCCCATGAGCCCAGTTTTTAGAAGGCCAACGCCACCACCATTGGTTTCCTATCGAGCGGCTGAGGATCAAATAAAACCCTAACATTGGCTGGCCGTTGGATGTTGTCTACGATCAGGATTGTTCCACGCAGCTATGAATTGAAGCCGTCCACCTTGCCAGGTGTCGAGAAACTAGTCGTCGTCCTCGCATGTTTTGGATGGACTCTGCTCCAAATCTTCGTCATATATGCCATGGATTCGAAGCTTGAAGGGTGTGCAACAGGGACAGCCAGGGCTACTTAAGGTGAGCATCGGCTGTGCTTCAACCCAAGGAACCGAAAGCCCAGGCTATTCAAGAGGATCAAGTTGCATCTACATTAGATTTCATGTTTTTCTTAAAGCACCACCGTCATGGGATTTTGCTGATTTCGTCACCGTCGAGCCTTTGCGGGGTTCGAGATTGGTTGCATATGCTTCGCCGTGACCAGAGGGACTCCGTGCGCACCTTCGTTTCACTAGAAGCTCGTCAGTGGAGAGGTTCTGCGTGGAGGTCGTCGCCGCCAGAGAAGAAGCATGCGCCGCCGCCGTCTCTGTGCTCGTTTGAGTCAATCATTCGCGTCAGGAAGTAGGTGGCGTTGAGGTGAACCTGTAGATGTGTTTTTCGCTCGCCGCCGGCGACCATTGGACTGTGTGCGCCGCCATCCTTCGTGGTTTCCCTCAGATGTTGACATGTGGCTGCCACGACGTCTTTCGTGTCGACGTGGCGGTTATGTGGCAGTTGCGTGGCGCAATAAATCAGTTTTTTTAGTATAAAAATAATTCGGTTAATTGTTGATTTTCCAATTTTCAGGTTTTTTTATGATTTTTGAATCTTCTCCAAGCCCATTCTCCCTCATACGAGCTCTGATTGAGGTGATTCAAATTTATAAAAAATTTAAAATTAAGTTATATTTAATGGTGAATTTTATTTGATTTTTAAGACTGTTTGCTCTCTATTTTGGTGTTTATCTGTTGTTCTCTCTCGTTTCGCGTAGACGTTGAATTGTGCAACGCAACCGAGGAAGATTCGTCGACTCAAGACTAAGGTCCAGAGCAAGAATAAGGGCTTTATTAAGGCAAGTTGTGCTTTGATCATGTTGAACCCATGTTTACAAAATTGCTATATTGTTTTTACCTTATTGCATATTATTTCACGTGTACAATTGTTTCAATTTAAATTGGGACTTAGCTATTATACCAATTTGATCTATACCCTACCTTGTCATCTGTATACCATGATCTATTGTCACCCTAGATTGGTTTACTATAATTGGTTGGTATTGAAATCAACTTGAAAAGGTTAGAACGTCATAGTTGCTTAGCCATGCTACGTCATCACATGTACTTGAATCATCAATGTTTAATCTTGACTAATGGAATATGGAACAAGGATATGAACTTGTGTGTCATGTGAGATCACACAATGAGATTGAGTTGTAGTGGCGAGTCATGTCACGCAATGATATTGAATTATTGATAGCACCTGGTGCTTGGTAATCAACTGGAGTGGTGATCATTTAGATTGGGGCAAGTGGTAAGGGGCGAGTATGCCAAGGTGGGCCGAAAGGTAGAGGGTATGTGGAAGTCTTGCTTCGATCATCTTAAGGACTTAACCTTGCAAGCCTTTGACCTGAGTCAATCATGCAACCACATGTCTGGTATGGAACAGCCTAGCTGAATAATTTTGTAATGTCTTAGCTTGGTACTATCAATGGCGGTGTGAGTTCCCAAGTTATGGAGAAACTCACATGGCGCAAGAGGGGGGCCCTGGTTGTGATTTTTAGACCCACCAGTGTTGAAACCTTAGCGGGTAGTACTGGGTTAAGCCAGAACATTGTAAAGGCTTTGTCATGATCTCTCCGCCGACACACCAAAGGAAATGTGTTAATCCGGAAGGCACCAAGAGACGATCATGTCATGTGGGTAAAGTGCATAACCTCTACAGAGTGTAAAACTATTCGAATAGCCATACTCGCGGTATTGAGCAATGCTCGGGAATTACAGTTAAGGGTTAGATTAATAAAATAAAAACTTGGATGGATGGCTGGTTGCCGTGGGAGGTTGGAACTTGATTAAGGAATGGAAAACTTGGTTTACTTGAGAAATGCTGAATCTATCTACTACTGTTATTTGTTTTACTATCTTTACAATCTATTTATTGTACTTGTTCATAAATGTTGCTTACTGCAAAAGAGCCATATTAGCCATTCCTTTGGAATAAGCCTTGCATATAGTTACATAGAATTGCATTCTGTGCACAACTTGTTGAGTGCTTTAAGTACTCACCCTTGCCAACAAAAACATCACCAGTTGAGGAGACTGCATCCATGATGGAGGAGATGTACCAGAAGGAGACGAATGTTTAGGGTGCAAGCCTTGTTAGTTGCTTGTGGTATACTGAGGGGTTGTCTACGTTTTCATTCCGCTTCAGTTTAATTTATTGCTTAGCCTTACGAGGCATGGTCATGTAAGTTGACCTTAAGGTCATTCAACTAGTATGATTTAATATATGATGTATTTCATAATATTTCCGCTGTGTATGATTGTGGTATTCATCTATGTTGAGCCTGTGTGCACTAGTATGATCTTGGACTAGTGCAGTATACACAGAGGATCCGGATTTGCATATTCGGGTCCTGATATTTTTGAGGTTGATCAAGTGTCTGTCTAATGGCTCAAGAATGAATGCACACACTTGAATTTGTTCTCACCAACTCACAAATGTGAAATGAATGCACAATTGATGATAAGAGAGTAGCTAGGGCGCACAAGTATGCAATGAACGTCCAAGAGAGTGCCCTTGCTATAGGTGAGGGGGTATTTATAGCCCCTAACCACTAATATAGTCGTTAGGGTTAAATCCTTGAAATTTTTAGCAAACCTGGTACTAACGCCCATGTAGGACCGGTCAGTGGCGGAGCCAGAATTTGAGTAAGCCTCAGGCCAAAAATAAGCGATTATTACTAACGTCAAAGACTACGGACATTGAGGTAAACAAAAGTACAACACAAATACACAATCAAAAATAAATATGAATTGTCGAAATGTTAAGCATGGAATTCAAATTTAACTAAATTAATCTATTTTGCATACAGTTTGGTACAAAAACGTAAAAGCCAAATTACCATACTTTCCAAGCCTAAACAATATATTTAAGTGCATATCTAAAAATAGAAAGAACGGGGTTACCTTATTAACAATAGAGCTGCAAAGCCTTTCAAGGCATGGAGTAGGGTCCAAATTAAGTCTGGGTTGCAAGGCACTGATGATGACAGACTCAGGAATCTAAAATATGCAAGAGAAAATAAATCAGGCCGGGTGTTGAAAGTGGTAGGTGGCATATAACCTTGTTTGTCGCAGGTTTACAAAAGTGCTAACCAATTGATGATGATAAGTCCATGAAGCATCCACAATGGAAGACAGGCGTTCAGGTTTAGGCGTTCAGCACTAGACAGAGATGGGTCATCCTATATGAGAAGACAGTGCCAATAAGTAAATCAAGTGATGACTATATATATAAACTGCAAAAAATTCATAGATACAACTTTCCTTTTTCACATAGTAACAAATAGAAACCTAGTTCCCCTCTTCATTTCTCTCTTCTACTCTCATAATTGACTCTCCATCAAAAGATTTGAGAATTAACAGACAAAATAATGGAATAGTTGGGGGTGAAAAATCAAGGCAAAATATGTTGTCCCATTTCTTATGCTAATTCCTTCATGTATGGCATATGCATATCAGCATATGGAATTGAACTGTCTTGATACCAAAATCAAAATCTCTAGAAAGAATTATTCAAACAATACCAAAGGAGCCCTCTCCATCATCTTCAAGACCTCAATTTCAGTGGGCAGTGACGGGATTGCCCCTTTCTTTGAGGTGGTGATTGCTCCACATGCATTGGCAAAATTAATCACCTCCTCAAGCCTCTTCTGATCCTGCACATCAGCAGACATCAAATTAGCTCCTGATCCAACTGCAGTTTTGATTTGAACAGAGAGAGAACAATCAGTAATAAAATAACCAATTTATCAGACAATAAAATTGCACAATTTCTGCTTGGTCCCAGATGCTCAAGATCTGGGTGCGGGCCTCCTCACGAGATGGCCACAAATGCCTCCCTCAGGTTCGGGTCATAGGAGAGCAGCACACCAGCGGGCCAAGGGCGGCGACCGGCAGGCCACCGTGGGTGAGATCAGCGAAGGCCCGTGCAGAGCGGTGTGCTACTACGCGTCTATATCGGGTCGCCGAACGCCAGCGTCGCCAAGGACGGGGAATGGATCTTGCCTCAGTCGGACTCGATCTTCCGTGCTCCAACAAAGATTGACAGTGAGCGAGTGGTCGGAGGCAATAGCGGTGGCCGCGAACGAGGCGAATCGTGATCGTGGCCCATGGGAATGCTGGAATGGGATTTCTGATGACCGGATCCAGATGAGCTTCATTGGATCTGTGGGGCCATGGCGGGAGCGGCGACCGACGGTGACCAGCGGGCGGGCCATGGGCGGGAGCAGCGGCCGACAGTGGACTCCTGAGTTCCTGCGTGTGAATCACGTGAATGGCTAGGGCTCCTCACTCCTGAGCTTCTCTAGTTGGCCTGGACTGGACTTGGCTAGGACGCTGGCCTCGGGCCCAAATCAGAGTTAAACAGTAATTTACACTGTTATTTGGGCTAGGCCTCGGGCCCAGGCCCCAGTGGCCCAAGGCCCAGCTCTGCCCCTAGGATCGATAGTACTGGCCCCCAACTCAAACAGTCGGAACAATGCATTAAATGCAAAGTTACTAGCCGTTGCTACAGAACCTTGGTACTACCGCCCATGTAAGACCGGTAGTACTCACATTTTATCTCAAAATGGTCGACCTCAGGGGTCGGTACTACCGCAAGTCCGGTAGTATCGCTCCTGCATGGGTGGTAGTGCCGATCGAGGCAAAAAAGCCCCAAAACACATCATTCTGTAATATAACTACTGGCCCCTGGGGCTAGTGTAAGTTCAAGCTCCATTTGGTTTTGGTGATTAATGATTAATTAATAATTAATAAAAAATCTAATTATTGTGAGACTAACATTATTATTGAGCTTCTCTTTTATTAGTCTCATTTGGATGAAAGGATGGAATTATCAATGTCTCATTTCAATGAAAAACGGAAATGTCAAAGGTATGCATCCAATCCTATCTTATTATTTCTAGATGCATGCTTTGGATTCAAGATAAAGGGTGAACTCCACTGTAAATTCAACCTTTAGATGTGCATAATGTTTCAATTCTATATTTACATCAATGCACACATTTAGGGGGAGTTCAAGCTTTACCTTGAAGTTTCAATAGTATTGATCCCTTTCATCTTGCTAAATAAAATAAGGATCTTTACTTTGAAACAAATCCTTGAGTATATAAAACTTGTGTAGTTGTAGTATACTCATGTTAATATAGGATAAACTCCAAAGAAATCTCAAATTAAATATGTGCATATTGGTTCAAGTTCAATTATATATAATATGAACACATTTAATGGAGTTTATTCTATGGTTGATGGTCTCAATAGTATTGATCCCTTTCCATCATTCCATACAAATTGGATCATTCCATATTCTATGAGTTTATGAAGCTTTCGTAGTTGAAATATACTCATAACAATTTAAATTCAATCTAAATTGTGTTTGGTTGTTGTTCAATCATCAAAGAACTAGATCAATGGATCTAGGCTCTTCATCATATGTTGATGGTGTACTTTGGTGATCAAAGGATAATTGAAAGTGCTTGAGTATATGAAGCTTTAATAGCACTAGTATACTCAAGATAAATGTTAATTTCAATCAATTGATTTGGATTGTGGTCAATCATCAAATGAGTAGATCAAAGGATCTTGGGGCATCCATTATGTGCTAATGGAATACGTTGATGATTGGGATGACCGTATTTGTTGGACTAACAATTTTTAATGAGTGTGAAATAGGTTAAGTCTAACTTTGATGAAGACTTCGGATGACATCATGTGTTGATGGTCATCAAGTCGAGATTCAAAAAGAACGATGTCATCATGTATTGATGAGCATCAAGGTTGGACCCCGAAGAGAAAGAAGTTCATTATATATTGATGAACAAGACGAAGACCCGCACTTGAAGAAAAAATGAGTGTCATCATGTGAAAGCTCAAAGTGGATATGCAAAAGGCAAAGGTATAACTAGCATAGGGCTAGGATGTATTCCTAGTATTTTTTCGGTCTCGGTGTTTGGATGGGAGACCGGGTTGCTAGTTAGGTTGCCGTACTATTAAGAGGGGTCGAGTCTTATAGCTTGAGTCTTATCATATATTGATGGCTTAATCCCGTTTGCTCTAGCTCAACTCTTAATTTTGTTTTTGCATGGAACTAGTATTTGCGAATGTGTTTTGCAAATAGTTGTAGCTCATGCTTGATGTTGAATTTGCAAATATATTTTGCAATTTGAGCTCAAGATCATCTATTTTTAGAGCATGTAAGTAGAGTTTACAAATGTGTTTCGCAAATGACTAAAGTTCATGTGTTGATCATCACAAGGCTCAAATATGTGATCTTGATTGTTCTTTATTGCATAATGGTATTTGCAAATATGTTTTGCAAAAATATTCGAAAATCATGCAAGTACTCTTCTTAGCATGTGACTAGAATTGTGAATGTGTTTTGCAAATTGCTAGAAATCATGTGTTGATCATCACATGGCTATGTTTGAGTTCATGCATAATCTTTATGGTTTATTTGCATGGATTTGTCATTTGCAAGTATGTTTTGCAAACAAGTTGATTTATGCAATTCTTGTGGTACAAGTGACTAGCATTCTTGTGGTACAAGTTGATTTATTTACATGGAAACATTTCTGTGTGAAATTTGATTTTTCTCTGGAAATCCACATTACCGCTGTTGTGAGGCCAGTACTACCGGAGGTCCGGTAGTATCGCCCTTGAGGCCAGTAGCTATTTTCCAGAAGGTGTCTTTTCTCGGTGTTTTGAAGTTCGGCAGTACCGTGGGTTGAGGCCGATATCACCATAGGTCCGGTAGTACCACAATTTAGATGTCGGTACATATTTTCCAAAGGTAGAGTTTATCGCAGTTTTCTGAGGTCAACACTACGTTAGGTAGAGGCCAGTGCTCCCGCTCGGCTAGTAGGACCGCTCTTAGATGGGCGTTAGTAATAGGGGTACTATATCAACGGCTAGTACTTGTACTGGAATTCAACCGTTGGCCTAGAGACTGATATTACCGGCCCTTTATGGGTGGTAGTACCGAAAATACTAGTTTTTCCCAGTTTTGCCCCCAAATGGCTAGTTTTCTTTGGAGGGCTATAAAAGGGCCCCTTGAGCTGGCATTTGGGGATGATGCTCGAGTTGCTCTTGGTGTTTTGATAGCTATTGCATTCTCTTGAGCTAGACTAAGCCTCTCCTCACAAATGTGCATGTGTTGCAATTTGTGAGCAAGGAGAGGATTTTTATTGCATGTGTTGCATTTAAGAAAGGATTAAGAGATCCTTGTGCATGTGTTGCACTTGGAGAGGAGCCTTATGCATGTGTTACACTTGGTGATCATCATTGTGCATATGTTGCACTTGGTGGGGTTCAAGCAAGAGGCTTGACCTATTACTCTTGGTGTTTGCCGACACCTAGACGACATTGGAAGGCCCGACAAGTTGTGAAGGTAGGAGCTTGCCTACCCGGAGGGGGAAAAAGCTACCACTAGTGGAATCGAGGTGTTTGGCTTAATTCGTGGAGCCAGTCCAATTCGTTTGGGCTTACCTCAACGTGAATTAGGGGAGACCGGCTTGTCTTCGAACACCATGGTAAAAAGTTGCGTGTCAATCTTTGGTTTTCTTTCTATTCCTCCATTACATTATTGCAATTTATATTCATAGAATTAAATTGATTGCTTGTCTCTTAGAATTGCAAATCATTGTTAGAGACTTAGTTTATTGATGTGCATAGTGAGCCTAGAGGATTTAGGCTTTAATTGTCAAAACCTTAGATTTGCACTTCCGCATACTCCCTATGGCCTGTACTACCGGTGGTCCGGTAGTACCACTCCTACATAGCTGGTAGTGTCAGTTTTACAGATATTTTAGAGTTCTTCCGAAGATTTTTCAAGTAATGCATACGACCAAGTATGAGCATGATTCTGAGCCATGATTTTTGATCTTTTTCAAGTAACTAACCAAAGGTCCCTCTTAATAGTACAACACCTATTCTAACAACCCGATCTTCTCTCCAAACACCAAGATCGGCAAAAGCTACAAAAGATCCTTAAACTTTTATACCTTGGCATTGAGCTTGACACTTCAATTTTCTTAGTGCTTCATGATTTCACCTCTTTGTGTGTAATATCTCGAACAACTTATTTTCATGATTTCAAGAGAAATTGTTAGTCATTTAATCATGATTGTCATTAATTACCAAAACTCAAAATAAATTGTGGGCCTAGATGCTTTAATCTCCCCCTTTTTGGTAATTGATGACAACCTCAACAAATATAATAAAATTAAGTTTGTTTTTGAGTATACATCAAGTCTAACAAATCGTATACTCTAGGATTTTGCTTTAAGTAACATTTCACTTCTTTGAGATGAGAGTAATTATTTTGAAGTAAAATGCTATCAAAACCACAATGTATAGTTGAAACTCCCCCTAAATATGAGCATATAGATAATAAGATGAAATTATGCACACTTTAAGGAATTTGGGAAATTTTGGCAGAGTTTTCCACTATATATTGGGTCCGAGGAAGCATGATAATATAGAGAATTGAATAAACAATAACTATAACAATATGCATGCACACAATACATGAGATCCAATATGACCAAATAAAAATCCATAGAAATAAACCCTTAAGCATTCATAGTCTATTACAACCATTCAACCAAAAGATCCATAAAAACATCCACATAACATCCAAAAGCACAAGAGGTTCAATTAGCTTACAAAATATAAGATACATACATAACCCATAAGCTAAGCCTCTAAACACAACACTTCTCCACTACTCCCTCCTTCACTAGCAAGACTTCTTGACTTCTCCCCCTTTGGCATCAAGTTTCAAAGAGATGGGTCTTCAATGTTGCTCAAGAAGGTGGAGGAGTATGCGGACCACGTGAACCATTGCGACGGAAAGCAAGAGGAGCCTAGTCATCACCAAATTGATAGAAGGAAGTGCTAAGGTCATTCAAAGTTGTGTTGAAGGAATCCATACGACCTCTCACCTCTTCCACTGTCTAACGGTATGAGCTTGTGTAACATCCCAATTTTTTCTTTATATTTAATTTATTGAGTTATTTGTGCATTTTATGATTTTTCTGATTTATTTGAATTTTCCTGGATTTTATAGTGAACCGAAAATCGATCAAAACCAAGCGATTTTCATCCAAACCCTAGGAAATCGACAGTTCAACCTAATACCGGTAGCCCTAACAAAAATTGACAACTTTCCACTGATAATCGATAACATTCAAGCGAAAATCGACAAATCCTTCGTGAAAATCGCTTAGAACCCCTAAAAATCGACGCATGCACATAATATCGATTTATCGAACATAAATCGATAGGACCTACTGAAAATCGAGCTTACTGAGCGATTATAGACTGGTTAGTGGCGGGAGGATCTCGTTGGAGTCGGCGGGGAAGGGTTCGGGGGATGGAGAGCAATGTTGGAAGGTAGGTTATGGTTCTTGGGTGTTCGGTTTTTGGGTTATGGCTGCCTTCCCAGGTTCGTGGGCCAGATGGGCCAGACACTGTTCAGCCAGCACTGTTCATTATATTTTCCTTTTCAATTTTGTAAATTCAAAATTTGCTCTAAAACGTCTCCCAAATTCAGTTTTTTTTAAAAAAATTCATCTCATATGTCACAAACCTATTAATATTAATTTTAGGGAACTTTTGGATAAACTTTTCCAAATTTCCCGGGTTTTTTTAATTTGAATTGGACTGGTTTCTAATTTCGAACCGGCTTGATACGCTCGATTTTCGTGAAAACCGCTCAATTTTCGTCGGTTTCTGAAACCCTGCTCATGATCTCCATTGAAATAAGCGTGACACTACCGCCCCCGCTGGAATGTGCTTGTCCCCAAGCACAAAAATGCAAGAGCCATAACCTGATCGAGCTCCCTCTTTAGTACTGCCCCATTGTATAGCAGTTTGATGGTGCTACTTTGTGGACCTTGCCAGAGTTTCGTAGGCTTCTTCAGCACCAGTGTTGCAGTCATCAAGCTTGAGTTCTTCTGCATGTGCATACACTATATCATCCTCCTTGCCAGGAGTGACACTAACTCCTCCGCAAGAAGTTGCTTGACCCCAAGAAAAAATGTGTAAACAATACGTACACAGCACACAGAAAGTTCCCTTGTTCTCCAGCACACAGTGGCCCTTCATTAGCTCCAGCCAAAACGGCTCCAACATCATATTTGCATGTAGCGACCAGTGAGGGTTTGACAGTGTATGAACGGGAATGTGACGGCTTAGCTTCATATAATTCCATTGATGATTCTCAAGTGGACAAGCACCTTTCTAAGCCCATTGTTTCATCCTCATTTGTGAACAAACCCAGTGTCGCACCATCAACTCGGCATAAGCCTTCCTTTTTCCTGAAATACTCCACTGAAGATGAATGCTCTGAAGAATGCAGTGCTGCAAATGCTGGCCAAGGACGCCATTTTATCACAAGTGCAGCGTCTAATACCGTCGCAATCGGATGTGCTTCTACAGGGAACACTCCAGTGCCATTTCTCACACTCCAAGGCACAATTAAATCTTCCTGCTTCCTGAAATTACAGTTGGGTTCTAGTTCTATGAACTTCTCAATAATGAGGTGCAAACCCATATTCTCAAATGCATTTGCCATGTGAGACATCACTGCTAGGATTGTGTGGAAACTGAACTTTTGAACACCAAGATCCCATGGTGGACTGAGGAGCAAACAAACCACTCATCGGCAAGGGAGTGGCCACGGTAACAGCAGCCCAGACACATTTGAAAGTAGACGGTTAACAACCATTTCAGTAGAGGTTTCAGTGAGCGACATAAATATGCTGATATTTGCCCTTCTAACTAGTTCTAGCCAATACTGCTTCCCACTACCCCAAAAAACTTCAGCAGTCTGTGAATACTTACTGCCTCACCAGTAGCCAAGTGCTGCTCCTTAGGCTTCCTGATCTTGCCCACCTACATGTTTGGCCTTTTGCTGACTAATATTTGATCATTTTCATTGAACTTCCAGTGTGCAGCTTCTCTTGGTGTCGCAGAGATGAGCAGCTGAACACCGGGATCCCAAGGCGGTTAATCAGTGTACTACAAACTATACTCAGACCTACATGCACTACTGTTGCTCAAAGAGGGGGAGGCCACGGTTGTAGCTGGTTCTTGGTAGTCAACTTCTCGCCCTTTCTAGGACTGAAACCACCTCGTCTCCATAATTGCAGTCGTCTCACACTAAGACCTAATCTACTATCTCTCAAACTGCCAAACACTCAAATATTCAATCCAAGCTCATGATTGCTCATGAACTCCAACTTGATGTGGTTATCATTCCTGGGTGTCAAGAGCATAGTTGCCTGATTCGCGGTTTGAGATTCACGATACGCTACTTCTCAAAACTAGGGTTTGTTAGGGGTATACCTCTTTGGTTCACGAATCCGAGAAGGGGTTCGCAAACCGATGATTCCAGTAAGCCTTCTCTAGCATTGCATATATTTTCTCTCTACATGAGATCAACTCTCTCTACATAAGATCAACATACTAAGTAGACCACCGAGTTTTACACACAGCATATCCTTGTATAACTGCAAAAAAACAAAAGGAACCCTGTATTGTTCCCGTGCACCCCATGGCCCACCCAGCCTATTAAGTTCCCTAGCTCACAACACTGAAGCCCAAAAGGCCTATCTTTGCAGTTCGTACGACATCCATCCGCTCGTGCCCTATTGCCACTCACTACTCAAGCCACAGCCTCAACCTTCCTCTCCACATCTACCTCATGTGGTAGCTGCTGGTGCTACTGCTTCGCCTCATCCTCAAGCTATGATGGGCAGTGGCACTGGTGGTGCTGGGGATGGTGATGGGTAGCGGCGGCAGTAGTGACGGTTGATTTGCAGCAAGATCTAGTGATCAGTAAGGGGCAAAGTGGAAGCGGTGGAGCGTCCACCTCATCATTGAGCTGCCACAGGCAAGGGATGAAGATGTGTCCTCGATAGACAATGCGCAATCGCTGATTCCTTGGTTTCAACACCTTGTCCTCACCCCTCTTTTTCTCTCTCTCTCTCTCTCTCTCCGATCAAGTCAAGGATTCACCACCTCACAATGTATTGGAGTGCAAATCATCACAACTCAGATCGCTGCCGAACTCTAATCTGGTTCGCATGATCGAGATTGGGGTTTGATGGGAGTTGCCGTGAATCCGGTAACTATGGTCAAGACTCAAGAGTACTTCCTTGAAAGCCCACACTTCAAATATATAGTCTCACTTGAAGAAGCTAGCCGTTCGAAACAATCTATTCAAAAACTTCTTTAACCTGAATCATTCAACCTAACCCAGATCATCTGACTTAAATGCTTCTAACAACCATAAATATAGCTGTTACACAAGCCCGGATTTGGATTGTCCAACTTAAGCCAGATCAACTGAAAACCTAGATCATCTGGCCTTGTACAAATCCTAGATATCATACCCTCTGGTGTCAAGCTCCGAGTGACCCAGTTCATCCACCTTATGGCAAACTCGCAAGTGCATGCTTTAATGGAAAATTGCTCTAGGTCATTGTTCGACCCACTCAGATCATCTGACTTGACACACTTAAAAATATTTCTCTCTGCATAAATGGTCCAAGCCACGCTCCGACTCGATCTAGATAATCCGACTCCAATGCATCTTCAAAATACCTTCTCTCTATTGAATTAATCCAACCGACTCCAATGCATCTTCAAAATACCATCTCTCTATTGAATTGATCCGACCCATGGTCCTAGCCACTCAGATCATCCAGCTCCCTTGCAAACCTAGAAAACATCTCCTTTTGTTGAATTTATCCACCCCATGTTTCGAGCCACGCGGTTCATCCGACTCACATGAGATTGTTCTGAGTTGGCTTTGTTTCAAGATTTGATCACGATGACTACGATTTGACTAGCATCCTTTGACTAGAACAGAGCTAGACAGAGCTAAAGTGAATCACACCTAGTTACCCAACGTATTCATCACGACTATGCATAGCTCTATTTGGCTTTCTGGCATTTTTACTTGTATTCAAAACCTCGTTAGCGAGGAGTGTACTTTTGATCATGTTTAATCTATAAAGTTCTCTTTTCCTCGGAAAAAAATCATTTACCAAATTTTCGTTAGGTGGAGATGAATTTCGCCACAATTATAGCACACATGCTTGACCAAAAAATTGGTCATGTCCCAATTTTGATAGGGCCGCTTGACCCAAAAAAACAAATATGAATAGATTAGGAGAAAAAAATGTATTCCTTTTTCCTATACATCATCTCCCCCTCTCATACAAGTAGGCAGTGACGATGAAATGGAGTGTAGTGTAAGCATCTAGCCCTCAATTTGATGGTAATCATGTTTTTGATGATTAATGACTTCTAAATCTTCATGACTAACATGTGTTTCTATTGATGAAAGGTAGTTAGGTCCCGATGATAGCGATACTTGGTTCTTGGGCATGTGTCACCTTAAGTGTTCAAATGATCGACAAAGCATCGGTTTCTACGAATTATAAAAACCTTGTAACTAGATATGATCTAAGGAGTTGTGTATGAGTCATTGTAGTGTTAGGTTTTTGTTTTTACCCTAAGTCCGTCACACGACAACTGACAAAATTACTTGCTGACTATACACCATGTCATATTTTGTGTCCTCTCTGTGAATGCCACTTTATCAAGTAAAATAGGAAATTACCAAACATGTAAAAAATGAACAAGTTTAGTGATATAAGAATTTAATTTGCAAGTTTAGGAGTGCAGTTTTCTTGTTTTTTTTAATCTAACTACACAATTTTATGATAGCTTACCTTAAAAACAGATCCAAATCAAAAGTTTCCCTAGATCGGTGAACCCATCTGTCAGACCGACCTTCTCGAACCGGTGAATCACGTCGGCTTGGAGATCCGCCTGCTTCGCGTGTGCCATTCACCACCCGCAACCACGGACCCAAGGGACTGTATTGCGTTTCGGGCCCACATGCCATCGAGAGAGGGGCTTCATTCCCGTGTGCTGTTTTTCTCCCCTTAAGTCTTCTACTCGCGCAGCCCAACTCGCACGTGCCAAGCCCGCATATGTCCATAAACGCGACCCCTATCAGAAAAGATTAAAGCACAGAGAAAAGAAATTCCAGTTCAAAATCTCTCTCTAATCTCTCGATTCCTGCCTTTGCGGACCTGAGGAAGCGAGTGGGTTCAAAAACCATCGAAAACCACTTGGTTTTCGTGAAAACCGCTCATACCACGTTGATTTAAAATTTGGTACCGCTCGGTTTACCGGTGAAGTTCAAATTCAAATTCAAAAAATTTGAAAAATTTGAAAAACAATTATCAAAAAATTCTCTAAAATTAGTATTAATAGCTTTACGACCTTTGGTGTGAATAATTTTCGAAAAGAAATGAAGTTTGGAGATATTTTTGAGCCATTCAAACTGTAGATAATAGAAAAGACAAAAAAGAAGCCTGGCCTGCAGGCTTTTAGCTCACAGGCCATGCCGCCTCTAGGCCTCCAGCCCACCCCGACAGCCATGACCCGGCGACCACTCGGCAGCGTTCATCCCGACACACCGATCACACTAAAAAAATCCCCATCCAACATTCATCCCGACAGCGTTGCCTCCGCTCAGATCCTACCGTTGCTCGTCGTTGTTCCGCCGGCCACCACGTGATTTTCGAGTGGTAAGCACTAAAAACTGCTCGGTTTGAGCGAAAATCGAAGTCTACGGCGAATTTCGCGAAATGAAGTTGGTTTTCGCTCGGTTTTGGCTCGATTTTCGCTCAATACTTGGAGCTATCTCTTGTTTATACATCTATTTGCATTTTAATTGGTTGGAAAATGGTCATGCAATGCTCACTGTGGTCATACCGAGATGGTACTATTTGTTGACTTAACAATATTTGTTCAAGTATTTTTAGTTGCAATATCTGTTCAAGTATATCAAGTAGCAATATTTACTCAACATATTTTAATAACAACATTTGTTCAATTATATTTAGTAGCAATATTTGTTCATGTATGTCAAGTAGCAATATTTGTTCAAGTATGTCATGTAGCAATATTTGTTCGAGTATGTCAAGTAGCAATATTTGTAGCAGCAATATTTGTTTAATTATATTTAGTACCAATATTTGTTGAAGTATATTTAGTACCAATATTTGTTCAATTATATTTAGTAGCAATATTTGTTGAAGTATATTTAGTACCAATGGACGACACCCGAAAATGGTACTATTTGTTCAAGTAGCGATATTTGTATGCACATAAATTATCTTGCTATGGTATATTTTAATATGTCAATATTATCTAATATTAACAAGCTTACTTCTCGTTGTATGCATGCATGAACTACCAAAACTTTAGTATAGAAGTTGTACTCTGTACCACCAGTTATGTTTAGTAATTATTTTGTTGTACAACCTGCAATTTGACACAAGCAATTTCTTGCAAATTATTTACACAAGTAATTTCTGAACGTAAATTGCATGTATGCTTACTTCTTATTGTTTTCTATTAGCAGATGGCAAACCATATCAACGTGGTGTGGGAGCACGGCGAAAAGTTGGGTGTTGGATTTCGATGCAAGCAGTGTCTCAAAGAGAAGAAAGGAGGCGGTGCAACCCGACTGAATCAACACTTGGCAGGGCGTGGTACGAGTGTCATCCATTGTAGTAAAGTTCTTGTAGAAGTTCGTGAGTACTTTCAACATGACCTAGAGAGGATGAGAGATAAGAAGAAGGACAAGAGAGAGGAGAGGTTGAGGAAAGAATGAGCAGCTGAAAATTCCTTGCTGAGGAGAAATGTATATTCAGAGTACAAGAGTGATGCTGATGAGGAAGACCAACTCCAGCATGTCATGGCTGCCTCCAAGGCAGAGGCAGAATTTAGAAGTCAAGTAAGTGGCAGGTATGAGCACGGTGGCGGTAGTGGCTCCTCTTGGGGGGGCTGAAGGAGATCGCATCGGTCTGTTATTAAAGATGTTTTGGAGTTCCTCGCAACAAGAAATATCGCAGGCGGTGGGGCATTACAACGTTAGTACAGTCCGTGGCTCCGTGCAACCAAGGATTGACAGCCATCAGTGGACACAAAAGGGGAAGAGTGCGAAGCAGGCCATTGGCTCGACGTGGGCCAAATTTTTTCACACTGCTGGTATCCACGGGGCGAAAAGCAGATTCTTGGAAAATATAACAATCATGTGCGATTCTTGGACATGGCCGACATGCATGGGTAAAATAACTTAATGATTTACTCCAATATCACCATGTTCTTCCACAAGTCTGTCGATGCTATGGGCCTATCTCAGGATGCCTCGTACTTGCGCAAGGTACTTAGTTTCGTTGGTCCTCTTTTGAAATATAGTTAACGTACACATCACGTAATAGAGGTATTTGGTTTTATTTGCTCACACAGAAAATATATTCAGTGGTCGATGAGATGGTCCGACAAATGTGATGCAGATTATTACGGATAATGGTACCAACTACAAGAAGGCGTGCAAACTCATCGCACAGTAGCATCACAACATAGTGTGGCAGTCTTGTGTGGCCTACACCATGAATTTGATGTTGAAGGAGATTGGAGAGTTCCCTGATCACACCTCGATCATTGAGAGTGCAAGCAAAATCTCTCGATGGATATACAATCATTCTAAGCTTCATTCTATGATGAAGAAGTATATTGGAGGCGAGTTGGTCAAGTAGAATGCAACTCGTTTCGATACTAACTACATGTTCTTGAACAGTTTCTTTCGTCGCAAGGACAAGTTCATGTAATGGATAGTTGCCGAAGAATTTATAAGCTCTCACTTTGTTGATACCACCGAGGGAAGGTATGCATACGGTTGCCTCTCGAGCTTGGACTGGTGGAATAATCTTCGATCTATTGTCAAGTCAGTGGAACCGTTGTACGCCTTCCTACGATTCGCTGATCAGGACATGGTACCTACATTGATGCAAATCCGAACTGACAGTGGATGGAAAAGAAGAAAATCCAATGGTGACCCATTACTTGATGAGGAGGATATAGTGAGTGACACCTCTCTCCCATCACAGCTTGTGACAGATCCGATTCACCCTGTTGCATTAAAAAAAGGATACTGGGGCTACAAGCATCCCCGAATGGGCAGACAGGACAATCGGGGACACTCACACAGGGAAGAGAAAGCCTAATCAGTGTCGAGAAGGGATACAGGAAAAAGGAGAGCATCCTCTAAAGGAAAGGGGGAACATCCCGCAGATGAGCCGCATTATGTAGAAAGTGATGACTCCACTGAGAGCAGGGACCGTCAGAGCCTGCCATACCAAGAGTCCAATGATAGTAGTTCCAAGACGGACACCGATGGCGATGAGTCCGGCGGAGATGCCTCCATACCTCCCACGCACCAAACAGAGAGAGCAGTGTCCCGTCGAATTTACAGGGGAGTCACAATTCACTCATGCAATACAGGATAGAGACCATGACGCTTCCCAATCACAGAGGACGACTACTGGAGGAAAGGAAAAGGATGCACCACATGATAGCTCTAGCTCCTATGGTGTCGCCGAGATCCAAGGGAGCTATGGCTTATATGGCAGCTATGACTACGCCACCTTCGATGCTCATGCACAACCTCTCACCTAATGGGTCTACGAGTGGCACGACCCTGAGTTTTATGCTATGTTGTACCAACAATGGCAAACAACAAGTATATGGATGGGGCAAAGCTGGCACGATTACAAGACGAAATTGCTAGCTACACGAGGATTGGCCTTGATGTCCACTGAGGAATACAACATGGCCAACCAAGTGTACACGCAACAATACTACCTGTAACCCTAAAGGTAATGTTTCATTTGCATTTTTCATTTCATTGCAACTTGAGTTTTTACTAACATGGCATCTACGCAGGTCCAATATGGCATTTGTATGAGAAGAACGACGAAAATATGCATACTTTACAACTTCAAATGAAAGGTATCGAAATGTGAATGGTATTGATATATGAATACCTATTTTTTGTACTTATTGGATTGATATATGAATGGTATTGAAATGAAATGTTATTTATTGATATATTATTGCTAAATGCCTACTATACAACTTCAGATTATCTAAAATATAGCAAAGTTCATGCCGAAATTTTGTTTCATTTGTATGTTTTGTTTCACTGCAACTCAATTTTTTACTAACATTCCATTCATGTAGGTCGAACATGGCATATATGTGATAATGGAAGAATGACGAAGTTATGCCTACTTCACAACTTCAAATGAAAAGTATTAAAATATAAACAGTGTTGATATATGAATAGTATTGATATGTCATTATGTGAATGCCTATTTTTGCACTTGTTGGATTGATTTGTGAGTAGAATTAAAATAAAAGATTATTTGTTGATATATCTCTACTACTTCTAATTAGGAGTTGGTGGCAGTGTGATGCGCACAAGACGGCTCGATCTTCCGGTGAGGGGATAACTTCGATTTGGCGGAGGATGACTTTGACGATCCGGCTACGAACCACACAAGGATAAGCGCCTGCAATCGCTAAACCACACTCCTCGTCGTTATCAACCGTGCCAAGAACACGGATGACCTGACCACGAAGGTCTATTCTTGCAAGCAATCGAAGAACTAGCAAGAACAAGGATGAAGCACACACTCAAGTTGAGGTTTCAAACTTGTTTATCACTTTCTAGCCGAGTCGAGAACAAGGATAAAGTTCCACACATGGGTAACTATTCTCAAATCAAAGCCTGAGGAGATAGATAGGGGGTTTGTACAATATATATAGCCAAGGATGGCTGCTAGGAGTTGGTCTCACGTCACTTTAATTACATGGGAACTCATCCCAAAATTATGGTGGCATAGCACCCTAAAAGACTGAGACTGTCGCACTGTTTTGACTACTGTAGCCAGCTCGAGTGGAATTTGATGATGAGGCTAGATCCGTTGGAAAGAGCACGAATTTATATTTTAATCAAGTACTCACTCATCCCGAACGGACTCCGTATGCAAAAGTTATGGACAGTTGAAGGTGGACTGCTCCTGGGTAGACGTTTTGGCTTCCTTCTCGGGAATACCTTGTACTCTAGCTTGTAGTGATGAGGAATGACGTCCTTGTAGCTCTAAGCCATGATTCCTAAGCACAAGCACATTATTATGCAGTGGTCTATCCTCTAAAATATAATTATGCCACCCGAGAAACGAGTTCACCTGTTGATTTAGCTGTCGTGAGCGTGCCCTTGTGATAGGACCTTGCATAGGAGGTGGTGGAGGTAAGGTCATGAGTGTATCCGTCATAGTGATGTCCTCATCATCCTCCCCTTCTTGCATTTGAGTCGTCCTCGACTCAAGCTCATCGTTCTCTCCAAAATATGGCTTCAAATATGAAGAGTTGGAGATACGCCTTTCTTGAATACACCATCAAGCATGGGAGGCGGCCAAGGTGGAGGACGAAGTGATCTGTGTGATCGACTTGGCCCTGGTGGGGATCGGTAAAGCCATGTAGATACGACCATCCTTGTAGATGTAGACGATGCCATGAAGTGTCGCCAAACTGATATAGCATTGGTCATATCCAGGATGAGCATGGTCTCATCATTCTTCCTTTGTTGAATTGGAGTCGTCCTCAACTCAATCACATTCTCCTGCAAAATGTTAGTTACAACAGAAGGTGCAACATTGGGCACCTCAAATGAATATAATGACTCTTTTAAAGATTCAACAAGCATGTTTTCACTCTGCAAGCACATTTAATCAAGTCGAAAGACAACTTAATGTTTCATAAACAAGAACATCTTGAATTTCATGATTAAGTCCACGTATGAACCTAAGTTGAGTAGCTTGTTCACATTCTTGTAAACCACAACGCAACAAACAATTTTGCAATTCATGATAGTATGCTATAACAGTTTTAGAACCCTGTTTTAAGCGTTGAAGTTTAGTAAGCAAATATTCACAAACATATTCGGAACATAATCATCTCTCATAAGTTTTTTCATGGCATTCCAAGTTTTAGGTTCTTTATCTTGTCTAGATATATGCTTCCACCAATATATTGCATCCGACGTTAACACTTTGATCTGCAAAGACTAATCTTTTGGTTTTCGGATAAATCATACTTTGCAAATTCTTTGTCTACCGCTATCTCCCAATTAATATATGCATTAGGATCGAACTTTCCAAAGCAAATGGAGGCATTGTAAATTTAATCTTTCCTAATGGATCATCACGCACCTCCGTTGTTCACGCCGATTTCTACCCATACCTTGTCGATTGTGTCAAGGCGCCGATGATCATTGTGGGAGTTAAAAACATCATCGTCCTTTGTATCAAGAATGCAATTGTTCTCTTCTTCTACCCCATTTGTCCAAGAGCAGCGAGAAGTGGGTACGACGTCCGGTGCTCCATTTTGTTTTGATGCATGATTGGCTTGATTAGCATGTGGTGGTTGTCGTCCATCAAGACGATCAATACGATCAAGTGTCGCAAGGTTGTTGTTGATCTCACCATAGCATTGTCGTATTTCTCAAGCATGTGTGTTGAGCAATCGTGTCAAGTGTTGCATGATTCCTCTCGAACGAGATGTGAGAATTTTAGCTTGGTTTTCCTCAATGCTTCCATTATCATCCGCCATGGTTAGTAATAAACAGAAAACACAAAGATATGTAGTTCCCTATCACTACTACTTGCTGAAATGATTAGGTGTCTCTTTCTCTTGCTCTCACCAAGCTCTTACCAATTCTTACAAGTGCAGCAAGCGGTGCAATCCGGTGGTGGTTCGTGATAAACCGATCTCAAGTGTGAGTAAAGCGATTGCAAGACTTATCACCTGTATGGTTAGTAAAAAGTGGAGCTCGGAAAGGCTTTATAATGAGTAGCAACGAAAACAATCACCAATCTCGAATTTGCATAGAATTGAATAAGTGTTCAAACTAGCAATTAGCCTATGTTGCTGATCAAACAAAGATGGATATTAGGCTAAAACAAAATATATGGCAGTGGATACAAGTGTTAAACACAACAAAATTCAAGCATATGCAATTTGCAACATGGGAGCACAGGATGGATCCAACTTTGTATTTTGTTGATTTACATCCCACCGCATGCAGAGTCAAGATTTTGGCCGTATCTTTTAGTCAGGTGCCTTTTTTACAATGATTTTTTTTGTTTTCTTCCTGACGGCTTTTTCAACAACTTTTATTTTGGACGAACTTTCTGAAATTCAACTGAGAATTTTGCACGAATTTTTCAATTGCACACAGATGCAGATTTCAGGACAGCAATTAGGTCTTATTGAAACATTCACAGATTTCTCGTGCTTGTAAGTATGGATGTGAAAATTGGCATCAACATAGAATACTAAGTCACGGATCGGCTCCGTTTGGTTTCACTCAAAAAGGATAAGGGAAGTGTGATTTATGGTGTTTTTGGTGGTGGTTGCAGAGATGGACAGATTCTGCCGAGATGGAATTTTTTTGGACTTTAGGAATGGATTTTGATGTGGGAGATGAACAAGATGAACAGCAACAAGACAATACTAGAACGGACGCAAACTCAATTTAGCAAAAACAAAATTAACTAATTGAAAGGCACAAAAGGGTTTGGACAATGGAGAACAAATTTTTGTGGGGCAAATTTTCGGACTCTAGGAGAAACGAAATGAAACAACTAAACTAGATACAAGAACTCACCGTCAACCGTTGCTCGATACCAAATGATGCGCACAAGACGGCCCGATCTTCCGTGAGGGATAACTTCGATTTGGCGGAGGATGACTTTGACGATCCGCCACGAACCACACAAGGATAAGCGCCGCAATCGCTAAACCACACTCCTCGTCGTTATCAACCGTGCCAAGAACACGGATGACCTGACCACGAAGGTCTATTCTTGCAAGCAATCGAAGAACTAGCAAGAACAAGGATGAAACACACACTCAAGTTGAGGTTTCGAAACTTGTTTACTGCTGCTCTAGCCGAGTCAGGAGAACAAGGATAAAGTTCCACACATGGGTAACTATTCTCAAATCAAAACCTGAGGAGATAGATAGGGGGTTTGTACAATATATATAGCCAAGGATGGCTGCTAGGAGTTGGTCTCACGTCACTTTAATTACATGGGAACTCATCCCAAAATTATGGTGGCACAGCACCCTAAAAGACTGAGACTGTCGCACTATTTTGACTAATGTAGCCAGGTCGAGTGGAATTTGATGATGAGGCCAGATCCGTTGGAAAGAGCACGAATTTATCTTTTAATCAAGTACTCACTCATCCCGAACGGACTCCGTATGCAAAAGTTATGGACAATTGAAGGTGAACTGCTCCTGGGTGGATGTTTTGGCTTCCTTCTCGGGAATACCTTGTACTCTAGCTTGTAGTGATGAGGAATGACGTCCTTGTAACTCTAAGCCATGATTCCTAAGCACAAGCACATTATTATGCAGTGGTCTATCCTCTAAAATATAATTATGTCACCCGAGAAACGAGTTCACCTGTTGATTTAGCTGTCGTGAGCGTGCCCTTGTGATAGGACCTTGCATAGGAGGTGGTGGAGGTAAGGTCATGAGTGTATCCGTCATAGTGATGTCCTCATCACAGTGGTCCGTTCTCCTTTAAAGTATCTGATTCATTGGATCTGACATGAACGGCTGATATAGAAGAGGATTTAATCATATCTTAGATGGAAGGATTTTATCATATCTTTTTTGAATAGAAATATTATTTTAGCATATCTCTATTCACATGTTCTTACTGTGGAAGGATGTTATTCATATATCTTATAAAATGGAAGGATTTTCTCATCATATCCTGCATGGATAGAAGGATATACTCACCATATCCCATAATACGGGAATTCTATCTCATCATATCTGGAAATGCATAGATTAAAAAGGAAAGAATCACGCAACCAAATCACGTGCCAATCACGAAGATGTCGGGGAGACCTGGCTTCCATCCGCCTGCGTACGCTACCTTCTGCTTTCATCTACTCTCTATTAGAGGGCACCAACTCTCATTTCCAGAAGGACAAGCCGGTCGGTAGTGGAGACACACGCAGGAAAAAAAGAGAAGAGAAAGGCTGCGTGCAAGAAGTAAGAAGATTTCCTATAAGAGAAAGGCAATAACTTTCTCCTCCTTCGATGGTAAGGATTGATATCTCTGTACTAATTCTAATAAGAGTTGGTGGCGATCGTCCGTTCTCCTTCAGAGTACTTGATTCGTTGGATCTAACATGAACAGTTGAGATGGAAGAGGATTTAATCCGATAGTCAAATCACTTCGGAGGAACAAACTTTTCCTACTATTAAAACATAACTCAAGTTATTGTTATTTGCAAATAATTTTTTTGTTGTAAATTGAGTTTTTGTTGCAACGCACGGGCACATGACTAGTTATTGCTAAATGCCTACTTTACAACTTGCAATTGTTTAAAATATAGCAAAGTGTTTGCACCAAAATTTGGCAAGTCTAACCATAATCGGCAATGAAATCAAAGATATGGACGTTAACAGACAAGTTAAGAAAGTTTGGAGATATTTATGCTAACGGCAAGATTTTTTTTAGGAAATAACTGTTCAAAGATATGGCCGATACGGATACGGGCTTGAAGCGTGTTGTAACAGGACACTATCGGCCAAAGGTATAAAAGAAGGACAGAAGTGAGCTGCGAGATCATCATCAACACAATACAATCAACCAGTCTTTACTTTTTCTATTTTTCCTGTCGACTAAGAGTAGCTTCTGTAATTTAGCCTTTGTAATCGATCTTGATCAATAAAGTTGCGCATCGCCGATTGTTGATTTTCGTCAATTACACCCCAGGTTCGATTTGTTCTGATTTTGTTGCGCATCGCCTTCTTCAAAATCGATCTGCCTTTATCCTCTGATTAGCCTTAATCGGCTAATTAGATTTATCTTGTTACCTTGATCTTAATCGGCTTCAAGCTGATTGAGTCCAAGCCGATTGATTTTGACGATCGGCTTTTGATTGAATTTTATATTTTTTACCTTGTCGGTTACAGGTCAAATCGACTGGCACGCTCTGAACCCGGTGTTCGTCTAGTGTGCTGCTGTTAGAAACCCTACATCAAGTTTTTGATGCCAACACACTCTTGGCACGCCCGGTGGGACTCGCAATGTCTTCATCAGGGAAGTCGATTCCGCCATCAGATCTCAACGCAGAAGCTATAATCGCTCCAACAATGGACGATTTATCCGCAGAGCAACGCCAAGAAATTGAAGCCCTAAGGCGCTACCGGAAGAGATGATGCTAAGTTGCTATCGAAAACTAGACGCGGCGTCACTAAAAATCCGCCCTGCCGACGGTCAACGCCCTGGGAGATGCAGGTGTAACAGAACAGGTAAGCCGATATCTGCCTGCTTAAGCCGAATTATTGGCTATGATTAATCAGTCTGTGCACCATGCTTTGATAAACCAATCATCGGCTCTCGTAACAACGCTTAAGCCGATGATAGCAAATAGCGTTAAATCTATAGCTCAGGAGTTGGTCTCGTCAGGAAGTCTACTCGACCCATTGCAAGCTCTGCCAAATTATCCTGTTTTTTCAGTACCGCAAAACACGCAGAGCACACCGGCCGATCCTAAACCATCGGCTATAACCTCACCCCCTACCATAATGCCCACACAACCCACGGTCATGTTGCCTAGGGACCCTCGGTCAAGTGGGGTGAGCCATTACGATCCTATCTCGACGCTAAATTGATGCACTAATCAATTTGCCGCCGTCGGCTCCGTTCTACGCTTTTCCCAATCGGTTTCACACCGATTGGCGCCGAGAGATTCCCACAAGAACCCACCTGTTTGAAATCCGGGTTCACATAAGGTAGTAACATACTCAGAACCATTTGTACCAGTGTCGGAACCTCAAGTCAGACGCAATCGGCACGAGCAGTATGATCGCGCACCGGCAGGACAGCATAATTGGCAACCCGAGTTTGCACTCGGGGGGCAGAACGCCGATTATGACAGATATTATCAAGGGCCCGCTATGGCGATAATGCTAATTGGGCCGATCGGATCTTCGCCGTTACGAGGACCAATTCGCATACAACCAAAAGGAAAGGTTGTCGGCTATAGAAAGTCAGATCCCGATTACATAGATCGCATGCCCTACCCTCATAACTCGAGTTCCACACTTCGCCAAATTCTCGGGGATGATTCTATCACCACCTCGAACATGTTGGACGCTTTATCGCGCAATGCGTGAAGCGGCCCAATCCGACAGGCTGAAAATCAGACTATTCCCATTGTCTTTGTCTGGGGCAGCATTTACTTGGTTTACTTGCTTGCCTCCGAATTCGGTCCATTTATGGAACGATTTGGAAAGCCGATTCCATGAATACTTCTTTTCGGGCAGTTTAGAGCTCAGGATTTCAGATTCGAGTTCGTCGCCGTAAGCTCGGGAATCGGTAACGGATTACATCAAGAGATTTAGAGAAATTAGAATCGTGTTTCAGTCACATTGCCTGACAACCAACTTGCCGATTTAGCATTCCAAGGTTTGATTCCGCCGCTTAGGGAGAAATTCGGAGGACAAGAATTCACCGACCTTAGCCACTTATTGCGTCGCGTATCGGCCCAGGAAAGCCGATTCACTGACAATAAAGTGTTCAAAGATAGATTTAAAAATAGCAATAACAAAGAAAAGGACAAGGCTAAAGTCAATATGGTTGAATATTGTCCAAGTGACTCATCGAAAGACGAGGAAGCAGAAATAAACATAGCCGAATGGGTAAAAGGATCCAAAAAGTCCTTAGTCTGTTCTTGGCTTAAGCCGACTAGGAACAAGTCGGAGGTTAAGTACTCTTTCGATGTTTCAAAGTGCGATCGTATTTTTGATTTACTTCTACAAGAAAATATAATACGATTGCCAGAGGGACATGTGATACCGTCACTCGATGAGATCAAAAAACGCAGGTATTGCAAGTGGCATCATTCTTATTCGCATAACACTAATGATTGCAATATCTTTCGTCAATAGATCCAATCTGCTATTGAGGATGGTCGGTTGAAGTTTGCTGATGAGCCGACCATGCAAGTTGATGTTGATCCGTTTCCCATCAACATGGTACAGTGTTCGGCTAAAGGAAAAGAGCCGATGCACGACAAGCAGAGAAAGGATCGATGAGTCAACATCCAATCAAGCTCGAACGGCGATCAAACACTGAAGATTACAATCGGCTCTTTACAAATAGAAGCCGATCGTGAAGGAAAAAATTCAAGAACCATCAAACCCAAAGGGAATCCTCGTAGGTAAATGGTACAAGCGTAAAAATCTCCATTAAGGCGACCAAGAAACGGTCGGACCAACATTTTTACAATTAATGGAGAAATACGAGAGGATGAATAGCCGACCACGGTATAAGGCTCACCGGTCGGATAACTTGTGCCGCACCGAGAATGTGGAGAGGGCACATAGAAGGTGTCCCTTTGGCGCTTTCTTTGGGAAAGAGGAGTAGCGTTGCCATCACCATACACCTGCCCGATGGAACATTATCCCCGAGACGATGGGCCAAGGCAATCGGCCAGAGATAGGCTGTCTGGGCCGATTATAGAGCAAGGCGTATGACAAGGCCTGCCCGAGAGAATATCCAAACGGATCAAGAACCGAGCCAAAACAAGATACACAAGCCCAGTTCTGATCAAGAAGATTTGGCTGGTCAAATACGAAAGCCGGTAGAACCCAAACCCAGGTGGTGTCCATCTGGCCTGAGCCGTTCACAACGACGACGGCTTCAAAGGCTAAGGACGCAAGAAATCCATGAAGCCGATGCCGAAAAACAGAGAGACGAGATGTTTAATGAACTTCGTCCAATCAAATGCGTCAAGAAAGGATGGAGAAGAAAAGAGCAAGCCGAAGAAGATTTCGAATCGGCTGATGACTTGGATTCTCCCATGATTCGGGATGATACGCCTCCCATGGATATTAATATGGTGTTCATGTTGCCGGCTGAATTCAAAGTCGAAAACGAATCGGCCGAAAAAGCAGTTGCTCAGTTGTGTTCTGGCATACAGAGTGCCATATTCGAGAAACCTAAAGATGATCATCGGCATCCGCCGCTTGTATCTAAAGGATACATAAATGGCAAGCCGATATCAAGAATGCCGGGTAGACGGAGGGGCCACAGTGAAGTCGATGCCGTATACAACATGCAAGAAACCGGTAAGTCCGATGAAGACTTAATTAAAACTAACATGGTTCTAAATGACTTCACAAAGCGACCCTACTGAGGCAAAGGGTGTTATGGTCACGAGAGTCGATCGTCGGTAGCAAGACCTTGCCGACGCCGTTCTTTAATCGATGCCAAAGGAAACTACAATGCATCGCTTGGTCGGGATTGATTCATGCCAATCGCCGTATTCCGTCGACCATGCGGCGACCCTCTGAGGCAAAGGGTGTTATGGTCACAGAGTCGATCGTCGGTAGCAAGACCTTGCCGGCGCCGTTTTTATAATCGATGCCAAAGAAACTACAACTGCATCGCTTGGTCGGGATTGATTCATGCCAATCGTTGTATTCCATCGACCATGCATCAAGCGCTCGTCTGATGGAACGGAGAAGAAGTCGAAGTCGCCACACCGATACATCGCCCATATCGCCATGGCTAGCTCGACGCGAATTGGCAACACGAAGAAGCGGGCCGCATATCGGAAAAGGCGCCGACGATCGTGATTTCATCTGTGTAAGCAAATCGGGACTCATGCCGATCGTGTTAAGCGGACACTTTGATCGGGCAAATGAAGTGTTACGTCGATGGGGACAAGAAAAACATTGAAGGCGCCGCAGACAAAATGCAAAGCTATCGGCAAACAACGGATAGCTACGAAGCCATAGAAGACTTTGAAGAAATTGAAAAGTTAGGTCAAGGGTCCACATCCACCGATTTGCTTGAAGAAGTCGATATAGGTAGCGGTGATAGGAAAAGACCGACTTTTGTTAGTGCAAATTTAGATGTAAAGTACAAAGAAAGACTAATAAAAATACTTAGAGATTATAAGGATTGTTTCGCTTGGGAGTATCATGAGATGCCAGGATTAAGCCGTCAACTGGTGGAACATCGGCTACCTATAAAATCGGGCTATCGGCCGTTTAAACAGTATCCCAGGCGTTTCAATCCAGCCTTGTACCAAATCATAAAAGAAGAAATAGAACGGTTGTTGGAAGCAAAGTTTATCAGGCCTTGCCGATACGCGGAGTGGGTTTCAAACATCGTTCCAGTCATGAAGAAAAATGGGAAGCTTCGAGTATGCGTCGACTTTAGAGATTTGAATAAGGCAACGCCGAAGGATGAATACCCGATGCCAATAGCCGATATGCTCATCAATGCTGCGTCAGGAAACAAGATCATAAGTTTTCTAGATGGTAATGCCGGGTATAACCAGATACTCATGGCAGAAGCCGATATACCAAAGACGGCTTTCAGATGTCCTGGCGCAATAGGACTGTTCGAGTGGACAATAATGACTTTCGGCTTGAAAAACGCTGGAGCAACGTATCAGCGAGCAATGAATCTGATCTTTCACGATTTAATCGGCCACATTGTCGAAATTTATATTGATGATGTAGTGGTAAAATCTGCAGAAGGTTTCCAACATCTGGCCGATTTAGAGAGGGTGTTTAATAACATAAGATCGCACGGTTTGAAGATGAATCCTTACAAGTGTGCGTTCGGCGTGTCGGCTGGACAATTTTTAGGCTTTATGGTACATGAAAGAGGAATCGAAGTCAGCCAAACGAGGGTCAAGGCCATAGCCAATACTGAACCACCGACATGCAAAAACGAGTTACAAAAATTGATCGGCAAAATTAACTATCTCCGTCGGTTCATCTCGAACCTCTCCGGTAGGATTCGTGCTTTACCCGTTCTTTGAAGTTAAAGGACAATGAAGAATTTATATGGGGAGCCGATCGTGAAAGCTTTCGACGAAGTCAAAGGTATCCGCCCAACCTCCGATTCGCCGCACCTCAAAAGGGGTTCCTTTCGATTATATGTCTCGGCCAAGAAGATACTATTGGAGCCGTTTTGGCACAAGAGGTACATGGTAAAGAGAGGGTTATCTTTTACTTAAGCCGACGGTTGTTGGACGCAGAAATCAGGTACCCTTTTATCGAAAAACTATGTTTATCTTTGTACTTCTCGTGCACAAAGCTAAGGCACTACATTTTAACATCGGCCTGTAAAGTGATCTGCAAAACCGATGTTATAAAATATATTGTCAGCTCCTATTCTGCGAGGTCGACTTGGCAAATGGGCTTACGCCTTGGTTGAGTTCGACTTATCTGAATCGGCCAAAGCAGTCAAAGGACAAGTGTTAACTGCTTTTATAACAGGACATGACACTGCGGCAAATTTAGTCTTGGTTGCACCATGGCAGCTGTTCTTTGACGGGTCAGTATGTGGGGAAGGTGATGGTATTGGTATTTACTCACCTCACCCAAAGGGCATAGCTTTGAATTTGCATTCCGGCTAAATAGCCGATGCTCAAACAACCAGGCCGAGTACGAAGCGTTACTCAAAGGCTTGCAATTCTTTGGAAAATATTGGGGTGAGCGTTGAGGCATATGGTGATTCACTTTGTTGGTGGTGCAAAGAAATAAAGGAGAATACCAATGTCGAGATGAAGTGCTACTGAAATATTTAGAACAATGTTTAGAGATTATCAGCTCTTTTACATCATTTTCTATCGGGCATGTTCCTCGAGAATTGAACGATAGAGCTAATGCTTTAGCTCAGCAAGCATCAGGATATAAAGATTCTGGCCGAAGTCAGGAGACTGAACTGGTAGACAAGGCAGTCATGTGCACAAATATTGCCGATTGGAGAACGCAGATCAAAGATTATCTAGCCGATCCATCCAAGCCGACGGAAAGAAAGATACGGCAACAAGCATTGAAATACGTCGTCATGGACGATATACTATATTATCGAACTATGGAAGGTTTATTGTTAAGATGTCTTGAGGCCGAAGAAGCACGGGTGGCAATGGGTGAAGTACACGAAGGCATTTGTGGTTCTCATCAATCGGCACATAAAATGAAATGGATGCTTAGACGGACAGGTTATTTTTGGCCGACAATGCTAGAAGATTGTTTCAAGTATTATAAAGGATGTCAAATATGTCAAAAGTTTGGCAACGTACAACTAGCACCAGCATCGGGTTTACATCCAATTATCAAACCTTGGCCGTTCAGGGGTTGGGGAATAGATATAATCGGCCAAATATTTCCTGCTTCGAGTAAAGGCCACAAGTTTATCTTGGCCGCAACCGATTACTTCTCAAAGTGGGTCGAGGCTATACCACTTAAAAAGGTAACCAGTGTTGAGGCGATTCGTTTTGTGAATGAACATATCGTTCATCGGTTTGGAATACCGCAAACAATCACGACCGATCAAGGTACGGTATTCATGTCTAACGAATTTTAGGGTTACGCAACAAGTCTAGGGATCAAATTGTTAAATTCTTCGCCATATTACGCTCAGGCTAATGGACAGGCCGAGTCGTCTAATAAAACATTAATCAAGTTGATCAAAAGAAAAATTGATGAAAAGCCAAGGAATTGGCATTCGACTCTATCGGAGTCACTTTGGGCCTATCAGCTATCGTATCACGGAGCGACGAAACTTTCACCTTATCAATTGGTATATGGACAAGAAGCCATTCTACCCGTGGAAATTAACATTGAGTCGATACGAGTAGCTAGACAAAATGGTTTGTCGACTCAAAATTACAATGATTTAATGGTCAACAATTTGGATGAGTTAGCAGAGTTACGTTTGTCTACGCTTGATCGGCTTAAGAAGAATAAGATCAGAGTTGCAAGGGCATACAACAAAAGGGTCATGCCTAAGTCTTTCAATCAAGCCGATTTGGTATGGAAAACAATATTGCCTGTTGGTTCTAAGGATAACCGATTTGGAAAATGGTCACCTACGTGGGAAGGGCCATACAAAATTAATCGGCTAGTCGGCGGAAACTCGTACTTACTAGAAACACTAGAAGGATATGTATTGCCAAAAGCTATTAACGGAAAATACTTGAAGAAATACTACCCTAGTGTTTGGATTGGAGCCTAGCCGTTTAAAGATATGTTCAGAGCCATGATTAACACAATGCTGTTAATCGGCTGAAAAGATTGCAAACCCAGGAGATATAAGCAGAACATAAATCGGTTAAACAGCCGATTATAAACATAAAGTTACAAACATTCAGGACAAGTGTTTTCAAAACGACCAGCAAAGTTTTACAGATTAGAGGTTTAGTATTGAATGCCCGATCCAAGAAGAGTCGCGCCCAGAGCCGACAGAGCACCCGCTGCCTTGGCGATGATATCTTGAATTTCGTTTAGCAGGCGTTCATCGTCCTTGGCATTCCCGGGCACTGGTTTTACCTTGGCAGATTGTTTGGCCACATTTTCAACAGCCGCTGCAATGCTAAGTTTTTGATTCTTCAGCTCCGATGCAGTGGTCTCCAAGGTTTGTTGGCCTTCTCCGATTTGTTTTTCAAGCTTGGCCAACTCTTCCAAGAGGAGTTTCTTTGTTTTTTCCAATTTGGAGAGGGATTCCTTGGTCGATTTAAGACGTTGAGCACCAGTATCAAACTTGCGCTTTTTTGCCTTGGCATGAGCAACCAATTCCTCCAAGAGTTTCTAATCGGCCTCTTGGGCTTCACGACGCTGAATCCGATTTTGTGCCTCCTCCACTTCAATTTTTCTATCATCCAGGTGACACACATTGAGGAGGGCTTGCATTGCTTCCGGAGGGAGATCGGCTTCAACGGCAGCCATAGCGTCCCTTATCGGTTGATTGTTAGCCAGGATCTCCGATTGCGGTTGCATCACAAGTTGGAAGATCTTGTCAAGGCGCTCTTTCATGCCCAGGGTAGAGGTGACGGCAGCCGATGCCTTTTCTGACACTTGAAGGATCTTCCTAATTTCTGCGTCATAGTCATCAGTGGCCATGATCTCCGGGTCGTCAAGATCGGCCAATGAAAATCCAAGCAAGTTTGTCGGATCTGATAGTTCTGGCAAATCGGTGATTGGTGCAGATTGAGTCAACTTCGGCGTAGGGGTTGGCGCAGTCGAAATATTCGGAAGATCGGCTAAGATCTTCGCGACTTGGATAGATTGCGTTGGCTAAAGGAAATTAAGACAAAGGATGAGCCAATGCATTAAAATACGTAAGTTACTATACAAAGTATTGTAACCTACCCCTCCACAAGCCGATGCATGTGGCGAACTCTCGCCGCTTTGTTCTTGGGGCTTGTGGCCTTTCTTCGCCAGAGCCTTGGTATACTTCGCTTTCTTCTTTTCTGAAAATATAATCGGCTAAAGGTTAGTTGGGAAAAGCAAAGAAATAATATCAGCCGATTATGTTGCTTCTTACTTGGTTGTTTTTTCTCGATATCCGATAAAGAGGACTATGAACCCTAAGGTGCTTTGGAGGTATAACCCGTAAGGCTACCAATTGATGTGCCCTTTGCTCGATCATTTCTGATTGGCGAGATAGGCTTTTGCCGACATCCTTAGCCTGCAAGTATCTGATAAAAAATGATTAGAAAAATGCATCGGAAAAAGGCCGACGTCGAGATAAGATTATTCAAAGTGATACCTTATCTACTAAACTTGAGTTAGTATAACCCGATGAGCTAGCTTCACCGCTAGATTTGTTGTTAGATACTAAGGATGGCTCGCGATTTGGAAAAATTCTTTGATGATAAATGATGGAGTCTTCTCCATGTACAAACACTCTGCGATAGCCGACCACCATGTCGTGAAACCCCCTACGCGGCGAGCATTCAAATGGAAGTGGGGGAGATTGCGAAGTTGTAGCTCGTCGGCTAACTCCAAGACTAGCCTTGCCGATGTGGCATTGCGGACCCTGGCTCTGGGCTGAAGCCGATCTAGAAGTGGCATACTTGGGATCACCTAGCCGAAGTCGAGCTGTCTTGCATATACTGAAGGGTGGTAAAATTCGTATGAAGGTTGGAAGGTCCGATTCTGAGTATGAAGGCCGACATGGAATATGCACGGAGAGATAAAAATTCTATATAAGTCCAGAGTCTCCTGAGGCATCATAGAACTGTCGGCTTCCAGATGAAGAAAAGAAGGCCAGAGAAAATCGGCTGCATTACCATAACTAAAGAAATCTTGTCGCTTGAAGTCTTGATGTTCAATTGCAAAAAGAATGATAGAAATCTTTTGCAGCTGTCGGGAAAGGCCTTTGTCTCATTTTTGGAGCACATCATAAACCTCTCACCAAAAGATCGGCATTGCCTAAATTGAATAGGTGCCCCTTCTGGTATATCTTCCCTTGGAAAAGGAGTATCATCGGCTGAATCCAAGTTAAAAGGACGACTGAATAAACAATACAACCATATTTGTATAAACCACATTGGGCCACCTACGTTGCCGACGGTGAATTTTCCAAAACCCGTATAAAGCCGACTCCTTATTATGTAAAGCATCTGATATACAGCACCCAAGAAAATTTTTCCTAAAGCTAGCCGATGACCCTCAACAAACTGCTCTGCTATCACTTGATATACCTGAGTTGGTCCAAGAGATGCTCCACAGAACAAAAAGCGGTCTAGCCAAAGGTTCAGGAAGGTAACGTGCTCTTCGTCCGATACTATCCCATTAACCTTATTGTTGTTTTTGATATATTTCGCCCATCCTTCACCCTTGGATTTAATAAGCTTATACTTGGGCTTGGCACTGTAAGCCGATACCTGGTCCCCATCAGGTCTCAAGCAACACAACTGAGCCACATCCAAAAGAGTTGGGCCGATGGGACGGTCTTGAATAAAAAGCATTAAAGCAGTCCGACCAAAAATAACAGGCTGTGGCTACTAAGGGCTCGTTGGCTTCAGGGTCGGCTAAAGAAAGCGAAATACACTCAGCTATGCCCATTCTTTCCCATTCACTCCTCTTTTGGGCTACTACCCTGATAAACCAATTTCTCCATCCTTTGAGAGTCATCGGCCAAGCCACAAACTCTTATTCCACCCTCTATGTTATGACCAGGTTTGCCGGCCAGAGGCAATCGAGGGACTTCTTGGTTTGTTACGGTATGGATGTCTAGATTTCCCAATGGACCCAAAAAATATTGGTCATTACTGTGCGGAATCGGAATAAGTACCTGGCTAGGGTCCATTGTAGCCGATGAAGGAAGCTGGATGAGCTAAAGGTTTGCTTCGGGAGTACTTCAAACGGAAAGCTTAAACCGATTGCAGGTGATTCGAGAGCTTGTGCGCGTGAAGAATGACCAAGGTGGGGGCCGCATTTTATAGCACGGTGAAAATTTGAAGAGGCGGGAAGTGAACCTCAAAAGGCGCGAGCAGTTAAAACGCACTACCCGCATGTTAAAAAATTACGGCGCGAATAAAGCAACAGTTAATGGGTGAAGTTCAAACGTTAGCCGATTGAAAAGCCGATTATTGATATTTTTGAAAGATGACCTGTCATCTCTCAAAAATGGGGGGCATATGTTTGCACCGAAATTTAGCAAGTCTAACCATAATCGACAATGAAATCAAAGATATAGACGTTAACAGACAAGTTAAGAAAGTTTGGAGATATTTATGCTAACGGCAAGATTTTTTTTAGGAAATAATTGTTCAAAGATATGGCCGATACGGATACGGGCTTGAAGCGTGTTGTAACAGGACACTATCGGCCAAAGTTATAAAAGAAGGACCGAAGCGAGTTGCGAGATCATCATCAACACAATACAATCAACCAGTCTTTACTTTTTCTATTTTTCCTGTCGACTAAGAGTAGATTCTGTAATTTAGCCTTTGTAATCGATCTTGATCAATAAAGTTGCGCATCGCCGATTGTTGATCTTCGTCAATTACACCCCAGGTCCGATTTGTTCTGATTTTGTCGCGCATCGCCTTCTTCAGAATCGATCCGCCTTTATCCTCTGATTAGCCTTAATCGGCTAATTAGATTTATCTTGTTACCTTGATCTTAATCGGCTTCAAGCTGATTGAGTCCAAGCCGATTGATTTTGACGATCGTCTTTTGATTGAATTTTATATTTTTTACCTTGTCGGTTACAGGTCAAATCGACTGGCACGCTCTAAACCCGGTGTTCGTCTAGTGTGCTGCTGTTAGAAACCTTACATCAAGTTTTTGACGCCAACACAAAGGTAATGTCATTTTCCATATTTAGGAAAGATCATGTCGAAATTTTTCGTGTTTTTTCATATTTTTTTATATTTCTTATATTTTCCCTATCTTTTGGGTCTTCAATGGATTTTTATAAAGTTTTTAAATTGTTTTTTTGCAATTTTTCCTTTTTTTCCCTATTTTTTCAACTGTCGCCTGTTTTCGCTAAAAATTGCACGAAATTCGTGCCTTTTCGACCGGTTTTTATCTATTTCGTTTGAAAATCAATCATTGTTTCGTTAGAATTCAAATTCATTTAACTTTTGAAACTGTTCGATTTTGAACGAATGTCGAGCCATTTTCGTCCAAATCCGAGTTGAATCGGTATTGTTAACCCTCGAGGCGAGGCGTCCCTCTCGGCCTCACGTCGCGACCGAACTGCTCCCCCGACCACGAGGTACGAACGCTCGCTTCCTCTCGAGATAATTCCAAATTGCTAGTACGAGTTTTGATCAATTGTCATTTATGCTCATCATCTGTCTCGAATTCTCTAAGATCCGGACGCACTTTTCCAATTCGAGGTAGAATTATCCAATCCTGACTCGCGCTTGCTTGATTGATCCGTGGCTTGAAATTTAGTGGTTGGTGATGGCTTGGTTTAAGGGCTCGCTCGATCGCTGCGCGTTTGTTGTTTGGCCCGAGCTGGAGCGGATTTGATTTGATTGGATGTGTGTGTGGGTTGGGGGTTGGGGGCGGGGGGATGGTGCTCATTGTGGGGATCGGATGATCCCAAGCTGGTGCCTCCGTGAGCGGATCTGATTGTATACCGGCTTAGAGGTAGTTTGTTGAGGGTTTCTCTATGCGCGGACTCGTGGATTGGATTAGGGATTTCGAATGCCTATGTTGCCTTTGCCGGTTACAATGGGGTGATTCGCTAAATTTCGCTTCACCCTAGATTGTAACGATTATGTAAGAGTTGTTGTGAGCTTAAACAATGCCATGATTTAAGGAGAGAAAATTGGAAGAGGATTAATAGGGGCACCATTCATGAGCTCACAATATCGCATTGTTGAATTGGTGAAGGGTATAGTGGAGATCAAGGCATGACTGAACAAGGATGTATTGTCTTCCTAAGGGGAATATGGGATATCTAGATGCTGATTTGCCACTGTGTTGCCAAACAATTTTGTTTGCATCTCTAGGGTATTTGAGATCGACAATATTGCCAACAGTTTGAAAAATACATTTTTCAGTCCTTTTTTCCTTGAAAATATAGGAATTATTTGCGGGGCGTGTTACTTCAAATTTACAACTAAGGAGTCCGTTTCTGAGAGCTACAATGTGAGGAGTATTTTTATACAATGATATATTTGGAACATCTGAAATGATAGGTTAAGGTCTGATAAGATGAATTTCAACAATTTGAAACATGTTATCTTCCTTCTTCATAGAAACATCACTTTGATCATGAGCCTCAATGATCATGTAAAGGGTCTTTTTCAGTAGCCACAGGCCCACAAGCAACTTCTACAAGGAAATGAGGCAGCATTCCAACATGGGTTTTGGAATTGTTCATATGATAGTAGGTGACAAAATAATCCAATACCTTGTCAATTTTCTCTGTAGAACAGTGAAGTAGATTCTAGAGTCTGTAGAATCCATATCCTTAATGCACTGGACTAACTTTACCAATCAAGGAAAAAAGTTCCCCATTTTCTAATTTGATGTTGCTCCTAAATTTGGCCAATAGTGAAGCTGTTCTTAATTTTTCTCTTTGTAGGCAAATGTATTTATTTTGCCCTCGTGGTTGACTTTGTTCAAATACCTAAACTTTGTGAGAATGTCGAATTGTGATTTGATTCCCTGATGACTGGAGGTTTGTCCTCCTTTCGCTAAAAAACGGTTTGATTCCCTGAACAAACATTGTCCCTTGAGCACTCAACTAGGCTTCTCTAGAGGAGGTGCAAATATGGATTCCTTGTGTGCAATAAGTCGATATCAATTGTTTGCTAAGCATTCATTGGTTGTGAAATTTTAGCTTTTCATTCTGACAAGTGACAACTTCATGTAAAATGATGTTATCAAGAAGTTAAAAAAGGAGAAAAACACTATGCCCTTATCAATCCCTTGTTCAACTGTAGTTACACTTGCTTGGGCAATTGAGTTCCATCGGGTGGTAGCCTATTAAGACCACAAACATACAGCAGAGTGTGACTGAATTATTATCCAAAGATAAAAGACCACCCTGCATGAAACAAGAAAACCAGGCAGCCAGGTGCATCACCATCAGTAAGCAATTATCCATCAGCATTCTTTATTTTGCTTCGGCAGCAGTGCACCTACGCCTGCATCTTTGTAATCACCATGACACCATGTTCCAAATCACATTGAAACCCTTCCATGTAGATCACTATAAATGATGACATTTCCTAGTATCCATACTGTTGTGTGCCTGATTATACAAGCGAGTGCCCGGACGGAGTCCGGCGCGATGAGAGGTGGAAGTCAAAGCCGTGGCGGCGACTCGACAGATAACTAGCAAACGGAGCTACCGGCCTTGTTAATCGGGAGGCACTGCTGGAGAGGAAATTTATGGCAAAATACTTCTTGCCGTTTTCATTGATTTCCTTACTACTTATAGCTGCAAATAGTTTTGGTAACTAACAATAGAAATCTAAACTTTCCTAACAACTGGATAAGCTAACAACCAAAAAGATATCAACTAACTAGCAACGGTACTAATTATTGAGTTGCATGCACCAACCAGTTCACCCAAAAGCTTAAGCTGATGAGGAAAGGTGGGTAATTCACTTATACCCAAAAGCTTTAAGCTGATGAGGAAAAGTGGGCAATTCACTTATACTTCAACACTCCCCCTCACGTACGTCTCCCTCAGGCCTAGGACGTGGAATAGAAGTAGGCTGCAATTATTATTTTTAATTACGCCAATCGGGTTTTGAACTGAGACCTCTTGGCTCTGATACCATATTGAGTTGCATGCACCAGCCAGTTCACCCAAAAGTTTAAGCTGATGAGGCAAGGTGGGCAATTCACTTATACTTCAACACTCTCCTTCACGTGTAGGCTCCCTCAGGCCTAAAACGTGGAATAGAAGTGGGCTGCAATTATTATTTTTTAATTGCGCCAACCGGGTCTTGAACTCGAGACCTCTTGGCTCTGATACCATATTAAGTTGTATGCACCAGTCAATTCACCCAAAAACTTAAGCTTTAGGGTGAATTGGTTAGTGCATGCAACTTAATACTAATGTCCTGCACCTATCATCATGTTGAGCCGATCCTCCGATAACTCCCCAGGCCGCTCCTTCTTCTTGCGCTGGTAATATACGTTGTCCAGACCTATAACAAATACCCACCTAGTCATACATATGCAGAATGATTGCCCTAGAAAGCAATTTTTTTTCGTTAAATTCCATTGATGGCTCGTATTATCCGCCACATTGTCCTCGTAAACATGTTGAACTGATTCCTGGTGAGCGCAGAAAGCACAAGAAATGTCTCCACTAAATCCTCTAGTAGTCATCTTGTTTTAAGGTCAACAAGCTGACGGTTCTTAACTTTAAATGGAACTGGATGTTCCCAGCTTTTTTATACTTCTGCAGGGTGTATTCATATCAAATATAAAAATCTATATAATAAAACCATATTCTGCAGGTTGTATACATAACAATGTAAAAAGTTGTACAACAAAGCCACAAAATATTCCCTTGTTTCGCAGCAGCCCACCCATGTCATATATACTCCGGAGGAAGTTATGGATGACTTATTAACATTTGATATTTTCGGTCTCAAAGATGGAAAATAAGTGCGATCTAGTGTTACAAACATCAAGTGTTATCATGTCATGGTGGAAATGAGAAGATCAGGAGATTGTTGTACTACTATTAGCATTTGTTGATACTACTGTTAGGATTTCTTACTTTCTTTTGTTGATGTAGATGTTGTCTTCATTTGGACTAAGGACTTTACAAGTGTGCAGTGTGTTTGTTACCGGATCTCAGAGTATAATTAATTGACTTGGATATAAAGGAAGGTGACTTCTTGGTAAGCACTAACTCTTGCCTTTTGTACTGATGAAGTATAATCACTTGCCTCTCCAGTTTTTATGTGCATATTTCTAACTAGAGCTGTTGTCTGTTGCCATGAGCCCATACTTGTGCTGCTTGCCCTCTAGTGACTTCAAACATTGTAGCATGTCATGGCAAGCAAGCTTAATACAGTAGCCCTTTGAAACATGAACAATGCATTTCAATGAATTTTTTTTAAATAATGTATTTTATGAAACAAATTGCGATATTAATACGCAGAATTTTTTTTTCTCCAAAAATAATACCCCGTAGCCGAACCGCATGGCGACGACGGTATAATCGCCAAGTGGTATGGCCAAATATGGGTCTTCGCTCAACGGTACGGCGAAAAAGATATTGTCGCCAAATGGGTGTGCGACAAAGAAGTTGTCGCCGAATGGAATGGCGACATGGATGTTGTCGCCTAACGAATTGGCGACAAAGTTTTTGTCGCCGAACGGCGCGGCGACACGTGATAATCGCCCAATTGCGTGGCGACAAAGCGACGACTGTCCGAAGTTTAATAAAAAATAATAACAGTCTCTTTTAGGAAAATAAATAATATTATTTAAAAAATATCATATTCACAGCACTAATACGCCAAAAAATATATGACAAAAATAATACCTGTTAGGCCAATCGGCCAGCGAAATTTACAAAGATTTTTGTCGAAATAATAAATTTGTGTGGCAAATTTGTCGGTGATAATTTATATATGTGAGGAGTCGTGCAGATTTTTTTGTATAATATTTGATTTTTTTTTATTCAAATAGCAAAACTCAAAAAATTGAAAGAATATACCTCTGCCTTACATGAAAAGTCGGTGTCAGTTTAACGGTTGCAAGAATTGCATACTTCAAAGTAGGGTCAATAAATTTAGAAAAATTCCTATTTATCGATCATAATTAATGTGGTGTTTTACAAAATTATTTGTCAGTTGATTTTTTTCAGGGAAAAAAATCAAATCTCGTAGTTCGCCATTATCCTTCGGTGTGCGACAAATTTGACAACAAATCATATTATTATTGAATAAAACGCAACATGGCTTAGAGAATTGATAAAACTGGGATACAACATAAGTCACAAAACCGTACATCCTTCGGTTGTAGTCTTCGGTATAGGGCATGGTGACAAAGATAAAAGTCATCTATTGGTGGAAGTGCTTGAACGTCGGGGTGAAGGTGATACGAAATCGTCATCATCAGCGTCATCATCGTTTGTATGATCGGGAGCTAGCCCGCCTCTAGTGCTAGTTGAACGTTCTCTTGCGTTGTTTCTTGAAGGGCCTCTTGTAGAAGTGATTGAACGTCGAGGTGGAGGTGATACGAAATCGTCGTTATCATCGTCAGCGTCATTTGTATGGTTGGGAGCTAGCCCACCTCTAGTGCTGGTTGAACCTTCTGTTGCATTGTTTCTTAAACTCCCTGTTGTGTTAGTGCTCGAACGTCGAGGTGGAGGTGATACGAAATCGTCATCATCGTCGTCATCATCATTTGCATAGTTCGGAGCAAGCCCACCTCCGGTGGTAGTTGAACGTCCTCTTGAACTTGCCGATCTGAAGATTTGTGTCGATCTCTACCCATCCATTAGACCCGCCTGCGTCTTCTGCGCCAACCAGGCATCACACCACCGCCGAAGAGCTTATACATCGCTAAGAATTCTGGGATATCTTTGTTCAGCAACTCTTCATCCTCTGGGAACGACTAACACACATAGGGATGGCAATGGGGACCCGATCCCCGTTTCCCCGCGGGGAATTCCCCTATTAGGGGACGGGGACGGGGATGGGGGGAAATCTCTCCCCGCGGGGGGTTTATCGGGGAAAATATTGCCCCCGTCGGGGATCGCGGGGACGGGGACGTTCCACCGTTCCCCATCCCCGATCCCCGTCCCCGTCCCCGTGTTATCACTAATAGGTGGAAGTAAATGATCATTCTCAAAAGAAAAATATATATGTGAGGTTATTATTAATAAATATGCTAAATATGAATTACTCTAGTGACTCACTCACACTTCAACCACACATACACCATTACTCTAGTGATTCATTCATGTAGCATGTGATCTTTTATATAGCATTTTCGGGGATTATTCCCCGTCGGGGCCCCGCAAACCCGTCGGGAATCGGGGACGGGGGAGAATTAAGCCCCGTGTACGGGGACGGGGATGGGGATGGGGAAATTTTGCTTATCGGGGATCGGGGATGAGAGGGCGCTCCCCGCGGGGATTTTCTCCGTTGCCATCCCTAAACACACAAAACGAACGTACGAAATAGTGAACTTATGTATAATCCTAAAAAGATTAGTAAGGTGACCAAATATGAAATAACTAACCTGAATATGCTCTGCGTACTGATCGGGCAGCATCAGTACCCTGCAATTTCTTCTAGAGAAACCTGCAGCAGAAGGGTGGTCGGCTAGTTCACACACCCTGACATATCTTTGACGCCACCATTGCAAGTGCACCTTCAGGTCGTTGGTGGTCACGAGGTTCAGACCAGAGTTTGTCAAGGCTTGCCTCCGCAATGTCGGGCGCCACTCTTGCAATTTGGACACCGCTTTACTTAGGTTGTCCTCCTTGAATGGATCGTCCTTCCCACCACGCGTGACCTGCAATGTGCAAGTAAGAGCTATGCTGCTCATATCAGGTGTCCACGGAAATTGTCTGCTACAACTATCAACCATGGTGAAGAAGTGTGAGTGGGAGCTGCGGTTATGTGCCTGTGGTCTGGTCTTTTGTAGACCCGAAGAGGTGGTTTGTGGACTAAGTGTTGGAATGTAAGATTGGAACATACAGATCGATTCGGTCTGGAAAAAGTGATGGTCTCGTGTTGTCAAATCGGTCCGAAAAAGTTAGAGGCGTTCGGCAGTGTTGTCAAATCGATCTGAAAAAATATGCAGAATGCCTGTTTCATACAACGTGGATCCGGAAACCTTATCATACTTCGAAACGTCTAGTGGAAAGGTTCTAAATGGTACAATAAATGGATCCGGGAACCTTATCATACTTCGAACCTTATCATACTTGAATGAAATAAAACGTGATGAAAGCACAATAAATGGCACGAAATACTAAATCATACATTAAGTGAGGAAGTATGAAGCATGTATATGACGACAACAAACTGATGTACTACCCCTGACCACCCCCTTGAGCACCCCTACCACTACCACGACCTCTCTTTGCCCTACGTCTTTGGCGCGGCGCATCGTCCGCAGGTCGTGTGTGTGCCTCCCGACGGTCGCGCCGCCCGTGTCTGAAGGATCAGATGCACGCACGGCGACGCCCCGGGAGGCAACGTGTACCCGTAGGAGGTGCCGTAGTCTTGCTGCGTCATCTGCGTCGCTGGAGGGGGCTGCGTGAACTGTGTCCTGCAGGTGCTTGAGTCCATCGCGTCTTGGAGAAGAACGATCCGCCAAGAGAATCGATCGCGTGCCTAGCGAGTGCGGCGACGAAGAGAACTATCCTCCAACGTGGGGGCAACCTACAGTTCAGGTAGTAACATGTAATCATACTTAGGTGATACTTGTACCAAATGTCAACACTATTGAGTTTTGCTCGACTTACCTGGTGTGGGGACCATGGTGGGACCGCGTGGTGCCTGCCAACTGGACCCTCCAGCCATGTCTGGGGCCGGAGGCACATGGGTGTGGAAGCTGGACTCTGCCTCCACTGCGTACAAAGGAGCTGGGGCCGGTGTGTGTGGTAAGAAGGCACGTGTGGCGGCCTGGAAGAGGTACCACGGTCAGTCGCGTCTGTGTGCCGACAAGAACCGAGCTCCACGATCCGTCGAGTCCCAACCACCACGCGTCTCCAAGCCTCTGTCATCTCGTCCAGTGTGACAGAGACTCCGTCACGCAGCCTACTCAAAATGTTGTGGCCATGCTGGTGCAAGTCCTTGGCGTGGTCCACCTGCCACGTACGAACAACTCATAAACACAACGACATATAGTAAGGAATAAATGAAATAACGTACGAAGTAAGACTTACCATCGCGTGCATGGCTACTCCTGCCTGGCCTGGGTACAAGTCTCCACGCTCGGAGCGTACGTGTGGGTCGGTGGCTCCTCCACATGTAGGAGACGTGTACGCGTCCGTGGCACGTACCAGGCTAGGTACTGCTGGTAGGAGGAGTAGTCGTACGGCGTGTCCTCACCAACGACATCCTCTAGTGCGTCATCCCACTGAGCAAGCCACGGCGCCATCCTCTGAGCCAAGATCGCCATGGTCTTCTGAGGTCCATAGGTGGAGAACCTGAAGAGAAATCCACATTATTACAAATATAACATAAGTATTTAACAAACTTGTTAGGGGGGAGTAACTCACGAGTGCACTCTCTCTGGCACACGATCCCCTGAAGGAACAGGGACCAGCTGCCGAAGTCCAAACTGCCTCATGACTCGCTGCGGCGCGTAGTCCTCCACGAAGACATCGAAGATGAACTTCTTCCTAGTAAGCCAGTAAGTCTGGTCCCTGTAGCATAGTGCAGAGATCCCCGCCATCGCTCTCCACTACACGACGCTCATTGTATGGGTCCCGGATCACCGCTCGCTCAGTAGGTGGTCAAGCGCCTCCGTGAAGGAGTGGTACGCCGAACGTACCTCTGATCCCGCCCACTATGGCTGCGAGACAAAAAAGTCCGTAAGCATATGTGATTGCATTAAAAACCAAATAAATATTCGTAATGACGTGCCGTCGCCTAGTCCAAAGGGAGCCCATCGTCGGACGGTCGATCGCATCACCGCCATACATGTCGGCGGTGTAGTGTCGAGGCTCAACAAAGGGTCAACCCACAGGGAAACGCTCGAACGACCAGAGCTGAAGAAGAAGAGGCATCCCTGCGAGATTGGCGGCCTTGCTTTTCTTCACGCATGCGTTGCAAAGGGCGCGGTACGTGGCAGCAAGGACCGCCGAACCCCAGGATACCTGTGGTACGACGTCCAGGTCGGCATCGGCAATAGCCCGTGCATGGGCTACCCACCGCGCATCGACACTGTCGCCGTGAGTCGACGTGAACATGACCCATCCGAACAACCAAAGTAGATAGGCCTCAAGGTGCCATGCAAGCTGGTGGGCCGTGGGCATCGCCACCATCCGTTGCACCTGCGACAATTAAAATAGTTTAGTATCAAGTTAATGTCACATGAATGTAGAATAATATATTTATGTACTACTGCTAACCTCGAACTGAGCCAACCACCTCCTCGATGGGCCATGCCTCTTGTCGATCCGAATTTCTGGATCAACGGGCACCACTCCGGCGAACCTCTCCTCCAAGTCCGCCACCCACCCAGCAGGAGTCATCGAGGGTCCGATCGGTGTCCCGGCGATCGGCAACCCAGTAAGCATGGCGATGTCCTGCAGGGTCACTGTCACCTCGCCAAAGGGAAGGTGGAAAGTGTGCGTCTCTGGCCTCCAACGGTCGACCAAACACGCCAATAGGGAACGATCGAATGGAAAACGCCGCGATCGCTCTGGACCGTCCTCACCCTCGGCCTGATCGTCGGGCACACCTGCGTCCTCAGCTGACCCCTCAACCATGCGAACGAGAGGAAGCAACCCAGCACGTGCCAACCTATGGATGCAAACAAAAATTTGCATTATTTAAATATACGTCATCAAACCTCAAATTATGTGAACAAAAAACATGTAAAGTATTTTTATATAAGTAAACATGTAAAGTATTTCTCCATGTAAGTGCAACTCACCTGGTGTGAAAGCGTGGGTCAACACACCATGCCTTCTTAGGCACTCGGATCCGCAGCAGAGGCACCTTATCATTGCCTTACATCGTGTGATTGAACGCACGCAGTGCCGCCGGTCCACTGCGAGTCCGTAGTGACCCGGGCTGCTCCATCCCTGCAAGTAAATAATGAAATATTTATTATACTAGACATGTAATAAACACGACATATATATAAATAAAAGGAAAGAAGCGTACAACATAAATAATGCATTAAAACATAAGACAAACACTGTATATATATATCGAAATACATAAGCGTCCAACTTCAATAATATTACATGACATCCCACAATCATGAATAAGATTACATAAATAAGATTACATAATTCGATACATAACCGACAGTACCCATTACTTCGACACATATCACATAGCATAACCATGACGAGTTGATGGATTGCACCCATCACACATGCTGCTGGCATTGATTTGCCTTGTGGCCATACTCACCGCACTTAGAACATCTCCTAACATAGCCACCCACTTCGGATTCATCCATGTCATTGCGAATGCGCCTACTCTGTGGATCGACTGTGGCCTTGGCACACCTCCATAAGGTTGGATCCGGTGAGCGGATGCGCTCATCTCTTTTAATCACGTTGAAATCACCATGTCTACGAAACCACGGAACTCCCGGACTGTATGGACAACATAATCCTTTAAGTAGAAAGGGGAGACGTATTGCGACGTATTCATCCCAATCTACCCACAAGCAGCTATCACATGTGAGCAAGGGATGTGAAGAAGTTTTGGCTTGTTGCAGGTGCATCCGCACCATCCACTGGCCCCTTGGCCTAGATTTACCTCATGTGTAATAACAATGTGTTGGTTCCCAATCCCCTTTGCACCAAGAGTCACTTCAAAGCGGTACTCAGTAATTCCGAAGCTACGCACTACATGTTGCTGAGCTTTAATACTTCGTTCCTCCATGTAGGCCATCATCCGGCAACAATACGGTGTTTGCATTGTCGTGGCATGAAGAACAACCTCTGCATGCCTTTTCTGAAAATAGACAACTATGCCGTGCAACATGCCTTCCAGGATGGCCACAAGTGGTAGCGGACGGAGCCCTCTTATGACCCAATTGTAAACCTCGGCTATATTCGTTGTCATGACACCAAACCTGATCAACACATCGATTAGTCTACCAAGCTGATTTGTTAAACCATCGTAAATATCATAATTTCTCAGACTAACTCGGCGCCACGGTGTCATGGGCGATGCCCACTTCTCCGCAGGCTCCGCCTCTATCCAGTGCGAGAAACACCTTATGTTCCTTGACGTTCGTCTCCTCGTATTTGGAGGATCGAGCTCTCCGAGTGGTGCTAGCCTTTTGGGTGGGCAATCATTCGGCGCAGGTGGTTGCTTCTTCATCTCTTTCACATGTGCACTAGTGTGCTGGTCCAACTCAGCGAATAGCACGTTGAACTTACGTGCCTGATTCTGCTTGCACAACCTCTTAAAGAGGTTCATCAATTTCTTACTCCTGAACTGCCTGAAGAAATTTGCTCCCAAATGCCTCATGCACCACCTGCTCTGCAAGTCTCGCCATGAGAATGGCTCATCAGGGTCCTCCTATAGAGTCTTAATTGCAGAAAAAATACCTTTGTGGCGATCATGAATGATGCACACGCTGGGCCGATTACCAACTACCCCGAAATTCAAATGTCTAAAAAACCACAGCCAGCTATCCCGGTTCTCACCCTCAACAAAAGCAAAGGCCAATGGAAGTATGTGGTTGTTCGCATCAACTGCAATGGCCGTTAGAATCTGTCCCTTGTATTTTCCAGTTAGAAATGTACCATCAACACAAAGCAATGGACGACAGTACCTGAATGACGCAATGCAAGGACCCAATGAAAAAAACGCACGACGAAACGTGCAGATCCCGTTGCCATCTTCTACACTTTCGTCGAAAGCGGTGTATGTGCCAGGGTTTGTTTGCTTCAAGACATCAAGCACACGAGGTAGGTTGCAATATGAAGCCTCGTATGTACCAAACCTCTTCTCTAATGCTTTTTGCTTCGCACGCCAGGCCATCGAGTAACTTATCTGGTACTTAAATGTTCTTAAGATTGCTTTCTGAATATACGAACACTCAATGTCCCGTTTCTCAATGATTTCATTGAACATTACGCTAGCAATTACAGCTGCATTCAGGTTGCGGTGTTTCACCAGAACATTTTCTAATATGCATATGTGCTCCTCTACTCGTGATGTAATCCAATACGTCTCGCATTTCGGCTTATATGCATGAACTCGAAATTCACATCCATCTGTTCTGCACTTCACTGTGTACCTATCTGGCATGGACAAGACAACCCGGAACTCTCTCTGCTGCGATAATGCCCAAAGCCTCACTGCCAATTTCAATTCAAAATTGTTCGGAAATATTTGATTCAGCCGAATGGAATTGGTACCATACTCCCAACGCGACTCATGGCCCCATAAAACTCTCATACCAGAATTATTTTGCTTGTTCCATTCGTCAGGGATGGGTATATTCGCTTCCCCAGTACTATCATGCATTTCAGCATCATCACCATCATCCTCCTCTTCCTCATCTTCACCGATGCCATCATCACATTCCAACATTTCAGCTTCATCTTCTGCCGCCATACAGTCCACTAACTCCAAATGATCAACAAGTTGCTCGATCTCCTCCCCTTCATCAGCTCGGCCTTCGGCATTTGTTGTATCCCTATTATCATCCCCCGCTGCTACCTCAATCGGCACCACTTCCTGAACTTGTTCAGCTCTAGCCGATGTATTGCTCTCGCCCATATCACTAATATTCACCTCTTCTCTAGGGCAAGCCTGCACCAGCACCACACAGTCAAGACGAGATCCCTTGCACCACCTTAACCATTTCTGCCACAAGTATGTCCGATCTACTTTCTTCAACTCCCAAATAGCCGGGTCACCATTGCTTCGCGTGTATAAAACTTGGATGGTAACAGAGTAAACACTTGGATCCAAAGAAAAATATTGGGTCAACCAAAGTTTCATATCACGAATGCTAACACTCTCGGAGAAGGAGTTCTCAACCATGGTCACCAAAAAGTTGCTTAAATCAACACCATTCTGCGTACTTTTTATTTCACCATCGCCATAATATACCCTAAATTTAACTGGATCTGACATTACTGCGACGATATAGACAAAATAAATTTTTAGATGACCACTAAAATGTAATATCAATAATTTAAATTGAACAACGCTAATAAACTATCGCACTACAACTACTACAATATTAGAGTTCAAATCTAATATCGCGAATCTACAAAAGCAGAACCGATTAAATTAAATCTAAAATCAACCCTAATATTTTCATACAACATTAACCTACAATATTTTTCTACGCAACTAAAAAAAGTAATATCAATAATTTAAATTTAACAACGCTAATAAACTATCGCACTACAACTACTACAATATTAGAGTTCAAATCTAATATCGCGAATCTACAAAAGCAGAACCGATTAAATTAAATCTAAAATCAACCCTAATATTTTCATACAACATTAACCTACAATATTTTTCTTCATAACTAAAAAAGTAATATCAATAATTTAAATTTAACAACGCTAATAAACTATCGCACTACAACTACTACAATATTAGAGTTCAAATCTAATATCGCGAATCTACAAAAGCAGAACCGATTAAATTAAATCTAAAATCAACCCTAATATTTTCATACAACATTAACCTACAATATTTTTCTACGCAACTAAAAAAAGTAATATCAACAATTTAAATTTAACAACGCTAATAAACTATCGCTTTACAACTACTACAATATTAGAGTTCAAATCTAATATCGCGAATCTACAAAAGCAGAACCGATTAAATTAAATCTAAAATCAACCCTAATATTTTCATACAACATTAACCTACAATATTTTTCTACGCAACTAAAAAAAGTAATATCAACAATTTAAATTTAACAACGCTAATTAACTATCGCACTACAACTACTACAATATTAGAGTTCAAATCTAATATCGCGAATCTACAAAAGAAGAACCAATTAAATTAAATCTAATATCAACCCTAATATTTTCATACAACATTAACCTACATTATTTTTCTACGCAACTAAACAAAACACAAAATTTCGATTTTACCTTTTAGTTTCTCTTCTTCTTCTTTTTTCTCCCTGCCCTCTCACTCCCGAGCTCCCGGCACCTACCTCCCTCCCTCCCTCTCCCGGCTGCCCTCCCCCTCTCTCTCTCTCTCTCTCTCTCTCGCGCGGGCTCCCTCCCCTCGCCGGCGCCTCACTCCCCCTCGCGCTCTCTGTTTTTTCCCTCGCCTCTTTTCCCCCTCGCGCCCGACGCTGGCTCCTTTTCTTGGCTGCCGAGCGCCGCGTCTGTCGCCACACCGTTTGGCGACATATGGTTGTCGCCACACCGCTCGGCGAAGTTGACAAATGTCGCCCCACCGTTCGGCGACCAATTGTTGTCGCCACGCCGTTCGGCGAAATTTGTCCAAACACTGCCACGTGTCAGTTGTCGCCCAACCGCTGGCCGATTACCTCTTTGTCGCCGAACCGTACGGCGATTACAGCTTTATCGCCGTACCACTTGGCTATTATACGGTCGTCGCTATGCGGTTCGGCTACGGGGTACTATTTTTGGAAAAAAAAATGTTGCGTATTAATATCGCAATTTGTTTTATAAAATACAATATTTAAAAAAAAATCGCATTTCAATTATTGTATTTTATTCCTTACCTGCTAAGCATCAACCTATGAGATTTGTTCTGCAGAAGGTAAAACTAAGTTTCCAAGTGAGGTAAACCTGGGAGATGCATGACACCAGTGCAAACAGAATAGGGATGGTTATCGCTTGTTTCCTTTGTCCTTTATATGTTGTGCATTGAGAAAATAGAACTCTGAGTGCTGTTTAAAAGATTTGCCACAGTGCCACTCAAAATAGTTGTATGTGTAATTGTGTACCCTGAAGTTCTAGATTATAACAAGATAATCCTACTTTTATAAATATTTATTGTAGAAAATAAAATATTGTTAAATTTCAATTGAAGACAAAACTTGAGACATAAAAATTAAAGTTGCTTTGGTTTTGGTTGGCTCAACTTATCTAAAAGAGCTACACTTTGGTATGCTGTTCTGTGAGCAGTGTTTCCATTTGTTTCCTTAATGGAGGATAGGTAACGTAGAATCTATAGATACATTCTTACTATTCATATTGGAGAAGAACCATGTCATTTCGCTGGTGGAGACACCGAGATGTAATGCATTAGCTATTGATAGTGCAACTACATTATAGAACCCCTTAAACTAAATTATAGAACAATGTGAATTTCTAGTTGAGAATCGTGTAGCAGGCAAAACTGTGTGAAGAGGGGCTCAAGTAATGGTAAGGGAATAGGGCGCTGGGAAAGAGGGAAGACAATGACGGGGACGATAGAGAGGGCTTTTAGGAAAGGAAGTATCTTGGCTTCATGAAGGTTTAATAATACCATGCTGTAGTGCATATTATATTGTGTGATGAATATGCATGTGTGCTAGGCGTGTGCAAGAATTTGAGTGGCTAACATAAAGATCGTGGAGGGTGACAGAAAATTTCAGCATATAACTCACAGAAATCAGCAGTGGAAGATATCCTTTTGAGCTGATATCTCACCGTGCAACTTTAATAGAGCCTTAATTTGCTCTTTGAGTTGTGTTATGTGATACTTCTATAATAGCCCAACGATGGTGTTAAATATTTCTTTTCAGAAACGATGGTGTTAAATATATTTGACTAGATATTGATCAGTACCAAGAGAAATAAACACTGCATACTTTTGATCTTTTTCCCAATCATTATGCCCTTTTATTTCCCTACCGTCAATATTGGTTCAGATTCTGTATTTTAGTGCATAACCAGTCAGACAAAGTGCTTGCATGATGTAAAAATTATGGTTGTATTCATGTATAGAGGGGCCAAGGGACAACATCTTAGCTCCACTTGGCCATGCACTTACAATTGTCTATTAGCACTCCATTAAAAATGTTATGATGGGTTGCATGAGGCGCATTACCTGTTATTAGTCCATCTGATTATAGTAGTGCTCGATTTGTACCATCTACCTTCAGAATGGTTCACTACTAAAAGAGAAAAAAGAGAAATAGATTCTGTGGATTTTGAAGCGTGAGCTATCAAAGTTCCTTGTTAGGTTTATATGCTCTGTTTGTTGAATAGAAAGTCTCGGGGAATGTTAGGCAACACAGACAGCATCACAGCAGTGAGAGTAACTGGATTTCCTGAGCTATTAGCTGTCTGTCATATCATTCTCAATTTTTTGAAAAGATTAAGCCACATTCTTAGCAAGATCCATGCATCAGAAGTTCAGAACAGAATAGCTCTCCTTGCCCTAACTCGTCTGAATACAAAATTCACTCAGTGCATCAATTTTAAGGCAGAAGTAGTAGGTAACAAAAAAACGGTGAATCCCTTGATTTTGCTGGGTTTCTATGTACTGTTTGAGAAGACACGTGGGTCTGTTTAGGTAGCTGTAGCTTTTCTGAAAAGCTGTTTTTTCCTTTCTGAGCTGAAAAGCGACCGTAGCTTTTTACAAGAGACCGTTTGATAAATAACTAAATTCACTCAGCAATAAGCTGCAAAAGCAGGTTCAGCCCAGCTTTTAGATTTTGACTTTTGCTAGTTATATATGGCTTCAAGTTTATACTAAAAGCTACTTAAAAGCCAAACTGTTTTGGGGGAGGAGAGGGGGCTTACTGGCTTTTCAGGAGTTGAAGTTGGCTTAAAAACCCCTAAACAGGGCCACAAGTTGTTCACCTCGTTCCATAAGGTTCCCAACGTATATGCATTGATCATGTGAATTTGTATTGCATCACCAAAGAGACAAAAAGCTGTGTTCGATAGATTGATTTAGCAGTAAACAAGGTTCCAGAAACCATTTTATCATGTCTTGTCCGGCCGAGTTTATGTTCCATTGCTCATCCCCTTCTTGTTTTTTTTTAAACTCTCATCTAGATTGGAGTAGTTACTTGACCGAAATAGCCATCACATTTCAATGCGCTGACTGCTGAGGGCATGCCGGTTTCAGTCGCTTTCTTCCCCATGTCCGGTCAGTTTATTCAGATGACGGTATGTTTATTCAGAAAAAAGGGACATCCATTGCCCGTTGAAGGGTTAAAACTGCACTAATCCCAGTCTCGCTTTAACAGACAGATGGGGAAAGAAAGTGGCCAAAGACATGGGATAAAAGAAAACTGAAACTGCACTGCAATCCGAGCTGGATCCGTTATCTTATCCGGTTCCGTCGTGCATTGGAGCACCACATGAGATCCTCTTCTTGTTCTCAAATCTCAAAAGCATGTCGACCTTTGAGGCATGTGGTGGTGAGAAGGAACTGTTGAGGAGAAGGCTTTGTTGTGCTGATGGTTTTTGTTTAGAATGGGAAACGTTGGCCCAGGTTCACGTGACGGAAGGTCGATGGCCGGGATTAAATCATAGGAAATCCACAAATAACCCACCTTACGTTTAGTTGACGGGACTCCAATAATGTGTGTTGGCCTATATTAATTTACGAAAAAGCTAGCAAACGCTATCTTGATAAATACTATCCTAATAGGATACGTCTCCACCGTTCGATAGATGTCGCCATTACACTGGCCTATTCTCCTAGCCATTAATCAACGTCTAACTTATCCAAATACTGCGAACTAGACTCTCCCATCTCCCTCTCTATCTCTCTTTCTCTCAATCTCTCTCTCAACTAAACTCCTCTATCTCTCATTTCCTTTCCTTTGTGCACTCATGGCGGTGCTCTGTCACCAGCGATAATGGCCAAGCGCATGGCCGTTGATTGTGTGGCCGGAGAGGGGTGGGTGGTGAGAGGGACCACGGCGGTGCAGTGCAGCTAGATCACACTAGGCATGGCGCTGTGATCGAAGAGGGGCAGGGTGGAGTGGCATCTAGATAAGGGTGTGGCTGGATAGGGGTGGGAGGCGAGGAGGAACACGACGGAGCAGCCAAAGAAGGGTGGGTGGAGCGCGGCTGGAGAGGGACACGGTTGGATAGGAGCAATGATACAAGCCACCTGCACCATCCGCAACAATGATTGGTCGTCACACTTCCCCAACGCCTTTGACTATCTCCATCACCCTCCTTTTCATGTCCTGTCCCCACGCGGTGCTGGCCAAGGTGGGCACAAACACTACCACGTCATAGCCACGGTGAGATCATCGAAATTAGTCGAAACCTTTTGGTAAATTTTGAAACATTTTGGTTGAAACTTGTCGAAACTCATCAAGCTTGTTGAAATTTCTTGAAACTTTTTAGTTGAAACTTGATGAAGCCTATTGAAACCTACTGAAACTTCTTGAAAGTTTGGGTTGAAATTTGCTAAACATTCTTGAAACTCTTTAGCTGAAAACTCTTGAAACTTTTGTTCGAAAATCTAAAATTTGTTGAAACTTTGTTGGAATATTCTTCTATAAACATGTGAAACTCATCAGAACCTAGAGCTTTTTCAAATGCTTTAACGGGACTTCCTGAAATTTGATGAAATCTATTGTTACACCTTTGCAGCATTATATCATTCCCTAGCCACTTTCTTAATTTAAGGATTGCACTGCGATTGGTAGACATGCTTGCCCCGAGACTTGCACTGGCATGCTTCAGGTTGCTTCTGTGTGATACAAGTCTTGTCTCCAAGAAACAAGGCTTCAAAGCAATTCCTACTGGTTTTGAGCTGGACTTCATCATAGGACCCTTTAACGTTTTGTTTGCGTCCTATATACCATATATGCTGCTTTACTTCATGATTCTTCTCTTTTTGGAGTTCAAACTTTATTGTGTAGTTGTTGTTAGCGCAGAACGGTTTAGTTTGCAGATAACTTTTGCAACCAAACGTTGCCCACTCAGTCGGAGCTCAACATTATAGTAGGGGGAGCGTCCTTTATGACAGACAGATAGATAGGCATTGTTTATCATAAGCCCCCTCTCACTTTTTTTTTCTTTTTCTTTTTTGCGAAGAAAGCTCTCTTATTTGATCTGTAAAAATCCTTCCCAGCATATCCATACACTGTTTACCATGCATCCATGCCGTGTTATCAGTAAGGTTCAGCGTTAGAAGGTATGTAGCCAAGGTTTCAAATTTTATTTTTGGATCGCATGCTAGGGTGGCTAAAATCCGAAATGTCAGCGAGATTTTGGAATTTCGAATGAAATTCAAAAATCAAATTTCAAATCCGGTATTTTTGAGTAACCCTAAACCGAAATTTCGGTGAAACTGGCCGAAATTTTGGTGGTTTTCAACCCCTGTGAAATGGTCTCCCGAGACTAAAAAAAATCATGCAAGCATTTATCTACATTTTCTATCTATTTGAATGCAAAATACTAAGTATTTGTACATAAAATTTCCAAGTTAGGGTTTAGACCGAAATACAATTTAAGGCTGAAATACATCATTTAATGTAAGGACCCGAATCCACTGATTCGAACCCACTGTGTTTACTGCACTATTCCCAGGATCAACGCTAGTGCACACAGCTTAACATTGGTACATATCACATCATACACAACGATAATAGAATAATAGTTCATTTATTGATATAACTAAATGTATGATCTTATGACCAACTTACATTATTAAGCCACGCAGGGCAAGACTGAAAATATAAACTAATAATTAAGCGTGGAAAGTAGAAGCGTAGGTAGCTCATCAGTTCACCACAGCAACCGACAAGGCTCGGACCCTAATGACTCGTGTCTTCTTGGACTTCATCTTCCAACACAGTGTAGATTCTTCAACTGTTGATTATTGTTGTTTGGCAAGGGTGAGTACTTAAAGCACTCAACAAGTTGTGCATGAATGCAATTCCATGTATCTATATGCAAGGCTTATTCCAATGGATAGGCTATCATGGCTATTTTGCAATAAGCGGCATTTATGAACGAATCTGATATATAGATGGTAAAGGATGTAAAACAAATAACGATAATAAATAAATTCAAGATATTTCTCAAGTAAACCAAGTTTCCAATCCTAAGTCAAATTCCATCTTCCACATGGCATTCCGCCATCCCAACCAAGTTGTCCAATTAATTAAGCTAACCCTTAATCGTAATTCCAGAGCATTGCTCAATACATGAAACACGGCTATCCGAATAGTTTCACACTCTGCAGAGGTTATGCATTTTACCCACGATGATACAACCAAACACCACCAAGGCGAGAGATTATAACAAAGCCTTTACAATGCTCTATCTTAACCCGATACTACCCGCTAAGGTTTCAACATCTGGCGGTGCATAAACTCACATCCGGGGCCCCCTCTTGCGCCATGTGAATTACACCTGACCGGAACTCACACCGACCACGATAGTATCAAAATTAAGACTTTGCAAATTACTCAGCTAGGCTGGCCCATACCAGACATGTGGTTGCATGATTGACTCAGGTCAAAGGCTTGCAAGGTTAAGTCCTTAGTGTGATCAAGGCAAGACTTCCACATACCATCGCCCATCGGGCCCACCTTGGCCTCCTCGCCCCTTGCCACTTGCCCCAATCTAAGTTATCATCACCCGATTGATTACCAAGCACCACGTGCCATCAACAATTCAACATCGTTGCGTGACATGACTCGCCACAACAACTCAATCTCATCGTGTGATCCCACATGACACACAAGTTCATAACATTGTTCCATATTCCGTTAATCAAGATTAATTAACAATGATTACGACACATGTGATGACGTGGCATGGCTAAGCAACTAATACGGTCTAACCTCCAATGTTGATCATAATTATTAATCAACTATATTAAACCAATCTAGGGTGACAATGGTTCATGGCATATAATGACAAGGTAGGGTATAGATCAATCTGGTATTTTAGCTAAACCCAATCTAATTTGAAACAATTGTATATTTGAAATATATGCAATATTGTAAAACAAACATAGCAATTTTATAAACATGGGTTCAACATGATCAAAGCACAACTTGCCTTGGAATAGGTCCTGATCTTGATCTGAAGCTTGCTCTTGGGTTGCTTGATCTTCCTCCAGCGTCGCACAATTCAACGTCTCGCGCATCAAGAAAGAAAAGCAAATAAATGCCAAAACAGAGAGCAATTGAACTCCAAAATCAATTAAAATTCACCATTAAATAGATCTCAATTTTACAAATTTTTAGAAACTGGAATCACTCAAATCCGAGTTACGATGCAAAAGATATAGCCTTTTGAAGTTTGAAATAAATCTCAAATCGGAAAATCAGAAAATCAGATTTAATAGATTTATTTTATTCCGAAAATAGATTATCTGCGTCATCATGACGTCACGCAGCGTCGACCTGGACCGGACCAATCGGAAGCGCCACGTGGCCCGGTCCATGGATGCGTCCACGATCCGCTCGGGTCCACGGCAGACGCGGTCCACAGCGCCTCGGCCTGCTGCGCCCGGACACGCGGCGGCGCCGATTGGTTGCGGCGACGGCGCAATCTGGTGCACCAATTCCATCGGACGATCGCGATTGATGCACACGCGGCGAGATCACGAGCACGGGTTTTAGATCAACGGACGGCGATTAAGGAGGTTTCTGACTCACCGAGGACACGCGGTCAGATATCGAGGCGTCGGCGAAGATCCAGCGGACGAGCTTCTCATTGCTAATGGCGTCGCCCGAGACCAAAATCCGCCGGCGATGAAGACGACGATACTCCGCGAGGCGCTCCGGCGAGTTCGGGACGTCGAGACCTTGCACTTCGGCTGCGGCGAGGACCGAGGACTCAACGCACCGTCCGAGCCTTAAATAGGCGCACGGAGAGGCGTCGCGGCGGCGGACACGGACTCGAGTCCGTCGGAAACTCTGGCGGCGCGGCGAAGAGTCCGGCGGAGACGACACACGAGAACCCCGATGGCGAATGAGCGGTGGGATTCAAAGCGACGTGGCTGGATCAGATCCGCCCGAACCAACTAACGGACACGATCCAAACTTTCCCGAACCGGTACGACTTAATTCCGACCGTCCGATTCCGATCCGACGTCCATCGGCGCTAGGGTTTGCGATTCACGCGCGAAAGCTCCTGACCGCCCGATGCGAGATCAACGGCTGGCGATGCGCACCTCCGCTCGTGGGCCAACCCAGGCCACTGACCACAGACCACAGCAGCGCCAGTTGTTGGGCTCGGCCCAACACTGTTTCCTGAGATTTTCAAAAGGTTTTCATTTAAAATAATTCCATAAATTCATTTAATTTGTTTTAGGCAATAAAACAATCAGGAAAAATCCAAGAAAAATCTCAAAAATACTTTGAGACATTCTGGACTTAAATAAAATATTTTTGCTAAAACTTTATTTTAACTTTGTACAGATTTAAATACTTTTGAATAAAAAGCAATAAACTTGAAATAGGAATTAATTCAAATAAATCTAGAAAAATCCAAATAAATTCCAGAAAATCACAAATGCATTTTTAAACGATAAAAACTTAATTAAGCCAAATTTTGGGATGTTACAAACCTCCCCCCCTTAACAGAATCTCGACAGAGATTCGGGGCTAACTAGAGAATAGGTTAAGAATTACGACTTCAATTCTTCTTCTCGCTCCCAAGTGGCTTCACTTTGAATGATTGCTCCTTGAACTCTGCAAAGCGAATAGACTTGTTTACGGTCTTGCGGTCCACAACATCCAAAATTACATTGGTTGCTCTTTATAAGTCAAATCTTCTTGCGACTCTATTGCCTCCAACGGGTTTGCTCTGTTGGCACTCTGAGACACTTCTTAAGCTGCGATACATGGAATACATCATGCACTCCGCCAATGGTGAGGCAACTCTAAGCGATAAGCTACCTCTCCTCGGCGGCTCGGAATCTTGAGCGGACCGACATATCTTGGTGCAAGCTTCCTTTAACGTGAAATCTCTTAACGCCCTTAAGAGGGTAACCACGAGGTACACATGATCTTACGGTTCAAAACTCAAATCTCGGCGACGATTATCGGCGTAGCTTTTCTGTCTTGACTGTGCTATCTTTAATCTCTCTCGATCATTGCTACTTGACTTTACGCCTCTTGAGGATATCGGCCCAAACACCAAGCGTTCTCTGTCTCGTTCCAATTCAATGGAGTCGACAAGCACGTCCATACAATGCCTCGAGCGGTGACATTTGTAGGCTAGCTTGATAACTATTATTGTAATCAACTCGCATATGGCAAACATTTATCCCATGTCGTAGCGTAAGCTAAGGCACAAGCTCTCAACATATCCTCTAAGATCGATTTACTCTTTCGGTCGACCATCATCTGCGGGTGATATCTTTGTCTTGAAATTGAGACGGGTTCCCATTGCTTCATGCAACTTATTCCAAAACCTTGAGGTAAATTGGGTACCTCATGCGACACAATCTTCTTTGGCACTCCATGCAAACATACAATCCTTGACATGTGCAGATTACGCCAAGCGATCTCGGAGTAAGTGGTCTTTCTTTGGGATGAAATGGCGACCTTGGTTAGGCGATCCACGATAACCCAAATGGAATTGTAACCTTTACGAGTCTTAGGTAAACCGGTGATAAAATCCATCCCGATTTCCTCCCACTTCCATTCCGAATTTTCAGCGGTTGCAACAAACGGTGGTCTTTGGTGCATAGCCTTTACTCTCGACACCGTCGCATAATGCAACATGCTCGACCACTTCACGCTTCATTTTGGCCACGAATCTCTCCTTCAAATCTGGTACATTTTAGCACTTCTGGATGAATTGAGTACTTTGAATCATGCGCTTCCTCAAGAATCAATTGTTTTAATTCCTTTTATCCAAGCACACAAATTCGGCCTTTGAAGAACATAGTTCCTTGTTCGTCAGTGAAATCTATGGCTAGGCCTTCTTCCTTTTAGCCTTGATTTTTGAAATTTTATCGTCATCTTGTTGACCTTCTCTAATCTGATCCTCTAATGTTGGTTTTACTTCTAGCGCAGCTATCATTCCTTCTTGAACGACCTCCAATCTTAACCTCTGAAATTCCTTGCATAATTCGGTTGATCCTCCATTGACAATGCATTTGCGCTATGGCTTTTTCGACTCGGGGCATCTGCCACCACATTGGCTTTTCGGGATGATAATGGATTCCCACATTATAATCCTTAATTAGCTCAAGCCATCTTGTTTGTCTCATATTGGTCAGATTGAGTGAATATGTATTTGACTCTTATGGTCCGTATCTATCTCACATCTATTTCCTATGAGATAATGGCGCCATATCTTTAAAGCATGCACTCGCAGACTAACTCCAAATCATGCGTTGGGTAATTCACTTCATGCGGTCTCAATTGTCTCGGCGCATAAGCAACGACTTTGCCTTCTTGCATTAACACGCATCCCAAGCCACCTTGAAGCATCGCGATAAATGTCAAATCCATTACGCACATCCGCAACACTAATACGGGGCATTTGTTAAACGCTTTAATTCCATGAAACTTTTCTCGCACTCCGGCGTCCATGCAAACTTCTTCTCTTTCTTTAACAAGCTGCGTAAGGGTTTAGCAATTGTCGAGAATCCTTCTATGAACCGACGGTAATATCCGCCATTCCCGAAAAACTACGAATCGAGTAATGACTTGGTGGCTCCCAATGCAACATCTGCGTCCACTTTCTTTGGGATCAATGCGACTCCTTTGGTAGTCATTACATGACCAGAAATTCAACTTTCTCCTTCCAAAATTCACACTTGCTAAACTTAGCATATAGTTGATGCTCTCGCACTGTCTAAAACCATTCTCGGATGTTACGCATGCTCTTCCTCTGTCTTGAGTAAACCAAGATATCGTCTATGAAGACTACAACAAACTTGTCCAAGTAATCCATGAAGACTTTATTCATCATGTTCATGAAATATCTTTGGGGCATTAGTCAATCCGAATGACATGATGTGAACTCGTAATGTCCATATCGCGTAAGCGCAGCCTTAGGTACATCCTCTGCTCGGATCTTCAGCGATGGTATCACGAGCGAAGATCTATCTTGGAGAAAACTCCGGCTCCTCTTAATCGATCAAATAAGTCGTCGATCACGGGCAGCGGATACTTATTCTTGATCGTTACTTCATTAAGTGCACGGTAGTCGATGCACATTCTAAGACTTCCATCCTTCTTGCGAACAAACAAAACCGGGGCTCCCCACGGCGATGAACTTGGTCTAATGAAACCTTTCTCTTGCAGTTCCTCAATCTGCTTCTTCATTTCTACTAACTCGTCGGTAGGCATCCGATATGGTCTCTTTGATATCGGTCTTTGCACACGTGCTAACTCGATGACAAACTCGATATCACGATCTGGTGGCAATCCTGGCAAATCTTCTGGAAATACATCCGGGTATTCTCTGGCTACTGGCACATCTTCCATGCTGATGGCTTTCACACTGTTGACCGTTAACTGCCCGTCCCGAACTGCGGTCGCTTGAAACTCCACTTTCTTGCCACTAGGGCCTTCCAAGGTCACGATCCTTCGGCCACAATCTAAAACAGCCTTATGCTTGGACAGCCAATCCATTCCAAGGATGACGTCTAGGGATTGCGCATCTATCAAGATAAGATTCGCGAGAAATTCTATCCCATCCATAAGCAACTTAGCTCCCAAACACCCAAGGCTAGATCTAAGCTCAGATCCTGGGGCTTGGACTAAGAGCACACACTTAAGATTCACCACTTTAAATCCATTCTTGGTTGCAAAACTTTGAGAAACAAGCGAATCGAAGCTCGAATCAAACAAAGCAGTGGCAGTCTTGAGTTGACCAGAACTTACCCAGTCGGCGTCCGTAGCTTCACGAGCTCCATCGGTGGTGATGTGGTTGATTCTTCCACGCCTTTGTTGATCGCGGTGTTGCTCGGCTTGGCTTGGTGCACGATTTCCTCGATGTTGGTGCTTTAGCGGGTGTTGTTCCCAGTTGAAGCGGCGGTGTGATGCCTCCTTACGTGGACACCTATTTGAAAAGTGCCACGGCTCATTGCAAGTATAGCATCTCTTCACTGCAGATGCTGATTTCCCCACGGTGCATTGTTGCCTTGCTTGTTGGGTGCAGAAATTCGATTGGCGAGGCGAGTGTAGGGTTGATGTCTTGTTCCCGGTGGTGGTTGAAATCTAGCAAATTCTTTGGGTGACATCCTCAAGCGTAGATGGTTTGGCGTCCACCACGATTGTTCATCAAGCGCTTACGGTTTCACCTAGCTCTTTGCGCTTGTCCTCTAGGATTAAAGCCTTATTTACCGCTCTGAAAATCCGGAAAATTGTGGGTGTCAGTCCCACTGCGATCTGAATTCAGTCCCTTCATGAAACGAGGCGCCTAGCTTTATCCGTCGCTACGTCCTCGGGGCATAACGAGCTAATCGAGTGAATTTATTGGTATTCGACCCTTGGTTGGCCTCCTTGCTTCAAAGCTCGAACTCCTCCTTCTTAAGATCCATCATTCCCTCCGGGACATGATCTTGGCGAAAGCATTAGTGAACTCCTCCCGGTTATCTCTTGCGGGGCTCCATGAGCGCACGATAATTCTCCCACCATTCTGGCGGTTCCTTCAAGTTGATGAGGCGTAGAGCACCTTCTCATTGCCCTCACACCGAGTGATGTGCGACTTCTTCTCAATGGTCCTAAGCCAATCATCGGCTTCCAAAGGGTTCACGTTTCGAGAGAAAGTTGGTGGCCTAGTCCTCATAAAATCCGATAGCTTGGACATAGGTCGAGGTCCACCATGATTGTTACGAGTTGCGGGATTGTTGTGGTTTCTTCTTTGCATTGGTCATCTCTTGCATCTGCCGCATCATTATGCGCATCGATTAGTCATCTTTGCAAGGAATGCTCCCAGATTCTGCATGTCCACTTTGGCGGTGGTTGAGGGCTGCCTCCATCATTGGGATTGTCATTCGGCGATCCACTTCTGAAGCACCGTTGTTTCCTCGAGTATTCACCATCGATGATTGCCTCTTAGGTTAGGAAAGGTAGATGTAGCATAGATGAGAAGTAAGAATTTCTAAAACGGGGAGATAGGTTATACCCAAACTGAACAATTCTTTATTTAACTTGGTATGGCTGCTTATTTAAGCCTACAAGCTCTGCAACACATCTTGCACACTCGGCAATACAAAGAAGCAAACTAAACACGAAACCTTAACGTCCACTAGAAAGGTAAAGACTAACTTAAAGACGCGACTCACACTCGAGTCTCAACACGGCTCAAGGTGACACTCACTCATCCACCACCACGGGTGAGGCGATCCGGCGCATACACGGCGGGTGGGCAGCATCGAGCAAACCTATCCCGATGACCTATTCTGGGTCCTCTGCAACAACGGGTCTGCACTCCCCTCGGCTCCCACTCTCGCTCCTCTGGATCCTCCTCGGACTCCTCGGTGGCTCTGAACTCTCTCGAGTCACGCGCTCCACTCGTCCTCAAGCGCCTCCGGGGCCTCTCCCACTCGGTGATCATCCCGATGGTGAAGCACGGGTCACCTCGAGCTCTGCTCTGCTACTCGAGTGCCTCGTACACGCCTCCGGCTCTGGGTAGTCTCTCTCATATGATCCTCCCGGCAAGGCGAACTCGCAAGGTGCGTCGGCAGAGCACACTCGCTCCCCTCGATCCGTCGTCTTGGCATGCTTGAGCGTCTGGGTGAAGTCGGAACACCGAGTCGTGAAGCTCGTCGGCGTAGTCGCGGCGGACACGGCGAAGAGCAAGTCGGCGACCTCTGAATTGCAACCTCGTCGAGAATCTTACGGCGGAGATGTTGATTGGCTGCTAGCTTCCTCGTTCTCCGGCGTAGATGATCAACTTGCAAATAAATCCTCGGTGTACACCATTCAGCGACCACCGCCTCCTCGGTAAAGTGGACGATAGAAACCTCAAGCGTCTGAAGTACTCTCCACGGCTCCATGGCGTAGCCGCCACTTATCTCCTCAAAGGTCGAACGATCGGCATCTGCTCCACAAGAACTTGGAATAAGTTCTCCACCAAAGCGGCAAGTAAAGCGGGTAAATTTAGCAAAGGCGAGAAGTAGAGAATGAGATGAGTCGAGAGGGTTTTATTAGTCAAGCTTAGATTTTCTTTTAGAAAATAATTTTGGACACACTCAAGACACCTCCAAACTATCTAGGGCCAAGACCTACGGTCGGTATGCTCGATACCACCTCTGTAAGGACCGAATCCATCGATTCGAACCCACCGTGTTTATCTTGCACTATTCCCGGGATCAACGCTAGTGCACACGACTTAACATTGGTACATATCACATCATACACAACGATAATAGAATAATAGTTCATTTATTGATATAACTAAATGTATGATCTTATGACCAACTTACATTATTAAGCCACGCAGGCAAGACCGAAATATAAACTAATAATTAAGCGTGGAAAGTAGAAACGTAGGTAGCTCATCGAGTTCACCACGGCAATCGACAAGGCTCGGACCCTAATGACTCGTGTCTTCTTGGACTTCATCTTCCAACACAGTGTAGATTCTTCAACTGTTGATTATTGTTGTTTGGCAAGGGTGAGTACTTAAAGCACTCAACAAGTTGTGCCTGAAATGCAATTCCATGTATCTATATGCAAGGCTTATTCCAATGGATAGGCTATCATGGCTATTTTGCAATAAGCGGCATTTATGAACGAATCTGATATATAGATGGTAAAGGATGTAAAACAAATAACGATAATAAATAAATTCAGTATTTCTCAAGTAAACCAAGTTTCCAATCCTAAGTCAAATTCCATCTTCCACATGGCATTCCGCCATCCCAACCAAGTTGTCCAATTAATTAAGCTAACCCTTAACTGTAATTCCCGAGCATTGCTCAATACCGCGAGCACGGCTATCCGAATAGTTTCACACTCTGCAGAGGTTATGCACTTTACCCACGATGATACAACCAAACACCACCAAGGCGAGAGATTATAACAAAGCCTTTACAATGCTCTATCTTAACCCGATACTACCCGCTAAGGTTTCAACATCATGGGTCTCAAACTCACATCCGGGGCCCCCTCTTGCGCCATGTGAATTACACCCTGACCCGGGAACTCACACCGACCACGATAGTATCAAAATTAAGACTTTGCAAATTACTCAGCTAGGCTGGCCCATACCAGACATGTGGTTGCATGATTGACTCAGGTCAAAGGCTTGCAAGGTTAAGTCCTTAGTGTGATCAAGGCAAGACTTCCACATACCATCTGCCCATCGGGCCCACCTTGGCCTCCTCGCCCCTTGCCACTTGCCCCAATCTAAGTTATCATCACCCAGTTGATTACCAAGCACCACGTGCCATCAACAATTCAACATCGTTGCGTGACATGACTCGCCACAACAACTCAATCTCATCGTGTGATCCCACATGACACACAAGTTCATAACATTGTTCCATATTCCGTTAATCAAGATTAATTAACAATGATTACGACACATGTGATGGCGTGGCATGGCTAAGCAACTAATACGGTCTAACCTCCAATGTTGATCATAATTATTAATCAACTATATTAAACCAATCTAGGGTGACAATGGTTCATGGCATATAATGACAAGGTAGGGTATAGATCAATCTGGTATTTTAGCTAAACCCAATCTAATTTGAAACAATTGTATATTTGAAATATATGCAATATTGTAAAACAAACATAGCAATTTTATAAACATGGGTTCAACATGATCAAAGCACAACTTGCCTTGGAATAGGTCCTGATCTTGATCTGAAGCTTGCTCTTGGGTTGCTTGATCTTCCTCGAAGCGTCGCACAATTCAACGTCTACAGCGTGCATCAAAGAGAAAAGCAAATAAATGCCAAAACAGAGAGCAATTGAACTCCAAAAATCAATTAAAATTCACCATTAAATAGATCTCAATTTTACAAATTTTTAGAAATTGGAATCACTCAAATCCGAGTTACGATGCAAAAGATATAGCCTTTTGAAGTTTGAAATAAATCTGAAATCGGAAAATCAGAAAATCAGATTTAATAGATTTATTTTTATTCCGAAAATAGATTACTGCGTCATCATGACGTCACGCTGACGTCGACCTTTGGACCGGACCAATCGGAAGCGCCACGTGGCCGGTCCATGGGCTGCGTCCACGATCCGCTTTCGGTCCACGGCGAGACGCGGTCCACGGCGCCTCGGCTGCTGCGCCCCGACACGCGCGCGGCGCCCGATTGGTTGCGGCGGCAGCGCAATCTGGTGCACCAATTCCATCGGACGATCGCCGATTGATGCACACGCGGCGAGATCACGAGCACGGGTTTTAGATCCAACGGACGGCGATTAAGGAGGGTTTCTGACTCCACCGAGGACACGCGGTCAGATTCGAGGCGTCGGCGAAGATCCAGCGGACGAGCTTCTCCGCGCTAATGGCGTCGCCGAGACCAAAATCCGCCGGCGATGAAGACGACGATACTCATGGCGCTCCGCGAGTTACGGGCGTCGAGACCTTGCGCCGGTGCGGCGAGGAACGAGGACTCAACGCACCCGTCAGAGCCTTAAATAGGCGCCGCGGAGAGGCGTCGCGGCGGCGGACACGGACTCGAGTCCGTCGGAAACACTGTGGCGCGCGGAAGAGTCCGGCGGAGACGACACGAGAACCCTTCATGGCGAATGAGCGGTGGGATTCAAGCGGCGTGGTGGATCGGATCCGCCGAACCAACTAACGGACACGATCCAAACTTTCCCGAACAGTGCGACTTAATTCCGACCGTCCGATTCGATCCGGCGTCCATCGGCGCTAGGGTTTGCGATTCACGCGCAAAGCTCCCGACCGCCCGACACGAGATCAACGGTGGCGATCGCACCTCGCTCGTGGGCCAATCTGGCCGTCGACCACAGACCACCAGCGCCACGATGTTGGGCTCGGCCCAACAACATTCTGAGATTTTCAAAAGGTTTTCATTTAAAATAATTCCATAAATTCATTTAATTTGTTTTAGGCAATAAAACAATCAGAAAAATCAAGAAAAATCTCAAAAATACTTTGAGACATTCTGGACTTAAATAAAATATTTTTGCTAAAACTTTATTTTAACTTTGTACAGATTTAAATACTTTTGAATAAAAAGCAATAAACTTGAAATAGGAATTAATTCAAATAAATCTAGAAAAATCCAAATAAATTCCAGAAAATCACAAATGCATTTTTAAACGATAAAAACTTAATTAAGCCAAATTTTGGGATGTTACATTTAAGGCCGAAATCCAAGTTAGGGTTTAGGCCGAAGTACAATTTAAAGTCGAAATACATCATTTAAGACCGAAATCTAAGTTAGGGTTTAGGGTCAGGTTTACATAATTTGTATATGTATTTTTTTACAAACTTTTCACATGTATTCCTTATAAAAGGCATTACAATTCTTTACAAAAAAAATTGGTGCAAAATTTGGTAAAAAAAACATCAAAATCGGTCAAAAAAATCCGAAATCTCGGTGAAATTTACAAAAATTTTGTCGAGATTTACCGAAATTGCTGTAGCAAATCCTAATTTTCAATTTTTTTTATTCCGCCGAGATTTGGATTCTTGGTCCCGGTCGAAATTCAAAATTTCATAGAGATTTGGAACTCTGTATGTATGTGGCCATCGTATTGAATATATGCCCTATTAGTAAGAGCTAGACGCATCACCATCACAAGAACAACAAGCTGTTATCAGCACGGTTCACAAAACCGACGAAAACTGCGGTTTTTGAGTGTCCCGCTGAGGTTCGAAATCAAAAACCGTTCGGTAAACCGGTCCATTAAAAAAAAATTTAAAAAGTTTTGAAAAAATTTATGCGCTCGGTTTTTCGTCAAAAACCGCGATTTTTCGCCAATAACCGCGGTTTTTGACGAAAACCGCTCACAAAAACCATTTTGCGATGAACATCTAGTTGGCAGCGGTTTTTCGCAAAAACCGAGTGGTTTTTCTATTTTTTTGGAATTTTTCAGAAAAAATTTGATTTATTAACCCTTCGATTTTTTACGGTTTTTGAGCGGTTTTTGCGGTTTTCGTACCGCGAATTTCGAAATTCGGTTTTGTGAACCCTGGTTATCAGTATTGAATACTCCCTCTAACTTTATTAGTCGTATTTCATCTTGACATATGGACAAAAAGATATTAAAAATGATTAGATTATCTCTAATTATTACTACTAGCACTATGTTCAATGCATATGTATAGAGAATATAAAGTAAATATAGATATTTATTAGAAGTATAGAGAAAAAATCACACTAATTTTACATTAAATATGAAATACGGATTATATTATAGATAAAATTATTCAAAAATATGACATATAAATTGTACAGACAAAGCAGATGCCTGTTATGAGAATTTTTTAAAAATAATACACAAAAAATTACAAAAATAATATATCGAAAAGAAAAATTACAGAAGTATAATTTTGTCACTCTTCGGAATGACGACAAATATAGTTGCCATTTGAAATGGCGACTTGATGATGTGGATGCCACGTAGGATCTCGCTCGCTATTTTGTTCGGCGACAGAGTTCTGTCGACATTTGAAGTAGCGACAGAGTTCTGTCACCAATCAAAATGGCAACAGATTGCACAAGAACTAGGGTACTATGTGAATTTGGGTACTACATGAATTCAAAGTGTTGTGGTTACCAGCACCGTTACAGGTGATAGCTGCGTGTTATCCAATGGGCCTAACAAGGCTGTTGCCCGCGTGTTGTCTAATCGACCTAATAAAGATGGTGGCAGTGTATTGTCTAATCAGGCTGACAAAGGTGATGGCCGCGTGTTGTCCAATCCACCTGAGAAAGCTCTTTGTTTTCAAATCGGCCTAACAAAGCTTGAGGCTCATATAGGGTTGTGCAGTTATTTAGTAAGGATGATATGATGATGGCATGTGGTAGTGTGTTGTATGTATGTTCTATATGGTAAAATAGGTTGGACTGTATCGTCACATCCATTGTTGTTATCGGAAGTGGTAAAGTAATGTCATGTTTAATGTTCAAAAACAACGGAACGAAGGAAAGATACCATTTCATAATAAACGTGGGGATTATATGGTTCATATAGTTTGGTTCGGTGCCCATATTCGTATTGGTACTTTGGATGATACAAATGGCGGCACAGACTAATCACGAACATGGACAAATGTATGATACAAGGGCGTCTTTTGGGATTTTAAAAGGGCAAGATAGACTCTGTGTTATGGGCAGAGGAGGTTAATGGTCAAGTGGGTAACCGTATGGCACCCACATGGAGTGTCGATCGTCAGGACGACGTGGACGGGGTTGCTGGTCACGATAGTGGCAAGCACAACTGCAGCTCGCATTGGTACAACAACAGTAAGTGTGGTAGTCGCTGTCGAGGTGGACAACCTCCTCATTGTACCTCTCTCTGATCCGTTGGCGGCGGAGGTCGTTGTTCTGGGTTTGGAGCTCCAAGTTCTACCTGCGGAGCTCTTCATTCTCGTTCTTCGCCGTGGTGAGGTCCTCTCACATTTCATCGAGGCGATACAACAATGTGTGGATGTAACATTGGGCATCTATGGGATATGGTGGGTCTACCCATTCAGTGAATTTGCAATCCATAGTCTGCAAGCAAAAGTACGTGTTAGCGAGCGATATAGCGAGACATGTGTTGAATGGTATGTACGAGTTGTAGCAGTTACCATGAATAGAGGGCATTGGTAGAAACGACATCCTAGGTTGGAATTGCACTAGTCGCAAACCTGAACAACGGTGTCGAGGTCGTGCTTGCATGTTGGCCACTGTAGGGAGCGGAGTGGGAGGTCGGCATGGATTGAATTTTTGGGGGTGTAGTAGTCCCTTGTTCGAAAGGGAAGATTTGGGCTAGGGGATCGGGGTCTTGGAGAACATAGATTTGGTTGGCCTCAATGGAAGAGTCGTAGCCTCGAAACCATGTCTCACCCTGTCTTCCCCGGCTACCCCTCCCATAGTTTGAGGTGCCTCCTATGTCTGTCATTGCAATGGAGTAGAGTAATTTTGTCATGGTGCATTAGAAATTTATAGGCCGTGTTTGATATGGGTAGAATGGAGTAATTTTTGTCAATTTGGCCTGACAAAGCTTCAGGCTGCATTTTGTGAAATCATAATGACAAAGGGGGGTGCGTGCTATAACATCGCGCTGACAAAGGTGGTTCATGCGTGTTTTCAAATCAGACTGACAAAGGGGGTGCGCTGTGACATCGCCTAATAAAGGTGGTTCCTACGTGTTGTCAAATCAGACTAACAAAGGGGGTGCATGCTGTGACATCGCCTGACAAAGGTGGTTCATGTGTGTTATCAAATCGCTCAGAGAAAGGTGGTGGGTGCGTGTTGTGAATGCTTGCTTTGTCATGAGCAATTTGGTTTGAGAGGTGTTGGGCTTGCCCAAAGTGGTCTTGAGTGGTCGTAACCTCTGTTGGAGTGGTAATACGATATAACAAATTGTTAAGTGAAGAACAATTCAATATGAAAAGACCGTTTGCAAAGAGTAACTCATATAAGAGTACATAAGTTAACAAAGCAGAAGACCATGTCGAAACAGTACATAAGTTATCAATGCGAAAAACTAGCTGCGGCTCTTGCGTAGTGCGACCCCTCATACGGTCCCAGACCTCCCATGATGATGAACATGTCTAGACGGATACGTCAACTAGTCTGGCGCAACTCCTCGAGTGCTCCTGACGAGATGTGTCGGTGGAAGCGGAGTAGCGTATGGTACTTGGGCTGACTTGTTGGGCTGGCTGGGTCTAGGTACACTGGACAGCTACGAAAAATCGAGAAGAACCACTGTCGACTCGTCGGGGATCAACGACAAAGTTGCGGACGATGTCCTCATCATCGGCATCAGTGGCGGCATCATAATTATTATTATTGACATATATTTTACATATCAGTTGTACAGAGCTTCCTAACACGTTACACTTAGGAAATGATGACATAAACAAACATGACATATCAAGTACAAATTGCACGAGAACAATTTTGACAAGCCCAAAACACATCAAATATTCTTACAAATGGAGCATACAACAATAAAACACTTCAATTCTGTTTCTGTGTTGAACAATACTTGAAAGTGTGCCCTGTCTCCTTGCAAATGGAGCATTTCTTCACTCGACCCTTACATTCTGCAGCGTCCATATCATTCCGGATACGTCTTGTTTGGCGTCATCTGACTCCCTTAAGCATGTCGATGTCTGGAACCCACCTTGTATGCTCCTAAGTTCGATGATCCGTGAATGAACCAACCACACCGATACTGAACATTTCTCTCCTCCAAGTTGCAGTCATTGCCTCTTTCTTGAAACATTGATCCATGAATATACCCGGATCCATACGAATGGTCGAACATACGACCATTACGTGTGTACAAGGCCTGTATAATAGAAGGGGCTTGTTGCATGTGCAGGAACATCTTCGCCTCCCAATGGTGCACTCCTGGACAACTCTACCGCGGTTCGTCCCACGACCGACTTTGTCCCTACACAATACCTCAATGCGCAACTCTCTCGCGGCCATCTTGAATGCTCTATGCATCTCACCCTTTTTTGCTTTATCTTCCATGTATGCAGTGATCATATTTGAGTACTTAATGACAGGAATATTCATGATGACTAACGCCTTGGCATGACGATCCACAAAGTACTTCGTAATCCCACGAAGAACTTCCCTCACTATAGCAACGAGAGGAAGGGGCCTGAGACCTTTCATCACCCAATTGTACACTTCTGCCAGATTAGTCGTCATCACACCATACCTTGCACCATACATGTCATAAAGCAAAGCCCACTTATCCCTTGACTCATTCTCAATCCATTCCGATAAGCATTTAGTGGCCCTACCATTCCTCCTAACCAATTGCAGAGGGTCTGTAGGTAAGTCATCAAGCGCTACGGGGGGCCTTTTCCGCACCAGGAGTCGGGTCCTTTGCACCCTCTGTTGTATGCTTCCTCTTCAGTTCGTCTAGCTTCTTCCATAGAACATCGAACTTCCTCTGCTGATTTTGATCGCACAACCTCTTGAATAGCTTTGTTAGAGCCTTATTTTTGAATTGCTTGTAAAAGTTCGCCCCATGTGCCGCTTGCACCACCTACTCTACAAATCAGTCCATGGAGACAACTCATCTTGACCTTGCTACAATTGTAGAATTGCCTTTAACAACCCAAGGTGACAATCATGTATTACACAAACCCGAGGTTGCTAGCCGACGATTACAGCTTTCACATTCCTTACAAACCAAAGCCAGCTATCTGTGTTCTCACTCTCCACAAAAGCCAGCGTGACGGGAAAAACTTGGTTGTTGGCATCTACTCTGATGGCAGTCAAAATTTGCCCCTTGTACTTCCCAGTAAGGAATGTGCCATCTATGCAAAGCAACGCCCGGCAATGTCTGAATGTGTTGATGCACACACTGAATGCAAAAAATGCTCGCTTCAGAACCATCTTCCCTGGGAAACACTGCGAGTGCTGTTCGAAAATATTCACAACTGTCCTATCATTCCTCCCTTTAATGGCTTGAAGCATGCTTGTTAGGTTTTGGTATGAGTCTTCGTACATACCGAATCTAGCATTGAGAGCCTTCTGCTTCGCCCTCCAAGCCTACGTATAGCTTATGGTGTACTAGAACCTCTGCTCTATTGCAAGTATAATCGAACAAGGCTCCAAATCTAGGTTGCCAATGACCTCACCGTACATTACATTTGCAACAAAGCTTGAAGAAATATTTCTATGCGATTGCATAGACTCCGTCATGACACATGTATGCGGAACGACTATTGAGCACCTCCAAACAGTGTCCCACTTAGGATGGTACACATGAACACGCTATGGGCAACCCTCCCTCTTGCATCGAAAGTCATAAACCCATGGTGCTGACTTAACAACCTTAAATGTTCTCCGCACTGACACTGTCCATTCCTTCACAGCCTCTTGCACCTCCCATTTACTTTTGTAAATTGCCCCCAACTGCACCTCGTTCCGATCGTACTCCCATTCAACGCCTTCACTCTCATCCACTACTACATTCTTGAATTGGTAGTCCTCCCACTCCTTAGGGTAACATTCATCGCGTCCAACCTCACCATCAACGCAAATGTTATCGTCAAATAAAGCCTCGTACTCCCGGTCCTCTGCCTTTATGCTTTCCACCAACCCTTCTATATGTTTTCCTTCGTCTGCAATGCCCATGGGTTCTTACATCTTCAGTAAGGGAATATCACCTTCCACTTGCACTGTCTCGTCCCCCTCACCCATGTCTTGACTCAATAAGGATGTACGACTACGGCTGGACTCCCCAACTTCTTTCGTAGCAACATCTAAGGCCTCCCCTATCATCGCATGGCCCGAAGCAACTATCTGAAATACTTGTGCCAACAACACTAGAGGTCATTCTCTCTCCTTAGCCACTCTTTTATAAGAGCTCCACGACTTCGGCTCCTTCAGTTCCACTAACTCCCAGTACATGCACTCTTGTGAATGACATCAGACACCGTGTAACTTCAGATCACTTAAATCAGGATCCAATGAGAATATGTTGTAGAACCATCTCCTAACAGTGCTCCAAGGACACTCCTCTACGCGTGATAAACTGCCTATCACACTTGAGAAATGACCTAGTTCCACCCCTTGGACCCCTATGTGTGGAACTCCTCCATAATATATTTTAAAATATACTCAGTCATCCATACCTATGGATCATTTATTACACAATTGTTATTACACACACGACATATTGGTATTATGTCATCCAATACGTAATGAGCTAAAAGAATTACAAACCTAATTGGAAAAATACGCCTATGAATGACGTGAATCGGCTCTAAACTTCAATACACAATTGCTTTAAATGTTCATAAATTTTACTTCTCAACTTCATACTATCCGGCATATCCGATCGAATATAAATCGCGATCACAGCACTACAAATGCAAAAATACCAACGTGTCTACACTAATATTACTAACCTACACCTACCTACACAAATATTACTATTCTAAACATACCTCTACCAATAATACCAATCTACAAATATTTACAGAAAATCTTAGCGATCTAAATATACCTACATAAATATTTTTAATCTAACTATATCTATAAAAATATTACTAGTCTACACATATCTACACAATTATTACTAATCTACATAACTAAATACATACGCATATTACTTTAGTTTTCTAACCTAAGTTTCAAAAATATAAACATGAGATTAAAATTCAAACCTCCAAATATCAAGAAGACTCCTCTTCCTCTTCCTCCCTTTCCTCTTCCTCCTCCCTCTTCTTCCGCTCCTTCTCCTCTCCTTTCTTTTCTTTTTTTCCTCTCGGTTTGCTCTCAGCCTCGCGCGCTTGTTCTGGCCTTAGCCGGCCACGTGGGGCCTTATCCCGCTTTCTGTCACGAATCTGAATGGTGACTGAGAAATGAATCGTCAGTCACCATTCATATTGACGACAGTAATTACAATCAATATTCTGATTGGCGACAGAAGACGAGACTCGTACGTGGCGCATTTATCACCGTTTCAAACAGCGACCAACCTACTATCGCTAATCAGAATGGCGATAGAATTACAATCACCGTTTTCACTGGCGACAGAACTCTGTCGTCGTTCTGAATAGCGATAGAGGTATACTTTTATAACTTTTTTGGTACATTATTTTTGTATTTTTTTCGTGTATTATTGTCGGGACCCGAATATACAAATCCGGACCCTCTGTGTATACTGCACTAGTCCAGGATCACGCTAGTGCACACAGGCTCAACATAAGTAAATATCACAATCATACATAGCGAAAATATTATGAAAGACATCATATGATACATACTACTAGTTGAATGACCTTATGGTCCACTTACATGACTATGCCTCGCAAGGCTGAATAATATATTAAACTGCAGCGGAATGAAAACGTAGGTAACCCCTCAGTATACCACAGGCAACTGACAAGGCTTGCGTCCTAAACATTCGTCTCCTCTTGGAATCTTTCCTCCAGCATTGATGTAGACTCTTCAACTGGTGAGGTTATTGTTGGCAAGGGTGAGTACTTAAAGCACTCAACAAGTTGTGCACAGAATGCAATTCTATGTAACTATATGCAAGGCTTATTCCAAAGGATAGGCTATCATGGCTATTTTGCAACAAAGCAGCATTTACGAACAAATACAATAAATAGATTGTAAAGACGGTAAAACAAATAACAATAATGATAGATTCAGCTTTTCTCAAGTAAACCAAGTTTCCAATCTTAAGTCAAATTCCATCTTCCATATGGCATTCTGCCATCCCAACCAAGTTGTTCATTGTAATTAAGCTAACCCTTAACTGTAATTCCCGAGCATTGCTCAATACCGCGAGCATGGCTATCCGAATAGTTTCACACTCTGCAGAGGTTATGCACTTTACCCACACGACATGATCGTCCCTTCGTGCCATGCAATTAACACACTTCCTTTGGTGTGTCGGCGAAGAGATCATGACAAAGCCTTTACAATGCTCTGGCTTAATCCAGTACTACCCGTTAAGGTTTCAACACCGGTGGGTCCGAAAACCACAACCTGGGCCCCCTCTTGCGCCATGTGAATTACACCATAACTCGGGAACTCACACCACCAATGATAGTAACAAGTTAAGACATTACAAATTAATCAGCTAGGCTGTCCCATTACAACATGTGGTTGCATGATTGGCTCAGGTCAAAGGCTTGCAAGGTTAAGTCCTTAGAGGGATCAGGGCAAGACTTCCACATACCCTCTGCCCATCGGGCCCACCTTGGCATACTCGCCCCTTGTCACTTGCCCCAATCTAAATTATTATCACCCAGTTGATTACCAAGCACCACGTGCCATCAACAATTCAACATCGTTGCGTGACATGACTCGCCACAACAACTCAATCTCATCGTGTGATTCCACATGACACACAAGTTCTTAACATTGTTCCATATTCCATTAATCAAGATTAATTATCAATGATTCTGACACATGTGATGACGTGGCATGGCTAAGCAACTAATACGGACTAACCTCCAATGTTGATTATAATTATTAATCAACTATATTCAACCAATCTAGGGTGACAATGAATCATGGCATACAATGACAAGGTAGGGTATAAATCAATCTGGTATATTAGCTAAACCCAATCTAATTTGAAACAATTGTATATTTGAAATATATGCGATGAAGGTAAAATAAACATAGCAATTTTATAAACATGGGTTCAACATGATCAAAGCACAACTTGCCTTGGAATAGGTCCTGATCTGGTTCGGAACTTGATCTTGAGTTCTTGAATCTTCCTCCAAGCGTCGCACAATTCAACGTCTCACGCTGCATCAAGGAGAAAAGCAAATAATTACCAAAACAGAGAGCAAAAGAACTCCAAAAATCAATTAAAATTCACCATTAAATAGATCTCAATTTTACAAATTTTTAGAAATTTGAATCACTCAAATCCGAGTTACGATGCAAAAGATATAGCCTTTTGAAGTTTGAAATAAATACTGAAAATACAGAAATTAGAAATTCAGAATTAACAGATTTATTTTTATTCTGAAAAAGCGATTTGTGACGTCAGCGTGACCTCATGATGACGTCATCACCACAGAATTTCCAATCGGATTATTTTTCCAATTGAAAATCCCTTTATGATGCAAGCATGACGTCAGCGTGACGTCAGCCCTGGCACCAGCCAATCAAACGCTGCCACGTGTCCCGACGCATAGACTGGATCCACCGCGTGGCTCTGGACCACGGTGAACCCGGTCCACGACGCTTCGGTGCTTGCGCCCGACACGCGGCTGCCCGTGATTGGCTGCGGCGACGGCGCCATCCGATGCGCTCAGATCTGATCGAACGGCCACCGATCACTCACAACGCGGCATCACGTCAAGCACTGGATTTCGATCTAACGGCCTAGAGCTTCTGGATCTAGCGATGGAGATGCGACGGCGAACTCTCACCGGACCCGAAGACGAAGACCACGACGGCGGCGTTTTGGCGCGATTCCGGCGACGAGACGCTGCTGGTTCTGCGCGGCGTGGTCCGGCGAACCCGAAGATGGCACCAGCGGCGGCGGAGACCCAACGGCGGCGACGAAACCGAGCGAAAACCGAGGCGTCCTGCGCTTTCAACTCCGGCGAGCTCCTCTGCTCTCACCCCGACGCTTCTCGCCAAACGACTCCGACAAAAGTGTGCGGTGGCGGCGAAACCTCGGGCGACGCATCACGGCTTTTATAGAGCATCGGAAGGCGTGCTCAAGGCGGAGTCCTTTGCGAACATGGAGACGGCGCGGCGGAGGAGTCCCGGTCGGACACGACGAAGACGAAGCAATCCGGCCATCCACGTGTCGCAACGGACGGCCACCATGCGCTCAACGCGGAGGAATCCGAGGCGTACACGAAATAGACGCCCAGGATTCATCAGGGTTTCGACGCGCCCTCTACCCTTCGATCAAGATCCTACGGTCCACGCTTGCTCCTCTAGAACGTGGGCCAAACGGGCCGGCGACGCTGGCTGCTGGCTGCGCCAAAATGGGCTAGCGCCAAATGCTTGGCTTCGCCCAAGATCTTGTTGCAAAGGATTTTAAAACTTTATTATTTTAAATAATTCCAGAAATTCATTTAATTGGTTTTAGGCAATTAAATTATTAGGAAAAATCCAATAAAAATCTCAAAAATACTTTGAGACATCCTGGACTCAAATAAAATATTTTTGGCAAAACTTTATTTTAACTTTGCACAGATTTAGATAGATTTGAATAAAAGGGCATTAAACCTGATTTGAATTTAATTCAATTAAATCCAGAAAAATCCAAATAAATTCCAGAAAATCATAAATGCACATTTAAGCAATAAAATAGTATTTAAGCAAATTTTGGGATGTTACAAACCTCACCCCTTAATGAATCTCGACAGAGATTGAGTGACTAGAGAATAGGTTGAAATTCGACTTCAACTCTTATTGCGGCTCTATTGCATCCAACGGAGTTTGCTCTGTTGGCACTCGAGGCACTTCTTAAGTTGCGACACATGGAATACATCATGCACTCGCCAAGGATCGAGGCAACTCAAGCGATCGCTACCTCTCCTCGACGGCTCGTAATCTTGAGCGGACCAACATATCTTGGTGCAAGCTTCCTTTAACGTGAAATCTTTTAACGCCCTTAAGAGGGTAACTCTAAGATACACATAATCTTACGGTTCAAAACTCAAATCTCGGCGACGGTTATCTGCGTAGCTTTTCTGTCTTAACTGTGCTATCTTCAACCTCTCTCTGATCATTGCAACTTGACTTCTGCCTCCTCGAGAATATCTGGCCCAAAAACCAAACGTTCTCCTGTTTCGTTCCAATTCAACGGAGTACGACAATTACGTCCATACAACGCTTCAAATGGTGACATCTGCAGGCTAGCTTGATAGCTATTGTTGTAACTGAATTCCGCATACGGCAAACATTTATTCCAAGATGTAGCATAAGCTAATGCACAAGCTCTCAACCTATCACTTCTGGATTCTCGACCATTCTCAACGCTAGGTATCTTATTACTGATTTGCCTCTTATTTCCACTCAAAACTCTGCACCGGCCGTAACAATACTTGCTGATCTATGATGCATTGCTTTTATTCTCTAACACATATCACACAAAGCGATATTTTCAACAACTTCACACTTCATCTTAGGCTACCAAATCCTTTCCTTAAGACCTTGATATATCTTAACACCTTTCTGGATGAATTGAATACTTTAGAATCATTAACTTCTTCTAGAATCAACTGCTTAAGCTCTTTCTTGTTCGATACTTAGATTCGACCTTTAAATTGTGTGGTTCCTTGGTCATCCACGGTAAAATCCTCCGCTAAGCCTTCATCCTTCTGACCCACTTCGATCTGATCTTCAAGCATTGGCTTAACTTTCACAGCAGCTATAAATCCTTGTGAAACTACTTCTAATTTTAACTTTTGAAACTCTTTGCACAATTTCTATTGATCACTTGATATTGGTGCATTGGTACTATGGCCTTTACGACTTTAAGACATTGGATACCATATTAGCCTTACCAGGATGATAACAGATCCCAGCCTTATAATACTTAATCAACTCCAACCATCCTCTTCGTTCTATATTAAGGTCTGCACTTGAACTCTTATGGTGCGTACATATCTCCAACAATATCATGGCGACTTGCGACTTCAAGGCACGCACTACGGTAGCAATTTCCAATTCATGCGGAGCATAGTTCTCTTCACATGGCCTCAACTGTCCTGAGCATAGGCATCAACTTTGCCTTTCTGTATTAACACATATCCAAGATCTTGTCTCGAAGCATTACAATATATATCAAAACTGCTCTGCACATCTGGCAACACTAAGACAGGCGTTGTCGTCAAACGTTTTCCCAATTGCAGAAACCTCTTTTTGCACTGCGGCGTCCATGCAAACTTCTGCTTCTAATTGCCTAAGCGGTCTCGGTTGCTCCCACGCAACATCGCTTTTGGTTGGATCCACGGTAACTCCTTTAGCAGACATCTCCTGGCAAGAGATTCAACTTTCTCCTTCCAAAAGTCACATTTGCTAAACTTAGCATACAACCATTGGTCTAGCAACCTTTCCAACACTAATCTCGACTGTTCTGCATACTTTTCTTTTGACTTGAAGTAAACAAGGACATCCCACATATACACCATAACAGCTTGACCAAATTTCCCATGGAACTCCGTTCGTCGTGTCCATAAATTCTGTAATGGCATTGATCCTTCTAGCAGACACACTGTAAACTCAAACTGTCCATACTGCGTAGAAAACTCTGACCTAAGAACATTCTCTGCACAGATTGTTAACTGATGATAACTTGATCGAAGATCTATCCTTGAGAACACTCCAGTCCCTTTTTGACTGATCAAACCAATTACGATCCCGGCGTGAATACTTACCCTTTTGATCATCACCTCATTAAACTCTCGACAGTCGATACACATCCCTGAGCTCCCATTTTTAAATAGAACAGGCGCTCCCTATGGTGACAAATTGGTTCTAGCGAACCACCTTTCTAGCAACTCTTCGGTCCGCTTCTTCATCTCAACTAGCTCATCACTAGGCATTCGATGAGGTCTCTTTACTTTTGGCGTTGTACCGGGGACTAACTCCATCACACACTTGATCTCTCGATCTGGTGGGATTCTTCAGAAACACATCTTGATACTCTCTAACAACTGATACCCCTTCAAAGCTGACAACTTCCACACTATTGACCTTCAGCTGGCCAACACGAACCGTAGTCATTTGAAATTCCATTTTCCCGCTTTCAGGGCTTTTAGCTGACCCACTTCTTTGACCAAACTCCAGGACAGCCTTATGTCTGGACGACCAATTCATTTCAGGAGTAGCATCTCGGGTCTGATATCCAATATCGCTCACCAAAAACTTTTCTCCAGCTTAACTCCATCACATTCTAGGTTAGATCAAGCAATAGCGTACTTTCTGATCATGATAATTCCTCGAGCTGACAATCTGTACAAACACTACTGAACTGATCATCGTTGCACACGCAACATCTTCAGGTGAACCGTCAACATAGGGGAATACTCAGAAACATCCTTTATCATTAATGCTTTTATTCCAACACTTCACATATCAACCTCTCAACCATCTTTACTTTATTTATTTAGGCACGAAAATCTTTATATGGAATTCATCTCTAGTCACTTTTTCTTTTACAAACGAGGGTATGACACTTGCATAGGCTAAAATCATCGATCTAAACTTCCTCGATTGGCATTGGCGCTGAAGTTTTTGACTGGGACAAAATTGAGGTTGACTTGCCTTGGCGTGTTTACTTTCTTACGAGGGCAACTATTGGCAAAGTGCCCGAGCTTATTCTGAGTATAGCAAAGCTTAGGGCCACCTCTCTTCCTGAGCATTCATCGACCGAGGCGGTGTCTTTATTGACGCCTCTTCTTCAATTGATTCTTTGCACAAACCTCTCTTGCAACCTTATTGCTCTCGTTTGGCGTTATGAACTTGGTGAGGTAACTTCCGGAAGGACCGCGTCATAGGAGACTCTAGATTCTTTCGCGGGCATTTCTTAACAAAATGGCCTTCCTCATGACAGTTATAACACACCCGTGTCTTTGTTGTGCGACTCTGGTACATTGTTGTCTTCTTGTTGCGTCGAATCGGTTGCTTCATAGGGCATTCACTAGCCCAATGGCCTTCTTCATCGCACGAGAAACATCTTTGTTGGTGACTGCCAATTACTTCTTTCTTGATGAGGGTCAACAGGGTTAAGGTATTGTGTCCTTAGCTCTTCGAGCGGCACCACTTTTGCAACTGACGTTCCGTCTCTTCTTGACCACTCTTGAGCAACTACGGCTCAAAGATTCTTTTGCTGATGCTGAATTACAGCGGTAACTATTGGATCCAGAGGACATTGAGCTGGACCATGATCTCGGCCTTCACAAAGGTAACATGTGATGTCACTCATAGGACATTCTCCAAGAGAATGACTTCCTTCACAGCTGGAGCAATTAATCGCATGCTCATTAGCGGTATGTCCTATCTCTCCACAGCGAATGCACGCACGATCTTCTGATTTGTTTGGTTGTGACACTTGAGAGCAACTCTTAGATGTTGAACAAGGTGCAAGAATAGTATTACGCTCCGTATTTATCGTGACCATCTTGTCTCCGGTGAGGCAAAGAGATTACAAAAGCAACAACAAATTCATTCCAAGTGATATTCGCGGGGCTTCATGAACAAAGACAATATTTCTTCCACCATTCAAAGAATGATTCCTTGTAATCGATAAGAAGCATACAGGACTTTCTCATCGCCTTCACACTGAGCAATGAGCAGCTTCCTCTCAATGGTCTTGAGCCAATCATCTGCTTCCCATGGTAATACATTTCCTGAAAACACCGGCGGACAAGTCCTTATGAATTCTGATAACCTTAAGTAGGAACGGAAATCATTGGTAGCAGCTTGGGACACTTGGTTGACATTAGCTGGGTCAGTCATATTCGCATCTGCTTCATCATTGCATGCATCAAGCGAGTCCGAGCGATCAAGAACTCTCTCAAACTCGCATATCCATCATGATCGACGGTTGAAGAACTAATCCACTATTGAGATTCTCCTTGGATTGATTTTATTGCCACTCGATTATGTTGTTTCCACGAATCAACCTCTCGCTTGATTGCTTCACTTGGAATAGGGAAGAGGAAATAGCATAGGTAAGAAGCAGGAATCCTAAAGCAGGGGAGATAGGTTTAACCCAATAACTAAAGCAAACAATATTAATAACTTGGTATGGTTGCTTATATAAGCCTAAAAGCTCTGCAACACATATTGCACACTCAGCAATCAAGGAAGAACCAATTCAACCTATACACACAAAACTACCGCCTACAAGGGTAACACTTCTATCTTAAGCAGACGCGACTCCCACACATGAGTCTCAACTAGCTACTCGAAGCATAGATCTTCTAGTTTTTGGAACACTCCATAGATCTACTCCTTCCTTGAGCTCGATGATTCCCTCCTTCATGATTTCTAGGGTTGACAGCAAGCACTTGATACTTTCTCTAATGGTGTGGCACGTCAACTACCAAGACAACTCAGATAAGGTTTTTAACTCGATCCAGCAAAGGAGAGAGAAGGAAATTCAGCAGGGGAAAAGAGAGAAATTCTGACGAGGAAAGGAATAGAAGAATAAGATAAGTCAAGAACATATTATTCTTCCAAGTTGATTCTTTTCGTTAGAAAATAATTTTGAAGTTCCTATAGAGACGACCAGACTATCTAGGGTCAAGGCCTACAGTCAGTATGGCTCTGATACCACTTCTGTCGGGACCCGAATATGCAAATCCGGACCCTCTGTGTATACTGCACTAGTCCAGGATCACGCTAGTGCACACAGGCTCAACATAAGTAAATATCACAATCATACATAGCGAAAATATTATGAAAGACATCATATGATACATACTACTAGTTGAATGACCTTATGGTCCACTTACATGACTATGCCTCGCAAGGCTGAATAATATATTAAATGCAATGAATGAAAACGTAGGTAACCCTCGGTATACCACGAGCAACCGACAAGGCTTGCGTCCTAAACATTCGTCTCCTCTGGAATCTTTCCTCCAAAGATTGATGTAGACTCTTCAACCGGTGAGGTTATTGTTGGCAAGGGTGAGTACTTAAAGCACTCAACAAGTTGTGCACAGAATGCAATTCTATGTAACTATATGCAAGGCTTATTCCAAAGGATAGGCTATCATGGCTATTTTGCAACAAAGCAGCATTTACGAACAAATACAATAAATAGATTGTAAAGACGGTAAAACAAATAACAATAATGATAGATTCAGCTTTTCTCAAGTAAACCAAGTTTCCAATCTTAAGTCAAATTCCATCTTCCATATGGCATTCTGTCATCCCAACCAAGTTGTTCATTGTAATTAAGCTAACCCTTAACTGTAATTCCGAGCATTGCTCAATACATGAGCACGGCTATCCGAATAGTTTCACACTCTGCGGAGGTTATGCACTTTACCCACACGACATGATCGTCCCTTCGTGCCATGCAATTAACACACTTCCTTTGGTGTGTCGTGAAGAGATCATGACAAAGCCTTTACAATGCTCGGCTTAATCCAAGATCTTGCCGTTAAGGTTTCAACACCGGTGGGTCGAAAACCACAACCAGGGCCCCCTCTTGCGCCATGTGAATTACACCATAACTCGGAACTTACACCACCAATGATAGTACCAAGTTAAGACATTACAAATTAATCACTAAGTGTCCCATTACAACATGTGGTTGCATGATTGGCTCAGTCAAAGGCTTGCAAGGTTAAGTCCTTAGAGGATCGGGGCAAGACTTCCACATACCCTCTGCCCATCGGGCCCACCTTGGCATACTCGCCCCTTGTCACTTGCCCCAATCTAAATTATTATCACCCAGTTGATTACCAAGCACCACGTGCCATCAACAATTCAACATCGTTGCGTGACATGACTCGCCACAACAACTCAATCTCATCGTGTGATTCCACATGACACACAAGTTCTTAACATTGTTCCATATTCCATTAATCAAGATTAATTATCAATGATTCTGACACATGTGATGACGTGGCATGGCTAAGCAACTAATACGGACTAACCTCCAATGTTGATTATAATTATTAATCAACTATATTCAACCAATCTAGGGTGACAATGAATCATGGCATACAATGGCAAGGTAGGGTATAAATCAATCTGGTATATTAGCTAAACCCAATCTAATTTGAAACAATTGTATATTTGAAATATATGCAATAAGGTAAAATAAACATAGCAATTTTATAAACATGGGTTCAACATGATCAAAGCACAACTTGCCTTGGAATAGGTCCTGATCTGGTTCTGGAACTTGATCTTGAGTTGCTGAATCTTCTTCCGAAGCGTCGCACAATTCAACGTCTACGCGTACCGAAGGAGAAAAGCAAATAAATACCAAAACAGAGAGCAAAAGAACTCCAAAAATCAATTAAAATTCACCATTAAATAGATCTCAATTTTACAAATTTTTAGAAATTTGAATCACTCAAATCCGAGTTACGATGCAAAAGATATAGCCTTTTGAAGTTTGAAATAAATACTGAAAATACAGAAATTAGAAATTCAGAATTAACAGATTTATTTTTATTCTGAAAAAGTGATTTGTGACGTCAGCGTGACCTCATGATGACGTCATCACCACAGAATTTCCAATCGGATTATTTTTCCAATTGAAAATCCCTTTATGACGCAAGCATGACGTCAGCGTGACATCAGCCCTGGCACCAGCCAATCAAACGCTGCCACGTGTCCCGGCGCATAGACTGGGTCCACCGCGTGGCTCTGGAACTAATACGGACTAACCTCCAATGTTGATTATAATTATTAATCAACTATATTCAACCAATCTAGGGTGACAATGAATCATGGCATACAATGGCAAGGTAGGGTATAAATCAATCTGGTATATTAGCTAAACCCAATCTAATTTGAAACAATTGTATATTTGAAATATATGCAATAAGGTAAAATAAACATAGCAATTTTATAAACATGGGTTCAACATGATCAAAGCACAACTTGCCTTGGAATAGGTCCTGATCGGTTCGGAACTTGATCTTGAGTTCTTTGAATCTTCCTCCAAGCGTCGCACAATTCAACGTCTACACGTACCGAAGGAGAAAAGCAAATAAATACCAAAACAGAGAGCAAAAGAACTCCAAAAATCAATTAAAATTCACCATTAAATAGATCTCAATTTTACAAATTTTTAGAAATTTGAATCACTCAAATCCGAGTTACGATGCAAAAGATATAGCCTTTTGAAGTTTGAAATAAATACTGAAAATACAGAAATTAGAAATTCAGAATTAACAGATTTATTTTTATTCTGAAAAAGCGATTTGTGACGTCAGCGTGACCTCATGATGACGTCATCACCACAGAATTTCCAATCGGATTTTTTTCCAATTGAAAATCCCTTTATGACGCAAGCATGACGTCAACGTGACGTCAGCCCTGGCACCAGTCAATCAAACGCTGCCATGTGTCCCGGCGCATAGACTGGGTCCACCGCGTGGCTCTGGACCACGGTGAACCCGGTCCACGACGCTTCGGTGCTTGCGCCCGACACGCGGCTGCCCGTGATTGGCTGCGGCGACGGCGCCATCCGATGCGCTCAGATCTGATCGAACGGCCACCGATCACTCACGACGCGGCATCACGTCAAGCGCTGGATTTCGATCTAACGGCCTAGAGCTTCTGGATCTAGCGATGGAGATGCGACGGCGAACTCTCACCGGACCCGAAGACGAAGACCACGGCGGCGGCGTTTTGGCGCGATTCCGGCGACGAGACGCTGCTGGTTCTGCGCGGCGTGGTCCGGCGAACCCGAAGATGGCACCAGCGGCGGCGGAGACCCAACGGCGGCGACGAAACCGAGCGAAAACCGAGGCGTCCTGCGCTTTCAACTCCGTGAGCTCCTCTGCTCTCACCCGACGCTTCGCCAAACGACTCGACAAAAGTGTGCGGTGCGACGAAACCTCGGCGACGCGCATCACGGCTTTTATAGAGCATCGGAAGGCGTGCTCAAGGCGGAGTCCTTTGCGAACATGGAGACGGCGCGCGGAGGAGTCCCGGTCGGACACGACGAAGACGAAGCAATCCGGCCATCCACGTGTCGCAACGGACGGCCACCATGCGCTCAACGCGGAGGAATCCGAGGCGTACACGAAATAGACGCCCAGGATTCATCAGGGTTTCGACGCGCCCTCTACCCTCCGATCAAGATCCTACGGTCCACGCTGCTCCTCTAGAACGTGGGCCAACGGCCGGCGGCGCTAAGCTGGCTGGCGCGCCAAAATGGACTCTAGCGCCAGATGCCAGGGCTTCGCCCGATCTTGTTGCAAAGGATTTTTAAAACTTTATTATTTTAAATAATTTCAGAAATTCATTTAATTGGTTTTAGGCAATTAAATTATTAAGAAAAATCCAATAAAAATCTCAAAAATACTTTGAGACATCCTGGACTCAAATAAAATATTTTTGGCAAAACTTTATTTTAACTTTGCACAGATTTAGATAGATTTGAATAAAAGGGCATTAAACCTGATTTGAATTTAATTCAAATAAATCCAGAAAAATCCAAATAAATTCCAGAAAATCATAAATGCACATTTAAGCAATAAAATAGTATTTAAGGAAATTTTTGGGATGTTACAATTATTAAAAAAAATTCCCTGTTATGAATACTGCTTCTTAAACCCTGGACCCTGCTCGAGTGAGACCTGTAGTCTGTACGGTTTCTCGAGATATGCGTAGGCCGTGTGATTGAAGCGTTTGGACGCAGTTGTTTGTCGATACCGTGTCAGGGTGTACACGGTACACCGACTCTCGCGGAGCAGTAGTAGGAAGGAGTTACTTGGGTGCTTCTGACGTCGCTTCCCATGGCCTGGCCCCATGTGTGATGTGCACATGCACCGACTCGATTCGGATCGATCGATCGATCGCTCTGATGCGATTACCATACGCTAAGCGCCGTATCATGCACCTTTACACCGCGTGTGATGAGGCCCCGTCCCCCTTAATCATGCGGCAAGCAAAGGGGGATCCTTTTTTTATTTTATTTTTATATATTTGTTCTGTTTTCACCTTTCTTGGAGGTATAAACCACTGGCGTTTGAGTAAGATGCCCTAGAGATTATATATCGAAGTTATTAGCCATGTACTATATCCTTCCACACTTTGATCATCCGTTAATTAAGGGGCATTTGGAACGGAGAAATTTCCAAGTTTTTATAGGGGGATTTGCACTTTCAATCTTTCTTTGTTTCTTGCTTTGAACGATTGTTCCCAGGACAGGACAGGGATCCAAAGCAGTGGCAATGACGATCTCAACTTTAGCCATCACCGGCTGTCATCACTGTTTGATCACTGAAATAAATAGTTCAGATCATGATACAGTATATATGTCATCTAATCCAATGGTCGATAGAACGACGGCCAAATTTACGGTCACACACACACGATCGACTGAAATGGATCTCAATTCGTGATCCAAACATTACCGGTATGACTATCTAAATGCACGTGTCAGGAAGACAGCGGTTTTAAGCTGACAGATTTGGCAACCACTAAAAAAATGTTCCTCCTGCAAGATTGTACTCCCTCCGTCCTTAAAAGTAAGGGAGAGAAGCGTTCAAACTGTGTCCTCTAATATTAGGGATTGAGAGTTCTCTCCCTTTAAATTGTGTTCTCAAATTGTGACTATGCATACAGATGCACACAGATACATGCGACCACACATATTCCAAAACAAAAACACGGCAAGTCATTCTCTATAATCGTGATTAATTAATGCATGCATGTTGTTAATTAATAGAGACACAGTATTAAATAGGGGCATTAGAGTCTTTTGGCAGAAATCATAATCTATCTTAAAATTTCTTCTTTCTATTACTTTTCAGGACGAAAGGAGTAGCTAGCACCAGCAGTAATAACGAATCTCGTGATTATTGTGACTCCTTGGCCCTTGCCGTTGCCGTGTGTGTCAGCCAGCGGGGCCGGCCATCGATCTGCAGAGCTCCAGCTGGTCGGTCAAGACGCTGCTCAAAGGATCACAAAGCTGGTTGCTTTCCAGCACCCAACCACCTCCCTCTCTCCTTTATAAGTACCCGCACAAGCTCTGGCGCCAGCCATGTCATCAGGGACCAAGCCGGCGAGCCGGGAAGAGCAGGCCAGCCGGAGCATCGGGTGCAGGTGCTGTGGGATGACGCGGCAGCACCACCCGCATTGCACGCGGCGGCTGCCGAAGCGGATCATCCTGGTCCGGCACGGCGAGAGCCAGGGCAACCTCGACATGTCGGCGTACACCACCACGCCGGACTACCGCATCCCGCTCACGCCGCTGGGCGCCGCGCAGGCGCGCGCCGCGGGGCGGGGCATCCTGGGCCTGGTGTCGTCGCCGCCGCCGTCGGACGGCGCCAACTGGAAGGTCTACTTCTACGTGTCCCCCTATGAGCGCACCCGCGCCACGCTGCGGGAGATCGGCCGCGCGTTCCCGCGCAGCCGCATCATCGGCGCCCGCGAGGAGTGCCGCGTCCGCGAGCAGGACTTCGGCAACTTCCAGGTCGAGGAGCGGATGCGCACCGTCAAGGAGACCCGCGAGCGCTTCGGCCGCTTCTTCTTCCGCTTCCCCGAGGGCGAGTCCACCGCCGACGTCTTCGACCGCGTCGCCAGTAAGACACCGTCACCATTGCCGCCTTAACCATCTACTCATCGATCACCGGAGCAAGCAATGATGGTACAGTTTCTTGCAGGTTTCTTGGAGTCGCTGTGGAGGGACATCGACATGGGGAGGCTGGAGCAGGACGTGAGCTGCGAGACCAACCTGGTGATCGTCTCGCACGGGCTAACGTCGCGGGTGTTCCTGATGAAGTGGTTCAAGTGGACGGTCGACCAGTTCGAGAGGCTCAACAACTTCGACAACTGCGAGTTCAGGGTGATGCAGCTCGGGCCCGGAGGGGAGTACAGCCTCCTCGTCCACCACACCAAGGAGGAACTCGAGCGCTGGGGCCTCTCGCCGGAGATGATCGCCGACCAGCAGTGGCGCGCCTCCTCCAACCGGCGGAGCTGGGCCGAGGAGTGCTCCTCCTTCATCGGGACATTCTTCGACAACTGGAATGACTCGGAGGGCAAAGAAGAAGAAGAAGAAAATGGGAAGATCAAGTTGTTGGAGTAATCGACTTGTCCTTTCTTTTAATTTCGTTAAAAAAATTCAAATTTGATACTAGCGTCTTTCGCCATAGAGTGAGTGAATAGTGATGTAGTGCTTGCTGATTTTTTCCTTTGTTCAATTTGTAACCTGTTCATAGTAGCTAGACACTGAACTATGATTTGGGGGAATGCAGAAATGGTTACTCAAATTGAGAGCAGAGCATCTGAGAAAGATATATCTGGAAGCTTTGGTGATAATTTCATTCTTATTTCCCAATTTTATTTGGACTGCAAAATTGGGGTCTATCTTCAACTAAAGATGGATCCTTTACAGGTTCCTTTATCTAACTAAAATTAAGTTCTTTTTACAGGTTTCTTTATCTTTTTTAAAGAAGATTGACAGGTTTCTTTGTCACAAGGGGAATACGATCATATAAGAACACTATAGTCTAAGCATATTTTTTTTCGGTATCTTCCGTTTGCAACTGGCCGCGGCAAAAATATTCGTTATTCCTGTATCTAGACACTTCAGTTTTCACATCCTGGTCAGTGATCACCATTGTATACTTGTTCAGACGCAAATGCGAAGATCCCTTCCTGGTTGGAAATGGAACGACATGTTCAGATGCTCGTCCGGTCAGGAATACAGTATGAACAAATAAACATTTCAACTAGCTTACTTCCTTACAAATTCGCGCAGTGCACTACAAGTAGACAAGTAGGAGTACTAGATTTTTTAGCCTCAACCCACGCATTGCTGCTGCTACTACTACTAATATATGTGTATATCACAGTTTGGAATCCTCGTCCTGTTTTGCTCCAGAGACAAAACCTTGTCCTGTTTCGGCCAAGCCCTTTTTCCTTAAATTCTTTTTCCTAGCTTGCTGGTTTAACAAATCAAATTGCACTTCTGAATCTGACTGCTGGATTGCTCCATATTGTAATGGCTTGCAGGTGTTGTTGAGGTCAGGCAGTTCTAATTCGCTGGAAGAATGAGCTAGCTCATCTCCCAGTACCGATGCCACACTGCGCGCGGCAAGATCCCGAAATGCCGGAGCCGGAGCGTAGAACCTTGACCCTTGAGCTGCCATGCCATGCAAGTATATACTCTAGTTAAGTTGCTTACGTTGTACCTTTGACCTGAGCATGCTTAGCTAGTTTAATACCGGTATCTCGTTAAAAATTCAGGTACGTGGCACTGTTTCGATTAGTACCACAACGACACACGATGGTTCCATTTTCCGCATGATGCCATGATTGGCCATTTTCCACTTCATTTTGTTCAGCAACGTAGCCGGACAACTGGAGCTAGCTTTCTGCAGGAAAAAAAAAAAGAATCCTCCTGTAGCCTCTAAACATCAAGAAGCCCACCGGAGCCGCAGATGGAGACGGCGGCGAGTGCGGAGGCCATGGCGAGGCGTCGACGGGTGTAGCTGCCGGCACTAGTCGTGGCAGTTGGCACTAGTAGAGTGGTTCATTCGGATTTCATTACCAATTTTAGGATGGTATGGCTGGCGCCCATGTTGACCGATCATATCTATACCCCTTTATAATGCACCTAAATATTCTTTTCTACGTCCACTCCAAATAATGCACCCCACTAGAGATGGTCTAACCTTCATGCACCCAGCGAAATGTCTTCAGAAACTTGCCTCCATCAAAATTAACCTCTTAGATCTTTCCTCAGCTTTACTCACCCACATCCGATGGCCATTGTTTAATGTGTCTAGCTCATCCCTGTGGCCCACAACAGATCTCCCCCCACCTCCAGCATCATCTCAAGAAAAAGGAAATAAATATCCTGGAATTAAGGAAAAGGAAACAAACGTTCTAGAAAAGGAAAAGATCATATATTACGTACTGGGAAAAGGAATCCGGAAGACAGGGCACTATACTAGTATCATGTGGAAACTCTTCTAAGAGGATATACGTACAATATTAAAGACGGCTGGTGTTTATATACTATTTCATATCATTTAAAGATAAAACTAAAGACAACTTCTACAATAAATGATATCTTAAGATTATCTCTATAATATCTTATAATAAAAAATTACTCATATAACAATGATTTATGTCATTTATATAGACTATACTCTCTCTCCTCCTCCCCCGTGTCAACAAAAATCTTATATGGCAAAGCATACAAAGGACTGATATCACATCATTATACATGCCCTAAATATGTTGCATCACTCCATCCCATCGAATCTCGCCTCGCGTACACGCTATTACCTAAATCGTCTCCCACTTCGAAATTTTTTTAAATAATACATTTTTTTATTCAAATTGCAAAAATATACCTTGATCTCAAAAAAGTGCAAAAATATACCTCTGTTGCCTTTTTAGAATGCGAGAGGGAAATATCGCCCGTTCAAAGGGCGACAGAGGCACGTGACAGGCATCTGTCACCTTTTGGTATAGCGACGGGTCCCTGTCCTTAGCCAGTTTCTAAAGAAAATCGTAACTTTTTCATATGATCTCGAATGGAGATGAACTTTATATGAAAATTGTAACTCTCGACGAAATCTACAACTTTGGTATACAAATTTTTTTTCATTTGAATCAATTTAGATGGCCAAGACGGGATAGAAGGTTCAGTGGCCATCTAAATGGATTCAAATGAAAAATATATATATACCAAAGTTGTAGATTTCGTCGAGAGCTATAATTTTCATATAAATTTCATCTCCATCCGAGATCGTATAAAAAAGTTACACTGATGTGGCGGTCAGTCGCCCGTTCAAGGGGCGACACGTGCCTCTGTCGCACTTTGAACGGGCGACATTTCTCTCTCGTCTTTTAAAAAGGCGACAGATATATATTTTTACAATTTTTTGAGATCAAGGTATATTTTTACAATTTGAATAAAAAATATATTACTTAAGAAAAATTCCCCTGCCCTCCATGTCCGATCTACCTTGACCACGGTGATTTTAGGAATATCCTCCCCTGATGAAGTTCACCATGCCCACTAAACCACACATCAAGGTGCCCATAGTGGATCGATACATGGCAACATTCTTGCAGTTTTGCTCAGTAATTAACGCTTTTAGGCTCTCTAATGGAAAGTTGAACCGAGCATGCAGATCATAAAGAGAAGATGCATCATATATATCAAGCACGCCAGGGCACTAGGCTGCTAGCAAATTAACCCCTTTTTTAAGAAAGAAAGCCGCTACCTGTCAATAGATATTTGCAGTCGGCAGGCAAGGATCGATGTGTAAAGTCGAAGCCCTGCTCCAAGAGTGCCAAGCCACAAGCCGATCATCCACCCAAAGCAAACCCATTTAGCACGCACACGAAACAGTACTCGAGCAAATTAAAAGCAACAGCATATATAAATACCTCCCTCCCTTTTCATCCTTTGCAAGATCGATCGAAACACCAGAAGAGACAAGCGCGCATGGTCAGTGGGAAAGGCACGAGCTTGGGCATCCCAAATCTCCAAGAAGCTAGCCATTGTCCCATCATGTGTATCAGATATCTCTCTCTATAGATATGTGGTACCATGTTGGAGAAATTTTGGTTACATAGATCAAGATGTAATCAGGCATCTTGCATAAAATTCAATTGAAAACCCGACGCATATTAGGATAAACAAAAAAAAAAGAATTATTTCGGTGAATAGTAGCTTTATCTTTATCTTTCTTTCTCTCTTTATTTCCGGATCGATTTCCGTTTCAACAGATTTTTTCAACTTACCTTTGACTTTGATGGTTTAGATTTTATATTTTTGTTAATTTGAGTATCAAACTTGATATTTACCTTGACCTGCAACAAAGAATAAATTTCATATATTACAGTCAAATTAACATGCGTATCATTTAAGTTTGGAATTAGTCTGGAGTACAAAAGAGTATATAGCTTCTGTATTTTCTTGATCTTTTGGCATGTATTTGAACCAAGTTTGTGCAAGACCCATCCATATGTGATCATATACGGTGTGTGATTAGATCAGACATGAAGAACTATAGAGTGATCATATCAACTATTTAACAGGGATTGCAATATATAGTTTGGTATGGAGAGATATGCCAATTTAATATATACTACATTGCTATGTAATTAAGGTGGGACTTAATTATTTAGCGGGTAGCTAGCTAGCTAGCTAGTTTCCATATATATATATATGTATATATATATATATATATATATATATATATATATGTATATATATATATATGTATATATATATATATGTTCTAGTTACATTTTCATTAGGCCAGGACGAACCTCGATAAATCAATGGTACCGTAAAAGAGCTCGGGACAGTAATCCATTGAGATCCATGCTGCATGCACTGGCCTCCCACTACAGCACCAGCACCAGCACCAGCACCAACTCGATCAAGACGAGCTCCTCTCCTCTTATCCCCACTCCAATCCACTCCTAGCATACCACATTGGACGCCTCCCCTCCACTTCCACCGCGAGATCACATTGCATCTCCGCATGCTCCCTACTCACTCCCTCCCTACCTAGCTCCCTCCCTCGTAGTGCTCGATCGTGCCACAAATATTATTGCATTCCTTTCCAAATCCCCTGCACTGCACTGCACCATCGTCGTCAGTCGTCACATCGTCACGTACAAACCCCACAAGAAAAGATGGAAACGGAACAAACGAAGACAAGAACAGCAACAGCTTGCAGCAGAAAGTATCATCGATTGATCCATGGATCTCGAAAAGGAAGGATCAGGTAGCAAACCCTAATGGTAGCTTCCACCACAAAGCCCCCTTGTCCCCTCTCCTGTTCCCTCCAGACCTAGCATGCAAGAACCAAAGGAAATCGAATCAATAGCCTCCACCATGCATGCCGGCTGGATAGCTACTTGTGGTGGACGCATGTAGTCAAGGCCGCCGCCGTGAACGTTTGGTACGTCACGGTCCCGGCGCCCGGGAAGTCCTCGGCCGCCTGGCTCCGGCAGGCGAGGCCCAGGGGCTCGACGGCTTCTGTCACCGCCGACCATACTGATGACGCGGCGTTGATGGCGCCAGGGGTGGTGCCGTAGCAGACCGAGACGGAGACGGTGGCCGGCCGGAACACGGCGACGGCTTTGCGGATGGAGGCGAGCGCGTCCGCGCCGCCCGCGCACTCATAGCTGGCGTAGCTGTGGCCGTCCTCCGGCGTGACGTGCACGGTGGCGTAGCGCACGCCGTCGAGGCCATTCATCGAGTATCCGCACGGCGCGAACGCGTACCCACACACGAGGGACCGCGGGTTCACGCCGCCGATCCCGGACAACACAGTCATCTCGTCGCCGATGGCGTGGCTGGTCCGGTCGTCGCCGGGCTTCAGGTAGAACTGCCCGGCTAGTGCACGGTCCAGCTCCGTCATGCACACCTCGATGGTGAAATGCATTCCACCGTCGAAGTGGCCATTGCCGGTGCTTTCCAAGGTGGGCAGCGCCACGGACGACGCCGAGTAGACGTGCCACTTGTGCGAGCTATGCGACGACGGCAGCACGCCGGACCGGCGGAATCCAAGTTCGCGCGGGACGGCGCTGTCGAGGTACCTCACCTCGTCGGCGAAGTCGGCGTGCGGGAACGGCTGCGCCTCAGGGAAAAGGTACGATCCGCGCGAGTACCGGCAGGAGCGGAGGCCGAGACCGAGATCGCCGGCGGCGCGGAGCAGGACCGGCACGGCGCGGAGCAGCCGCGTGGTGCCGCACGTCTTGAGGATGGCCCGGGACGGGTACACGAACAGGCTGGACTCCGAGAGCACGTATGCGTCGAAGGCCTCGTTCCCCGCCGCCGACACGACGGCGCACTGTACGGCCTCGAGCGCCTCCTGGAGCGCCTCGACCGGCATTAGGCGGAGCCCATGCTTCGCGCCGCCGCCGGGAAGCGAGAACACGAGCTCGAGCCGCTTCTCGAAACCCTCAAACCCCGAAGAAGCCATTGAAATTCGTAGCTAGCTACACTGCAGTGTTGAATGTAGTGGGCAGTGACAAGCTAGCAATGGAGGTGCAGCTAGTGTTGCACTGTTTGCATGCAGTGGTGAGAGGGGAGGATTGAGAGGTGAGAAGTGAGGCGTTTTTATAGCGAGCTGAGGTAAACTGTGTGTAAGAACTAAGAGGTAGAAATGTTAAGAGAGAGAGAGAGAGAGAGCTCAGCTGAGCTGAGTTGAGAGAAGGCATGCGCATGAGGCAACCAATGGTTATGATTGTGAGCATTATGGGGAGGGGGAGGATCTTCATGAAAAATGGTGGCAGTGGTAGTGAGAGTGAGGCTCGATCGATCGGCAGGCAGGCTGAAAGCCCACGCGTAGCAAGCCGATCGCCTTCATGTGTAGTGGAGAAGAGAGAGATCTAGAGAGAGAAGATCTTTGGGTGGGGAGAGCAATTAATTGTATGGAAACAAGCATGAGCGAAAGGGATGGAGAGATGGAATTTAGCGATAAGAAAGGGGAAATGTCAACCATTATATGTGGTTCAACACGATAGTTACGTTGTGGTAGGCTTGTAAATTAAAGTATACTAGTCTGGGTTTTCGATGGCACACAGGTGTGACAGCATCGAAGGCAACTGCACGACGTGTAGGTGCGATAGGAATGGCGGTGCAACGGCCTAAGTGACGGTCCAAAGCAAGGGCGTCAGCAACCAAAGCGATGGCACACTCCATTGACAGTGAGGAAATCTGAGGGCAGATGAGCATTGCGTCATGGTGAAGAAGTCGTTGGTAGCGTTGGCTTAGCCAGAGGCAACCCGTGGAGCCGGCGATGGTAGCCCGCCATGATGCAGTTGAGGGGACACCATGATGCAATTGAGGTGGAGGAGAAGGGGATATTGCCTTGGCGCAAAGTGAAAGAGATGGTAAGAAGAGGGTAAAGTGAAAATAATGGCTAAGGGTGGTGCAAATTACCACTCTAGTAATAAAACATGGTGCAAAGTGAAATTTACTCATAACATTACCCTGGTTAGTAGGAAAGAGTGAAAGGACAGGGGATGTCGCCTAGAGGGGGGGTGAATAGGCGGATTAAAAACTTTATAGCTTAAATGCAGCGGAATAAAAATTTGCAGCTAAATAAAATCTCCCGAATTTCCTGAACAATCCGGAGTGTCCGGATATTCAATCCGGATACTCCGGATAGTCCGATCCCGAGGGTCCTAACCCGGAGTGTCCGGGTTATTCAATCCGGATACTCCGGATTATCCGGACTGTCCGGGTTCAGGGATTCGGATACTCCGGATTGAGGACTTCGAATGGAGATTTTAAATCTTTGCAATTTTTCAACAATCTACTTGAATACAAAAGATCTAAATGATGTCAGGTACCTGAGGGCATAGAAGATCTGGAGCCAAACACAACAAAAGAGTAGATCGGGCAATTTCAAGATTCAAAATCAAATACTAAGACAAGAGAAAGAAGCAAACTTGGAGACGATGATTTTTCACCCGAAGTTCGGATCCTTGAGGGGATCCTACGTCTCCGTTGAGGCAGCTCGGTCACACTTGAGCCGGGGTCTCTTTCAACCCTCTTCCTCCCGGTGTTGCACAAATGCACTCGCCGGTCTTCACTCCTTTGATTCCTTCCCTTACGGAGGCGGAACCGGCCTTCACAAACTTCCCACGGCCAACCACACAAAGCTCCGGTGGCTCGTAGGCGACCTCCTAGCCGTCTAGGAGTCCTCAACCTCCAAGAGTAACAAATGCTCACGAAGAACAAGCTTGGAGATGAAATCAAGTGCTCAACCAACTCAAATCTCACTCCCCAATCTCTTCCCAACCCTTCTCACAAGGGGATCACTTAGATCTAAGGGTAAAAGCTCCATCAAAGCCCCTCACACAGCCCCTCAAAAATCCACTCCAAAAACCTCTCCAAAAAAGCTCTCTCAAAAAAGAGGGAGGAAGGAATATATATAGACTTCCCCAAAAACTAGCCGTTGGGGGCTGGCTGCGCACAATCCGGAGTCTCCGGATTTCAATCCGGATACTCCGGATTGGCTGAGAAAACGCTAACAGAGAGACTCAATCCGGAGAGTCCGGATGAATATCCGGATAGTCCGGATGATCCGGATAGTCCGGACTAACTCCGGATAGTCCGAATCAAGACCGAGAGCAGCTCGACGGCAAAACGAGCATAACTTTTGACTCCGGACTCCGATTTCAGAGATTTTGGACTCTCCCGAAAGCTAAGAACGAGGGCTACACAACCAACAAGATATTACTATCCAAAACTCAAAGGATAACCACAGATTTCACAAAGAAACCAAGAGAGACCTACAACCCTCACTTTCCGGCACTACCAACACCACTCTCTTTCTAAGATTCACAAGGATGGATCACTTGAGCACTTGACACATCTAAAAGTCATTCGACATCGCATCCCTCTTAATAGTACGGCAATCCTTAGACTCAAATTAAATCAAAGATAATATAAGTCTAGACATAGTCACTTGCCGTCTTCTTTCTTGATGTCGATGCATGAAGACCTTCACCATATAATCGATGACATCTTCGCCTTGTCCAACTCGACTCGATTCACCTCATGAGACTCTCGTCCTATCAACCTTGACTTGATCATCCTCTCTGACGATCTCCACGCCAAGTTGCTCTTGACTTAGTCCTCGACTCTTGGTGACACCGCCGTCTTGTTGACCTCGACAATGATCATCCTCCAAGATACCTTGGTCATCATACACAGACGGGACCTAATTCTTTCTAAACTACTCATGAAAGACATTAGTCCCAAAAGCTCAATAGATATGAATAGAGTTGATATTTGTGAGCAGTTGATTACAACAAGTGTTTCATATAAAGAAGCACAATATAAATGGAAACACTTGACATAAGAAATGTTCTCTACTAAGTACATCATGATGAATATGTAATTGATCTATATGCAATAGAGAGATAATTGCCAATGTGATGAATCAATTAAATCATGGCAAGGATCACAGACTTTACTTAAATGAAGCACATGATAGAATATACACGAATTGTACATGTGCAAATAACATTTGGAGTAAGAGTAAATATGTGATCCAACACTAGATAAACTTCACTAAGAGAATTGCATGAGAAGATATACAAATAAAACATGCATGCACCAAGTCAATCTATAGCAATATGAAGTTTAACTCTAGTTAATACATGCATACTATAATGAACTCAAATGAATATATATGCACAAATAAATATGACATGAACCAATGTGCATATATAAAATCAACATGCTACTTGGAGTTCACTATGCATTTGCACGAAAGGAATGCAATAACAAATTAGAATAGATACCAAAATTGCATACCTTATCTTTGCTTAACTATCCCATTTGATTTTCCTCTAAATAGATGAGACTGATACTCAACTAGGCAATAACAAGTTAGTCTCATAGCAATATAATCATATTAGAGGTTTGTCATTTGCTAAGCACTAAGTTAAGCATTTACTTAATTTACATAGATTGTCATTATGAGTGTTTGTCATTAATCACCAAAATAACATTCATTAATCACCAAAATAACATAAGTGCCTAGATGCACTTTCAATCTCCCCCTTTTTGGTGATTTATGACAAACCTATTATCAATTGCACCAAATGACAATATTAAGATATTTTAGCATTAAAACAAGCATAAAGATACAATAAGAGATCATACTTACAAATCATCCCTTTTGTCAATCGATTAGGGACAATTGATAATTCCATAAATTCTCCCCCTTTTGTCATTAATCCCAAAAAGGTGCTTAAAAGATTCTTATTGTTTATTCAATAAAATCTGTTCTCCCCCTTGATTGCACACTCAATAAAAAGATTAGGGAGAAATAAAATAAAATAAGGAGCTAGTAATAGGACAATAATATTAAGCTCCCCCTAAATCTAGGCAAGATATGATACCAATTATTTCCAAGATTTAGGTAATAGATTTTTCTAGTTATACCAAATTAAAGAAGTCATGATTCTTAGAATATAAGAGATGCTTAAACATGACACACGAATATGATTTCACATATTCTTTAAACATCAAGATCATATAGCAAATTTATAATTTAAGCACATGCTTATGATCAAATCAAATTCTAACAATCAAGATCATATAAAGAAGATTACACAATAAGAAATTGCTTATATGATCACAAGATGTATACAAGATCATGAATCAAAATTGTATAAGTAAGATGCACTTTCATGATCAAGAATTTCATAAACTTATCAAGGGCGTACCTCTTTGCAATGTGTCACCCATATGTACCTTTTAGTTCTTGATAATGCTGAATGCAAGTTAGATGACACTTCAAAACAATTTAGGATTAGAGGATACCTCTTGAAAGATACCAATTAATCATATCAATTGAAAAATACAACATCATTTAGAATAACACAATTTAGCATAATGGTGTGCACAGACATTATTGAATATGGTCAGAAACGAAACACGTCCCTTTGTCGATTCTTGTCCACCGCATGTTCGAATTGGTCATGATCACCGCGCCCGGTCTTAGATCCCTCGTACTATGGAGCTCCTCTCCATTTCCTTCATCCCACCGTCGAAGATGACCCCTTTTCCAATACCTTGAACATCAATAGACAAGCACACGATTTCCGGGAACAAATATCTTTTAATTTGACCCAAGTTAGTTTGATAATGTCTAAGTACAACATGCATGATATATATGATATACAAGACAATACTCTTTGCATGCAATTTAAAACAATTCAAGATATCAATTAAAGATTTTATTACACCACATGACAATGAAAATATTTGAAACTCATTCAAATTTGATCTTGACATCCACTTGTAAGAGAGACAATGAGTAAAACACATTCAACCTCACTCTTGAGCTTACAAGGGAAATTTTCTCTTTTCCATAATAAACTCGAAGTTATGCAAGAGAGAAAACATTTTGAGGCTAAGTTACAATTAAATCCAATTTCCAAAAGAACTTAGCCAAAAGATGCACTTTCATTGGAATGAAAACTTAAATAGATATGCTCCACTTTGAAGCTTGGAGCAATGAATAAGTTCACTTAGTTTTCATCTTGAAAGGCTTGCCAAGATGCCAATTTAAAACTCTTAAAATCTCAAAAAGATTCAAATAGCAGCACAAAGTCGATTATAGCTTTTTAAACCATTGCTCAAATACAAAAATCATCAACACGGAACAGATCCGTCTCGAAATCCTCTTCGAGGGCTATGAAGACTGAATATTTATTTGAGCAAAGGAGAAACCCCAAAAATAGGATGAACAAGATATTGCAAGAAAGTGTAGATAGCAATTTCGGAATTTGGGCGAGTTGTACAACCGGATACTCGGTATTTTGATCCGAGTGTCGGATAATCCGATACTCGGATATATTACCGGATACTCGGGTTGTTCAGCTTCATCCCTAAAACTGAACATTTTGAATTTGGATCAAATCTTGATCAAATGAAGTCCAATAGCCATAAGATTTTGCAGAAATGATCCATAAACATCCAAGAGACTTTTCCAAAAGGATTTTCTCAAATATCACCCTCCAATAAAAAATTAGATCAAAAGAAGCATTGGAGGTTTAGTTTTGACACTAAGTCAAATAAAATCAACAATCTCGCAAATGAGTTCAAATAAATTTGAGAATTTTTCAGATATGAACTCCATATGTGAGATAAGGTTTTCCAACAAGGATTTTCAATAAATAAATTTCATTTCGAGAAATATGATGAAATATGCATATGAAACACATAAAACACTAAGATTTTCACCAAATCCTCAAAATGGAACCAAATGAGTTTTGAATGGTAATATGCACTTATATGGCTTCATATGATTTAGAGAGATGTTTATAAGCCTATTTGCATAATCAAATCCATTCAAATCGTAAATCCAACTTAATGCAAGAGTATGCCAAATAAGATCGAAAGAGAGAAAAAGGCATAACTATTTCAAATTAAGTTGAAATTATTTGAAATTAGGCATAAACATTATTTAGACTCCCAAGAAACTTTTCCAAAAAGAATTTTCCAAAAAGGAGTCTCCAAATAAGAGATATGCCAAATTTTGCTTTGAAGGCATGATTTTTACTCAAAGAGAAGAAAAATCAAAACTTTTTCAAATTGAGTCCAAATGGTTTGAAACTTTCCAGAAATAAACATTGGACTATTTAGAAGGTTTCCCAATGAGAATTTCATTAAAATAAATTTTCGTTCAAAAGATATGACAAAATGCGCTTTGTAGGATTGAAAAGAAATTGAATTTTCGCCAAATGCTCAAAATGCATTCCGGATTGAAATTTATGGAGATTTGAACTTTCATAGCTTTGTATGATTTAGAAATACTATTTCAATCCAAGATATGCAAATAAATCCAATTCAAATAGCGAAATCCACAAAATGCAACAACGGGTCATTTTGGGTCAAATGGATGATTTTGGCCAAATTCAAGTGGCTATAACTTTTGAACGGTTGGTCGTTTGGAAAAACTTTGAACTAAAGAAATGCTTAAAATGACCAACCTTATGAGTTTTGTATTGACCACTTTTTCAAACTCCAAATAGATTTTGCTTTAGAAAAATTTGAAGTTAAAAGCAAAAGCAAGATCACAAAGATCTTTTTAGGCTAAAGTTTGACTTTTAGCTTCTAGCCAAGGGTTAGATACTTGAAAACATTTGAAATGCATTTGAAAACATTTTAGAAGACTATTTTCATAAGATTTTGCATTTCAAACAAATATTTTGCTTTTAACCCTTTTTGAAGCAAGTTAAATAGGAAATAGTTTTTTCATAAAAAGCCTTAAAATACAACTCAATTTGGATTTCATGCAATTTCAATCTCCATGGCTTAGAATTGATTATCAAGATGGTTTCTAGCCAACATTTATAATGAAATCCAACTTGAATGCTAAGATTTGAGCAAAATGCTTGAATAAGCTATTTTAGTTCAAACCAAAAACTTTTCGGGCCAAAATTGATTTCAATATAGAATTTTCATTTTGAAAGCTTGTAAAACATTTGAAATACATGTTAGAATACTTTTACAAAGCTTTTCACAATTTTGGGCCTTTTAAACATAAGATTTGACTTTTGACCAAAATGGTCCTTTTGAAATAGCTATTTGTAAAACAAAGCCAAATATTTCAACACAAGATTCAAATGAAGAATAAGATGAGATATAGAGATTTGAATTTCGTGTATGAGTCTAAGATACCATTTTGAACCAAGATACTACACAAGATCCGGTCCAAACGGAGAAACTCACTAAGTGCAATAGTATGACAATTATGGGTCAAATATAGTTTTTCGGCGAGTTTCAAAATCAAATAACTTTCACTAGGTTGGTCTTTTGAAAGTCTTTTGAACACAAGAATTGTTAAGAGTGACCAACTCTAGGATTTTTGTTTTGGAATTACTTTCAAATTCATTTTACATTTAATTCTATGAAAATTATAAGTTTAAATCCAAAACAAGATACTACTATCTAGATTTTGATCATGAAACTCATTTTCTTTTCAAAATAGATTTTGTGAAGCCAAAACCTTTGAAAAACATTTCAAATATATTTGTATACATTTTGCAACTAGTTTTTCACAAGAATACTAATGGTATACAAATATTTTGACTTTTGGCTAAATGGCTTGATTTTGAAAATATATATATATTTGCACTTATATAAATATGGGCACATGTAGGGATGTAATATACATGGTTATGATTTAGCACTCCCCCTTATTGTGCCACTATCCCAAACTTACTCAAGATTGCAATCAAAACAACTAGTAAGCATGAGCAAGCATATAATCAAGCAATCTAAATTGATTTTCATGAATAATGCAATATAACCTACACAAGGCTATAAGCTATAAGAATCAATTTAAATACTTGTTACCCGAGATGGCATTGGTTCATGATTGGAGTGAATATCCTCAAGTTTGGCTCCCTTTTTCATATGATGAAATCATCCTCTTGATTGAGCCAAAGCTTTCCAATGCATCTTCAAGCACCTAATAAACTTCTAGGCACTTGTTGGTACCCAGTTTTTGTTGGGTCCAAAAATGTTAGTCACAATAGATTTAGGAACCCAAATGGCCCTAGCATTTATAGTCTTAGGTGAACTAACATGACTAGCAATGGATTTGCGATTGTTATTACTCCTAAGCGAATTATTGGAATTGAATTGAGGAGGCTTAGGAGTTTTAGCATTTTTAGCAAATCCATTTCTAGTTTGATCCTTTCTAAGCACATAATAATCATTACAATGCAAGGGCTTAGAAGATCTAGCAAATCTAGCAAATGGTTTGCTATTGTTATTTTTCCTAAGCACATGATCAACATGATTTTTCTTGGTCTTAGGAAGTCTAGCATTTTGAGCAAACACATTTCTAGATTCATTTCTCCTAAGCAATTGAATATCATAATTTTGCAAATACTTGGGAGAATCGACAAACTTGGCAAACACATTGCCATTTTTGTCCTTCCTAAGCAAATAATGATCATTGACAATAATAGGCTTAGGAGTAATACCTTTGGGACAATCCTTACCGATGTGTCCCTTTCTCCGACAATTGTAGCAAGTAGGCTTTGGCGTCTCTTCTTCTTCTTGACTTGCTCTTTGTCGGTTTGCCTCATTGTTGATGATTGTGGCTTGATCTCCACTTTATTAGGGCACACGGAGGCGAAGTGTCCCTTCTTGTTGCAAGCAAAGCACTTGATGATCTTCGAGAGTCTTTCGTTGTGCCTTGTCTTGCTAGTCTCCCTCTTGGAGATGTAGCCGAGTCCTCGCTTATCTTGAGGCGCCCTTGGCTTGCTCAAGATCTCGTCGAGAACGGCTTTTCCCTTTACGCACTTCTTCAAGTCATTTTCTAATCTAATGACTTGGGCCTTGAGCTCATTGTTTTCCTCTACAAGATTAGTCTCAACATGCATAGAGGAAGCGGAAACATTTGAATTTGAGCAACAAGGTAAATCATTGCAAGAGGTGGATATGTCAAATTTTGATGAAATATTAGGATTAACATTTAAGCAAGACATTTCATCAATTAAATCACATGAGATTCCTATATCCACCTTAGGCTTATGAATTTCTTTGGAAAGGAGGGATTCATGATTTTCTTGAAGCATATTATAATCATTTCGAAGTGATTCATGTTCAAGCTTCAAAATTTTATATTTCTTTTTCTCCTTTCCAAGACATTTATTGAGCTCCTCTAGCAAATTCATAAGTTCATCATAAGTGAGCTCATCATCATCATCGTCACTTACCTCATTCTTACCTTTCGCCATGAAGCAACGGATTTGTGATGGAAGAGCATCTTCATCGTCACTTGAGGCGGAGGTTGAGGTTGATAGAGATGTCGGTTCTTCATCACTTGAGCTTGAGGTGGAGCTTGATGTTTCATCTCCCGACATCTCTTCCTTAATGCAATCCTCAATAGAAGTGGATGATTCAAATAGTTCTTGAAGCTTTATCCACATTTCATGAGCGCTCTTGAGATTGCATATTCTATCAAAGATTTCATCGCTCACAACACAAAATAAAACATTAGTAGCTTGAGCGTCGAGATGTAGGTATTTCCTCTCCTTCGGTTGGAGCAACTTCATTCAACGGAGAGGAAAAGCCGACATCTACGATCCACCATATTTGGGGCTCATGGATTTAAAATGAGAAGTCATAATTAATTTCCATGAAGCATAATTTGTGCCATCTAGCACAAGTGGATTATGTGAGTGTTCTAATCCTCTAGTCGACATCCTTTACTCTCTAGACGGTTAAGTCTAATAAAAGAGAGACCTTGCTCGATACCAATTGAAAGGACGGGGATGTCGCCTAGAGGGGGGGTGAATAGGCGGATTAAAAACTTTATAGCTTAAATGCAGCGGAATAAAAATTTGCGCTAAATAAAATCTCCGAATTTCTGAACAATCCGGAGTGTCCGGATATTCAATCGGATACTCGGATAGTCCGATCCCGAGGGTCCTAACCCGGAGTGTCCGGGTTATTCAATCCGGATACTCCGGATTATCCGGACTGTCCGGGTTCAGGGATTCGGATACTCCGGATTGAGGACTTCGAATGGAGATTTTAAATCTTTGCAATTTTTCAACAATCTACTTGAATACAAAAGATCTAAATGATGTCAGGTACCTGAGGGCATAGAAGATCTGGAGCCAAACACAACAAAAGAGTAGATCGGGCAATTTCAAGATTCAAAATCAAATACTAAGACAAGAGAAAGAAGCAAACTTGGAGACGATGATTTTTCACCCGAAGTTCGGATCCTTGAGGGGATTCTACGTCTCCGTTGAGGCGGCTCGGTCACACTTGAGCCGGGGTCTCTTTCAACCCTCTTCCTCCCGGTGTTGCACAAATGCACTCGCCGGTCTTCACTCCTTTGATTCCTTCCCTTACGGAGGCGGAACCGGCCTTCACAAACTTCCCACGGCCAACCACACAAAGCTCCGGTGGCTCGTAGGCGACCTCCTAGCCGTCTAGGAGTCCTCAACCTCCAAGAGTAACAAATGCTCACGAAGAACAAGCTTGGAGATGAAATCAAGTGCTCAACCAACTCAAATCTCACTCCCCAATCTCTTCCCAACCCTTCTCACAAGGGGATCACTTAGATCTAAGGGTAAAAGCTCCTCAAAGCCCCACACAGCCCTCAAAATCCACTCCAAAAACCTCTCCAAAAGCTCTCTCAAAAAGAGGAGGAAGGAATATATATAGACTTCCCAAAAACTAGCCGTTGGGGTGGTTGCACAACCGAGTCTCGGTTTCAATCCGGATACTCCGGATTGACTGAGAAAACGCTAACAGAGAGACTCAATCCGGAGAGTTCGGATGAATATCCGGATACTCCGGATGATCCGGATAGTCCGGACTAACTCCGGATAGTCCGAATCAGCACTGAGCAGCTCGACGAAAACGAGCATAACTTTTGACTCCGGACTCCGATTTCAGAGATTTTGGACTCTCCCGAAAGCTAAGAACGAGGGCTACACAACCAACAAGATATTACTATCCAAAACTCAAAGGATAACCATATATTTCACAAAGAAACCAAGAGAGACCTACAACCCTCACTTTCCGGCACTACCAACACCACTCTCTTTCTAAGATTCACAAGGATGGATCACTTGAGCACTTGACACATCTAAAAGTCATTCGACATCGCATCCCTCTTAATAGTACGGCAATCCTTAGACTCAAATTAAATCAAAGATAATATAAGTCTAGACATAGTCACTTGCCGTCTTCTTTCTTGATGTCGATGCATGAAGACCTTCACCATATAATCGATGACATCTTCGCCTTGTCCAACTCGACTCGATTCACCTCATGAGACTCTCGTCCTATCAACCTTGACTTGATCATCCTCTCGACGATCTCCACGCCAAGTTGCTCTTGACTTAGTCCTCGGCTCTTGGTGACACCGCCGTCTTGTTGACCTCGACAATGATCATCCTCCAAGATACCTTGGTCATCATACACGACGGGACCTAATTCTTTCTAAACTACTCATGAAAGACATTAGTCCCAAAAGCTCAATAGATATGAATAGAGTTGATATTTGTGAGCGAGTTGATTACAACAAGTGTTTCATATAAAGAAGCACAATATAAATGGAAACACTTGACATAAGAAATGTTCTCTACTAAGTACATCATGATGAATATGTAATTGATCTATATGCACTAGAGAGATAATTGCCAATGTGATGAATCAATTAAATCATGGCAAGGATCACAGACTTTACTTAAATGAAGCACATGATAGAATATACACGAATTGTACATGTGCAAATAACATTTGGAGTAAGAGTAAATATGTGATCCAACACTAGATAAACTTCACTAAGAGAATTGCATGAGAAGATATACAAATAAAACATGCATGCACCAAGTCAATCTATAGCAATATGAAGTTTAACTCTAGTTAATACATGCATACTATAATGAACTCAAATGAATATATATGCACAAATAAATATGACATGAACCAATGTGCATATATAAAATCAACATGCTACTTGGAGTTCACTATGCATTTGCACGAAAGGAATGCAATAACAAATTAGAATAGATACCAAAATTGCATACCTTATCTTTGCTTAACTATCCCATTTGATTTTCCTCTAAATAGATGAGACTGATACTCAACTAGGCAATAACAAGTTAGTCTCATAGCAATATAATCATATTAGAGGTTTGTCATTTGCTAAGCACTAAGTTAAGCATTTACTTAATTTACATAGATTGTCATTATGAGTGTTTGTCATTAATCACCAAAATAACATTCATTAATCACCAAAATAACATAAGTGCCTAGATGCACTTTCAAAGAGTGTGTGAAATGTCATATTTGCCCCTCGATCCTCCTCCCTTCATCATCTTCTTCCTGCTCATGTTTGTAGGTGAGCTGCCACCATCGCCCTCTCCTAGGCTAACCTTGTCCTAAGCAACAAGCTCTTGCTTGTCCAGTTCATCCACCTCAACCGTCTTGATGGATTTGACCACTACGATGGTGGTGAAAGGGTCAGAATCTGCCGCGATGACTACACGTGTCTTCGTCGCCACTCTCAACACCGAGCTCCAGCTCGTTGTGCACACCACCCTAGAGGCTAGCCCGGAACACGCCCTCCATGAGAGAAAGAAGCATGGCATATGTGTCCTTACTACCATCCACGACCTTGGACTCCAGTAAAGGAACTTTTGTCTCGTACGGACGTCATTGTCCATATCCTATAACACACTGGACCAAAATTCACTCAAAGCCCATCTCACCATGGGCGGACCTATGTATACATAGCACCCCGTTAATTTACACTTCCGTCCTCACTTTGTGTAAAAGGGTTAACCCGGAGGTGCTATGTTTGAACCCAACAGGCATTATATATTACTACAGCTCACTTTAGGCAAGCAATGTGGGACTAATCTGTCGAGGCCTGAATATGATAATTCGAACCCTTTGTGTATACTCCACTAGTCCATAATCACGCTAGTGCACACACTGACAACATGGATGTAATATCAAAATCATCAACAATGGAAACATATAAAAGGTCGACTTAACATTTATTAGGCTCTAAGAAAACAACAGTGGAACGGAAAACTTCGGTGGATAACCAACCAATATGCCACATGCAACTGACAAGGTTCGACTCCTCACAACTCGCTTCCCCGTGAAACTCCTCCTCCAAAACAGGTGTAGGCTTCTCATCTACTGATGGATCTATTGTGGCAAGAATGAGTACATAAAGCACACAACAAGTTATACATAGAATGCAAGTATATTATAACTACATGCAAGGCTTGTTCAATGAATGGCTAACCCTCCTTTCCCAAGTTTAGTTTTATAAAAGCTAACCCTTGTGTGAAATTCCTAGGCATTGTTATAACATCCCAATTTTTTGCTTTTATTAATTTTATTTTGTTATTTGTCAATTTTGTGGATTTTGAGAATTTTTGGATTTTATTTGGAATTTATTTAATATGTTTGAGTTAGGCCTATTGTGAAAAGTATTTAAATACTCAAAAATTTTAAATAAAATTTTGCCAAAAATATTTTATTTGAGTCCTAAATATTTCAAATTATTTTTCAAAATTTTTACAGATTTTCCTGATATTTTTGCTATTTTATATGAATTATTTTAAATGAAAAAAGTTTGAAATTTTGATTTGAATAGTGTTTGGGGCGAAACCCTAATAGGCCCCGCCTAATTTCCACGCCAATCCGGCCCATCTCCGCTGCAGCCCAATTTCCCGCAAAACCCTAGATCTTAGCCGTTGATCTCATTGGGCGGATGAGATTGATCCGAAACCCTAAGCTTTTGTGGCCATTGGATCGTTGTCGGGACCTGAATATGCAAATTCAGACCCTCTGTGTATTTTGCACTAGTTCAGAATCATACTAGTGCACATAATCTCAACATAGATGAATATCACAATCATACACAGTGAAAATATAATAAAAGACTTCATCTATTAAATATAACTTGTTTAGCGACATTAAGGTCATCCTTACATAAATACACCACGTAGGGCTTAGACTAAGAAATAAATAAACTACAGCGAAGATATATTATTTATAGTAACCCTTCAATTTGCCACAGGCAAAACTGACAAGGGTCGCACCCTAGTTGATCGTCTCCTCTTGATACTCCTCGTAAGCTGGTGTTGACTCATATCCAACTGGTGATTTGTTGTTGCAAAGGTGAGTACTTAAAGCACTCAACAAGTTGTGCGCAGAATGCATTTTTGTTATAACTATATGCATGGCTTATTCCAAATGAAAGGCTGAATTGGTTATTTTGCAATAAAACAACATTTAGAAATGAATAGTATAAATAGATTGAAATGACAGTAAAACAAATAGTAACAATAATAAATTTCTTAGTTATTTCCCAAATAACCTGGCTCATAACTTTAAATCAATTTCCATACTTCGATAGGCACAATGCCTCCATTCCCAAGTTCATTTTATCAGAATTTAACTATTGACTGTAATTCCTGAGCATTGCTCAATACCATGAGCACGGCTATTCGAATAGATTTAACACTATATTGAGGTTATACACTTTATCCACAATATATAATCAACTCACCACGTCTACCATGAATCGCTATACAAGAGTATGCGAATGAGCGATCATAACAAAGTATTTACAATGCTCTGTCTAAACCCGGTATGTCCGCTGAGGTTTCAACACTGATGGGACTGGTTACCACACTCAGGGCCCTCCTCTTACGCCATGTGAGTCTACCCGTGAACTCGGAATCCACACCTCCATGACAGTACCAAAATCTAGACATTACAAATTAATCAGCTAGGTATGTCCCATACCAGACATGTGGTTGTATGTTTGACTCAGTTCAAATGCTTGCAAAGTCCTTAATTAACCAAGGCAAGACTTCCCAAAAACTCAAAATAACCATTATCCATATCATCAACCTTCATTCATCAAAATAACAATGCGACGCTCAAATGCCACATTAGCCCACCATAACTCATAACTCTTGCCACTTGCCCTAGTCTAAATCATTATACCACCCCAATTGATTACCATGCATCTTGTGCCATCAACAACATTGTGTGACACAACTTTTTATAAACATGTTCCATATTCCATTAATCAAGATTAACTTTGTATTCTCCAAAATGATATCAATAACTCGTTGCATGGCTAAGCAAACTATTCATGTTCTAACCATCCCATATTGGCAATTAATAGTTACCAACTAATAAAGAACCATACTAGGGTGACAAATAATCATAGCATACAAATGACAAGGTTGACATAAGTTCAATTAGGTTGAATAACTAATCCCAATTTAATTGAATCAATTATACTTTAAATTAGCATGCGATAGTTTAAAACAATATAACTTTTAAAATATGGGCTCAACATGATCAAAGCACAACTTGCCTTCAAAAAGCTCTTATTCCTGTTCTAGACCTTGCTCTTGAGTTGGCTCCTCGCTCGCGAATACTTTGGGTACTTCAACGTCTACACGAAATGATTAAATAAAAGAATAAATACCAAAAACAAAGAGTAAACTTAACTCTAAAAATTAAATAAAATTCACCATTAAATAGAGCTAAATTTTACAAATTTTTAGAAATCGGAATCACCTCAATCGGAGCTCGTATGAGGGAGAACGACCTCTCTAAAGTTTAAAATAAAAGAAAAAGAATAAATCCCATTTAACCGAATTACTTTTCTACTGAAAAATTGGAATAATGACGTCACGGCTGATTTTGGTTTAGGGCAAATTAATTTTCTACGGTAAAATATAATTATGATGTCATGCTGATGTCAGCGATATTATTTACTAATTAAAATAAATCTAAAATAAATATATTTCGCTGACATATGGGACCACGGGTCTATCGATCCGGTCTATGAAATAGTTTGCGGTCTACCATAGACCTTCTCCACAACCCCTCGGCTTCCTCACCTGACGTCGTGGCTGACGCACGCGGCTGACGCTAGCAGCGACGCGCGGCAGACTGAGGTTGTGACACAAGGCACGATCAAGACTACACGATTCGAATGTGACGGCTAGGGCTGATGCGCACAACAGCGATGACCACGGACATGCAGTGAGACCGTGCATGACACGTGGCGAACATCTAACTACTTGCCTTGGATTCGACGGCTGGGGAAGTTCACAAAGAATGGCAGCGCTCAATGGTGAAGTCCTCACCTGCAGCGAAGATGATGACCCCCACCACAGCGCACGAGCTATGGATCGGCTACGGCTCTGCGCGGATCCGATGCGGCTTGATACGAGGAACTCGACGATGACCTCAACAACAGAGGAGCGGCGATGGACGGTGAGCAAACAACGATAAACAACGACGGCGCATCGAGCAACTACGGTGAGCTCTCCATGGCGCAAGACGATGGTTCGAGCGATGTTTCATAAGGAAACATGTACGGCAAAAAGTGTGGAATTCAATGCGCATGGCGGCGCATTAAATAGCACCCTCGCCCTCGGCAGGGAACTCTGAGTCCTACGGCGATATGGCGATGCGGCGGTGATTCTGTTAGGATTTGGCGAGACGACATGGCGCGATCGTGGATGTCCCTTCAGATCATATTGAATAACCAAGGGCGCTAGGCAACGCGGTAGAATGTTAGCCGTTGGATAAAGATCCAGCGGTTGAATTCTAGGGTTAGGATTTGCTTAGAGGATTGGGCTACAGTGTGGCTTTGGGCCGGTGCGAGCTTTGGGAAAATGGGCCGGACCCATTGGGTTTCGGCCCAAGAGGCTTTAGGCATTTTATGTAATTTTAACAATTAAAATAATTCTAGAAATTAAATAAAGAAGAAATAAATAGCAAAAATACCCGAAAAATTCCAAAAAATCTAGAAAAATATTTCAAGGCATTGGAGACTCAAATAAAATATTTTCAACGAAACTTTAATTAACCTTTTAAAATTTTTAAATAGACTTTAACAAAATGCTCAATTCAAATAAATTCTAATTAATTCAAATAAATTCCAAAAAATCACAAAAATATAAAATACACAGTAAATCCATAAAATGCAAAAATTGGGATGTTACAATCGTCATGCGTGGAGTGCTGAGATCACGTCAGGATTGAGCTGTTTGTGGCTGTCCGATTCTCGACGCGTGGTTGGCCAGGATTTTGTCTTCTCCAACCCATCGCCGACCTGGACTCAAATACATTCCGCTGGCCCACACTAGGTTTCCAGTTTGCACGCGTTTCCTGAGGCTATAAAGTCAGTCGCACGTCTTCGCCCGGGGTGCTTCCATTGAGTAGATCGAGCTCGCTGTCTTTCGCCGAGGTCACCACCGTCTTTACTCATTTGGATCTCCGTCGATGTTGGATCTATTGCGGAGTTGAAGGCATAGCTAAGTTCGCTACATCAAGTTCTTTTGGATCCGTGCGATTTTGGACAAGATCCACGCGAGGAAATGCTGCAACCGTGGTCATCTTCTTCAAGTTCGGTAATGCGCCGTCGTCCATCCATTGCGAGAGCTCGCTGGAGCAAAACCCTAGCTTTTGCTGACATGGCCGCCCGGTTGTCACCACGTGTGTGCCACGTGATGCCACATCGGATCCATGTTGACCGGTCATGCTTTCATCGGTAGGGCCACGTCATCGCTGGAGAGGGTCCACATGTCGATCTCTGTAGCGCATGCGCTCGGTCCATCGTGGACCCGGGTGGTCTCGCGGACCAGGTCCATGGATCCTGGGCCCACTTTAGGCCTCTGGGCAATTTCCCAAATTATTTTTATTCAGGAAATCCAATGCTGACATCATTAATTGAATTTTCAACGAAAAAATAATCGAGAAATTTGGTATTTTCTGATTTTCTCTTTTATTTGAATATTTTGAGAGCTCGTTCTTTTTCATACGAGCTCCGATTGAGGTGATTCAAGTTTTTAAAAATTTGTAAAATTGAGGTCAATTTAATGGTGAATTTTATTTGATTTTTGGAGTTTCTTTGCTTTCTGGTTTGGTTTTTATTTGTTATTTTTTTCGATTCGTGTAGATGTCGAAGTGCTCAGATCGTTCGAAGGTTAAGTGTTGATTCTATAGTAAGGTCGAGAGCAGGAACAAGAACTTTTTCAAGGTAAGTTATGTTTTGATCATGTTGAACCCAGTTTTGCAAATGCTATATTGGTTTAAATTACTGCATGATATTTTATACTTAGAACTGTTTTCAGTTAGTTTGGGATCTAGTTATTCTACCCAATTGGATTATACCTACCTTGTCATGATTATTTGTCACCCTAGGATAGTTCATTATTAGTTGGTTACTGATAGATACCAATATGGGTTGGTTAGATCATGTATAATGTGCTTAGTCATGCAACGAGTTATTGATATCGTTTTGAAAGTTCAAATCAATCTTGACTAATAGAATATGAAACATATTTATGAATGGGTATGTCATGTGTTGTCACACAATGATGTTGAGTTGTTGGTGACATAGGTTGCACAATAATCAACTAGGGTGGTAAATGATAGACTGGGGCATGTGGCAAGGGCCGTGAGCTGTGGTGGGCCTATGTGGCATTAGATTGATATGTTGATATGCTAGTTTATGAGTGAATATGAGGTAGTTTCTATGAGTGAATTGTTGAAAGTCTTGTCTCGGTCAATTAAGAACTTAACCTTGCAAGCTATTAAACTGGGCTAATCATGCAACCATATGTCTAGAATAGGATGGACCTAACTAATACTTGATGCCTTGAGAGGATAACCGAATGAGTGTGCGGTTATGGGGAATTTGTGTGTGCAGCACGGCCTCACATCTATCCAACGATATGTCCCTCTTATTCTTCTGCTCTGAGTGAGGGAAGTAATAGCGAGTTCAGACTTATCGGTAGGGTCAGTGTTATGACAAAGTCTCCGATTTTTTTTGTTATGATCTTCTAGCCACACGTCGATGGGTACATGATATTGCATGGCAATATAGTTTGATCATACCATGTGGGTAAAGTGTATAACCTTTGCAGAGTGTAAATCTATTCGGATAGCCATGCTCTCGGTATTGGGCAATGCTCGAGGATTTCAATCAAGGATTAGATTTTACAAAATAAAATTGGGAAGGGAGGCTGTGTGCCATTGAAAACATTGGAAATTGTTTAGGGTTGTGTACCAAGTTCATTCGTAATAAATATCCAAAAATTATTTATTATTGTTATTTGTTTTACTGTCATTTCAATCCATTTATTGTATTCATTTGTAAATATTGCTTTGCTGCAAAATAACCTTATCAACCATTCATTTGGAATAAGCCTTGTATATAGTTATATTAGACTTGCATTCTGTGCACAACTTGTTGAGTGCTTTATGTACTCACCCTTGTCACAACAAAATCATCAGTTGAGCAGGAGTCTACACCAGCTTTGGAGGAAGAGTACAGGAGGAGGCAAACGTCTAGAGTGTGAGCCTTCTCAGTTGCCTGTGGCATACTGAGGGGTTTATCTACGTTTTCTTTCCGTTGCAATTTAATTATTATAGTTAAGCCCTGTTTGGCATAGTCATGTAAATTCGACCATAAGGTCAGTCAACCATCTTATATTTAATAAATGAAGTCTTATGTTTTCGCTGTGTATGATTGTGATATTCATCTATGTTGACACTGTGTGCACTAACGTGGTCCTAGACTAGTACGATATACGCAAAGGATCCGGACTTACAAATTCGGGTCCCAACAATTATCAATAACCAAAGACACACAGCTATTCGAATAGGTTGTATACTATATAGAGGTTATACACTTTACCCACAAGATATCATCAATCTCTTATTAGCATGCAATTGACACACTTTTCTTAGGCGTACGACTAAGAAGATCGTAACAAAATCTTTCAGAAACTCTATACGAACATAGACATTATCTATAAGCCTGTCTCACTATTCCTCCTTCACACTAAGCAGAACAATAAGAGAGACTCATCGTTGGACTAAGAACAATCACTGTTCAAGATGTAGAGTCACTACAACACACACCTTTTCCAACCACGCACGCAGCTTGATTATCCTTTTGAGATATCATATGTCTAGACTTGGTAGCTTACTGAGTTAGGTCTGCCCCATAACATACATGTGGCTATATGATTTAGCCCAGTTCAAAGGCATACAAGGTTAAGTCCTTAAATAACAGATGCAAGAATTTCAATTAATCTCAGTAACCATTATCAAACGATTCACACATAATCTTTAACTTAAATATCACACAAACTCACCCTAGCACACAACCTCTTGTCACTTGCCTCAATCTAAATCATTTACCACTCCACTTGATTATCGTGCAACACATGACATCAACAACTCAACACCATTATGTGACAACACATGACACACCCTTTTTCAAAAGATATTTCATAGACAATTAGTCAAACTGAAGTTGCATTTTCAAAAGATAGCAATTATTCATCACATGGCTAAGCACACTATCCATGATATAACCAACCCACGTTGGCATATATTAGTAACTAACTAATAATTATCCATCCTAGGGTGACAAATAATCATGCCATAGCAAATGACAAGGTAGGTATAATTCTAATGGGTTGAATAACTAATATCCAAATTATTTGAAAACAGGTGTAACTTGAAATACCATGCAATAGGTTAAAACAAAATAGCTTCTGTAAAACTAGATTCAACACGATCAAAGCACAACTTGCCTTGGAACAACTCCTGATCTTGGTATTGAATCAACTCTTCACCTTGGAACGCTCTCAGCAATTCACCATGGTGGACTCGACTCATGGGATGACACTGACATATGGACCCCACACGTCAAAGACTTGGCTCACGAAGGATTAAGGTTACCTAAATCTGAGAACTACGTGGTAGCTAACCTAGTACTACGTGCATGCCATGTCGGCAACACCTCAGCGACACGTTAGCAGCGGTGCGAAAAACCTTAGGGTCAATGGTGGAAAGCTTTGGCAAGGCTCTGGTAACTCCGGGTCATGCCATCAGAGAGATCTCGACACGACGAACCTTATGATGTGGGTGTCATGAGCAACGGTGACCGGTGATGAGCGGAGTGTGCGAGAAGCGGCGGTGACAAGGGCTTCTACGGCAACGATGAGCTACGGCAATGCTCCTAACAAGATAATGTGCACATGAGGAAGAACGCCAGACAACGAACCTCATAGCGTAGACCAAGAGACCAAAAACTCATCGGCGGCGATGAAATCTGGCTTTTGCTCCCACAGTGGTGCTCCCGTAGATCTTCAACGACGAAACAGTGAAGACTTGAGGCGACTAGGGTTAGGGTTATGGTTGTGGGGCTCAAGGTGGTCTTGATGCTCCCCTTAAATACCCCTCGATGTCCGTGTAGGGCATGAAACGGAGAAGGTGTCTGTGGCGGACACAACTCAGAACGGAATCCGTTGCGCGCACAGGGAAGATGAAGGACCTGAGAGGCATCTCAAGAGGTGGCAAACCAGGCTGGGCTAAGGCACGCAACTGGGTTGCAACGTGTGGATAGCTAGGCTTGGCTTTAGCACTAGTTTTCGGCCCGGATGGGTTGGGTTTCAGCCCAAAAAATATTAAAGCATTTTATTTGATTTTATTTTTTTAGAAAAATATAGAAAATTCAAATGGACTCCAAATAAATAGCAAATATCCTTGGAAAATCCTAGAGAAATCTATAAAATACCTTAGAGAATATAGAACCTAGATAAATAATTTAACAATTGTTCACTTGAGCATTAGTCATATCAAATCCTTTTTGAAATAGGGAAATTCCAAATTAAGCTTTAATTAGAAATAAAAATTATGATTTTTTTTGAAAAAGCTAAAAATACTAAAAACAAACTCAAAGATGAGAAAATTTGGATGTTACATAATCCCACCACTGCTCCACTGGACCATATGGCCTTCACATTAACAAGCCAGGGTATTTACATATCCCTCGTCCTCTGCCATCCAACACAGAATAGTAAGCACGCCATGAGCCGCAAGTCTGTGCCCTCCACCAAATGCACCAATCGCACAAGCCCATATCCACCAATTACATAAGCCAAATCAATGCCAAGATGAATCAATCATCAATGGACGAACAAAATTGGATCTTTCTTGCATTCTCAAGTTGAATCAAAATGGGAGATGCTTTTATGTATCACTATTTAAAAGTTGCACAAATATTAAATCATGAATGAAGGATAGATGGTGATTACCCTGACTCGTTAATGTTAAAGTCCATGTGACCCGTGTGGAGCGATGATGGGATTAATTAGTCCCACATTGCTTGTCCATAGCACCTCCGGGTTAACTCTTTTACACCAAGAGAGTACGAAAGTGTAAAAGGGGTGCTATGGATGCGTACGTTCGCCCAACGGTGGACTAGGACACTGAGCGAAATTTAGGCCAGGGTGTTATAGATGGTATCAGAGCATGTGAGACAAGGGCGCGGGCATATGGCGTATGGCACGTGTGGGCCTGGAGTAGCCACATGGCATAGCATATGTGCCGACAGTAGACGCACAAACGTATACCGAGGGGTGATTCTGGGTATCTGCTGCGTAAACGGTGTTGTGCCAAGGGCATCAGCCCTTAAGAAAGGGTGTGTAATACCCTAGCCCATTAATGTGAAAGCCCACGTGGAGCAATAGTGAGATTAGTCTTATATTACTTGTCTAAAATAAGTTGTAGTACTATATAATGTATATTAGGTCCAAACATATCAACTCCGGATTAACCCCTTTACACGAAACGAGAATAAAAGTGTAAACAGAGTGCTATGCATGCCCGGGTCCGCCCCACGGTGGGCTAGGACATCGAGTGAAATTTAGGCTAGGGTGTAACAACTTACCTTTTGCTTGCTTCAAGATTTGTGCAACTTTGTATTGGGAGGGTGATACATATAGCACTACTCAATCGAAACTTACCTCAAGGTGCCAAGGAAAGACAATGTGGTGAGCAGCCAGATTGCTAAAGTCAGTGCTGAGGAAGACCTTGTCGACCAGCCGCCACCGCCACAGACGATGACACCACCATGTCCGACACACCGAACAGCACAATCCAAGCGTGGACAGATAGTGTGCCGCTGGTAACCTTCATGGATGACGCGGTGATGATGATGAAGTGTTACCCCGTAGGGTCCTTGGCCAGGGCCATCGCCATGGCGGGGGGTTAAGCCGTATGCGGAGGGGGCCTAGGCAATGGCGGCAAGGAGGAGGAGGAACGACATCAGCACTATCCTAGGCATATTCAATCGGAGGGAGGCTGTTCGGTGGTGATGAACACGGAAGGGCAAATGAAGGGGGCAAGTTGGGCATATTTTAGACTTCCTCTCAACTAAATGTAGAAAAAAATTATTTTAATGGCTCTAATGTCTTTTAATAAATAGCCATGATTTTGTAGTGTGTTTGCGTAAAGATATAAAAATCTAATTTAATGGAGCAAATGCCACAAAATTGTGGTGTCACTGTAACCAATTTTGCCTTTATAAATGAGGCAATTTGGCCAACAACACTTCAAAGATCACACGAGTATTCGACAAATTGCCCTTTTCATAAACTGTTTGGTGTAGGAAGCTGAAACCTTAATGGTTCTTGTTTTTGCCTGATAGTCGCCCAGTTTCCGCTGAAACCTGTAGGAAGCTGAAATCTGATTGGTTCAGATTTGAATTTGAAAGTTGTGAGTGTTTTTAATAAAAAATAAAACAGAGCTAGCTACATACCCTAATACCAACCGTGCCATACCGATTAGGACCGATGTATATGACAGCTAGACTTTTTACTATACTTAAAAGATACTAAAATATACATTGAACTAGTACCAAGAGTACCAAAAATTTAAAATATGAAGGTACGAACAAGAGTTTAAGAGTCCTATGACCAGGAATTGAACCTTGCTTGAGCTATTCCTCGTGATTCACTTGATTGATATTTAAAGAGTGAAGGTATCAATTTTTAATATCTCTTGATACTTGCTGAATATAAATTTTTATACCACTTAAAAGACTGTCAAAAGTCTCATTTAGCAATACCATATCAAGCCGGTCAATTCAGTGAGAACAAGCATTAGCGCGTGCTCCAATTTGCATCGGATGCTAGAAGACGACAAAAGTTGGCAACTAACAGCTGCTGCTAGCTAATTAAGGTGGGGTTTCCATTAAATATGACTTGCCAGCAGACGCGCCCGCTCCCTGAATTGAACGCCATGATCGATCGACACAAGCTAGTTAAGCTGCAAGCTTAATTAATGAATTGATATTTGCAAGGCCATTGGATACTTGTGGAAGTCACGCACTCGAGTCCTTCAACCGGCACTGGCAATGAGTGGCCCGACACAAGGAGTGCACCACCCAGCAGCAGCACACACACACAGCACAGAACGATCATATTCATCGATCGAAGCGGCCAAAAATCTACGATGGAGTGTGTACTTTCCATTGCCAACCTGGCTAACGAGTACGAGCTACAGCACAGTAGTGAATTTTTTTTAAATAATGTATTTTATAAAACTAATTGCGACATTAATACGCGGGATTTTTTTTTTTACAAAAATAATGCTCCGTTGCCAAACCGTACGACGACAAATGGAGTAATAGCCATACGGTACAGCGAAGAAGCTAATTTCGCTCAACGGTTCGGCAACAACACCCATATTACGTCATTAGCACTATTGTCGCCATATGGTTTGGCTACAACTAGTAATAGCCAAACAAACCGTATGGCGACAACATCCGTCCCCTATTTTATTCTCTTTCGACTTTTCGACTTTTTTCATGAAATAAAACTTTGGTTCGAATTGTTTCATGAAATAATACTTTGGAAAAAAATAATACCAGTTAACACGCTTTTAAAAAAATAAATATTATTATTAAAAAAATATAATATTGACGGCATTAATACGCCAAAAAAATATGATAAAAATAATACCCGTTAGGCCAACCGTCTGACGAAATTTACAAAATTATCTGTAAAATACCACATTAATTATGACCGACAAATAGGAATTTTATGAATTTATTGACCCTACTTTGAACTATGCAATTCTTGCAATCGTCAAACTAACACTGACTTTTCATAACTAATGCTCACAAGTTACAACGAATTTACCAAAAAAATCAACGCAAAATACTTCTTTGTAAAAAACATTTTGTCCAAAAAAATTTGAATAAAAAAATGTATTACTTAAAAGAAAATCGCTAGCGCTGACTACTCTTGTCGCCATACATTCATGTAGGGCGACAGAGGTATATTCTTGTAATTTTTTAAGAGCGAGGTATATTTTTGTAATTTGAATAAAAATTCTATTATTTCAACAAAATTTCTACATGACTTATCACGTACATAAATTATCACCGACAAATTTGCCACACAAATGTATTATTTCAAAAAAATCTTTGAAAATTTCATCGGACGGTTGGCCTAGCGGTTATTATTTTTGTCATATTTTTTTGGCGTATTAATGCCGTCAATATTATATTTTTTAATAATAATATTTATTTTTTTAAAAGTGTGTTAATTGGTACTATTTTTTTCCAAAGTATTATTTCATGAAACAATTCGAATCAAAGTTTTATTTCATGAAAAAAGTCAAAAAATCCAAAGAGAACAAAATACGGTTTGGCTATTACTAGTTGTAGCCAAACCGTATGGCAACAATAGCGCTAATGGTGTAATTAGGGTGTTGTTGCCGAACCGTTGGGCGAAATTAGCTTCTTCGCCGTACCGTATGGCTATTACTCTATTGTTGCCATACGGTTTGGCGACGGAGCATTATTTTTGCAAAAAAAAATTCCCGCGTATTAATGTCGCAATTAGTTTTATAAAATGCATTATTTAGAAAAAATCGCACAGTAGTATATTACTCCTCCGTCTGTTCAGAAATACAACGAGTCTGGTCTCAATGATCTTGTTGAAAAATATAACCACTATAGTGCGTATGATCTCGTTTATAAATATAAAGATTGTATATAGATTTAATGAGGTTTTTTTCTACTATACTCTTATTTATTATCTATCAACCATATATATTTATTCATTACCACTCACATAAATTATTATCTCTCATCTTCCAAGACAATTAAATGGGATGCCTAAGTTATTTTCTCTTATACCTTGCCAATTTCACCGTAAAATTAATCTTTGTGTAAATTCGAAATACACCTTGTATTTCTAAACCGAGTGGTCCTTTCCACGTAGTTGTATATGCGTGATCGAATTTCTCTAATCCTTAACTTGAATTAAGTGTACGTTTATAGCTATCACGTTATGTAAGCTAACGCCCATTATGTTACAGCCTTTCAACATCTGCATCAGATGTGTAGTTATCGAGGGATCATTCTGATGCATGACGAAATCAACACATTAATTGTCCAGCTAAGCGCAGATGAGTGTGGCATGTTTTCACAAAAGGAATTCCAGATCGAACCGGTCTTTTATTTCAAACTGTAAAACACGAACAGAGGCCTTGTACAACATACAAAGCGTTGTTTCATGCAATTGTGAATAGTAGGACCAAGGGCGTGTTTGATTCTCTTGCTCACCCTTGCTTGCCTAGCATGGCTAGTGCGAAGGGATGAACGTTTAACAAGGCTAGCCAAAAAGCCAAATATTGCACAAAAATATGCGTGCAGCGCAGGAATTACATATGCAAATCAATTAATCAATCTTTAATCTTTACTTTTGTGCCATATAGCTAAGATTTTTTTTTTAAAAAAACAAAGCCAGGAGGCTAAGATGAACCACATGAGCGGACGAGTAGACGACACCAATACAGTACTGCCGTGCTGCCTCCTTGATCTGTGTACTGCTCATGCTTATTTATACTCTCTGTAAAGCTTATTTTTAAAATAGTCTTGTCTATAAATATAAAGTTTATATGTAGATTTAATAAGGTCTTTCTTTTTATACCAATATTTATTCTCTCTCAACAATATGTATTTATTCATTACCATCTACAGAAAGTATTATCTCTTATCTTTCAAGACAATTAAATTAGAGCATCTAAATCATTTTGTCTCGTACCTTTCTTAATTTTTACATAATCTTAATTCTTATACAAAATCAAAATACATCTATTTTTTTTGACCGAGGAGTAGCTTGCATACATGTGCCGCAGATCTTCCTCGTAAACCGCGACCGCCAGTTTCCAATCCTCGATGGCAAATTAACACACCCTCCCTGTGCGCCACTGCCTATACAGTCAGTAGCACTCGTTCTGCATGGCCCACGGAGCATGAGGCCCGCGTGTCAGAGTCGCTGTCACAACGCGACAGAGCCTAGCTAGCCGCGCCTGAGGCACGAGGTGATCACCAGCGACTGGGAGGGCATGGGGCTTACCGACAGGCGTGGCCCACCAATGATGGGGCCGGGCCCACAGTCGGGCCACGACCCGACACAGCGCCACTGGGGTGGGTCCCGCAGGGGGCAGGCTCACGCTGCCATGCCAACCCCATCCATTACGCGCGGCAACTCCGTAGCTCAGGGAGTGGCTTGCTAGCTAGCCAGCCATGGACATACTACTATTACATATACACGCCTTGCCCTATCTAGGAAGATTAGTTTTGGGACCGGTCCAAACAGGAAACGAATCTAACGAAGCCTTTTTGTCTAAAAGAAAAGGAAACTAGGAATACTCCAGTACAAGGAAACGGCGCGATTTACGAGGTGTGGCGTGGTCGATCTCACTCGCTGTTGGATGCTTTCTAGATGGCCATGTTCGTGTCTGGTATCCAAAGCATGTTACTGTACTGTAAGTACTCTGGTGTACATCTCCAAATACTCCAGCTGCAGTAATTTTCTCCCAAAATACAGCGCACCTGCGTATAAATGGTTGACTTGTCGAATAGATATTTCTTCACAAGTACTGTGCCTAATTTTGAAACAATATATAGTACAGCTAGTACATGATATATAGAATCGATTTAAAGAGAAGTACAGGGCAGAATCCAGAGACTGTGGTCCAGAGGGAAGGGGAAAAAGGACTGGAGTGTTCTAGCTAGAGCCAAGAGACGTACACATGGCCTTGATGGTATTCCGTGACCTATGCAGAGAAAAATAAAAGGATGTGCTATAAGTGTTGATACCCTTCTTTACGTTTGTGGTGAGTGAGTGATAGAGTACCTTCAAGGCTACCACAAAAATATCGTAGGGCTAAAGGGTACTAACCAATGACGGATCTAATGTTGGGGTGAGTTGGGACGCTAGCCCCACCTTCGGTCGGCGACGGGACACCCCCCTCCCCCGGTGGTCCCCCATATCCCTGGTCGCTAGCAAGCAAGCACATTCGTTTCACTGGCAAGAGTTCGGAACAAGAAGGAAAAAATGGGCTGGTGGCCTGGGCTTAATTAGATACTAGCACTACATGGGCCAATGGGCTTACCTGTATTATAGTACTGTACTCGGCCTTGCTCGGTTGCTCATCGCCTCCTCTGTAGCGTCACCGCCGCACGGGAGAGGAGAGAAGGCGAGTTGCGAGCGCCATCCAGATCCAGACTCTAGAGGGTTGCATCATGCTCTTTGTGGCTCGCGAGCGAGGGCGCGACGCCTTGGCCGAGGCAGCGGCCAGCAGATGAGGGCGGCGGGCGCCGAGGTCCGGCGACGTCGTCGGTGGTCCGACCAATCTGCGGCGAGCGGCGAGGGTCGTGGATGCCTAGGCCGCTAGAGGAGAGGAGTCACCGCCCGGTCGCCGATTCGCCAAACGCCAGAGCTGAACGCGGACGCGGGCGGGACGCCAATCGCTGAGTCACCAGAGGAAGAGGAAAGGGAAGGAGTGTGCGGTGCGCCAGTGCTCACTACTCAGCCTTGGTCTTTGGATCGATCTGATCGCTAGGGATGGCAGTTGTTGATACGGGGGACCAATAGACGCCCACTCGCCCAGAGCCAGGACCCCCACTGCAAATTGCTGGTATAAAAAATTGCCCCACTCCTAAGCCCCTAATGCATTCTTTATAATCACTGATGAACAGGAAAAAGGGCTAATCTTTATTCTATTGACTGGCAGATTCTTTTTTATTTCTCTGATTTAATTTGTTTATTATAGCAAGTCGGTAAACTAAATTGCAAAAAATGGAGAACCAAACGGTGCACAATTTTTTTCGACGAAATGCAAGACCTAGTGACCCACGAACCAACGAGGGCAATATGTCTCAGCATGTTTTTAATCCCAATGAAATTATTGCTGATCCAGCGCATCGCAAACAAATTGAAATTTATCCTAAAGAGATTAGAGATCAAGTGAGGAGAGCATATATGTTGAAGGGTCCGACTCAACCAATCGGGCATACTTTTCCAAAAAAAGATTCAACATGGGGAATCAAGATCATTTCAAGAATCATGGTACAAGAAGTTCGATTGGTTAGAATATAGTATAGAAAAGGACGCTGCCTTTTGTTTCTATTGCTTTCTTTTTAAGAAATCAGGACAACCTACTCACTTTGGGAGGGGTGTCTTCACAAAAGTTGGCTATGTGAATTGGAGAAGGGCTATGGAAGGTTTCAAAGACCATGTTGGGGACCTAATAGTGTCCACAACATTGCAATGCAAGATTGTGAAGATTTTCGCAATTAAAGAGCAAGCATAGAACATAAATTAAATGTTTATAGTAAGGACTCTGAAATTGCATACAAGATTTGTTTGACTGCTTCTTTAGATTGTGCAAGATATCTCATAATGTAAGACGATGCTTTTCGTGGATATGACGAAACTTCTACCTCTATGAATAAGGACAATTTTAAAGAGTTATTGGAGTGGTATAAAGATAAGGTACCAGATGTGAATGCGGCATTTGAATTTGATAGTGGAGGGAATAGTTTGATGATTTATCCAGAGATAAAGAAGGACCTTGCGAAAGGTTGTGCACAAGAGGTAACAAAGGTGATTAAGGATGAGATTGGAGATAGGAATTTCGCGGTGCTTATTGATGAGTCACGTGATTCGTCAATAAAGGAGCAAATGGCTATGATTGTCAGGTTAGTAGTACATATGATGTTTGTTAGTTGTATCATTTATGATTTGTGTTTTGGTTTAACCTTGTATCATTAATTTGGTTGGCATGTAGATTTGTAAACAAAGAAGGGAACACTACGCCAAAACCTGCAATAGGTGACGGTCTATTTGTGGCGGGTTTTTCCGAACCGTCACAAATATAATTATCAGTGGCGGTTCTATATTGAAAATGGCGGGAAGAATATCAGTGGCGATTCTATCCTCGAACCGCCACTGGATAGAACCGCCACTGATAACAAATACATTATCAGTGGTGGTTGGAGGCTAGAACCGTCACTGATAACTAGGTTATCAGTGGCGGTGCTATCCTCCAACCGCCACTGATTCTATTGGATTATCCGTGGCGGTTCGAGGATAGAACCGCCACAGATAATGTTATCAGTGGCGGTTCTAGTTAAAAACCGCCACTGATAATATTGCCTATAAATAGGTGGTCGATGCAAAGACCTGGTCTTCTACCTCCCGAGAGCAAACCAAAACTTCTAAATTTGATTTCGTTTTCTCCAATTCTTGTGCTTGTACTTCCTCTAGTTGTTCCTTGGTGAGTTATTTTTTCTCCTCTCTTGATTTGTGTTAATCTTGTTGCAATTTAATTTTTAAACCAAGTTTAATTAGGGTTTACATGTAGATGAGATGAAAAGTTTAGATTTTGTTTATTTTTATTTAGCTACCATTTTGTAGTTGATGAATTTATTTACTAGCTAGGTTCATTAGATGATGTTGTGTTCCTTTTATAGATGATGAATTATGATTAAGCATATATTTAATATTAATTGCATTTTAAGTTAATTTGATACATGATGAATTTATTATCTAGCTCCTTTAGATGATAAGTAATTAGATTGGTTTTTTAATTACTACTAATTGGGTTCTATTAGTGTACGGACATATACATCTTGCATATATATGAATTTATTATCTAGCTCCTTTAGATGATAAGTAATTAGATTAGTTTTTTAATTACTATTAATTTGGTTCCATTAGTGTACGGACATATACATCTTGCATATAATAACTTTATTTAATTAAGATTATTGGGTATTAATATAAATGAAATTTTAGTTAATTTGGTAGGTGGGTGCTCATCATTTTTAGATGATGAATTTATTATCTAGCTTCTTTACAGAAAAGTATTGATTAGTTTTTAATTACTATTAATTTGGTTCCATTAGTGTGGACATATATTAAATTTATTTAATTAAGATTATTGGATATTAATATACATGAAATTTTAGCTAATTTGGTAGGTGGATGCTCATCATTTTTAGATGATGAATTTATTATCTAGCTCATTTAGATGATAAGTAATTAGATTAGTTTTAATCAATTTTTATATGTTAATTAATTTTAGATGGACCGGAGATGGATGTACAATGCGAACCGTACTGTTGAGATTACATCGACGGGTATCTGCTTTTCTAAGAGCACTGAGAGAACAAGTTGCACAAGAAGGCGGAGTACATACATTGTCCATTCATTGATTGCAAGAATGAGAAAATATTTTCAGACAAAGAGCACATCCACTTGCACTTGATTCGAAGGGGTTTTGTACTTGGCTATACACGTTGGACAAGTCACGGTGAAGAGGAAAACATACATGAAGGTGATAACGTATTGGATGATGGAGAAGGCATTATGGCAGCTGACATCAGTTATGGATCTAATGAGGATAGGTTGGACATTGGTGACGATAATAATCTTGCTCGGATGTTGCGCGATGCGAAGGGAACTACACTAGTCGAGAGAGTTTAATCAATTCAAGGGTTTGTTGGGCGACTCGGACACACCTTTGTTCCCGGTTGCAAGGAGGAATACACAAAGTTGCACACCGTGCTTTCACTTCTAAAATTGAAGGCAAGCAATGGTTGGTCCGATAAAAGTTTCACTGAGCTATTACATCTCTTAGCGGACATGCTTCCAGATGGAAACGTATTGCCGATAACCACTTATTTAGCTAAGAAGGTTGTATGTCCATTGGGATTGGAAGTAGAAAGAATACATGCATGTCCAAACGATTGTATACTCTATCGCAAAGAGTATACGACATGCATGTATGTCCATGTGCAAATCATCGCGATACAAGCGTAAAGGCCATGACAATGAGGGCACCGTGGTGAAGAAAGGAGCTCCCGCTAAAGTGGTGTGGTATTTACCGGTAATACCTCGGTTGAAGCGTTTATTTGGAAACAAAAAGCATGCCCAATTGATGCGATGGCACTCAGAAGAGCATAAAAGGGGTGGAAAGCTGAGACACCCTGCTGATTCTGCCCAGTGGAGAACCATCGATAGGCTCTTTAGGAATGACTTCGGGAATGAACCGAGGAATATAAGGTTTGGATTGAGTACGGATGGAATGAATCCTTTGGTAACATGAGTAGTATTCATAGCACTTGGCCCGTGACTCTCTGTATCTACAACCTTCCTCCTTGGTTGTGTATGAAATGAAAGTACATTATGATGTCGCTGCTTATCCAAGGGCCGAGACAACCTGGCAATGATATTGATGTATACCTACAACCATTGGTGGAAGATCTAGTGATATTGTGGAACGAAAGTGTACAGGTATGGGATGAGTACAAGCGAGAGTACTTCACCCTACGCGCATTGTTGTTTTGCACCATCAATGATTTCTTTGCCCTTGGTAACCTATCCGGTCGTACTGTAAAAGGGGCTAAAGCATGCCCCCATTGCATGGATGAAACCGCAAGTGTGTGGCTCAATAACTCGAGGAAAACTGTGTACATGCATCACCGCAGGTTCCTTCCCAGGAATCACCCCTACCGCAATATGAAGAAACAATTCGACGGGACAAAAGAGGATGGTATAGCTCCAAGGCCTCCTCGTGGGGAAGAGGTATATGATATGGTTAAGGATATTAATGTTGTACTTGGAAAGGGAGAGAGTAATAATAAATCGAGGTCTCGTACTGAGAAGATCACGTGGAAGAAGAGATCGATATTTTGGAACTTGCCCTATTGGAAGGACTTAGAAGTTCGACCTTTGCATAGACGTCATGCATGTAGAGAAAAATGTATGTGATGACTTGATTGGTATTTTGTTTGAATATTCCTAGCAAAACTAAGGACAGATCAAGGCACGAAGGACCCGGAAGATATGAAAATCGAGTGAGCTACATCCTCGAGACAACCGGAAAGGCCAACTTTACCTTCCCCAACTTGCTACACTCTATCCAAGAAAGAGAGCAGACCTCTGCAAATGCTTGCATGGTGTGAAAGTTCCATCCAGCTACTCATAAGCATCAAGAAACCGTGTCGATGAAAGATTTGAAGTTAATCGGCATGAAGTCTCATGATTGTCATGTGATGATGACACAAATGCTTCCTATTGCAATTAGAGGTATTTTGCCTGAAAAGGTCCGAGAGTCAATCATGAGGTTGTGTTTCTTCTTCAACACGATTTCACAGAAGGTCATCGATCCCATCGGACTTTCTGAACTGCAGAATGATGTGGTGAAGACACTATGCCAGCTAGAGATGTATTTCCCTCCATCATTTTTCGATATAATGGTTCATCTCATTGTTCACCTTGTGAATGAGATAAATGTATGTGGCCCGTATTCTCGCATCGGATGTACCCGTTCGAAAGGTACATGGGTATCCTGAAGAAGTATGTACGCAATCGATCTCGGCCGGAGGGCTGCATTGTGGAAGGTTATGCAACTGAGGAGGTTATCGAGTTTTGCGTGGATTACATGGAGGGGGTGGAACCGGTAGGAGTGCCTGTATCTCGCCATGAGGGTAGGCTATCTGGGAAAGGGACAATTGGAAGGAAATCAACAAATTCTTACGATCATGGATTGTTCGAAAAAGCTCATTTCACAGTCTTGCAACAGTCAGTTGAGGTGTCCTCGTATATGGACATGCACAAGGATAAGCTACGAGAGGAAAATCGTGGACGATCAGAGGCTTGGGTAACAAAAGAGCATAACCGTTTGTTCAATCATTGGTTCAAAGAGCATATGACTGGGAAAGAAACGAGTGTTATGTTGAGGTGGTTGGCAAAAGGGCCATCAGGTACAATCTTGACATGGCAAGGATACGACATAAATGGATATACCTTTTACACGAGATCTCAGGATAGCAAAATCACTTACCAAAATAGTGGTGTCCGCATAGATGCCTATGACAACACAGGCAGTAAGAAGACTAGCTTCTATGGGTTCATAGAAGAGATTTGGGAGCTCGACTATTGTATTTTTAAGATCCCGATGTTTCGGTGTCGTTGGGTACAACTCCCAAAGGGTGTCAAGGTGGACAAGTACGGCTTCACTACTTTGGACATCGAACATGTCGGATCTGAGATTTAACCATTCGTACTTGCGAAGCAAGTAGCACAAGTCTTCTATGTAATCGACCGTGAGATAAGAAGCGCCATGTAGTTCTTGAGGAAAAAGAAGGATCATCGGAGTTGAGAATGTCGTGGATGAGGATGAGTACAACCAGGTTTGACGAGTTGCCTCCTTTCGTAGATGGCAACATCGGGCTCGAGGAAGAAACCACTCAGAAGCTACCTATCATCGCGACGATCATGAAGAAGGGCAAATTGTGAAAGAAAATAATTAGCTATATACGAGTAATGGCAATGTGATGTAAACAATATGCATTTGTATGGAGTAATGGAAATATGGTGTTATGCATTTGTGTGGAGTAATGGAAATGTGGGTCATTAATATATTTGAATTACATAGGGTATAGTACTATATTAGAATTATATATGATCATTACTGTATTAGGATTATAGGGTCATTAATATATTAGGATTATAAAAGGTCATTAATATATTAGGATTATATAGGGTTTATTACTATATTAGAATTATAAATGGTAATTACTATATTAGGATTATATAGGGTATATAATATTTATTAGGATTATGTAAGGTCATTACTATATTAGGATTATATAGGGTTATTAATATATTAGTATTATATAGGGTATATTACTATATTAGGATTATGTATGGATTAATATATAAGGATAATTATATCGATGGCGGTTCTTCACAAGAACCGCCACAGATCACAAATCGTGGCGGTTCGTATAAATAGCCGTCACTAATACAAATTATCTGTGGCGGTTCTTTATACGAACCGCCACGAGATAAAATGTATCGATGGCGATTCTTGTGAATAACCGCCAATAATAAAATTATCTGTGGCGGTTCTTAATACGAACCGCCATCGATAAAGATTATTTGTGGCGGTTCGTATAAAGAACCGCCATCGATGATGCTCCATATATATGTAAAATGGATACACTTGATCTTACGAGTGCCTGAACCTTTAAACTCCGCCCGCTTCGACGCGGCGCATAAACTCCTAAACCCGCGCCCTACGCCCACGTCGCCGCCCGCGCCCGACGCTGCCCGACGACGCCGCCCTCCCAGACGACGCCGCCCCCGACGACGCCGCCCAGCGCCACGCCCGTCGCAGCCTCAGCGCCCGCGCGGACGCCGCCCTCGACGATGCCGCCCTCCCGGCGACGCCCTCGCGCTAGTGCCCGTCGCCGCCCAGCCACCGCGCGCGCCGACGCCACCCTCGGCGACGCCGCCCTCCCCGACGACGCCGCCCAGCGCCGGTGCCGTCGCCGCCCAGCGCCAGCGCCCGACGCCGCCCTCAACGATGCCGCCTTTGAGTTTCAGGTCCAACAAGGTAATCAACCATGGTAATATCTGATGTTTTGGATTTGAATGCACAACCAGATTGCATTAAGCATCAATTTTTGGAATAATAATTTCGCATCCCATGGATGGTGGACTTTGATTGATGCCAACCATTCTATATAGACCACAACAGGAGGAAAATAATAGCATTTTCTTACATCATACATATTTTATCTTTCATATCCCATAATTCGGATGGAAGAAAAAGATAGTTAACGATGGGTCAACAAGATATTGAATTTTTCCTGTTAAGTTAGTAGTGACTAGTGAGGGAATACAACTTGATGGAATACTACTGCCTAGTGCCTATGCGTGGGTCGATTCTAGCATTGGTATTTCATAGTATCTCAAAATTCAGTGTATGGAACCTTGAAGAGGCACCGAAATGATCGCCAAAATCTCAAAATTCATACTTTACCTCTTTCAGTTCGCACATCCAAGGCTGATATGGAGGAGCAATCCACCCCGAGCCCGAGCCCTAGCCCTAGCAGGTTCCTCAACCAAACCACCGGTGTTGCCGCCGATGCTGACATACCAGGCAAGACCTCGTGGCGAGGAAGAAATAAGAAGCCCGAAGGCGGTATACCATCTCGGAGGTCTCGGAAGTGGGGCCCTATTGCACCGCCAAAGTTCGTAGCAAAGTGCGTAACAACCTGCGGGTATATCGCAAGGAGAGAGTGCCAATCACCTTTTGGATTGGCACAAAGTGCCCGATACCATCAAAACGGATCTATGGATGGTGAAACAAACCTTGAATTCCCGAAGAAGATGAACACGCGTGCGTCGGGATGCGTTGATGACCATGGATGCGGCATGGAGGAACTTCAAGGCCAGTGAATACTACTTATGTGAAGAAAACCGATCGGCCATCGGGACTACCCAAACTTAGAACCATATTGGGATGATTTCGTGTCGATGAAGCAAAGTGAAGCGACAAAGAAGTCCAATGAGGACCACATAAACATCGGAAGAAGGAACATCCATCCACACGGACTTGGTGCGGGTGGGTACGCTTGGTAAAATCCTCAATGGGAGAGCGAAGCGAGAATCACTACAATCGATTGGTACAAGTCAATTGGCCGGACTACGGACGAGTCAAGCACTACGTGCTAGCGAGGGCAAGTGTCACGTCCGGTGGGGCTTATCCTTGAAATAGCGATGACGAAGCAATGTCACAAAGGGTCCGGGAGGCATGCGTCGAGTCTTCCCAAGGAACATTCCAACCGGATAGGGAGAACGATGAACTAACACGTGCCACGGGAAACAAGGAGCATCCTCGGGCGGACACGAGGTGTCGGGTTAAGGTTCCGTGGAAGACAGATTCCCGAGCACCTTCACACTTACAAGAGTCGAAGAGAGCTAAAGAAGCGATTGCCGAAATAGAAATGATGAAGGAAAAGATGCTTCGAGAATTACAAGGCACAATAGAACAACAAGTACAACGACAAGTACAACAAGCCATGAGCCAGTCGCAAGCCGAGAACATTGTTACGACCAGCCCTCCGAATCGTTGCAGCAGTTGCGCATCCGCCCCAATTGTAGAACAGGATATGGGTCATTATCCTGTGGACGACATACATGATCCCACACCGTGCCAGCTCACTTTGCCCGTCATGAACATATTCATTCAGGCTGGTATAGGCATAGCGTACCCATGCCAAGAAGGAGGTGTATTGCACAACTTTGCGATAGCGCCGGGATACGCAAAGGTCCAGGTGGACACGGTTAATCCCCAGTTTGCCAACCTCGGGCTAGAAATGCCCCCGAACGACGAGGTTACAACTCTAGGAAGTGCCGTCCACACATTCATCCAATGGCGCAAACGTGACATCAACTTGGACTATCATGAAGTGTCTGTTCCTCCTGAGGTGAACCTGCCAGCCCCTCCTGAGGTGACCTCCGACCTCTCTGCGGTGAACACCGTCGGCCTCTCTTGTAGTGAACCTGCCGGCCTGTCCTACAATAAACCTCGCACAGTCGTCACCAACACATCAGCGGACAAAAGTTAGTGCGACAACTTGGTTGACCGACTTAAAACCCTCCTCTGAAGGCATGGCAAAATAGACAAGCCATATCACGAGGTCGGTGAAGCGAGCAGTATGATGTTGTGTGCGAGAAAAGTAAGGGTAAAGCGGTCTCCAAAGGACAAGTCTTGAAGAAAGATGAAATACAATTGGGAAGCCGTTTGTCACCCCTTGAAGCTTCATAGTCTAACAGTGCAACTAAGGCGATTACATGAATGGTATATGGAGCGATCGAACCAACATGTACTCCCGAAGGTGATCACTGCCATTTTCAGAGAGGAACATTTCCAACATGAGGGGACTAGCTGCTTCATGATAGAATTCAGCGAGTTGCACAACATGTACTATCAAGATGCCCTCGACGTGTCTCTTATGAGATCTTTGGTCCGTAAGTGTCAATATAAAAATCATTGTCTACATTCATGTAATACCGATATATGTGATGTCTAAATCATTTGTTATGTAGATACGAGTTGATCGAATTAAAAAGAACCAAAGGGCCAGTGGCGTTCCTCGATCCGGGAACGGTTTGCCAGCCGAAAATCAAAAGAGTACCAAAGGAGGTCAAGGACTACGTATATAACGCTCTCATCAAACTCCAAGACAAGGAGTTCATACTTTTACCATACAATTTCAAGTAAGTGGCTCACTAGCTAGTTCAACTACTTGTTGATCTCGTTCTTTGCTCAGCTTAGGACTAATGACTACGGCATCATACATGTGTATGTAGTTTCCACTGGATTCTCGTAGTAATTACTCCAGATAAAAGCAAGATGCTGATCTTGGACCCACGGGACAAAGATCCAAAAGACTACAAAGATATGACAAGTCTAGTGAATAGGGCCTTCAAAGCATATTGTAAAAAGTGCTCGAGACACCGTCCTTTCCATAAATCACTGACAATCCGTACTAAATTTCCGGTACGCACAAAAACAATTTTCCTATATCGCACCTCGTAGTCAATAACTCCTTCAATGTCGTATAAGTTTAATCAATTTTTGCGATTGCCTGGCGGCCGCCAGAACAAATTTATGTGGGTACTTAGTGTGCCAATACATGCGCGAAATCTTAGGCTCTACAATAGTAAACAATGACGTAGAGGTTTGTCACGCTAACATCACACATTGATTTGCACATCTCATTCTCTATATAAGCTCTTAAGACAAACTTTTTCTATCTATAGCGTTTGAAGTTGCCTCACGGAGGACGGTTCCAAATGAAATCCAAGGCATTCGGTGACACTCGCCTACTTCATCATGAAGGAAGTACTCAACAAGAACGGCGAGTTTCATGACCCGGATAATAACGATGAAGTCTTCCATACTCATCCGCCACCTCCGAGGCCCCTACCAACAATGAAGACTCGTAGGCTTATAGTTCACAAAACTAGTTAATTTTTTCTTACGATGGTGTAAATTGATGTTTCATTGAATGTCAAGTTTAGTATTGGATGGCATGGCCTGCACATGTTCTAATTTCTGTCATTTCATTTAAGAAGTTGTGATTGATCTGTGCTTGTGTTGTTGCCCTTCTCCCGTGCGTGTGTGTGTGTGTTGATGGGTGGTGTGCGTGTGCGTGCGCTCTAGACGAGGAGCGCTCCCTCTATTGCTTTTCTCCGTGCCCTTTCATGATGGCTAGTAGAGCTTTTTATAGACGTGGGTGGTGGATGAATACGGAAAGAGCTCAGCCCCAAAACTGCACCATTACAGTAGGTTTATTTGATTGCTTGATTTAGTTGCCGAAGTTTCCTTTTGCATCTTTACCTTCCATTCATAAGATATTTGATTATATGGTCCTTATATTTTTAGATGGTGTGTTTTACTCTAATGTATGATAGTAAATGCCATTAAAAATAGCTAAATGGAGATTATAGAAGGAAAAATAGTAAAAAGTAGGATCAAAATTGTAGAATGATATGTATTTAGGAATAAAAATTGAAAAATAGAATGTCACATATTCAAAAATAGAGGGAGTATAAACTAGCTAATGCATGTACAATATCTGGAGGATGCCACAGCATTCACATGGAATAAGACGGCAATAGATCGGCTAGATTTGTGATACAACAAAAGTGATCTATTTAGCTTTCCATAGTATGATATATAATGACTTCATTTACATACTCTGAGAAATATTGATGCAAAGATGACTGAACTAGAGGAGAAGGGAGCAGGTCCAGCGGGAGGCATGCCCTACACCATCACCATGATCGAGCACCTCATGCATGAGACACTTTAATTGTACATTGTAATTGTGTATATTGTAATTGTGATATGCAAAATCTGTGATTGTAATTGTGATTGATGTATTATATGTAATTGTGATTGATGTATTATATTGTAGTTGTGTATATGCAAAATCTGTGATTGTTGTACATTATAATTGTGTATATGCAAAATTGCAATTGTGATTGATGTATTATATTGTAGTTGTGTATATGCGAAACCTGTGATTGTTGTACATTGTAACTGTGTGTATGCAAAATCTGTGATTGATGTATTATATGTTTCAGAGGGCATGGCTAGCACACGAGGCTAGCCCAAAATGCGCTTTTTATTTTTTCTACGGTACTATCTGTGGCGGTTGGTGGATAGAACCGTCACAGATAATGTAGATCTGTGGCGGTTGGTGTATAGAACCGCCACAGATAATATAGTTATCTGTGGCGGTTGGTGGGAAGAACCGCCATAGATAATATTGTTATCTGTGACGGTTGTAGGAAAGAACCGTCATAGATAGTGTAGTTATCTGTGGCGATTGGTGGATAGAACCGCCACAGATAGTATTGTTATCTGTGGCGGTTGGTGGATAGAACCGCCACAGATAGTATTGTTATCTGTGGCGGTTAGTGTGTAGAACCGTCACGTATAACACTTATCTGTGGCGGTTAGAAAACCGCCACTGATAATCCTCGATTATCAGTGGCACTATATATGTGGCGGTTCAATAACCGCCACTGATGGCGGTTATGAACCGCCACTGATGACGTTTTTTAGTGTAGTGGAAGATCATGGAAAGGTTTCTTGGTATTAAGCATATCACTTATTGTACATCGGTTGTATTGAAGGAAGCTATGGTTAGTTTGTTTGCCGATCATGATCTACTTATTTCTAGACTACGTGAGCAGGGTTACGATGGAGCTTCAAATATGAGAGGGGAATTTAATGACTTGCAAAGATTAATACAGGATGAGAGTCTATATGCTTTCTATATCCATTGCTTTGCCCATCAGTTACAGTTAGTGGTTGTCACTGTCGCAAGTTGTAGTAGAGCTATTGCTGACTTCTTCAACTATGTTTCCTTGATAGTGACCACTGTGAGTGCATCTTGCAAGAGAAAGGATGTTTTGATGGAAAAGCATCAAGAGAAAGTATTGGAGAAATTGGAGAATGGCATGCTTTTAAGTGGAACAGGCTTGAATCAAGAAACTAGCCTAGCTAGACCTGGAGATACTAGATGGGGTTCTCATCTTAAAACCATACTTCGTATATGCCAAATGTGGGAGTTAGTGCTTGAGGTTTTAGAGATGATATCTGAAGATGCATCATATCCTTTAGGTCATGGTGGAGCAGCAGGTTTGATACAACAAATGAAAAGATGTGAGTTTGTATTTATCATGCATTTTTTGATAGACTTGTTGGGCATTACAAATGAGCTATCAATTGCTTTGCAAAAAAGGGATCAAGATATTGTAGAAGCCATGGATTTGATTGTCGATGTGAAAGTACGCCTACAAGACATGAGGGACAATGGGTGGGAGCCATTGCTTAACCAAGTCAAGTCCTTTTGCGAGGCAAATGAGATTAGTGTGCCAGATATGGATGATTTCATTGGAGTTAAGGGTAAATCTGCACGTCGGAAGCATAAGGTGACTTACCTTAACTATTATCGTGTTGACATTTTCAATGTTGCTCTTGATGCTATTATGGGAGAGATGAATCATCGCTTTAATGAAGTTTCTTCAAAGTTATTGGTATGCATGTCTTGTCTTAATCCAAGCAACTCCTTTTCTAAGTTTGATGTGGATAAACTTGTTCGACTTGCTGAGATTTACGCTGCTGATTTCACCATAGCTGACCGTTTGTTATTAAGAAATTAGCTTCAAACCTTCATTCTTAATGTTAGGAGAAGTGTTGAATTTAATGGTTGTCGTGATCTTACAAAGTTTGTTGAAAAGATGGTTGAAACAGGAAAGAATATAACTTTTCCATTGGTCTATCGGCTCATCTAGCTTACATTGATCCTTCCAGTGGCAACAACATCAGTAGAAAGAATCTTCTTAGCAATGAAGATTATTAAGACAGATTTGCGCAACAAGATAGCAAATGATTGGTTCAATGACTTGATGGTGTGTTACACTGAGAAAGAGATATTTAGAAACATCGATAATAAAGAAATCATTCGACGCTTTCAAGAGATGAAAAATCGTAGAGTGAAATTACGTCGTACCCAGTACTAGTGCCTTCGTAAGTATTATTTCAATTTATATTTTTATAAGTATTCACAAATTAAAATTTCATCACTGAGTTTTATATTTCTATCTACAGGCCAAATGGTCGATGATCCGTCCTCACATATTTATGTCATTCTATCCATTAGCAAGGTATTACACTTGTTATATTTTGATTATTCACTTTGTTTCCTTCCTATTTATGTATGAATTTGGAATTTAGTTTTTCTATTTATGTATGAATTTGGAATTTGGTTTTCCTATTTATGTATGAATTTGGAATTTGGTTGGCAATAGATCAGTAGATGTATAATTAGTATGCTTGTCTTGAGTTACAACTTTGAAATAGGAGCCCCCCTCTATTTTCATCCAAGATTCGCCACTGGTACTAGCGACCGTCTTTGCGTTCACCACTTATTGTATGCACTCTTGATGTCTACAACTAGACAGCCTTGTTGACCATAGGATGCCATGAACTTTAACAAATTAATGTTAATTTCGTGGAATTATTTTCAGGTTGGCAAGCAAGGCAAGAGGGTAATATAGTTCAGTTTGGGTTCTATATGAAGGGATACAGGTAGGCTACGAAAGCACAAATTAAAAATTCTACTGCGTAAACTAAGAAGCCAAGCGAATAAGTGATCATGGATCATTAACACTAGACACGCAGTCAAGGTTAGAAAATTCGGCGATTTTTCGCGGAAATCTTGGATTTCGAATCCCCCCCCCCCAGATTGGAAATACTGGCCAAATTTAAAATTTTGAAAAAAATTTGAAAATGCTACAGTGATTTCGGTAATTTCGGCGAAATTTTGGGATAAACCGCCGAAATTTCGGTATAATTAACCGGTTTTACATTTTTTGTGGCCGGATTTCACCGGAATTGCATCAATAACATATAAGAAAGTGATCTTCAATGATAATTTGTCCAAAAAGTTATTTTTTGAGACATTTTAAAGTTTTGACAGAAACAATATCGGAATTGTATAAAATAGAGGATGCCTTTTCATGATATGAAAAATTTATGGCACCATCATAAGACACCTAGGATCATACATAAAATGTTTGAAAATATTTTAACTTCGTTTGTTATGTTTTAAAAATAAAAAACAGAATTAGCATAAACAAGGTAGTAACCGTGTTAGAATTTTATAAATTTATTCATGTTTGATAATCACCTTAAATTTTTATGAGAAGTTAATAATTCTCTCATAACCCTTCTGTAAAAGTTTCAGAAAGTTTGTACCTGGTTTTGCTACTCAATCAAAAATTGTAAACGGTATAAACACGCGCTCTGAAGTCCGAAAACTGTGAAGTAACACATTCACATTTCTTGGGAATTTTTTCATGTTTGATCATGATCTCAAAATTTTATGAGAATATCATCGATGCTTTCCAACTATATACAAATTTTTTATAATTTTTGCATGCTCGAAACTATTAGAAAAATGTAATGTGAAGTAGAACGTCCACATTTTTTGAGATTTTTTTATGGTTGATCATGATGTCAAAATTTTATGAGAATATGATCAGTGCTTTACGAACATCCAAAAAAATTTCCATAATTTTTTCGTACTTATAACTATGAAAAACAAAATTTGAAATAGGCTAGCACCTTTTTCTTTGCTTCACAGAGATATGGACCTCAATAATTGGTCTTTGCTTTATAGAAGACAAGCAGAGCTCATTTCACATGCATGCACTGTGCAGTCATTTTCACTTTCCTCTGGTTCTCTGCCTCTCCAAGCTCGAGCGATGGCGTCTCTCTCTGATCCAGCCAGAATCCGGGCAAGTCCAGGCGTCTGCAGCAAGTTTTCGGCAAGAAGTAGCGAAATTTCGGGCCTCTGAAGCGAAATTTCGGGCTGGTTTGGCGAAATTTCGGCCGAATCAACAAATCGCCAGTAGGTCAGTTTTTTCGAGCAAAGTTGTTTAATTTTTGGTTCAATTCATGTATTCTAGTCAGTAGAATGAAGATGATCCAGTACAAAAACATAAGAGCTTAACCGACAAAAACATGAAGATGATCGGGTACAAAAACATAAGAGCTTGAAGCAGGTTGATATGTCCAAGGTATCTAGATGACTCCCATGCAACATACACTTCATGCGAGCTTATGCAAACATCTAGTGTGCTGCTCCATGGGGAAGCAGCAAAAATGGTTCAAAGATATTGTCAGACCTACATTGTTAGTTGAAAAAATATGCCACTAACTATGCTCATACACTTTAAATAAGTTGGTTAAGCAACGTATCATGTGCAATATTTGGTATCACATTTTGTGTTTAGAAATGAAAACATTTATTGTATCTACAAGGTAGATTCATTAATTGTAGCTTATGTTAGTAGATTCATTAATTGTAGCTTATGCTAAGTACTTGAATATCCGTTTCAGAACTAACTTTCTAACGCCAGCTTCCAGTATGTTAGCAAGCTCTTCACCATGCCATGGCATAGTACACACAGTATGTGGTCATTGATGCTATACTTGCACAATAGTAGCATTATTTGACATGCTTGTCTTAAACTTTTATGTCTGGTTGTGAGGATAATAGCTAAACAAAATTGTCCCCATCTGTTTGGTCCCTTTCCTTGCTAGTTGCTTCAAACATATGAACATATACACTCAAAATTTGTATGGCCTAACTCGGCCTATACTATTTTGTAGGTTTAACAAATAGTTAGATTGGTGTTTGGATGAGGGGGAGCTTTTGGGGATACAAGCAACTTAACAGTCTGTAATACAATCCTTTTAATTTTATCTCATTGCCTCATTGGCATCTCCTATGTTCCATTGCAGGCTCTCGTGATGGTAGATCGTGAGGGTACCGTATGTGAGCACCGGGAGCGCATCGGCCCTGGGTCGAAGTGTAGCTACTGCAGTCATGTTATGTAGGGTGGAGGGGTGACTCGTTTCAAGCAACATCTGGCCGGCCACGCGGGCGATGTGAAGGCCTGTCCTAGCGTGCCTAAAGTGGTTAGGCAGGCTATGCTCGCGGACCTTCCTGGATGTCGGGAGAAGAAGAAAGATAGGGAGGAGGAGCGCCTCCGTAAGGAGGAGGCTTGCGACGACTGGGCTACCTTGAGTGATGTGTACCGTATCGAGCAGGAGCAGCTGAAGATAGCCTTAAGAGCCTCCAGAGAAGAGGCCTACCTCAGAAGCCAAGGTTTGACCCGTTCGGGGTCTGGGAGTGCTGCTGGGAGGTCATCGGTCCAATCCACTCTCAGCAGAATATTCGGGAGGAGCAAATCAAGACAAGGAAGCCATGCATCCATTGATGTTGACCTTGCACGGAGCAACGCCCCGCAGCAACCCCGTATTGACACTGTATTCAAGCAGGGGGGGAGGAATAAGCTAGGAAGGGCATGGGCCAAGTGGGCTCACGCTAATGCAATTCCAGGAAGGAAGGTCGGTGTCCATATTTCACAGGTACGAAATGATTGTATGTTTCTAAGTTGGAACTTGTGTGATGATTGTACTAATTTCTTATGCCCACAATGGACAGGTGCAATCAAGGTAACGCAGGAGCTAGGGCCAGGTGTTCGTCCACCACGGGGCCACGAGATAGATGGGAAGTACCTGGATGAGAACGAGCGGAGAGATACCGCGATTTCTGCGAAAGTTCAAGGACGACTGGGCCGTGTTTGGTGTTACAGTCATGTGTGATGCTTGGACCAGACCTACTCATCAGAGCATCATCAACTTCATGGTGTATTGCAATGGGGTCATGTTCTTTCATAAAACTATCAATGCAACAGGTACTACCATCAATTTAGTTTTTACTCTTTTATACCACCGTGAAAGACACACGTACTACCATCTGGCTTGTTCTCTCACAGGCAAGGTCCAGGACCACAAGTACCTGCTACGCGAGATAACAAAAGTTGTGGCTGAGGAGATTGGGGCAGAGCATGTCGTGCAAGTGGTTACTGACAACGGTGCCAACTTTAAGAAAGCATGCCAGATGTTACGAGTGCAGTACCCACGAATTATATTGCAGCCATGCTTGGCACACACTAGGAATCTTATGCTGAAAGAAGTGTGTGATGACCCAGAAATCAGAAAGGTTGTGGGAGAGGCAGGTCAGTGAAATTAATATGTTCAGTTATCTTATGGTAACTACGCAATGTAGGGATTTGTTATGCTCACTATACAATGATTTGTGCATCGCAGCTGCCGTGCTTGACCCACGATCTCAATTCTCCTACAACATATGCAGTACTCCGCAGTACATGGGAGCACTCTCTACTGCACTAGAGATTATGGCTAATAACGACCATACCGCGGTGCAGGCCATACGGGAAGTTGATGTATACCGTCTTTAAAGGGGACAGTTTGCCACCCAGCTTGCACAGTCCAGTGCCGTTGATGAGCGCATGACAACAGGTAAATACGTAATTTCTCCAATTTCTACGATGTTGTTTACAACTGAATGGCGATCTTTTCTTTTATCGTATTACCTGCAGCTCAATGGTGGATGGCGTTTGGAAATGAGACGCCAGCTTTGCAGAAGTTCGCATTGCGGTTAGTGTCACAGTGCGCGTCGTCAAGTAGATGCGAGCGCAATTGGAGCACATTTGCCTTAGTGCACACGGAGCTGAGGAACCGATTGAGTTATGCAAAGCTGCAACAACTTGTGTTCGTGCACTACAACCTGTGACTTCGCTTACGGGACTACGAATCAACTCGTGATGCTCAGGACGAAGACCCACTCGATAGGCTCATTGAGAGTGCGATGCATCCTGGTACTGACCCTATGGAAGAGTGGTTCGACCTGTGCAGGTCTGGTGGAGAGCCCCTGTTGGACGAGGACACTGGGATTGATCCACCTCTCCCAGCGAGATTCGTGGTAGACTCCATCCCGTCAGAAAAGATGAATAAGGCCACAGGTAACTAACATAATTATTTCCCATTCTACTTGTGCATCATGTATATTGAAACCTCACAACGATGTTAATATTACTTTCAATTGGCCATAGGCGGGAAGAATCCTCAGATTGGGCCGAGTTCGCGGTCGGTGACACGTACAAAGGGAAGAGAAAGCGTGCTAGCAACACCGACGACCACCACGCATTGGCAGGAGCTTTACGCGGTTTGGAGAAGTTATCGGGGAGCCAGCCTGCCAAGGGAAAAGGAAGAGAGCTAGCTGATGATGAGTGTGCTGTCGGCAGCGATGAGGAAACAGAAACTCCTGATAATGAGCAGAGCCTCAGTAGTGGTTCAACGACAAAGTCAGACTCTCCCAGCGATGATGGAACAAAAACTGACTAGTATACCATGCGCTTCCGTTGACAGCCACCATCTCCACCAACATCACAACATGGGGTTAGCCTCTCGAGGAGGGGTTCACAGAGGCAGACCCGTAGTAAGGGAAAAGGCACGTCGAGTGGTGGGGGTGAGCGACAGGGAGCACAGCCACAGGATGACGCAGGCTCATGGTATAGCAGTCAGTCTTCCAGCCATTTGGGGTTCTCAACTAAGCATAGTGGGTATGGTTCAATACCCTATGGAGGAGATCAGGGTGCGTATGGTTACAGACAAAGTGTTGATGGATCTAGCATGTCTTCGCTGTTTGACTACACTGATCCATACGCCGATCTGTACGCGCGACACTCATCTGTTAGTGTCAGTTATCTTTTCCAGTCCGAGAAACCTAGTGCCTGGGAGTATCATTACGAACATTGGAAGTCTGCCTGGCTACCACGAGATATGACCTAGGAAGAATACAAGCAACAACATGAGAGGAGGTATCACGAGGTCATTGTCGACAACGCGGAGGTGGAGTTTCAACCACAGGCGTACTACTACTCGTAGGTACGTCATGCAAATATATATTAATTTTATTCTCATATGCAGTGGTCTCTCAAAGGCTTAGCATTTGTTGGTACACATAGAATTAATTAGGCCCTTTTCATTTGAAGGTTAGAGTGACCAAAATTTGGTCATGTTGGCTGGACTTGGCATGCATATGGTGGTCATATAGCACTCTTACCCAGAAGCATTTCAACAAGCACCTGCCTCGCGTGACCAATGGTAGTCGTAGGCATTGTGATGCAAATATGCAATAAATTCTCATATGTATCGATTTTATTTCATGCCTATTAATTTTCATGCAAATATACATTGATTGTATCGAATTGTGACTCTCAAACTCCGAATTTCAGTTAACATGCTTCCGAAATTTCTAACTTCACAGAATTTTTAAAAATTCTTTAAGTTTGATCAACACCTCAAAATTTTATACAAACATCAATGTTACATCAAGACCATCTACCAAAATTTTCTAAAATTTCTAACGTGGTTAAAATAATTTTTCATTTTGTTTGAATGTGCCAGTAAGCCTTTTAACAGGACAGTAACACTGTTCAAATTTTAAAAAATTCATGAAGCTTGATAATCAGCTGAAATTTTTGTGAGAACATTAGTTATGGATCATAACCATGCACAAAAAAGTTCAACAGTTTCTAACTTGATTTGTTCCATTTTCCATTCGGATCAAACTTGTCGGTTAGTGTTTTATCAGGACAGTACCACTCTCCGAATTTTTAAAAATTCGTCAGATGTGATAATTAGCTGAAATTTTTGTGAGAACATTAGTTATTGATCATAACCATGCACAAAAAATTTCAACAGTTTCTAACTTGATTTGTACCATTTTCCATTCGGATCAAACTTGTCGGTTAGTGTTTTATCAGGATAGTACCACTCTCCGAATTTTTAAAAATTCCTCACATGTGATAATCAGCTGAAAGTTTTGTTATAACGTCATAAATGTGTCAGAAACCTCCAAAAAAATTCAAAATTTTTCGTTAACTTTTAGACCACTTTTCTACCGATGCAAAAAACCCGAAATTTCGGATATTTCGCCCTAAATTTTGGGTTTTTTCGCCGAATTTCGGGACTTTTCGTTCCCGCATGGACCGGATTTGAATTTTTAAATTCAAATTTCGTCCGAAATATTTCCGAAATTTCGCGATCCGGCCAGGGACGAAATTTATTCCGAAACCGAATTTTCAAACCTTGCACGCAGTGCAGCGGAAGGAAAGTTGATGCAGTACGATTCAACGTGTCGAGCGTCTTGTTACAGTGGTCGATCTTCCTCATGCGGTGGTCGACCGTCCCCTGTGCGGTAATCAATCGTCTTGATCAGCGTCACAGTAGCAGCAACACATCTACTGAAGTCCACACGTTCGGGCAAGGAACGGCGTGAGTCGCTGTTCTAACATCAGCCTGCATAGAAAGACTCGAATGGTGATGGCTAGAGTTTCGACTAAGGGTATATCACTAATACTATCATGTGTATAATTGCCTCAAGGGCATATCATTAATACTATATTCCCAAACTACCTCTTGAGCTGAAAATAACTTGACATCCTATAATGTATTTCTATGCAATGTATTAATAATATTTACTAACATATAATTAAAGATGTGTAATGTAAATCGTGATGACGTCGAAAACTACCGGTAGAAGGGATACAGCAAGGAGGCCATTGGCCGGTGTCGAGATCACGAGCACCAAGCTAGGGTCCAATTGACCATGCATGGAAAGGGTTTTGGTTTGACAAGTCGTACGTGTTGGCCAATCGCCCGCTGACATTTGATCCCACATGCAGGGAGGGCCCACCGAGCCGTCATGTGGGAAGTAGATTTGGGCATCGAGCCGACACGGCACCAGCTCGATGGGCCTAGAACTGTGCTGTACTGCCGTGCCGCCACGCCTAGTTAGCACGTGGTGCTGATCCAATTCACCTCTAACCCATCTGTGTCATGCTAGTTTAGATCTAGTCTATTTTACACTATTGTAAGAAGACGAAAGAAGTCAGAGATATATAGGGCTAAAGTAATAGAAACAAATATTGAAAAAAAAACTAAATTTTATTCATTTTTCATAAAAGACGTGTCGAGATAGTAGTTGATCTCTACTTGTAGATTTCATTGTAACCTACTCAGCGTTTCGAAGACGAACTGTCTGCTTTATATTTTAGCTTCTTCCACATGCTTGAAGCACTCGAACCACATCGTACTTGTTGCATTATTGAGGCAGTTCTTCTTATTTCATTTCCACTACCAAACTTTTTATAATATTTATCAAAAACTATAAAAAAACTTGTGCCAAAACCGTGTCATGCCATACCATGCTATGCTTGTCGTGCCACAGATCGGCTCAAAAGGCTCGGCCTAATACCCATCTATAGTGCGAACACATTTTTTTTTAATAATACATTTTTAAATAAGTTTACAAAAAGAATATGCTGAAATAAAATTTTACAAAATACACCTCTGTCACCATTTCAAATGACGATAGAAATACAATCATCATTTGAAATGGCAATAGACCTTCTGTCGCTATTTGAAACGGCGACAGAAGCTAAGTCTGTTTTGTCGCGAATTAAATTAGCCGACGGATTATTTTGTTATGAATTCACTTGGTTGACAAGGCTGAGGTTTGTCGTCAATTTAAATGACTACAGAAGGTTTATCGCCATTTGAAATAGCAACGGACTACGTTTTTATAAATTTTTATTTCATCGTATTATTTTTATAAATTTTATTTAAAAATGTATTATTAAAAAAAAAACTAGTGGTAACCGGCATGCGCGGCCGCACTGCGGTGGGTATATCCTCGTGGCTCGCCATGCATGCGTACGCATTAGCCGGCACTATGGCCCCGCATGGCAATCTGCTGACCGGCCATTGGGTCTAGTTGGCCAAGTAAATGGCACTTTATTCTTTTGTCCAAACATGGAGTTTTTTCTAATAGGGCGGAATGCAAGAATTTTTTAGAAATTTTATAAGAAATAGTTTAATTCTTGTAAGAAAGGAAATTATTCTCACGTTTTAAAGGGGCCTGCACTCTTGCAGTGGATCAAACCCTAACACATGAAAATGCTACTTTATATACTTCAAAAAAAGGAAGTGGTAGTAGGAGTATAAATTATTTTTCAGATGAATATAGCAGGATATATACTGTTTTTTTAATACTACAGGATATACTTTTGACCCGATGTCCCTCTTGCAACCTCTACAGCCTTCTGGAGACTTTGGTCCTACCTTAATCGATCTGTGATCTCAAGCTTTGGTGAAGAGTAAAAGCCATCGAAATTAAGCTTAATTAACATGGAGTATAGCAACAATTTCCAAACACAATGCGTTTCAGTCTCTCATTTGGTCCTAGCTTGCTCTCAATGCCTTGTTGACAGATCAATTACGATTTTTCTCTCACGCTTGATCATCGAGTCTAGCTTGGAATTCGTACGCATGCTGCATCGACGTGCGTCCATCTATCCATGCATCCACGAGCACGACTAGTGTGTCGCCATTGTTAAGAGCGCGCTGTTTGATCGCTCGCTATATCAATAATCTAGCTAGCGCTTGGCCAATCACAAAGCAACACAACAACTTTGTGCTTACTTGAGATTATTATTGCTGTAGTTGGGGACCCAACAACGCTGGGGGCAAACACTCCGCCGAATTATCTCATTCTGTCGAGATCAAACAAGATGGAATTTTACGCATGCATGGTGAAGTGAAGATGCATCCGTGGCATGCCATAATGCCTCTTCCCTCCGTCAAAGTTCATAAGGTAGATATAATTTAAATGTTCTTTCATAAATATAGAGTGTATTTTATATTTTAATATAAAATTAATGTGATGTTTTCTCTATATCGCTAACACAGAGATCAGTAACTACTATCGTACACTTCATATGACGCCGACGACAACAACAGCAAACTGATTTTTTCTAGTTGCATGCCTACTTGTTTTCTCTAGCTCTTGCTTGTACTGATCAGCAGAATACAAGGCATATTGGATCCTTGCTTGTTGCTTGCAGAGATGTTGCGGATACTTTTGCCACGCACGGTGAGATCGAAATGATTGATTTAGACGATGCATCACCGTGCGTCCATCATAGAAGCAGCTAGCCTTGCATATGCATGCGTGCTCTTGCTCCCCTGTATGTGCACATATCTAGTTCGGTCTCGACTTTTCCAAGCTATTTTAGCTACGTTTTCCAACCGAGAGGCGACACGCTATCTCGATCGATCGATCGAGAGAGTGCACCGATGCGCATGCCTTTCCAATTTTGAGGTGACACGCTAAAAATTTTGGACGAAGAAGACAGTGAAAATAAGAAGAGATTGCGAACTGAGCCTAGCTCAATTGGTGAGGTTCCGGCAAGTGTTACCGTTCGCCCGTGTTCGAGGCTTCAGCTTGTTACTTTTTATTCTATAGTACTCCCTCCATATCACTATTAGATGTCGTTTTAAGCAGCAAAACACATACCAAGACGTTATTAATTAGAGGGTATATGGACGTGTTTGCCCATATTAAATAAAAGCATGAAAGCACAAAAGTCAGTAGTGGCCTTTGGGTGTGGTGGTAAGAGATTTTGCTCATTAATAATGGATCTCAAGTTCGAAACCTGGGCAATGCATGCGCTAATTTTGAAGCTTTCCCAAGCTGGCAAAGTCTACTTTTCCTGCTGCTTGGAGAGCGCTACCTTTTTCCTTCTAATTAGCGCCATAATTTTTGCTTCCTTCTAATTAGCGCCAAGATTTTTCCTTGCCGCCAGTCTCTTCACCTGTGTGACCCAACATGCCACTAAAAAATTGCCTTTATAAAGACAACGTAACTTTTCTCATCACACTAGATCAAACATGACAAACAATTTTGGAGTTAGAAGACCACAAGTAGATATTGATTTGAACATGAATCCACCAGAAGAGATTCTTCATGGTCATGGGATAGATGTAAACATGGAACCACCAGAAGAAAATAGTAAACTTTCTCATCTATATTTGTCATTTTGAGTAATTTAGATATTTTCTTTCTGCTTTGCAACATTCTCTCTAAATTTGAATGTCATCTCTCTCTCTATAGACTCTCATGAAAATATTGATTTGAATTTGAATCCACCGGAAGAGATTTTTCCTAGCCATGGGATAGACGATATAAATATAGAACCATCGGAAGAAAACGGTAAACTTCATGATCAAGGCACAAGTGCATTTTGCCATCCACACAAGTGTAGAAGTATATATGTACGTATATTTGTTGATCTTTGTACATGTGCATTTCTGACCGTAGGAGTATATATGCACTGTAAAATGAGTATATATGCACGTACTGTACTGTAACTTCACGATTTTTTCCCTAAGTCATCATGCTTTTGTATGTGTAAAAGTATATATGCACGTATATTTGTTGATCTTTACACATGTGCATTTCTGGCCGTAGGAGTATATATGCACTGTAAAATGAGTATATATGCACGTACTGTACTGTAACTTCATGATTTTTTCCCTAAGTCATCATGCTTTTGTATGTGTAAAAGTATATATGCACGTATATTTGTTGATCTTTACGCATGTGCATTTCTGGCCGTAGGAGTATATATGCACTGTAAAATGAGTATATATGCACATACTGTACTGTAACTTCATGATTTTCCCCCCTAAGACATCATGCTTTTGTAACTAAAGATGCTAGCAAGAATTTACGTATGAAAGAGTTGTCCAGTGATGCGCGGAGAGAAATATTTCAAACTTTGCTAAGAAAAAGCAATAATGGAAAGCTGAGGCGTCATATAACCACGGAAATTGCTACATTATTCTCAGTGAATATCAGAACGGTTCAACGCATTTGGAAACAAGGCAAAGGATATCTTGATCAAGGCACCGTGGTTAATGTTCCTAATAAAAAGAGTGGCAACTGTGGTCGTAAGCGAGTTCAGGTGGATATATCTGCATTGCGTGATGTTCCTTTTTCAGATCGAACAACGGTAGAAGATGTATGTGCTCAATTGCATGTGAGTAAAGGCAAGTTCATGGCGCTAAAACGAGAAGGCCACATAAAGCGCCATTCAAACAGCATAAAACCACATTTGACAGAGGAGAATAAGAAGAGCAGGCTAGAGTGGTGTCTATCTATGATTGACCCAAACAACATACCAAATGATCCAATGTTTAAGGGATTATTTGATATTGTTTTTATTGATGAAAAATGGTTCAATCTTACAAGAAAAACAGAGAGATATTATATACTTCTTGATGAAGATGAGCCCATACGGACGTGTAAAAGCAAAAATTTCATTCCTAAAATTATGTTCTTATGTGCTGTTGCTCGTCCAAGGTTTGATATGGATGGAAATTGTACTTTTGATGGAAAAATTGGATGCTTCCCTCTTGTAACATATGAAGCCGCTAAGAGAACAAGTGTTAACCGGGTAGTCGGAACAATGGAAATGAAGCCCATCACATCTGTTACAAAGGAAGTCACTAGAAGTTTTTTGATTGATAACGTCCTGCCGGCTATTCGAGCTAAGTGGCCACATGAAGATATCAACAAGCCTATCTTCATCTAACAAGACAATGCTAAGCCTCATATCCTACCTACGGATCAATTGTTTTGTGAATCTGCTAAGCAAGATGGATTTGATATCCGGCTCATTTGTCAACCGGCAAATTCACCGGATTTTAATATCTTGGATCTGGGATTTTTTCGTGCTATCCAATCCATTGAGTACAAAAAAACTGTGAAGACAATATCTGAACTTGTTCCGGTTGTTGAGGAGGTAATTATATTTCTTTTACTTTGTACTCTATCATTTTACCCCATCAAAACTAACCATGTTTACACAAATCAGGCATTTCAAGAATACTCTGTACACAAGTCGAATCGAATATTCTTGACGCTATTGCTTGTTATGAAGGAGGCTACGAAAGTAGGAGGAGGAAACAAATTCAAAATTCCACACATGAAAAAAGGGATGTTAGAAAGACAAGGATGCCTACCTTTGCAAATCAGCTGTGAATCTTCACTGATAGATGAGGCAAACACAATACTCACCGATTAGTGTGTCAAAGAGAATGTATCATGACTTTGTCTTTAATTCATGCATGCAAACTTTGGATTAGTATGGCTGATTAACTGATTACATAGTCTCTTTTGCATGAATGCTCCAACGGAATCAGCATAGCATATCACTAACTTGATCAAAACAAGAGTGAAGCTAGTAGCAGCACTACATGTGTTAAGAGATAAGCTTATGATTAAAAGGTGTGCATGATTCCGGCGGAACCATGCACACCTTAATCACATCTCTTAACAACATGTATCAGAAAAATCTAGAGAAAAGAATCTTATAGATGACCTTAGCGATTTCTTGCTGCCAAACTGGTAAATCCTCAAAACCATCCGGAAGACATCTTGGATTGAAGCTTTCAACCTCATTTGACTCTAGAACGTCGTCTAGTTCAAACGAATCCTCGACCACATCGGGTTCAAATGAATCTTCTACGTAATCAACTCCATTGCTTCCCATGCAAAACAATGGCATTTGTTTTGGCGAGGCTGTCAACGTCGATGACGGCAATGGTGTACGTGGCAGTTTTGGCGACGAAGGTGGCAGCCTCGACGACGTCGGCAGAAGCTTTAGTGATGACGGCCGTGAGGACGGCGGTGGCAGCAGGTCCGGTGACGATGGCGGCAGGTCCGGCGACGACGGCAGCAGGTCCGACGACGACGACGATGATGGCATCAACCTTGGCGAGCCTTCCATGGAGTACAACACTGATGGTGTTTTTTTCTTCTCTAAACTTTACAAGGACTTGCGATCATATGGATCCAACGATTAGTATATTTGTTGAGCTTCGTTCCTGGATGGAAGACGAGGAGTGCCTAGGAATACATAACCGAAGCAATAAATTACTCTACCAGCTAGCGTGTGTTAATTGGAGGGTAAAATGGGCTAAAGAGCACATAAAAAGCTTAAACGACATCTAATAGTGATCCTTTTTCAAAACTCTCCAGCGACATCTAATAGTGATATGGAGGGAGTAAATGTTACAGTTTTTGGCTATTTTTTAAAAAAAGAGATTTTAAAAAATAAAATAAAATAAAATAAGAAGATGTGTTGATGATGACCATTAATTGATGTCCACGACAATCTGTCGTCTAACTCGTCCATGTAGGCAAACATCAATATGCATGGTCTGTAACTGAGCGGGATTCGTAACGAGCATTCGTTCAATCGCATTTTGTAAACTTTCATAAATGATTTTTAAAAAATCGCAGAAGCTTATTTAGTGTAAGTTGAAATGGAGCTGAAATGGGAGAACTAGGTACATATGTTAACAAAAGACGACAGAGGGATCAGTTAAGACATAGTCATACTATGTTGAATATGTTCATTGGGCAGTGTGACATCATGGAGCCATGTTCAAGATCGACATTATATCATTGATCCATCCCATCATTTCATTGACCGTGAGTCTCCCGGGGTTAGAGAACCTAATTTGCCGATTGTCTCTCCCAAGGCCCTAGCTAATAAGTGTGTTAATTAGTAGCCTAAACAATTCATCAGACTTTTTTTTTATGCTGCTCTTTCTTCAGGTGTAAAGCACCCGGCAGTATCCGATTGGGAGAACTATACTTCGTTCCACGAGTGTAAAGGCGACGGTGATATTGTCTTTGCTGGTGATCCTGCAACAGCAATGATATGATATTGCAGGAGCCCAATCTTCTTTCCCTCTAAGGCCCTTTCGCTTTCTTTTTAGGGTTTGCTATTTGTAATTACTTGCCTGATGTTTGTTATCTAAGTTGATTTTCTTGGTGTTTGAATTAGCATCGATATATTTGTGTATGTGATCCTAGACTGATCAAATGGTTAAAAAAATGCGACTTATACATAAGAAAGCACAAGTCACACTATTTTAGGATCTTTGCCTACGGTTGGGCAATTCTGAATACTTTCTATTTAGGAACCAAGTCGATCCACTGTTATACTCACATCATAGCCACTCAAAACGATTTTTTTCACCCAAAAAATGTTTTCCGAAGGAAGTTTTGAAAAAGCATATCACTCTAGTGCGGCCTTGTAAACTGTGTCATATAGTGATGGATTGTGATTACATTGGTTGATAAATCAGTTTAATATACAAGAATTTTAAGTGCATTATACTAGTAGCATATGGTAGGTAGTAGAATTTTGATCTTGCCATTGATTTATTAAAGGTATTCCTACTACTCTACTATCGAAGAAAGTATAAATAAAATACTAGCTAATCTGATCAATTGGATCGAAAAGAACGAAGAATCATAAAGAAATTTAGAGTTTTTTTTTCCTAAACCTAAGTCCAACGATTGCAAACCGACCCGTAGTCAGCGATGGGAATCGGTGCAAGCACTAGATAGGACTAGGGTTTACATTACCAAACCGAGTTGAAAAATCACCACACCGTCGATACCGATTTTTGTTTAAAATCGATAGAAACTGAATGAATTGCAAAGTCGAACTTTTTTAATTCGACTGTCAAAAAGCGGTGAAAAAAACAAAAACTGACCAGATTCTCCCAATTTTGTTTGATTTTTGACCATTTTTGTTCAATTTTCTACCTAGATCCACACACTCAAGGACCAATTTTCTATTTTCGACCGATTTTGTCCGATTTTCGACTGGTTTACATTAAAAATTGACACACTCAAGAAAAATTGAAAAAAATTACAGAAAATCTAAATAAATCCCAATTAATATTTAAAACACCTCATAGAAATTTCAATAATTTTTTAATTCATTTAGTGCTTCTGGAAAATAAAAAACAACAATTAATGAAAAGGAACAAAGAAACTATTAGATTTTTATAAAAATTTATAAGGTTGATCAAGCTTTGAAATTTTAATGGTATCATAAACAGTGCCCAAGGATCATGTAGAAAAATTTCTAGAAATATTAGACTTCATTTATTATCCCTAGAAAATCTAAAACAAAAGATCATATATAAAGACAATTGCTCTGTCAGAATTTTACAAAAATATATAGGTCTGATCATTATCTAAAAATTTTACAGCATCATTAGCATTTTCTCAGAACCTCATAAAAATTTTATAAAAATTATAACATGATTTGATAGCTCAATTAAATTAGGAATTGATGATTGTTTTGCCCTTTTTTCTATTATATATATTCAGTTTTTCTCAAAAACATCTTCCAAATTTGTTTTTTCAAAAAAAATTCATACCAAATATCAAAAAACTATTAATAATAATTTTAAGGAACTTTTGAATAATTTTTTTAATTTTTTTGAATTTTTAATTTTAAAATTTGAATTAGATCGGTTTACCGACCTGTACTAAATCTCAAACCGAGATGATACAATGGAAAATCGTGATTTTCGAACCATTTTGGCCGCTTTTTCAAACCGACTAGAGCACGCCAGCAGTCAGACCCCTCTCGGCCGGGCCCAACGTGCTCAAAGGCTACTTATTTATACTGTCTGCCTCCAACACAGGGTCATTCCAGCCCAACTTACGATGAAGGATGCAGCTGGATGGTATTGGTAACCGTTGTCTTCTGATCCTCGGCCGGCCTGCCAATGGCAATGTCTTGACGGCGACCAATAAGGCCGGCGGCGTCGGTTCCCTTGATTGGCAGCGTTGGTTGCTGCATCGCCAATGCTGCAGCGCTCCCGCCGGCCCGTCAGAATATTGCGGTGCTCAAAACATAAGAAATAAAAACCTCAAACACGATTTAAAAAAAAAAACAAAACAAAGAGATTGAGTTCTTGCAAATGATTGCCTAGATAATGAGGATATGATCTGAAGAAGATTCATCCATCAATTATACATCCTCGGCACAAGAAATACAAGCAAGTAAAAGGAGGGAAGACAAATTCAACTTGTGAGAATGTAAATTGCAAGAAATTAAATTGCGGAATTTAAAGTGCTGAATTTAAGACATAATGTAAATACTGAAATTAAATTCAGAAAAGTAAGGAAGTAAAATTTTATTTCTTTGAAGGAAGGTTCACAAAGCCTCACAACAAGGTGAGCAAAACTCAAAGAAGCACACAAAACCTTCAAGAGGGGAGAGTTACCCATACCCCTCTATTTATACTACTATTGAGTCATTCTCCACCTTTGGATGGGTTCTACTTGGCCCACAAGAAACCTCATTAAAGGTTGAGATTGAGTCATTCTCCACCCTTAGATGAGTTCTCTTAAGAAACCTCATCAAGGGTTGAGATTCACTCAACTTAACTTGATCGCTAATATATCCTCTAAACCGCAATCCAACGGCTCTCCTTGATCCAAGCAGCCCCAAGTTAGCATCTCAGCCGTTTACTTGTCTTCTAGGCTCGCAGTGACTCCGTCTCTAGTCATCCTCCGGCGATCCCCGACCATTCGTACCTCAACGCACCTCGCCTAGTCCTAGTCATCCTCCGTCTAACTATGACCTAGCACCGTCGTCCTGCAACCATAAAAAATAAGGAAACCCATCACATAGCAATATCCAAAGTGATATACACTAATTATCTAATTGCTAAAAATAAATCATATTCTTAACTCAAATACATTCAAATACTCATCAACAACATGGCTATACCTCCACATGGTCTTTCAATCTCCCTCTTGATGAGTATATTGACAAATCACTCAAAAGGTATAAATTTGAGTTTGAAAAAGATGGAAGAAAATAATTTGATTGTAAAGCCATACTTGGTTTAGAGCAAGAGGAAATAAGATCATGACCAAGTTGACAAGAGGGATTTTAGAGCAAACCAATAGAAAGAACAAGTTTTCCACAAAGACTCTAAAAATCCAAGACAAAACTCACAAAAGCTCAAATATACTTATGATCCTAAGAACTAGCAATTTTTTCACCATGATCATAAGAGCCAAGATGCATTTATATTTCTCACTTTTCGATGATGCTTTTTCTACAATTTCTCTCCCTTTTGGCAATATAGACATCAAGATGGCATTTTCATATATTTTTTATATGTATGCATGAAATGCATCCTAAAAGAGCTTTGAAGATAATTCAAGTGATCATAGAGACAAAGTGTCGATGATCAGGACCGTCGACCGCAAAGAAAGAGGGGGAAGGATCGTACGGAGGGCAAGGCCCAGAGCTTCGTTCGTCCGGGTGGCACCTTCGGCGGGCGCACTAAGCAGGGGAACCTGTGCAACCAAACAGGAGACGCAGGGTTTATACTGGTTCGGGCCGAACCCCTACTCCAGTTCGTGTGGTGGCGTTGTATTGCCTTTAGTGTAGATGGTTACACCAAGTTTACAAGCGAGAGTGCTAATGGCTTAGCAAGATGGGTTCGATCCCCCTCCTACGGGGGTTCCTGCCTCCTTTTATACGAAAGGAAGGGGCAGGTTATATCGAGAATTGGGAGAGGACGAGATGACCTACACTAGGGGCTTCGGTCCTTCGTTCTGCTGACTGATCACCACCCGTCTTGCCCATGCTGGGTCGGTAGCCTAGCTGGCCAGGGCGGTTAGGTATTTCCCCGGGAAACAGCGTACCTGCCCTCTGCGAACCTTACGAGTGTTGACGTTGCTGCGCATGACGTGGGTGTTGCCTCGGGAGAGAGCGTGTCTTCGTACTTCATGTGACCGGTGATGGGGCTGGGAGCATGACTTCGGCAGTCATTAAACCATCTTGGGAGATGGCCACCTGCTCTCGTATAGTCACTTCGATTGACCCCATCCGTGGGGCATGTGGCTGTTGGCAGGTGGAGGCTTTGACACGCGGCTCTTGGCAGGGGTTGCCTTGGCTTGGTCGGAGTCGGGGACCCGTCCCCGCCATGGAGTCGGGAGCCCAGCTTGGTCGGTCGGGGACCCGTCCCACTGCGGAGGCGGGAGGCCAGCTTGGTGGTCGGGGACCCGTCCCCGTCTGCGGAGGTCGGGAGCCCGGCCCGCCAGGTCGGGGAAGAGCTCGGAGAGGTCCGCCAGGTCGGGGAAGAGCTCGGAGAGGTCCGCCAGGTCCTGGAAGAGCTCGGAGAGGTCCCCGGTGGCCTCTTGAGACCTTTGGTCGGATCTGACCGATAACGATCGCTTTCGACGCCCGGGCCAGTAGATCGAGACGTCTGCTGGGCTTAGGAACAGTCCCGGGCACAGAGGGAACGGACATGTCGAGGGGACACGCGCCAGGCTGTCCGATCCCCGACAACCAGCCCCCGAGGCTCAAGAAGCGGTCTGAGACTCTAGGCGCTCTTGATCGATGTCTTGTTTGAAGAGGGATTCCCCATCGGGACACATACTTGGACTTCGCCATTTTGTTTTCTGGGCGGGCCCGAAGCCCAGGGCCTCGTGGGCGGGAAGTTGAAGGAATGGGGTGCAGAGGATGCGTGGAGGGGCGCGCAGACGGGGTTTCGAAAGGCCCCGACGTTTGACTTCGCGCTACTGCTACGGACGCGCTTTTGAGGTGATGGTGATGTCGGTAGATGAGGCATCTTTTAAAACCAGGGGTCTCACCTTCAGATTTCACTTCCGCTTTCGTGCTCTTGCCTTCTTCCTCCTCGTCCCGCTGCGTCAACGCCTTCTAGCCCTTGATTGCAACCCCGCTCTCTCCCCTCCCTTTTGACCTTGATTCTATGGCGAAGTTTGGGAGGAGCACACTCACTACAGAACGGATGAGGGAGATGGAGTCTTTGGGGCTTCTGGACCCGTTCTCCTGGCGGCTTCCTTCCGGGGAGAAAGTGCCGCGACCTCGGGATGACGAGATCGTGAGCACGGAGCAGTACATGCTCTTTGGGCTGCGGACCCCGGAGAGTGACTTCTTGGCTGCGGTCCTTGGGCAGTGCGAGATCGAGCTCGTGAACTTGGTGCCGAACTCCCTCCTTCTCCTTTTTTTCGCACATCTTTGCGAGGGGTTCTTGGGCAGGCTCCCTACCCCCTCGCTTTTCTTCTGTTTTTACTCCTTGTCCCAAGACCGCGAAGACCCGTCGTCGGGTGCCTCTATTTCCTTGCCAGCGGCAGACTCCTTGCACCTTTCTCCAAATCGACCGGGACTCGCTCGGGCCGTGGCGGAGAAGTGGTTTTATTTAAAGAAGGGTGAGGAGGCGGGCTTGCCTATAACGGTCGTGGTCGAAGGGAAGCGGAGACCCTTGAGCTGAGGACTCGGTGGGCGACAGAAGTGGCCGCCTTCATCCACACATGCGCCATGCGGGCTGAAGGCGGCGACGGTCGTTCGACTACTGCGAATCGGTGCTCCTCTACGGAGGAGGTTGCACCCTTTCTTTGAAATCACCGGAGGTACGACGCCACCCGGGAAAGTCACGAGGGTAAGTGTCGTCCGATCTCGAATCCTTTCGGACCTTGGTCGGGGCTCTCTTATCTCCTGACATTTTATTCCTGATCTCGCAGCACCGAGGTCGGCATGGGTCGCTTCGAGGATGCAGGAGATCTTCGGGAAGGCCGCCAACTCCTTCGACCTTGGCGGCAACGTCCCCAAGAACATCTTGGGGCGCAGCAGCGAGGTAAAAGCCTTTCACCTTGGTCCTCACTTTGGGCGCTCGGATTCGGATGCTTATTGTGGCGAGCTCGTGTAGGCAACCAAAGAGCTCTGGGGTACGGCCAAGCAGTTGCTACCGTTTCCTGGCCTGATCAAAGGCAAGAGGGGGGGCAAGAAGCTGGCCTTCGATGCCCCAAAGCAAATCGCTGAGAAGCCCCACGTCGAGTGGGGCGACCGTGCCATGGTGAGTTTAGACCCCCCGAGCTCGGGGGTACCCGGGCTCGAGCTTGATGCCGCCGGGCCATTTTTCTTTCTTTATCTTCTTTTTGGTTCACCCGCTAACCCTCGCTTTTGCCAGCAACAAGAGGCGGCTTCGACCGCGAGAGCCCCGGGTGCGAGCCGCGAGACCAAGGACGTCGTGATTGGGGGTGCTGCTGCCGGGAGCACCGTAGCCGAAGGGGCCGCAGTTGAGGGTGGCGTCGCCGTTGCGCCCCCGGTGGGGGCGTCCCCGGGGGTGGAGTCCTCGGGAAAGCGGAGAGCCGAATCGCCCCCGTAGGGGGGGCCGGTAAAGAAGGCGAGGTTGCCGCACGTCCGTTCGGCGCGGTAAGTTCCCCCCGTTTCTTAACTTCGTGGTGGTGGGGCTGACTGAGCATCTTTTGATAATTTGCCGCGTGCAGCTCATATGCCGGGGCGGTCGTGGCTCCGGTCCATCGTCCGACCCCGATGCCTCCGACCGGGGCGCTTTCGGTTGTTGAGCCCGTGATCGAGGGCGGCGTTGTCGCCGTGCCCCGGGTGGGGCCGTCCACCTTTGGCGAGCCGAGGACCCTTCCCGCAATCGAGGGCGGCCAGGGGGTCGTCGAGCCACTTGCCGGCCCAGAAGGTCCGGCCGCCATTGCCGTGGCCGGAGCGGATCCCCCTGGTCCTTCGGGGTGCGCCGTTGCCATAGCGGCGGCGGAGGCCGCCGGGGACGCAACTGCGGGCGTACTGCCCCGAGATTCTGATGGTGTCATCGACTTGTCTTTGTTGGAAGGCCGGCTAGTGGAGGTAAGATCGATCGTGGCGTCTGCTCCTTCTTCCCTCCCTTTTCTTAGTGGTCATGGTGGGTTTTTCTTTGCCTTCGCAGGGTCTGCGGCTGGTTTCCCGGGGGTACAACATTGCGCGCGAACATGTGCTCGCCTTCCGGCCCTTATGCGGTGCCCTCGAGGCCAATCAGAGGGACATCGCCGAGCTAAAAGCCGCCGTGTCGCGCGGTCAAGAGGAAATCTCGCTCCTGAAGGAGGCCCGGGCCCTCGAGCTCGCGCGGGCTGTCGAGGCCGAGCGGGAGCGCGTGGCCCAGGAGATATACACCATAGCGCTCTCCGAAGCCATCAAGGGGGAGCGGAGGAGGGCGGAGGAGACCCTCACCCAGATCCGTCGAGAGGCGCAAGACGTCTTTGACGAGGACCGCGCGAGCGCGTCGACGGAGATCCGGCGCCTCAAGCTCGAGATCTCCGGCCTTCGCTTCGAGGCAGAAGTCGCACGGCGAGGGGGGCCCTCCTCCGAGCTCGAGGCCAAAGCGGCCGAGCTCGAGAAGACGGTCGCGGGGTTGGAGACGAGGGCCATCGGAGCAGAAACCAAGGTGGCTTAGGCCGAGGCCAGGAATGCTAGTCTTGGAGAGAAGCTGGCGCAAGTGGCTCGGGCCGGGAAAGACGCCTTGGCCCAGCTCCAAGGCGACCGCGACCGGATTGACAAGGCCGAATCCGAGGTCCTCGCACTGCGGCGGAGGGTTTCCGACCTTGAACGGTAAAAACTCGCCCGAGACATGTCTCTGTAAACTTTAGAGTTAGCAGATGGGTCCGGGGGTGAAAGATTCCCCCTTGTAAAGATAAAACAACTTTATGCTAAGCTTTATAGAGTTGTGTTTTTTCCGAAGAACTTAGCTTATTTGTTGGTCTGTGCTGCCATTGCGTACTTTGTGCGGGCTATTTCTTGGAAGGGTCGAACGAGATCGATCGTGGTGCGTGGCGAGCACGCTGCGGACCTTCAATGCGAGGCCTACCGCCTTTGCCCGAATTACCCAGTTTAGGGCCGTGAGAGCTATCGATGCGATGTTGATTCAACCGAGGCCTCGCCGAAATCACTCGGGCCGCACGACTCGGGTTGACATGTCTCGATAATTTGGTCTGCGGGAATTAGTCGGCTTGTTGCGACAAAGCGACTTATTGCGGCCGAGATCATCCACGTGGTAATCTTAGGGTTGCGGCCTCAGTGTCCGGAATGTCATCGGGCCGGCGCTTGAGGACGCTTCACCGGTCGGTAACACAAGGGAATAGCCGCTTACTCCGATAAGGATCGTTTATCGCGGCCTCGAGCCCGAATGCATCGGGCTCGGGATGCCGCATCCCCGAGATGAACCCGAGAACGTGGTCCCCACCGAGGCCTCGCCGGCAAGACAGTTTGGGCACAATTGACCGGTCGGCTGGAATAGCTCAGCCGGACCAGCATTTTTGGCCTTGTTCGACTCGTGCGAGCTCGGGAATGCATCGAGCTCGGCAAGACCCCTCGAGGGCGGTTTAGAGATTCGAACTCGCCACCCGGTCCGGGAAAGGTCGACTTAGAACGACAGAGTCATCCCCGGTGGTGAATCCCAAACTGCGACCTCCGAGCCCAGGAAAAGTCATCAGGCTCGGGCGCCCTCTGAGAACGTTCAATGGTTGGCAGCACGGGGGGATGGCCGGCTTACCCCGATAACGATCGCCTTACCGCGGCCCCCAATCCTGGGAATGCCCAGGCCCGGGTTGTTCATCCCCGAGGCGAACCTAGAGAACGTGACCCCAGGCGCTGCAAGAAAGAACACGCATGGACGCCCCGAGGCCGAGCCCGCCGCGTGGCCTTATGGTTGCCCTTATAGCCACGCCGCGGGGTCGGGCCGCCCGAGGCGTCCTAAGAAGAATTTACTCTGGTTAAAGGGATGGACGAGACGCCGCGTCCGGGGGCCTTTAAGATGGCGCGACCTTCGACCGAAGGATTCGCAACTTAGGTCGTGGATTTTAACACCAACCCTTCTACAAATCGAAAGAGATTAGCACGGAAATCGGAAGAAAACTTTACTATGGCCACGAACCTGGGCCGGACCAGGGGATGGCAACACGAGAGCCTCGGGCATGCCCCGAGGCGCCAGAATTCAGAATACAGGAACGAACACAACAACAAAGAAAGAGGCACCTTAACTTAATGAAGGGTGAAAGAGGAGCGCTAGACGTAGAACTTCCGGAGCTGGCCTACGTTCCACGAGCTCGCGAGCTCCCTGCCATCGGGGACCGCCAGACGGTAAGCCCCCGTGCGGCTTGTTGAGACGACTCTGAAGGGGCCCTCCCACAGCGGGGACAGCTTGTTGGTGTGGGAGCGATCTTGGATCCGTCGTAGGACCAGGTCCCCGACGCGGAAGCCCCTGGGTCGGACGGCTTGGGCAACATGTCTGCGGAGATCTTGCAGGTAGCGCGCCGAGTGCAGAAGCGCGCGGCACCTCACTTCTTCCGCCAAGGCAAGGTCGAGGGACCGCTCCTGCTCGAGGTCGATATGGTCGACCGAGCTCATCCTAGTGGAATGGAGCGCGACCTCGGGCGGCAGGACAGCCTCGGCCCCGAAGACGAGCTGGAAAGGGCTTGCCCGTTGTCTTACCGGGTCGAGTGCGACGGACCAAAGGATCGCGGGAGCTCATCCACCCATGCCCGGCCGCGGCGACCGAGCTCGTCGAAGACTCGCTTTCTTGATCCCTTGGATGAGCTGCCCATTGGCGCGCTCGGCGCCGCCCGTTGCTCGGGGGTGGCTCACCGAGGCATAGCGCACCTTGGTCCCCATATCCGCTTGAACTCCCGGAACGGCCGGTGAACCGCTGCGTTCTTGTCGGTGATGATCCTCGCAAGGGACTCCGTACCTCGTGACCACGAAGGAACGGAAGAACTTTACCGCAGCCTTGGCGGTGATAGCGGAGACTGGTTCTGCTTCGATCCATTTTGAAAAGGTGTCGATCGCAACGAGTAGGAACTTCTTCCCCCCGACCGACCTCGGGAAGGGACCGAGAATGTCGAGGCCCCACGTCGAGAATGGCCAGGCGAGGGGAATGGTCTGCAGGGCATAGGCCGGTTGCCTCACCTTTGGTATGGCCAGCGACAGATCGGTAAGAACGAGCGATGCCACAGGCATCTTCGGCGCCGTTGGCGATAAAACCCATCCTGAAGGCCTTCCCGACCATAGTCCTGAAAGAGGAGTGAGCGCCGCACAGGCCGGAGTGTATGTCGTTGAGCACAGAACGCCCAAAGCCCCCTGACAGTGGAGCTGCCCGCCGATGAGCCTGTACGAGCCCGCACGTCGCCGGAGCCTACTCCTTTCAGCAGGAGTGGCGGGGAGCTCCCCTTGGTCGAGGAACTTGATGAATGGATCCATCCACGTCGGAACGTTTTCGAGGAAGGCCACCGGGTCTTCCTGGTCGGCGACGGACGGTGTGGCCAAGGTTTCAAGGATGACGTCCGGCGGGAGCTCGTCGTCGGATGATCCGAGCCTGGACAGGAGATCGGCGGTGGAATTGTCTTTCCTTGGTACGTGCTGGATCCTCAGGTTCCGGAACCATCTCTCCATCTTGCGTACCTCGGCGAGGTATTTGGCCATCAGAGGGTCCGAACACTGGTAGACTTTGTTGTACTGATTGACGACGAGCTGGGAGTCTCCTTTCACGATTAGGCGGCGGATGCCCAGGGACTTGCAGGCTCGAGAGGCGGCCAAGAGGGCCTCGTATTCCGCCGCGTTATTGGTGGCGGGAAAGCGGGCGGACCACATATCGCAAGTGGTCACCTTGAGGGTGATGAGGAGAACGCCCACCGAGCGCTCAAAGGATCTTGATCCGTTGAAGAACATAGTCCATGGGTCCTCGGCCGACCTCGGGCTCGGCGCGAGCTCCGCCGTCTGCTCGCCACGAAGTCCGCCAATACCGTGATTTGATGGCGGTGCGGGCCGTGAAGCGGAGGTCGAACTCGGCCAGCTCCATGGCCCATTTAGCGTCGACCTCGGCCCGTGGTTTCGAGGATTTCCCGGCGGGAGGCCGCCGGGACGACCACCGCATGTGCTTGGAAGTAGTGTCGAGCTTCCGCGAGGCTATGAAGAGTGCGAGAGGAGTTTCTGGACCTAGGGATAGCGCTCCTTCGGCCCGTGGAGTACTTCGCTAACGTAGTAGATCGGGTGCTGCCGCCCTACCCGTTCGGCTACCAGGACCGCGCTGACGGCCTGGGTCGCGGCCGCGAGGTAAAGTAGCAGCACCTCTCCCTGTTGTGGAGTTGTCAGCAGGGGAGGACACGAGAGGTACGTCTTGAGCTCATCGAAAGACCGCTGGGCTTCGGGGGTCCACTCGAAACCCTTATGACTGCGCAGGATCTTAAAGAAAGGCAGCCCGCGCTCGCCGAGCCGGGAAATGAAGCGGCTGAGGGCGACGATGCGACCGGTGAGGCTCTGCACTTGTTTTACTAAGGTCGGAGCGGTCATCTGCTCGATCGCCTCGATCTTCTCTGGGTTCGGGCCCACGCCCGACCCCCCGATCATGTAGCCAAGTACTTTTCCGGAGGTCGTGCCGAAGACGCATTTTTCAGGGTTGAGCTTGATGCCGAACCTGTTTAGGTTGGCGAAGGTCTCGGCCAGGTCATTGACGTGGTTAGCCTTAGAGGGGCTCTTGACGATGATGTCGTCGACGTACACCTCGAGGTTCCAGCTGATCTGCAGGTCGAAGGCTTTGGCCATTAACCACCGAACGTGGCACCGCGATGCGGAGGCCGAACGACATGGTCGTGTAGCGAATGTTCCAAGCGGCGTGATGAAGGCGGTCTTGTCTTCGTCTTCCGCGGCGAGCTTGATCCGTGGTACCGGGTAGGCGTCGAAAACTCAACATCTCGGCGTTGGCGGTGGAGTCCACAATCTGGTCTATGCGGGGGAGCGGGAAGTTATCTTTGGGGCATGTAGCGTTCAAGCCCGTGTGGTCGACACACATTCGCCACTTCCCGCCCTTCTTCTGTACGATCACAGGGTTGGCCAGCCATTCGGAGTAGTTGACCTCGCGAATGAAGCCGGCCTTAAGGAGCTTGTCGAGGTGCTCCCTGATTATCGCCGCCTTCTCAGAAGAGAAGCGCCGGAGCTTCTGGCGCACGGGTCTGCAGCCAGGCTTTGTTTGTAGTTTGTGCTCGATCACCTCCCGTGGGACCCCGGGCATGTCCGTCGGTTCCCATGCGAAAATGGTTTTGTTATCTCGGAGGAAGGTGACGAGCTCGTCTTCCTATTTGGGATCGAGCTGGGCAGAAATACAGACGCATTTGCCCGTGCCCCCCTCCTCAAGCTGCACGGCCTTGGTCGGGCCGTGCGGCTGGATAGCCGTCTTCCGACGGGCGTCCTTCGGGGTGATCTCGGGGCGGTACCGGGCGATATGCGGCCAGCGTCGAGGCCTTTTCTTCAGAACCGTGTGCTGCCTTAAGGTCGCCACGGACCGTTATAACGCCGGGCCTGGGAGATTCATACACCGATGCGTAGTGATTCGCACCATGAACTTGACTAGGCGGGCGTCCGAGGATGGCGTTGTAGGGGAGATCGCCATCCACGACCTCAAAGGTGATCAGCTCGGTGCGGAAATTTACGGAGTCGCCGAAGGTGACGGGGAGGACCACTTGCCCGGGGGTGGTCGAGCTCCGACGACGATGCCAAGAAGGGATCGCTATGTTCTTGATTTTCGGCCGGGTATTGCATCCGGTCAAAGCGTAGCTAGGAGTAAGTTGAGGAACTCGCCCCGTCGACCATGACCCGGCTAACGACAGCGTTGCTTATGGTCGGGGCGACGACCAGAGCAGTTTTGAAGTCTCGGGACATCCCCGGGGGGGCGTCGTCCCGGGAAAAAGTGATGGGGACGACGCCCATCTGCAGGTTGGTCGGCGGGCTTCGGCGGTGGCTTGATAGACGGCGCGCGGCGTCCTTCACCTTCAGCGCGAGATCGGTATCGCGGAGGAACCACCACGTATCATGTCCACACGGCGACGCCTGTTGGAATTCGTGTCGAGGCCCGCTTGGGCACGCGGCGTCGATTCCTCCCGCCGTTCATCGCCTTTTTGTAGCGTGGGCATTTCCCGGTCCCCTTATAAAGGCGTCCGGCTTGAATAGCCCATGTCCTGCGGCCCGCGGTCATGGCCGTGGATCTTAATGGAGCAGGCAAAACTTGTTGGCGTCGAAGCCGGGTTGTTCCTCGTTGCCCCAAGCTCGGATGTTCGTGTGGAGGGGGTCCCCCCGACCTTGCCCCGGTTGGGGCCGGCGCAGCGCCTGCTGCGGTCACGGATGGTTCTGCTGAGGCCGGGGGGCCCGACGGTCGGGTTGGCGCGGTCCCGCCCCTTCATGTTTGTCGTCGACCATGGCGACTAGGCAGAGCTGGCCGCCTTTTGTCGCGTGGGCCCGGGTCTCCTTCCTTAGCGTTGGATGGCCTCGTTTCACCGAAGGCGAGGCCGAGCTTGCCCCGGTCATAGTCATGCTTCCAGCGGAAAGCATCGTCCGCGTCCGCGTACCGCTCAGTCATGCGGAATAGTTTGTCGACGGTGAGTCTTGTGGCAATCTCGAGGTCCTCCGTAAGGCGTCTGTCTCGGACGCCAAACTTGAAAGCCTTGATGACGGTTTCGTCGGAAACATTGGGGATCGAGTTTCGCGCGCGGGTGAACCGGCGCACGAAGTCCCGCAGATGTTCCCCCTTTTCCTGGATAACACGGTCCAGGTCCCTCTCCCGTCCAGGTCGTTCGTAGCAACTCTGGAAGTTGGAGTGGAGAGCGCTCCTCAGCTGGCGCCACGACCGGAAGGTGCCGGACGCCTGGTTGAAGAGCCAGGTGCGGGCGGCGCCGTCCAGAACGGTGGGGAGGTAGTTGGCCATTACGGCCTCGTCCCCTCCGGCCGCCAGGATGGCGGTGGAGTAGATGGAGAGGAATTCCGCGGGATTCTTGGTCCCGTCGAACCGCTCCATCATCGCCGGCCTAAACCGGGCCGGCCAGCGTACCCGACGGAGATCGCTCGAGTACGCCGGGCAGCCGTGGGCCGGAAGGTCACTGCCGCCGCTGCTAGCGTCGGAGTCGTCACCAGCCGACAGGGAGAACTCGAGCCGGCGGCGCACCCCGCATCGACTGTGATGGTCGACGGGAGCGCCGTTGTGGTGGCGTCGCAAGCGGTTACGGATCTTCTGTCGCCCGAGTTGGATGTCTAGAGAGGGACTTCTGGAAGTAGCGCTGTCCGGGCGAGCATCATTATTACGCCGCTGGCGACGGGCGAGCCCACGCGCCTCCCTTCTGTCGGGAGGCGGTGAAGATGGCGTTAGTGCGAGCCCGGCGCGGGATCTGTCGGTGAAGTGGCCGGTGATCACGTGTCAGGGGGCCGCTGGCCGTCACGGGGCGAGACTCGGAGCCCAGAGAGCTTGCTTGCCGCCGGGGTGTGACGCCGTCGGTCGCCTTGTTGAGCTTTTCGGCCAGGGACCGTCAGAAGAGGGCCAAGCCGGCCGGCGGGTCACGGCATGACCGGCGATGGCCCGCAGCGCTCTTAGGCAGGTTCGTGCGGACGGGAGGGTCGAATCGCCGAACGGGGCTGGTCGTACCACGCCTCGCCGAATGGCGGCGATAAGCAGTCGATGGCGACACAGGCGAGCCGATCGCCTCGAGGGTTTCGAGCCACCGTCGTCGCCCGGGGTTGCCTCACGTCACGCCGGCCGCGAAGGCATGGCGTTCGCGAGGCGGCAAGGATGGCGAGCATGGATGTGGAGCCTTGGCACTCGGGGGCGGTCCGAGCCCAAGCTCGCCGTTCATGACATCTTTGGTAGTGGAGTTGGAGGTGTTGAGCCGCCAAGATGACGAACTTTGGACGAAAGAAACTTCGGGCCCCACGGTGGGCGCCAGCTGTCGACGATCAGGACCGTCGACCGCAAAGAAAGAGGGGAAGGATCGTGCGGAGGCAAGGCCCGAGCTTCGTTCGTCGGGTGGCACCTTCAAGCGGGCGCACTAAGCGGGAACTGTGCAACCAAACAGGAGACACAAGGTTTATACTGGTTCGGGCTGAACCCCTACTCCAGTTCGTGTGGTGGCGTTGTATTGCCTTTAGTGTAGATGGTTACACCAAGTTTACAAGCGAGAGTGCTAATGGCTTAGCGAGATGGGTTCGATCCCCCTCCTACGGGGGTTCCTGCCTCCTTTTATACGAAAGGAAGGGGCAGGTTACATCGAGAATTGGGAGAGGACGAGATGACCTACACTAGGGGCTTCGGTCCTTCGTTCTGCTGACTGATCACCACCCGTCTTGCCCATGCTGGGTCGGTAGCCTAGTTGGCCAGGGCGGTTAGGTATTTCCCCGGGAAACGGCGTACCTGCCCTCTGCGAACCTTACGAGTGTTGACGTTGCTGCGCATGACGTGGGTGTTGCCTCGGGAGAGAGCGTGTCTTCGTACTGTATGTGACCGGCTGATGGGACTGGGAGCATGACTTCGGCAGTCATTAAACCATCTTGGGAGATGGCCACCTGCTCTCGTATAGTCACTTCGATTGACCCCATCCGTGGGGCACGTGGCTGTTGGCAGGTGGAGGCTTTGACACGCGGCCCTTGGCGGGGGTTGCCTTGGCTTGGTCGGTCGGGGACCCGTCCCTTCACGGTCGGGAGCCCAGCTTGGTCGAGTCGGGGACCCGTCCCGCTGCGGAGGTCGGGAGCCCGGCTTGGTCGGAGTCGGGGAACCCCGTCCCGCTGCGAGTCGGGAGCCCGGCCCGCCAGGTCGGGGAAGAGCTCGGAGAGGTCCGCCAGGTCGGGGAAGAGCTCGGAGAGGTCCCCGGTGGCCTCTTGAGACCTTTGGTCGGATCCCGACCGATAACGATCGCTGGTGCCCCGGCCAGAGATCGGAGACGTCTCTACCTGGGCTTAGGAACAGTCCCCCGGGCACAGAGGGGGAACGTACATGTGTCAGGGGGACGCGCGCCAGGCTGTCCGATCCCCGACACAAAGTATGATACCAAGTTACTCAAGTTCATATTATGCTAAACTAAGATATTTTCAGGTGCAAATGTCAATTTTACTAGCAAGTACAAATAAGACTATGTCAGTTTTGCATGATTTAACAAGTGCAACATTTAGCATAGTTTCCAAACTAGAAGCAAAGGTATTCAATGGATCAAATGGAAAACCTAGAGTTCAACCTATTCAACACTTTGGAAAAGCTAAATATGCATACAAGGTCCTTCGTGGTCAATCATCTTTAATACAATTTTTTATTTAAGATTCCAAATCACATAGTGGGGTGCAAATATTTGACATTATTTGCATTCTTTACCCACTTATGTGTTTATTTTTTTATTTGCATTTTTCAAGTGTAATTGACTCAAGCCATAGCCGATCATCTCAAGAAGAGCTCTAAAGAGAATGGTCTTGGTCATACATAATATATTCTAAGTTCATTCCAAGTGCAATGGGAAACAGTTTCGTGAATGTAAAGTGTTGAGATAAATTTGCACACAAAAATCAATTTTTCTTTTCATTTTAGTACTTCGATTCATGAGCATGTGAAAGACTTAAAATGGATCAATCTAGTTTCATCCAAGTTGCTATAGAGACTCTAGTAGAAATCCAATATTTCATAAAACATGACATATGCACCTAGTGAGGAAACATAACAAGTAAAAGCTACAAGTTTTATCAAGTTTCATTAAAGCTCAATTTTTATTTTTTTAGTAAGCTTAGCATGATGAAGCAAAATGAACTTGGATATATCTAAGATAGCAATGATCTTCAAAAAAATAGTAAGGTGCATAGCATGAAAGATAGCTCATTTACATAATAGACAAAGCTCATTAAAACAAAAAATAAATTCTATATACAATGCATGAAATAGCTCCTCAAACTCCCCCTAACAAGTGAATCAATTTTAAGCACAAATCTGGTTTAAGTTGAGTTATTTACAGAATTAAGATCAAGAAAGGTTCAAATAAACTCAATCAAAATCAGAAACACATAATGAGGAGAAGAAGTCAAGAAACTGCAAACTGGGTGGCTATAGAACATAAAAAAGATAGTAGAGAACGCTATAACTCAAACTCGCTCTCATCTTTCTCAATGACTGACATAGGAAAGTTAACTCTAGATCCCAAGCTAGGGAGTGCACACAAATCCTGTCTACCCAGGGGGCCCAACACCTGTTAGACCTACAAGACTGTGAGGAAACTCATCCTAAAGAGAAGAGAGAACAACTAATTGTGCATGATAGCAACCTATAGCATAAGATAAGTAATCTATACAAAGCATGCCAGAAGTCTAAATGAAGTGAACTCAGAGCTCTAAAAATAGACCCAATATCATCCAGAAGATGCAAAAGAAAATAAATGCTGGAAGAAAAACATATATAGTACATAGTATACAAATCAACTCCCCCTCAAGATATACCGTAAGAGCACACAACTCCAAGCTCTTATCTCAAGGCTATAAACTTAGAGCTATCCAAAGGCTTGATAAAAATATCGACAATTTAGTGGTCACTCTCTACAAATTAAAGCACTATATCACCATTTCTCCGTATGGTCTCTAAGGAAGTGATATCTAATATCTATATGCTTGGTTCTGGAATGCTGCACTGGGTTCTTAGCAATGCAAATAGCAGAAGTGTTGTTACAGAAAAATGAAACACTATCTATGTCTAACTCAAAGTCCCACAAAGTCGATCTCATCCAAAGCACCTGACTACAGCAACTAGCGGCTGCAACGTACTCGGCCTCAGCGGTGGACTGTGCAACTCCGGACTACTTCCTAGAAGACTAAGAAATAAGAGAAGTGTTAATAAATTGATAAGTGCTAGATACGCTCTTCCTATTTATCCTACTGCCAGTAAAATCTGTATCGGAAAAAACTTTAAGGGATAGACAAGGTAGCTTGAAAATACTCGAAGATGCGATCCATTATCAAGCTTTTGTTCAGTGCAATACCACATTCCTATAGGCTGCGATCCCGTTTGCGTGTCAGGAAAGCTTGCTTCGTCGAAGCGACATTTCAGAGTCAAATCACCAGTAAAACGCGGCATTGATTTGTCAGAAATTAAGCCTGAGTAATCTTAGTATTTACTTAGTAACCGGCACAGATCAAGCGTACGTTGGAGAGCAAAAAAGCAGCTGATCTCAGCGAACTGAGCTCACAGTACAGCAGGGATCGATGCCGGAGTCGGTCGGTCATGGCGGTCGCCATCGAAAGCATCACACGTGATCTGCACGGAATTGATCAGCATCACCATGGATCGATTGATCGAGAAACTCGCCAATCTATTGTGTTGCTCAGACGGCTCCACGCCTGCATGTCCATGCAACTAGCATCGATCTGTCTATCTAGCGAGATCGATGGATCGACGAGAAGGCGCGCGGGCGTCTGCACGTTGCGGAAGACGAATCAGGTGCCTTCCACAACGGAAGCTAGAGATTTGACTCCATCGATTGGAGCCTCTCACGCTGCCAATGTGTTGGAAATTTGGAATTGATCCAGGAATCGGGCTGGAAATGGAGCCCTAGGTAGCTCCAGCTAGCACAAGTGCCGTAGGGAATGAGCCCCGAAAGCAGGTAGACCAACGACCTCCCTTGTCTGAACAAATCAGGTAACAATATTCCTAGCTAGATCCATCACTTGACCAGACTGGTCTTTGGCCATGGATGATTATTCGGTACGCCTGCCTGCTCCATGAGTGGTAGAGGTGTTAATCAGATTGAAACCAAGCTACAATGAAATCTGAATAACAGGTTTGGAACGCAGGAATTCTTCCGTTTCCTATAGGAATTGGGCTGTTTACTGTGAAATTCCTGCGTTCGGAACTAGATCGCCGACGGTGCAGTACAAGGTTGGTGAAACTCCAGAGCAGCAAAACAGAGGAATCCATGTGGAAAAACTGGAGTAGCTAATTACTCACTGCCTCTGCAAAAGAACTCAATTCACTGCGTGCCGCGTTGTAAAAGTTGCTTTCACTTTTATATTCACGGGAGATTTATGATGAAAGTGCGTGGTTCGTTACCGTGATTATATACCGACAATTGCCAAATGTTTTTCACTCTGGAAATCGTAAACCTTAAGCTGCTGCTTATAAGATTGGCGAAGGCATGCCCTAACTAGTATGCATGGAATCTCTCCTACCAAATTAGTTTGAATGGAATCTGATTAGCCAAAATAATCGACACGATCAGGAATCCGCGAGTGCGACTGCACAGCTAGCCAATCAATCTCCAAAAGTACCAGAAGAGCTTATCATCATCTTGCGAATATATCACCGCTAATCGCATCAGGTAATTCGACACACCAGGCAATATAATAAGCATTCTCCAGAGATTTTTAAGGCTCAATTTAGAAAGCGGGAAAAAATTTCTCTATTCATGCGGGAACGAAACTATTTCCTATGAACATGAACATACTATTTTTGAGGAAAACATGAACATATTGTTATCAGAATTTGTCATGGGAAATTTACTAGGCTTAATTATTTTTCTATGTTTTCCTTTCATTTGCATTTCTAGCTTCTCAAGACGAACGTGGTAGCTCCTTGTAACATCATTTTAGTTGGACAATAGAATATTGCATCCAAGACCTCAAAAGGTTAAAGATTAAAAAAAAACCGAGACTTGACTGACGGAGTAATAACCTGTGAAGGAGCTTACGTTGGATCGCAAAAGAGCAGCTGATCTCAGCCAAGTGAGCTCACAGTAGAGGGATCGATGCCGGAGACGATGATGACCATTGCCAAATCGGAATCAAATCAGAAATCGCAACCGGAATTACACGTGATCTGCACCCAAAGAAAAAAAAAATCTTCATCGAATGATGAGAATCTCATATGCCGCTCAAACCGCTCCACGTACGTTTGCTCAAATCGATCTGTGTAGCGGTCGATCAATCGATGCAAAGGCACGCCCACCTTCCACACCGGGGGATCTCAAGGCTTGACTCGATCGGAGTCTCTCGCGCTGCATGCATTGGAATTGATCAAGGAATTGACCTGGAAATGGAGCACCAACGACTTACCTTGTCTGAACCGATCTTTTTCTTTTGAAACGACTGTCCGAAAGAAAATCTGATAGCATCGTCAGGTGACGATCCCTCCATGACTTGACCAGACAGGTCTTGAATTGGGCATGCATGCTTATTCAGTACGTACGCCAGCGACCCGTGGCCTGCAGGGTTCACAAAACCGACGAAAACCGCGGTTTTCGAGCGTACCGCTGAGGTTCGAAATCAAAAACAGTTCGGTAAACCGGTCCATTCAAATTTTTTTTAAAAAAAATTTAAAAATTTTGAAAAAATTTATGCGCTCGGTTTTTCGCCAAAAACCGCGGCTTTTGTCAAAAAAACGCTCACAAAAACCGTTTTGCGATGAACATCTAGTTGGCAACGGTTTTGCGCGAAAAAACACGGTTTTTCTATTTTTTTTGGAATTTTTCAGAAAAAATTTGAATTATTAACCCTTCGGTTTTTGACGGTTTTTGAGCGGTTTTTGCGGTTTTCGTACCGCGAATTTCGAAATTCGGTTTTGTGAACCCTGGTGGCCTGCCGGTATGTTCAGTGTTTTTCTTGAAAGTATGTTTTTTTGTGAGGATGAAAATATGTTTTTTTCTCGAAAAAACTAGCAGGAGCTCTGTTATGCATTAAAGAAGATGAGCAACAAGAACAAAGTTCGAGGCAGATGCCCTCACAACATTTGGAGAAAATATGACAACATGAAAAGAGAGAAGAAAGTATTCTCCTGACGTAGCTTAATGAACTGACAACATAACTAGAAGATTGCAGCTGTGAGTTCCTTGTGAAATTGTGAAAATTGTGAGTGTTGTCTGCCTTGTAAAATATGTTTTTTAAACAACGCAGGATAGTCGCGTGTCATATTATTTGTTCAAAGAATGTTGCGTGTCATATTATTAAAAGAAAGAGGGAAAAGTTTATGTTACAATTGTATTTCGCCCATATTTAGCATGAACAACAACCTATGAGACATACATAAACAGATATCCAAGAGAACAATGAACAACCTAACAACAATTGAGTAGCAATATATATAGTAATCTACGAACAGCCTAGCAAAACATCCCAAAGAATCACCTCAACAGTGATCATCCAACAGCTGTTGCAAAATTGGCCGTGAATTGTTGAAGCCGTCAGCCGCTATGTTTGGATTGTAGTTGAGCACTACATCTTTATGCACCCGTTAACATTTTAGGGCGGAATTGGCATAATTATCTGTTCTCTGTTTTTTTTCCCTGAAAGAGTAACCATCGATCTACCTTTTCTTCAATCCTGACATGTAAGCGGTATAACCAGCTGAAAAGTGAACATTAGTAAGATAGATGGGTTCACCATTTCCCCCCCGGAATTTTTCACGTTGATTTGGTGGTCAAATCAAAGTTGTTTGCATGCATGATTGCATCCAAATCTCTTGGTTTGCACTAGATATGTCCACAAGACAGATAGCCAAGATTATGTTATATTATATATACAACAAACATATCGTATGAATTACACTATAGCTAGATCAACACACCTTGTATGCCATCATGGGCTAATTCCACATATACATAAATACATACAGGTAGCCATAGGTGCATATATGTAGACAGTAGACATATGCATGATCAGATCTTGGCTTAGTACTTCATGGGCCTGAATCGAACTACTACTGGCCTTGGAACATCCTCTTTCTCTCCCTGATGAAGATTTCAGACCTCATGTTGATGTCTTCTGTCGCGTCCTTCCTGCCAGCGGCGCCGCCATGATCAGCGGCAGCTGGATTCCTGTTTGATGCCTTTGGCTTGCCGTACACCATCGGCTTTGTGAGGATCATGTTGTAGATAATCTTGTCGACCTTCTGAACCTTCACCTCGCTGTCGGAGGGAGGGGCCTTGGCGGTCTTGGGACGTTGAAACATCGTCTTTTAATTTGTTTGTTGGCTAGATATGTTCTTGAGCTTGCTTGGGTTTGATGGAGTGGGTGATATACTGATGTTGTCCATTTTATAGGCTCTTGGGGGTGGGTTCTCTCTTGTGAGATTCTATGAACTTGGGAAAAAGTAGCACTACTCCCATTTGTTTTAATTTTCAAAAGCAAGGGGTATTCTCAACTGTTGCCTGGAATTAATGTTCTTTAGATGCTATAGAAATTAAGTAGGTGATTACGATTATAAGTTTATTCATAGTAGAATTGTAGGCACAATCTATGTACATACGAAGAGCATTGTAGTCTGTTTCAAGGAATTATTACAACGATTTACCTCTTTAATGATCCAGACAAAGTTTGCCAAACCATTAGTAAGATACAGACAGGTTCATTTGTTTTAAGTTTCAAAAGCAAGCGGTATTCTCATTTGTTGTCTGAAATACTTGGCAGATGCTATGGGAGTTAAGTAGGTGATTATGATTACTTATTGTCGCTTGGGCATCTTAGTGGAGCCTACAACACGAAAATATCAAGTATCAACGTGTGTAACATGCAACGCATACCGAAAAGCGAAAAGCACAAGACTCAATTGTGGGAAGCCCCGTGGAAGGGAGGTAATATCCGTAGTCCCTAGAGATAACGAATGATCCCGATTCCTCGGTTGTCTGATATATTAATTCTTTAATTACATGGTGAGGACGGTCCCAATTATAAGTTTATGAGTAAATTTCAAGTAGCTATAAGTTTTTTTTATAAATTATCAGAAAATTACATGTTTTAACTTATATTTCATCAAATTATATGTTTAAGGAGAACTTGTGTCACAAAACTACAGGTGTTGAATTGACCATTTCTTATAATAGATATGACAGTGTGGACCCATATGATAGTCTCACGCTCCACCATTTTCCGTTTCATTCTTGCAACAGGTTGCCATATAGGCCCACACTGTTAAATCCATTAAAATTAATTATAAGATCTGCTGTTTTGTGATACAAATTTTTCTAAAATCTGTAGTTTTGTGAAATAAAAGATAAAAATAATATTTTTGATAGTTTGTACAAGAAATACGTAGTTTTGTAAATTTTACTATAATTTTATTCATTGTAGAAATGTAGGCAGAATCCATGTACATACATACTGACAGCTATACAGGACATTGGCCGGAATCATTACCAATCTGGTTCTCACCTCTTTATCCCGACAAAGTTTGCCAAGCCATCGGCAAAACTACACATCACCGACGGTACAGTACTACGTGACCGCTGGCAAAAAAAAGTTGGCTGCAAAAGCAAAGCGAAGGGAATCCAGCAAGTGCAAATGGAGCTTAGTGGAACCCCGGCTTTTCTACTCGATAGATTAATTAATCAAAACATTTTGTGGTTAGTATTATGACACGAGTAGCTAATTACTAGTTGCGTGCTCAAAATTTCATTAGAATTCGATCGAACCTGCATCTGTCAGATTGCTTGAAAAGTAATATATCAGAACTTTCGATGCTTCCTTTTTGTGTGCATATTACCAACAGCTTGCTCGTGTGCTGCTGCTGCAAATAATAAACTAAACCAATTAATTAATGTCTTAATCCTTAAGCTCTCAAAAGGAAATGTGTAGCACGTTGCATGCATGCTACATTCATGATGGAATCAATCCAAAGCAGAATCTCTCAGAGCCAGCCTTGCAAGGAAGTGTTGCGGCTGTTCTAAGTTCTTGCGGTTTGTCAAGTATATCTCACTTTTTTTCACTTTATAATTCAGATTATTTCTGGGGTTTTTTACACCTGTATTGAGGCTAAAGCCTCAAACGCATGCCAACATGTGCGTGGCCAAAAAATATTTTTCACATGAAAATCATGTTGTAGTGTTACTCTTGCAATCCAAAATGTGAACCATCTGATCTAGACTCAACGCACGAGATGAAGGTGGAATGGACTCAACGCACGAGTTGATTTATCACACGAACTATTTACAGTTGGGCTTGCTGAAGAATAGAAAGCAGCGCAGCGCAAACGTGGTCGTGGAAGTAGTCGATGTCGAGGAAGAAGCAGAGCGGTCGCGCTGATGCGCTGCCCAGAAACCTTATTGCTGTCCCGTGCAGGTGAACTCTGCGGCAATGGTTCGGAGATACCGCTCACCCTCCTTCACAGTGCACGCCGAGGAGGAAGGTCGGCAAGGTTCAACAGCTCAACACAACAGTACATCAATCCAGAGATGAGGAGAAAGAATGGAAAAGAAATTCAGTGTCCCTTTCCTGAACGTCTCCAGGAGTTTATATAGAAGCGTACCAGTAACTGACCACATTATGTTAGTTAAACGTGGCAGTTACTAATAACTGACCACATAATGTCAATTAACTCACTAGTAACTGACTGCATAATGTCAATTAACTCACTAGTAACTGACTGCATAATGACACCGAATTAAAACAGATGTTTAAATCGCATTTAAACAGATTGAATGGAGAGATAATTGCAAGGTTCAGCAAAATAAAAGGTGGATTCAAAGTGCCAGGAGACACACTATGACGCGGTGCGGTCGCTCGTCGTAAGTCACAAGTCACGCGAATTTTCACGCGAAAATACGTGAACGCGCGCGCGCGCGTGCGTGTGTGTATTTAGCCACTGTACACCCTATGCCTTTCTCATGCCAAGTGTCATTATTCAAGAGGTGGCAAGGACTCTATCTTTTAAGTCGCCCTTCCTCCATTTGGCTAGGCAATATGGTACTAAACCATGCATGCTTTGGAATTAAAGGAAATGAGCCACCCAATGGGCCAATTTCTAACAATCCCCCACCAATTCCAAAGCAAACAGTAGAAAAGATAACAAAGATCACTATATTGATGTATTGTTAATATGTTAGTCTTTTGGTGTAAGTCCCGTACGGGTTGAACTTGCACCTAGATTAGCAAGGTTCATCCTCTCACAGCTGATGAATGGACTATGCCTTGAATTCACAGCTTTTCGTGATCAGACTTTACTTGAAAATCACAACTGATACTAAGCTGCTAATAAACCATGCCTAAACGGAGCGTTATATGGTCATGCTCCCTTATCTGCTCATGAGCTTTCTAGAGAATGCCCAATCCTCGTGAACCGCGACCTCACAGTTGAGCTCAAGTAGGTGTATTCATTATAGGTATCCTGTAGGGCAATTCCTTTATTTTTAAACACTAGAATACATTAAGGCTTTAAGCCAACCTTCCGTACAGTCGAGAGTACTTTGTCTATTAGAACACGGGTACAATTTAATAATATACACTCTCTTGTTATAACATCAACTTGTTTTTCCCATTACCTAATTCACGGGATCTCTGATCAGGAATATATGGGTTACCGTTGTGGTGTAACTCAAACATTCCTCATGCCCATGTCCATAGACGCAATGGAAATCGTCTTCCTTGCAAGTCCTTTTGTAAAAGGATCTGCCAGATTTTTCTCAGTATGAATATAATTCACAGCAATAACTCCAGAGTTTCTCAATTTTCTGACAGTTTTGAGCCTACGCTTCACATGTCTGGAGGACTTCATGTTATCCTTAATACTCATAACCTTAGTCAACACTGTTTGGTTATCGCAGTACATTAGGATCGACGGTATTGGTTTCTCAACCAATGGTAAGTCCAACAGTAGCTCTCTAAGCCATTCAGCCTCAACAGTGGCTATGTCTAGTGCTACGGGTTCAACTTCCATGGTTGATCTCGTTAATATGGTCTGTTTATAAGACCTCCATGAAACTGCAGCACCAGCTAAAGTAAAAACATAACCACTTGTAGCTTTGATCTCATCCGCATCAGAGATCCAATTGGAATCACTATATCCTTCTAAAACAGATGGATACCTAGTATAGTGAATTCCGTAAGATGTTGTACCTCTCAAGTAGCGCAACACTCTTTCAAGTGCCTCCCAATGATCATCTCCTGGGTTAGTAAACCGGCTTAATTTGCTCACAGCAAATGAGATATCAGGTCTTGTGGCACCAGCTAGATACATAAGGGACCCGATAATTTATGAATATCTCAATTGATCTTTCTCTAACCCTTGATTTTTTCGAAGCTTAACACTCAGATCATAAGGTGTTGGGGAAATTTTGCAATTCTCAAAGTCGAATTGACTCAATATTTTCTCAGCATAATGGGATTGGTGCGAAATGATCCCATCCTCATTCTTAATCAATTTAATATTCAGAATAACATCTGCCTCTCCCAAGTCTTTCATATCAAAGCATCGAGATAAGAAAGTTTTGACCTCGTCAATTAGAGCAGTGTTTGTCCCAAATATAAGTATATCATCAACATATAAACACAAAATAACACCTTGACCCCCACCATTACGATAGTATACACACTTATCTCCCTCATTAATAGTAAAACCAGTAGATGTCAAAGTTTTATCAAACTTTTCGTGCCATTGCTTAGGTGCTTGCTTTAGGCCATACAAGGATTTTAATAATTTGCACACTTTATTTTCCTGTTCGGTAATCACATAACCATCTGGTTGCTCCATATAGATTTCTTCCTCCAACTCTCCATTAAGGAAAGTTGTCTTTACATCTATTTGATGGACGTGTAGACCATGGGAAGCAGCTAATGCAATGAGCACTCTAATGGTGGTTAATCTAATCCTTGGCCACAAGTCTTGCCTTGTACCTATCAACAGTACCATCAGGCTTCATCTTCTTTTTGAAGATCCACTTGCATCTAACAGGTTTGCACCCACTGGGAAGATCAGTGATCTTCCAAGTCCCGTTAGGCATGATGGAATCCATCTCGCTACGGACCGCCTCTTTCCAATACTCAGCATCAGGTAGTGCATAAGCCTCTGAAAGAGATTTTGGCACATCATCCACGAGGTATACAATAAAATCATCGCCAAAGGTTTTCTCAACCCTTTGTCTCTTGCTCCTATGAGGAGCCTCTGCGACTAAATTGTTATCCTACTCAGAATTATCTTCTACTGGTAATGTATCACTTATTGGTTCAGAAACAATGGTAGGTTCAACATTATTATTATTATTATTATTTTCAGTTTGAATATTCTCAATTCGTGAAGTACTACCTGCTCCCATAGGATAAATATCCTCAAAAAATGAAGCATCTCTAGACTCCACTATTGTGTTAGCAATAATCTCAAGAGTTTCTGATTTTACTACTAAAAATTTATAGGCCGTGCTGTTATGCGCATATCCTAGAAAAATACAATCGACTGTTTTAGGTCCAAGTTTTCTCTTTTTCTGCAATGGTATATTGACTTATGCCAAACACCCCCAAGTTCGCAGAAAATTAACATTGGGCTTTCTCCCCTTCCATCCCTCATATGGAGTAATCTCACACTTTTTAGTGATTACTCTGTTTAGGACAAAATTTACTGTTAATATAGCTTCCCTCACCACATTTTAGGCATACCGGCACTCTCCAACATGGCATTCACCAAGTCTGTTAGTGTTCGGTTTTTCCTCTCAGCTACCCCATTTGATTGGGGAGAATATGGTGGTGTAACTTCATGGATTATACCATGCTCAGAATAGAATTGGGAGAATTCATGAGAGATATACTCTCCTCCATGATCAGACCTTAGTCTTTTAATTTTCTTTTCTAGTTGGTTCTCAACCTCGACCTTATAAATTTTGAAGTAATTTAAAGCTTCATCCTTTGTTTTCAGCAAATACACATAACAATAAAGTGTTGCATCATCTATAAAAGTTAGAAAATATCTTTTGCCTCCTTTTGTCAACAATCTATTCATCTCACACAGGTCAGAATGGACAAGATTTAGTGGTGTCAAGTTCTTTTCTTTCTCTAATCTCTTAAAGGGTTTTCTAGATTGCTATGCTTGCACACAAGAATGGCACTTTGATTGTAAGGCCCCCATTTTTGATAAATAAATACCAAAAATGGATACCATGTGCATACAGTACTAGTCCCATGATCAGTAGCTAGTACGCATAAATACAAATTGATATCACAGTCATACACAAACTTTATTACACAGCGGAAGTAAGATTACATATTATTTTTACAATACCAAAAGTAAAACTGCAGTGGAGACAAATTCTTTTAGTATGCCTTTTTAACCCATTGTTCCACAGGCAACTGACAAGGGAAAATCCTTAGATAAATTCATCGATAAATTCCCCGTATCCTGCATCAACGTAAGAATCGTCGGGGAAAATCTGTTTCTTCACCTAAAAACATCAACATTGGCAAGTTGAGTACTTACGTACTCGCAAGACTTATGCAAATCCTAAGATACATGCAGGCCATTCCAATGAAGGGCTATTAAGGTTAATTTGCATAAAGCTGGTTTGAAATGTAAATACAGAATAATAGATTGCAAAATGGAATTTAAATAAAAGTAATTTAATATTGAAAGTGATAGAATGTAAGCATCAATAAATCACGAATGTTTGGGTATACTGATCATACTTAAAACCATTTCCTTCCGCACACAGCGGAAATGACCAACACGTGGTAGAAACCACTTTTTATGAAAATAAGCAAAACTGCTAACTATGTGATGACTTTACCAAGTGTCCATGACCGCGGACGCGGCTAATCGATTAGTTTTACACTCTGCAGAGGTATACAGCTTTCCCCACAAGACATGACTGACTCTTTGAGCAATCGATATTTGCACACTGCCTTTGGTGTGCCGCAGAGAGTCATGTTATAACCGTTACATTATTTAAACCTAACTTTGCACCAGCACGGTGACAATAAACCCATTCTGTGGAGTAAGAACTCAGAGCATAGAAATGATGGAACTACCCACGATGGCATACACCGTTATATTGGTAGACGTTTAATCCATGATCACCTCGGTGTGGACGTCCGTCGAGCAATTCATTAAGAAACAACTTCGTACTACTCGGCATTCCAAGTGCAAAGCTAGTTTTAAACAACTTAATAAGTTAGAGCTGTCCCATACCAAAGACTTGTGGTTGTATGAATGTTCTTGGCCTGAAAACAACCCATAGTTCGGTCCTTAATCCGACACGGGCAATAATCTCCACCCTACACTACGTGCAAAGACATGCACAACCGGCTATTGCCAATAATTGCCCGCATCTAAACCATAGTTTTGTTTTCATTTTCCAACCAAATACCAACCACAAAAATAGTCATACCCATTTAAATGTCATATCCAAAGTCTTTAATCATTTCACAGTTTTATCTTCATTTAGCTTTGGCTAAGAATTTCACTAAATGTGAGTAACCCAGATTGACATTAAATATTGTCTAAGCTATTCTAGGGTTTTCAAGGTTCACAATTTTCTACTTATCAAGGAAGTTCTATAAGTCTACTGGTACAATTACCATTACCCGAAATATAGCAGACTTTACAAAATAAAGTATGCAGTAAAACATTTAATGAAAACATTTATAAATCTGGGATCAATATGATCAAAGGGGGTTTGCTTGCCTTGTTGACTATCCTCGACTTCAAACTCCTGGTCGTCGAATGTACCGGATTCGTCGGGTTCTACACGTCGTAAGGCACATATAACAAATACCAAATTTCAATAGAGCCAAAAAGAAATAAGATGGAAATATTCAAATAAAATGATTTCATAAATTCAGGAATGATTACATGAGTTATTTGTTTTCTTTTGCAATTTAAAGATTTGATCTACTTAAACCATTATGGTATTATTTACTACCCATTTTATAACTTAACTTTTTCTTACAACACACCCTAAGTATTTTTACATATTCTGGTTTCTGAGATTTCATGGATTCTAATAAAATTTATTTTACTAAATTTGGAGGTTATTTGCAAAATTTTCATGAATGGCATATTTCTAACCTTTCTTTTGAATTTGAATTCGAATTTCAAATAAAATTCAATTCTGAAATATTTTTACATATTCTGAATCTACTGAATTTTATATGAATTTAGAAATTTATTTCATCAAATTTGGTTAAATTATTCAAAAGATATGGCTATTTGAATATCTAGGTTTTGAATAAATACTAAAAATCAGAAAACTGCCGAAAATGGAAAGTACGCTTTCGCGCGGAAAACGCGCTTTCCCTTTTCAGGCGGAACCGCACCGAGACGCTGACAGACGGGTCCACCTGTCGGCGTCAGCCGGCCTTGCTGGCCGACGCTACGGTAGTCGCCCACGGCCGCGCGAGGTCGACAAAGTGGGGTCACCATGTCGGCGACGACGCTTATGCAAGCGATCGACAACCGAGGCCCACATGGCGTTGATCGACACTTGGGCATGAGACCGACAGTCGGGCCGCTTGGCGGTGACCAGCGTGGCGCCAGCTTCCGGCTTCGCCGCGAACCGGGCCGGAAATGCGAATCGATTCCACCTTGAGCTTCAAAGAGCCAAGGCGAACCTTTGGGTGGCGGCGCGGTGACCGAAGGTGGTCGGAAAGGCGGTCGGCACCGGCGAGGGGCGGCGAAACTCATGGCCGGCCGGCAACGCGACGAACTAGCTACTCCTGAGCTTGAAGATCACCCCTACGAGCATCAGTGCATCACAAGGATCCCATTTCTGGGTTTAGCTCAAAGAATGAATGGCAGAGGAGGGTTCTCACCGTGCGCGGTGGTGGCGGAAGAAAAACACGGTGGAGGAGCTCGTCGGGGAAGAAAGGGCTTCGGCTGGAGCTTGGGATGGGTTCCTGGAGGCTCAAGGAAGACTCGGGTCGAAGGAATTGGGTTGGAATGGACTGAGGCGGAAGATTGCGAGTTTTGACCTCTTTGCGGTTTTTGCCGTCGCCGGAGAAGACGACCAAAGCAGCGGCGGAATGGGTTTGCAGGGGCACGGCTAGGTCGGCTGCGAACGCACGAGAGGGGTTTATATAGGGAGAGAAAGGCGGTTTGCGTGCGGGTGAGAGAAAAACCGAGAGGCGACGTCGGCGCGGGAGAGAGGCAGAGAGAGGGGAGGAACAAGGTGCGGCCGGGTCGCTGACGCATGGGGGCGAGCTGGCAGCGGCTGTCGGCTGAGGTGTCTCACTGACAGCCCGGGCCCACATGTCAGCGAGAGCGAAAAAGAAGTCTGGCGAAGACTCAAGACGGAACGGGATAAAAACGGGATTTCGAGGCTCAATACGACTCTAAATTTTATAAAAATTTTATCAGCAGTCGGAAAGATAATTACGATACTACAGTAAAATTTTAGATATTTTATGATGCATGGAGATTTTTATAAAATTCTGACATTACAATAGTTGCTGCATTGCCCATTCGGTTTTTCTTTTAATTTGCGATTTAAACGAAGTTATTATTTTAGAAAACTTTTTATTACGGTTTGAAATGATATTATACACCTTATGTAAAAATTACAGACTTTAATTATTATTATTTAATTTTTAAAAATTCTGACATTACTGTTTTCTAGATTATTTATTCACTGTTTTTGAATTTTTAAAATTATAAAATTAATTAATAAATTCTTGATATTTTTACTGAAGGTTGATACTGTTTTATGTCATCAAGATAAAAATTTTGGGTCAGGATGACTTACAGATATTTTTACCAAATTGTTTTTCCATTTTACCCTGAGATATTTACTCATGATTATCTTTGATTAATTGTTATTTTTATTAATTCAGCTTACCCACCGACTTAAGCAAGCTGAGGAGAGCCCTTAGATATTTTTGGAGGCTTTGGTAAATTTCTGTTGAATTAACATTTTTACTTTTTACCATTTTCTATTTACCATATTCTTTGTTTCACTTTCTTGCATTAAAGAAAAGCCAAAAGAATACACAGAAAATCCAGGAAATTCAGAAATTTCGAAAATAATACACAAAAGATTTTTATTTCTTTTTATTTCTTTATTTTATGATTTTTGAGGCTGTTACAGATCTACCCCCCTTACAAAAAATCTCGTCCCCGAGATTTGGAGATGACTAGAAGAAATCGGGGAACTCTTATCGAAGATGATCTTCTCTTTCCCATGTAGCTTCGTCTTCAGTATGATTGCTCCATTGCACTTTCAATATCTTGATGGTCTTGTTTCTTGTTTGGTGTTCGGCTTCTCCCAAGATACGAACTGGATGCTCTCGATAAGATAAATCTGGCTGAAGATCTATCCCTTCCAAATCAGCGAGGTCAGAGGGAACACGAAGGCATTTCTTAAGTCGAGATACATGGAAGACGTTAGAACGTCGATAGTTGAGGTGGCAATTCTAATCGATATGCCATCTCACCCATCTTTCCAATGATCCAAATGGTCCAATGAATCGAGGAGCCAACTTCCCACGGATTTGAAATCGACGAATTCCACGAAGAGGCGAGACTTTGAGATAGACATGGTCACCAATTTCAAAACTGAGTTCACGACGACGATTGTCGGCGTAACTCTTCTGACGAGACTGAGCCTCTTTTAGTCGGCTTCTGATCATGTCCACTTGCTCTTGAGCTTCTTGAATAAGATCTGGGCCGAAGAATTTTCTTTCTCCAACTTCAGACCAGAAAAGAGGGGTTCGACATTTCCTTCCATACAGCGCTTCAAAAGGCGACACTTGCAGACTAGATTGGAAACTGTTATTATAAGAGAATTCGGCGAAGGCCAAACTTTTCTCCCAATTAGAGCCGTATGACAGCACACAGGCTCTTAACATGTCTTCCAAAATTTGATTGGTCCTTTCCGTTTGTCCATCAGTCGAGGATGATAAGGCGGAACTTGAAATTCAACTTAGTACCCAGAAGACGGTGCAAACTTTCCCAGAAACGAGAAGTAAACTGGGAACCTCGGTCAGAAACAATTGTCTTCGGTACGCCATGAAGACGGACAATATTCTCCAAATACAACTCGGCAAGCTTATCTCCAGAATGAGTAGTCTTGACCGGAATAAAGTGAGCCACTTTAGTCAGACGGTCAACGATTACCCAAATGGAATCATGCCCTTTCCTGGTTCTTGGCAAACCAGTAATAAAATCCATGCTGATATCTTCCCATTTCCACTCGTATCCTCAAAGGTCGCAAAGTCCTGCGGGACGTTGATGCTCGGCTTTGACACGCTGGCATACATCACAGATTGCGACATATGCAGCGACATCCTTTTTCAAACCGGGCCACCAATATTCCTGTCGGAGATCTTGATACATCTTTGTACTTCGAGGGTGAATTGAGAGGAGACTCATGGGCTTCTTTGAGAATTAACTCTTTCAATTCGGATCATCGAGAACATATATTCGATTTTCAACATAAGCACTTCATCCGAACTTTCACGAATTTGGATTCCTTTCCTTGCTTCAACTCTTCACGGATTTTGATAATTGCTTCATCTTTGAGTCGAGCAGATTTAACTGGGACTTAAGGGTTGGTTGCACCACTAGGGCGGCCAAATAACCTTTTTCGACAACTCCCAAATTAAGCTTTTGGAAATCTTTTACCAGATCGAATTGATCGGTCAAAGATGAAACAGAAAGACAATGAAGCTTTCGACTTAGAGCATCTGCCACGACATTGGCTTTACCAGGATGGTATTGAATGCTAAGGTCGTAATCTTTTATCATCTCTAGCCATCTTCGTTGTCTTAAATTTAGATCAGGCTGGGTGAAGAAATATTTCAGACTCTTATGATCTGTGAATACACTGCATTTGTTTCCAATCAGGTAATAATGCCAAATTTTTAAAGCGTGCACTACCGCAGCTAATTCCAGATCATGAGTCGGATAATTGAGCTCATGAGGTCGCAACTGACGGGAGGCGTAAGCTACGACTTTTCCTTCTTGCATAAGCACACACCCAAGCCCACTCTTGGAAGCATCACAATAAACATCAAAGCTTTTATGGACATCGGGTAACACTAGCACAGGAGCTGATGTTAGTCTTTTCTTTAATTCCTGAAAGCTTTCTTCGCATTCAGGTGTCCATTCAAACTTCTTTTCTTTCTTGAGAAGCTGGGTCAAAGGACGAGCGATTTTAGAGAAGTTCTCGATAAAGCGGCGATAATATCCCGCTAGACCGAGAAAACTTCGAATTTTCGGAACAGACTGAGGGGCTTCCCAGTCTAAAACAGCTTTGACTTTACTGGGATCAACGGAAATACCACCTTTCGAAAGAATATGACCTAGGAAAGCAACTTCTTTTAGCCAAAATTCGCACTTCTCGAACTTGGCATAAAGCTTATGCTCTCGAAGCTTTTCAAGAACCATGCGCAAATGATGCGCATGATCTTCTTCGGATTTGAAATAGACGAGAATATCATCAATGAATACCACTACGAACTTATCTAAATACTCCATGAAAACTTTATTCATAAGGCACATAAAATTAGCAGGAGCATTTGTAAGTCCGAAAGACATCACGGTATATTCATATAGACCGTAACGAGTGGTAAAAGCGGTTTTAGGAATATCTTCTGGTCTGATCTTCAATTGATAGTACCCATGTCTTAAATCAATTTTTGAAAAGATTTGAGCACCGGTCAATTGATCGAACAGATCATCGATACGAGGCAAAGGATATTTGTTCTTAATTGTGACATCATTCAATGCACGATAGTCCACGCACATGCGTATTCCACCGTCCTTTTTAGGCACAAAAAGAACTGGACTACCCCAAGGAGAAGAGCTAGGTCGAATAAAGCCTTTTCTTAACTGCTCTTGAATTTGATTCTTTAGTTCAACTAACTCATCTGGGGGCATTCGATAAGGGCGCTTGGATATAGGCGCTGTTCCAGGAACAAGGTTTATAACAAACTCTATATCCCTATTTGGAGGCAGGCCTGGCAACTCATCTGGAAAAACATCAGAGAACTCGGAGACAATTGGAATCTGGCTAAGATCTTTTACTATGGCTGAACAAAGGGAAGCTTGAGAATTCGAAGAACTTTGGATGGAAGAGAAATGAACTGGAATTCCTTGAGGCTAACCAAGGAAATGGATCGATTAGCACGATCTATGCATCCTTTAAACTTAGACAACCAATCCATACCAAGGATTACTTCTAACCCCGAGGTTTCTATAAGGATAAGATCGGCATGAAACATGACTCCATTAATTTCAATGCTAACCTTAGGACAAAACTTAATTGAATTCATGGTGAACCAGGGAATAGATTATCATTTTGGCGAGAGAGATCAATTTCTAAGTTATTACGATCGAAATTTCTTAGAAATAAGCGAGTGCGATGCTCGAAATCAAACAATACCAAAGTAGGTACCGAGTGCACAGAAACATACCCGATACCACATCCGGCGCCGTTTGCTTCTTCAATGTCACATGATGAAGGCGACCGCTACTCGATCCTGCGATTAAGAGCTGCAGCAGCTTGACAACCCGAGAATTCCTGGCTCTCGAAGGTCGACACGGGGTCTCTGAACTCCTGCGACGATCGCTGCCTGACGCTTGACCTCTTTTAGGGCGAGCATTTGCATAATGCCCGCGCTCTTTACAATGATAGCAGGTCACACCAGCTGCTTGATTCTGAACTCCAGAAGTCCTTCCTTTATTGCTGCTCGAGGGACGAACAGAAGACTGCTGGGGCCAGGGTGCCTGACCTTGACACCTTTGCTGCTGCTGCTGACGAGGCAGAGGAGGTCGAACATTGGTCGGCTGACCAACGCGCGGCCTCGGCAAATTCGGGCTGGCAGCTTTCCGCGCCATCCACTTCTTCTTTCGACTTTCCACAACATCACGCGAACTATGCTCGGCGATTATAGCCTTGTCCACGAGGGTTTGGAAGTCGTGGAAGTCGTGAATGGCGAGAAGATGCTTAACTTCATTATTCAGATTGTCCCGGAAGTGCTCAATTCTTCGGGCTTCTGAACTGACTTCTGATGACGCATAACGAGCAAGGTAATTGAAACGGTGAAGATACTCCATTACGGACATATTTCCTTGACGCAGGTCAAGAAATTCCCGTCTTTTTAAATTCACCAAGCTCGAAGGAATATGCGTCTTCCTGAAAGCTTCTCGGAAAACATCCCAAGTAACTTCTTGACCTTGGGGCCTTGCCGCTTGGAAATTTTCCCACCAGACTGCAGCGGCTCCCTGGAGTTGGTACGACGCATAAAGGACCTTTTCATGATCATTGCATTGAGCAATGGTCAACTTGCTTCCAATAGCTCGTAGCCAATCATCAGCGTCCAGGGGATCTGATGAAGAAGAAAAGGTTGGAGGACGGGTCTTCAAAAATTCTCCCAATTTGGACTGATGGGAGGCTTCACCAACACCGGGCCGAGAACTTGCAGCACCAAGGTTAGTCGTATTTTGGACCAACTGTTGGAGCAACAGGGTATTCGTCTGGCGACCCTGTTCTATCATTGCAAGCACTTGGGCCATGGTTGGCAGCCCTGGCAACTGCCCCTCCGGAACTTCTTCTTCTTGGACTTGAGGAGGCGGCGAATCTCGACGGCTTGGACGACGCGATGAAGATCCTCGAACTGCCGACGGATGGACTGGATTAGGCTGGGCTGGAGTGGCCGAAGTCACTCGCCGAGGGTGAGTTTCCGGGGTTTCCTCACTCCCCAGAATCTCATCAAAGGACCGGGTTGCAGGCATCTGGAACAGGATTATTAATGAATTAAGATCTACTTTAATTTTAATCTCAGTTGTTACCAAATGTTTTAAAAGCACAACTTGATTACTATTATTACGGATCACAACGTCGTAAAAATATTAACTGAAAGTTAAATATTTACGAGTAGGAACCAAAAGCACACAAAACAATATCAAGCAAAAACTTTATTTCAACTTTATAATATTCACAACAAAACATAACATTTATTTTTGACGTTACTACATAGAAGGGCAACACCAAAAACCTCTTCTAACACTACTCATCATCTGACAAACTCACAGACTATTACTATCTCTACGACTAGAACTCTCGGCATCAGGAGGATAAGGGGTCTCCTGATAGCGATGCTCCTGCGGTATCTGAGGACGCCGCGGAGGAAAACTATGGAAATCCACCTGGATGCTCGGTAACCTAGGGCGACTCCCTATTACTGACATCCTTGCCTGGCGACACCTAGGTGGTACTGGGGTGTCGTCAGCACAGTACTGAGGAATTGCCCAGGCGAGCGAGGAACAATACCTCTGGCAACGCAGGGAGCGATGGCATTCTCTAGGAATGCTACACGGCGACGCGCCTCCCTGTATTCAGTTATTGCCTGACGGCAATACTGGTCAGAGGCATTTATGAATTCCACTAGGTTACGTAGAGTAGGATTTTGTAACCCAGTGGCATCCATATAATTATTCTCCCACCTAGTGGCCGAGAGGGAATCCTCCTATATACCACCGCCGCCTCGGTAAGGTGTGGCGTAAACTGACAATAGCCATATAGGCGGCTTCATTCATGGCCATCATGAGGGAAGATACAGGACCCTCAAAAGACAAAAACTCTTCACTATCTTCATCTCGGGTAGGGATATCCACCCTAGCTATGTATTCCACAGAGATGTAACTAATCGCCAAGTGGAATACTATATATCGTGGATTTTCGGAAAATGGGCTAATTCTAGCAAGCGAGTAAGAATTCCCGCCATGCCAGAATTCTCCCTATTAGTGGAAGTATAACATGGGGTGTATCCGCCCATCTGCACATTTAACAAGGAATTAGCATTCCTGATTAAATGTAAGACAGTAAAGTAATTTTTGGAAGAAAAGATTCTAGCAGAGATTTAAAAATAGGAAAGAGTTATTAACAAGTATACCCATAACCAAAAGAGGAGTTTCATGCATATAAAGAATAGACAGGTAAGATGTCCTAATTCAAAATTTTAGTTCACTTGGATCCTAATATCAAGTTTTAAGTTTTTATTACTCCCATACTACCTAAGGTTTCCTACGGTCAACCTGGCTCTGATACCAACTTGTAAGGCCCCCATTTTTGATAAATAAATACCAAAATGGATACCATGTGCATCTGATACTATTCCCATGATCGATAGCTAGTACGCACAAATACAAATTGATATCACAGTCATACACAAACTTTATTACACAATGAAGTAAGATTACATATTATTTTACAATACCAAAAGTAAAACTGCGGTGGAGACAAATCCTTGTAGTATGCCTTTTAACCCATTGTTCCACAGCAAGCGACAAGGAAAATCCTTAGATAAATTCATCGATAAATTCCCGTATCCTGCATCAACGTAAGAATCGTCGGGAAAATCTGCTTTCTTCACCTAAAAACATCAACATTGGCAAGTTGAGTACTTACGCACTCATAAGACTTATGCAAATCCTAAGATACATGCAGCCATTCCAATGAAGGGCTATTAAGGTTAATTTGCATAAAGTGGTTTGAAATGTAAATACGTAATAATAGATTGCAAAATGGAATTTAAATAAAAGCAATTTAATATTGAAAGTGATAGAATGTAAGCATCAATAAATCACGAATGTTTGGGTATCTGATCATACTTAAAACCATTTCCTTCCGCACACAATGAAATGACCAACACGTGGTAGAAACCACTTTTTATGAAAATAAGCAAAGCGCTAACTATGTGATGACTTTACCAAGTGTCCATGATCATGACGCGCTAATCGATTAGTTTTACACTCTGCAGAGGTATACTGACTTTCCCCACAAGACATGACCGACTCTTTGAGCAATCGATATTTGCACACCGCCTTTGGTGTGCCGCAGAGTCATGTTATAACCGTTACATTATTTAAACCTAACTTTGCACCAAAGACGGTGACGATAAACCCATTCCGTGGAGTAAGAACTCGAGCATAGAAATGATGGAACTACCCACGGATGGCATACACCGTTATATTGGTAGACGTTTAATCCATGATCACCTCGGTGTGGGCGTCCGTCGAGCAATTCATTAAGAAACAGCTCGTACTACTCCGCCTTCCAAGTGCAAAGCTAGTTTTAAACAACTTAATAAGTTAGAGCTGTCCCATACCAAACTTGTGGTTGTATGAATGTTCTTGGCACGAAAACAACCCATAGTTCGGTCCTTAATCCGACACGGGCAATAATCTCCACCCTACACTACGTGCAAAGACATGCACAACCGCTATTGCCAATAATTGCCCGCATCTAAACCATAGTTTTGTTTTCATTTTCCAACCAAATACCAACCACAAAAATAGTCATACCCATTTAAATGTCATATCCAAAGTCTTTAATCATTTCACGCTTTATCTTCATTTAGCTTTGGCTAAGAATTTCACTAAATGTGAGTAACCTGATTGACATTAAATATTGTCTAAGCTATTCTAGGGTTTTCAAGGTTCACAATTTTCTACTTATCAAGGAAGTTCTATAAGTCTCTTGGTACAATTACCATTACTCAAATATAGCAGACTTTACAAAATAAAGTATGCAGTAAAACATTTAATGAAAACATTTATAAATCTGGGATCAATATGATCAAAGGGGGTTTGCTTGCCTTGTTGACTATCCTCGACTTCAAACTCCTGTCGTCGAATGTACCGGATTAAATCGGGTTCTACACGTCAGACGGCACATATAACAAATACCAAATTTCAATAGAGCCAAAAAGAAATCAGATGGAAATATTCAAATAAAATGATTTCACAAATTCAGGAATGATTACATGAGTTATTTGTTTTCTTTTGCAATTTAAAGATTTGATCTACTTAAACCATTATGGTATTATTTACTACCCATTTTATAACTTAACTTTTTCTTACAACACACCCTAAGTATTTTTACATATTCTGGTTTCTGAGATTTCATGGATTCTAATAAAATTTGTTTTACTAAATTTGGAGGTTATTTGCAAAATTTTCATGAATGGCATATTTCTAACCTTTCTTTTGAATTTGAATTCGAATTTCAAATAAAATTCAATTCTGAAATATTTTTGCATATTCTGAATCTACTGAATTTTATATGAATTTAGAAATTTATTTCATCAAATTTGGTTAAATTATTCAAAAGATATGGCTATTTGAATATCTAGGTTTTGAATAAATACTAAAAATCAGAAAACTGCCGAAAATGGAAAGTACGCTTTCGCTCGGAAAACGCGCTTTCCTTTTCAGCGGAACCGGCGAGACGCCGACAGACGGGTCCACCTGTCGGCGTCAGCCAGCAGCTATGCTGCCGACGCTGCTGGCCCTGCACGGTCAGCGCGAGCGGTAGGTCGACAGGGTCGACATGTCGGCGACGCACGACGCATAAGCGATCGACACCGAGGCCTACATGGCGTTGATCGACGCTTGCGCATGAGACCGACAGCCGGGCCCGCTTAGCGGTGACCAGAGCGAGCGCCGGCTTCGGCTTCGCCGTGGCCCGAGCGGGCGGCGGAATCGATTCCACCTTGAGCTTCAAAGCCAAAGGCGAACCTTTGGGTGGCGCGCGGTGACCGGAGGTGGTCGGAAGGCGGTCGGCCGCGAGGGCGGCGGAACTCACGAATGCCGCGGCGAGAACGCGATTTAACTAGCTACTCCCGAGCTTGAAGATCACCCCTACGAGCATCAGTGCATCACAAGGATCCCATTTCTGGGTTTAGCTCAAAGAATGAATGGCAGAGGAGGGTTCTCACCGTGCGCGGTGGTGGCGGAAGAAAAACATGGTGGAGGAGCTCGTCGGGGAAGAAAGGGCTTCGGCTGGAGCTTGGGATGGGTTCCTGGAGGCTCAAGGAAGACTCGGGTCGAAGGAATTGGGTTGGAATGGACTGAGGCGGAAGATTGCGAGTTTTGACCTCTTTGCGGTTTTTGCCGTCGCCGGAGAAGACGACCAAAGCAGCGGCGGAATGGGTTTGCAGGGGCACGGCTAGGTCGGCTGCGAACGCACGAGAGGGGTTTATATAGGGAGAGAAAGGCGGTTTGCGCGCGGGTGAGAGAAAAACCGAGAGGCGACGTCGGCGCGGGAGAGAGGCAGAGAGAGGGGAGGAACAAGGTGCGGCCGGGTCGCTGACGCATGGGGGCGAGCTGGCAGCGGCTGTCGGCTGAGGTGTCTCACTGACAGCCCGGGCCCACATGTCAGCGAGAGCGAAAAAGAAGTCTGGCGAAGACTCAAGACGGAACGGGATAAAAACAGGGATTTCGAGGCTCAAACCGACTCTAAATTTTATAAAAATTTTACCAGCAGTCGGCAAGATAATTAACATTCAACAGTAAAATTTTAGATATTTTATGATTCATGCAGATTTTTATAAAATTCTGACATTGCAATAGTTGCTGCATTGCCCATTCGGTTTTTCTTTTAATTTGCGATTTAAACGAAGTTATTAATTTACAAAACTTTTTATTACGGTTTTAAATGATATTATACACCTTATTTAAAAATTACAGACTTTAATTATTATTATTTAATTTTTAAAAATTCTGACATTACTGTTTTCCAGATTATTTATTCACTGTTTTTGAATTTTTAAAATTATAAAATGAATTAATAAATTCTTGATATTTTTACTGAAGGTTGATACTGTTTTGATGTCGGCAAGATAAAAATTTTGGGTCAGGATGACTTACAGATATTTTTACCAAATTGTTTTACCATTTTACCCTGAGATATTTACTCATGATTATCTTTGATTAATTGTTATTTTTATTAATTCAGCTTACCCACCAACTTAAGCAAGCTGAGGGGAGCCCTTAGATATTTTTGGAGGCTTTGGTAAATTTTTGTTGAATTAACATTTTTACTTTTTACCATTTTCTATTTACCATATTCTTTGTTTCACTTTCTTGCATTAAAGAAAAGCCAAAAGAATACACAGAAAATCCAGGAAATTCAGAAATTTCGAAAATAATACACAAAAGATTTTTATTTCTTTTTTTTCTTTATTTTATGATTTTTGAGGCTGTTACATTGATCCTTTGATAATATCACATTTTGGAATTAATTGTAATATGGACATTCGAGCAATTCTATCAAAACCAATATGACAAAAACGAGAATGCCAAATATTGGACTCACATTTATTCAAACCAGTTGCAATATTCATATTATAACAAGACTCTGGAGTACTAAGGCGGAACAAGCCTCCACTCTCATAGCCTTTACCAACAAAGTTCTCACACTTTGATATTACAACTTTATTTGACTCAAATACTAGCTTATAACCATCCCTGCATAGGAGAGAACCACTAATGAGGTTCTTTTTTATTGTTGGCTCATGCCGCACGTTCTTCAAGTGAACAATCTTCCCTGAAGTAAGCCTCAGATCCACCGTGCCAACACCAAGAACAGAAGCATGTGACCCGTTCCCCATTAGGATGGATGAAGCCCCGGCTGCCTGGTAAGAAGAAAACAAGGAAACATCAGAACACACGTGAACATCAGCACCAGTATCAACCCTCCAATTAGTGGATTGACATTTTGAAAAAACAACAGGAGAATTTCCATACCCTCCTGAAGTCGAGGCCTCGCCTATGGTCACGTTGGCATTTTTCTGTCTTTTGCCATATGACCATCCTTTCCGCACACGAAACAGGTGATGTTCTTCATATCCCTTTTCTCAATTTTTTTCTTTTTAAAGCTAGTTGTCTTGTTTAGTTTATGGCCTTTGAAGTTCTTGCCATATGATTTCTTCTCAATGACATTGGCATTTTTCTGATTTGAGGTGCTTGGTGCATCTTTTGCTCTTGTCTTTTCTTCCACATCAAGGGCTGCAATGAGATCCTCAACAGAAGTCTCTTCCCTCTTGTGCTTTAAGCTAGTGGCAAAATCCCTCCAAGTTGAGGGAAGTTTGGCAACAATGCCTCCAGCCACAAACTTAGGAGGCAATACACAACCCAAGTTCGCAATCTCGCCAACCAGTAGCTGGAGTTCGTGTGCTTGTGCAACAATCGACTTAGCATCATCCATGCTAAAATAAAAAAATTGCTCACACACATACAACCAGCAACCAGCTTCAGCTTCGACATACTTTTGGTCAAGTGCATCCCACAACTCAGTGGCAGATGTGTAGTTCATATACACATTATAGAGCTGATCTGCCAGAATAGTCAGAAGGCAGCCTAGTGCGGTGTTGTTCGCACTATCAAACTGCAAGTTCTGGTCAACCGTAAATGGATATTGTGGGTGGATTACCCACCACAGCCCCAATGACATGAGCCAAAACTTGGCCCATGTCTGCCATCTACGGAAGTTCACACCAGAAAACTTCTCAGGTTTCATTGCATCCGAAGCACCAGCCATTGCTGAATCACAAAAATATTCGCAATAAGGTTTCTGGAATGTTGGAAATTGGTGCAATATTTTTATTTCAGATTTTATATCGAGGCAAAAGTAACACAAGATTAGAGATGCATAAAACAACAGGTAACACAATGTACTTCAGAAAATGCTCAAGAATTGTATATTAACGGAGTTGATTTATCACACGAACTACTTACAGTTGGGCTTGCTGAAGAATAGGAAGCAGCGCAGCATAGACGCGGTCGTGGAAGTAGTCGATGTCGAGGAAGAAGCAGAGCGGTCGCGCTGATGCGCTGCCCAGAAACCTTATTGCCGCCCCGTGCAGGTGAACTCTGCGGCAATGGTTCAGAGATACCGCTCACCCTCCTTTACGGTGCACGCCGAGAAGGAAGGCCGGCGAGGTTCAACAGCTCAACACAACAGTACAACAATCCAGATATGAGGAGGAAGAATGGAGGAGAAATTCAGTGCCCCTTTCCTGGACGTCTCCAGGAGTTTATATAGAAGCGCACCAGTAACTGACCACATTATGTTAGTTAAACGTAGCAGTACTAGTAACTGACCACATAATGTCAATTAACTCACTAGTAACTGACTGCATAATGTCAATTAACTCACTAGTAACTGACTGCATAATGACACCGAATTAAAACAGATATTTAAATCGCATTTAAACAGATTGAATGGAGAGATAATTGCAAGATTCAGCAAAATAAAATGCGAATTCAAAGTGCCAGGAGACACACTACGACGCAGCGCGGTCGCTCGTCGTAAGTCACAAGTCATGCGAATTTTCATGCGAAAATATGCGAACGCGTGCGTGCGTGTGTGTGTTTAGCCACTGTACACCATATGCCTTTCTCATGCCAAGTGTCATTATTCAAGAGGCGGCAAGGACTCCACCTTTTAAGTTGCCCTTCCTCTACTTAGCTAGCCAATATAGTATTAAGCCATGCATGCTTTGGAATTAAAGGAAATGGGCCACCCAATGGGCCAATTTCTAACATATAGTTCAGATTATTTCAACATTCGATCGAAGGTTGTTTACACCTGTATTGAGGTTAGCCTCAAACGCATGCCAACATGTGCGTGGCGGAAAAATATTTTCATATGAAAATCATGTTATGGAGTTACCCATGCAACCCACAATGTGAAACATCTATTTTGGACTCAACACACGAGATGGAGGTGGGATGAACTCCCCAACCACTTGAAGTCATTTTTGCAAAAAAAAACCCCTTAGACTCCATCTCGTGCATTGAGTCCAAACTAGATGGTTCACGGTGAAGGTTGCGTAGGTAACAGGGGTGAATCCAGCGGGGTGGGGGGGCCTCCATCAGGCTCAAGCCCATCCTCCATGCCTCCAGCGGAACTCTCACCTCCTCTCCTTCTGGTCTGACGGGCGCCAGCCATGGAGTTGACAAGAAGAAACAATGAGGATACTACGGGAAGAAATGTAAGAAAAAGTGGGCCTTTGCCAAAACCCACAAGACTATACAAGGCCCAATTGGGGCCCAAAATCCACATACCAAAACACACACGTTCACCAAATGCCAAATCCCAATCCACTCAGGCGGCGGCCAAATCATCGAGCAATAGGACAACAGGAGAGTCAAGAGGGCACATTGAGTGGCGGCTGTAAGGACCCGAATCCACTGATTCGAACCCACTGTGTTTACCGCACTAGTCCCAGGATCAACGCTAGTGCACACAGCTTAACATTGGTACATATCACATCATACACAACGATAATAGAATAATAGTTCATTTATTTGATATAGCTAAATGTATGATCTTATGACCAACTTACATTATTAAGCCACGCAGGGCAAGACTGAGAATATAACTAATGATTAAGCAGCGGAAAATAGAAACGTAGATAGCTCATCAGTTCACCACAGTAACCGACAAGGCTCGGACCCTAATGACTCGTGTCTTCCGGACTTCATCTTCCAACACAGTGTAGATTCCTCAACTGTTGATTATTGTTGTTTGGCAAGGGTGAGTACTTAAAGCACTCAACAAGTTGTGCATGTAATGCAATTCTATGTATCTATATGTAAGGCTTATTCCAATGGATAGGCTATCATGGCTATTTTGCAATAAGCGACATTTATGAACAAATCTGATAAATAGATTGTAAAGAATGTAAAACAAATAGCAATAATAAATAACTTCAGATTTCTCAAGTAAACCAAGTTTCCAATCCTAAGTCAAATTTCATCTTCTATATGGCATTCCGCCATCCCAACCATGTTGTCCAATTAATTAAGCTAACCCTTAATCAGTAATTCCGAGCATTGCTCAATACCGCGAGCACGGCTATCCGAATAGTTTCACACTCTGCAGAGGTTATGCACTTTACCCACGTGATACAACCTAACACCACCAAGGCGAGTGATTATAACAAAGCCTTTACAATACTCTGGCTTAACCCGATACTACCCGCTAAGGATTCAACACTGGTGGGACTGGTTACCACATCCAGGGCCCCCCTCTTGCGCCATGTGAATTACACCATAACTCGGGAACTCACACCGACCACGATAGTACCAAAATTAAGATATTGCAAATTACTCAGCTAGGCTGGCCCATACCAGACATGTGGTTGCATGATAGACTCAGGTCAAAGGCTTGCAAGGTTAAGTCCTTAGTGTGATCAAGGCAAGACATCCACATACCCTCTGCCCATTGGGCCCACCTTAGCCTCCTCGCCCCTTGCCACTTGCCTCAATCCAGGTTATTATCACCCAGTTGATTACCAAGCACCACGTGCCATCAACAATTCAACATCGTTGCGTGACATGACTCGCCACAACAACTCAATCTCATCGAGTGATCCCACATGACACACAAGTTCATAATATTGTTCCATATTCCATTAATCAAGATTAATTATCAATGATTCTGACACATGTGATGACGTGGCACAGCTAGGCAACTAATACGAACTAATCCTCCAATGTTGGTTATAATTATTAACCAACTATATTTAACCAATCTAGGGTGACAATGGATCATGGCATATAACGACAAGGTAGGGTATAGATCAATCTGGTATATTAGCTAAGCCCAATCTAACTTGAAACAATTGTATATTTGAAATATATGCAATAGGGTAAAACAAACATAGCAATTTTTTAAACATGGGTTCAACATGATCAAAGCACAACTTGCCTTGGAATAGGTCCTGATCTTGATCTGAAGATTGCTCTTGATTTTCTGGATCTTCCTCCGAAGCGTCACACAATTCAACGTCTACGCGTACCGAAGAAGAAAAGCAAATAAATACCAAAACAGAGAGCAAATGAACTACAAAAATCAATTAAAATTCACCATTAAATAGATCTCAATTTTACAAATTTTTAGAAATTGGAATCACTCAATTCCGAGTTAAATTGCAAAAGATATAGCCTTTTGAAGTTTGAAATAAATACTGAAATCAGAAAATCAGAAATTCGAAATTAACAGATTTATTTTTATTCTGAAAAACCGATTTATTGCGTCATCATGATGTCAGCCCTGGACCGAACAAATCAGAGGCTGCCACGTGTCTTCGGCGCATAGACCCAGTCCACGACTCCCTCGGGTTCACGGTGCACCCGGTCCATGGCGCCTCGATCTCTGCGCCTGACACATGTCGGCTCCTGATTGGTCCACACGCGCGGCGGAAACCCACCGCACAGATCGCATCCAACGGCTGCCGATCTCAACCCCACGCGGCACGATCCTGGCCCTTCACTGAAGATCCGACGGTCACAAACTTACCCGAAGCAAAAGGCGGCGCGACGGCGAGAAGACCACCGGAGGCGAGGAAGAAGACCGAGATAGCGGCGTTCCGGCGCGGTTCCGACGAGAAGACGTAGCGTAGTCGACGCGGCACACCTTGAAGAGTTCCGATCTTGAACCAAAACACCGAAAACCGACGATCCGGTGGCGCACTTGAGCAAAAACCGCGGCGGTCCCACGCTTCAACTCCGGCGAGCTTGCGGCGGCGTTCTACGACTGCTCTCGTGAAACCTCTCCGACCAAAAGACGCGGCGCTCGACTATGAACCTCGGAGCGCTACCCCCTTCTTTTATAGCCTAGACGTCCGCGCTCTACACGGCGAAAGAGTCCGGCGGCGTCACGGCGGTGAACTCCGAGTCCGCTTCGGAGACGACAACCGACAGCGCGACGCGTGTCCCGATCCGACGGCCAAAACGCGAGTGCACACGCGGCCAACTCCGGTCCGCTGGATCGCGCGCGAACGGTCACGATCTAGGGTTCCCCGCTGCGATTCGTGGGCTGCCTTGGGCAAGACCGACGCGAGCCTCCCACGCCAAGATGTTGGGCTTGGCGCAACATCTGTTCACTGGTTTTTAAAACTTTAATAATTAAAATAATTCCTGAAATTCATTTTATTTATTTTAAGCATTAAAAATATCAAAGAAAAATCCCAAAAAATCTCAAAAATACTTTGAGACATTCTGGACTCAAATAAAATATTCTTGACAAAACTTTATTTTGACTTGGCATGGATTTAAATAGATTTGAATAAATGGCAATAAACTTGATTTAAAACTAATTCAAATAAATCCAGAAAAATCCAAATAAATTCCAGAAAATCATAAATGCACTTTTAAGCAATAGAATAATATTTAAGCAAAATTTTGGGATGTTACAAACCTCCCCCCCTTAATAGAATCTCGACCCGAGATTCAGGGCTAGCTAGAGAAAAGGTTCGGAAATTCTGACTTCAAATCTTCTTCTCGCTCCCAAGTGGCTTCATTTTCGGAATGATTGCTCCACTGAACTCTGCAAAAGCGAATAGACTGGTTTCTGGTCTTGCGCTCCATAACATCCAAAATTCTGACTGGTTGCTCTTTGTAAGTCAAATCTTCTTGCAGCTCTATTGCATCCAACGGGGTTTGCTCTGTTGGCACTCTGAGACACTTCTTAAGCTGCGACACATGGAATACATCATGCACTCCTGCCAAGGACTGAGGCAATTCTAACTGATAAGCTACCTCTCCTCGACGGCTCAGAATCTTGAACGGACCGACATATCTTGGCGCGAGCTTCCCTTTAACGTGGAATCTTTTAACGCCCTTAAGAGGGGTAACCCTGAGATACACATGATCTTCTGGTTCAAAACTCAAATCTCGACGACGGTTGCCTGCGTAGCTTTTCTGTCTTGACTGTGCTATCTTCAACCTCTCTCTGATCATTGCAACTTGACTTTCTGCTTCTTCGAGAATGTCTGGCCCAAACACCAAACGTTCTCCTGTTTCGTTCTAATTCAACGGGGTACGACAAGCACGTCCATACAATGCCTCGAACGGTGACATCTGTAGGCTAGCTTGATAACTATTATTGTAACTAAATTCCGCATATGGCAAACACTTATCCCATGTCGCAGATAAGCTAAAGCACAAGCTCTCAACATATCCTCTAAAATCGATTTACTCTTTCGGTCCATCCATCATGCGGGTGATATGTCAGACTAAAATTCGACGAGTTCCCATGGCTTCGCAACTTATTCCAAAATCTCGAGGTAAATTGGGTCCCTCCGTCGACACAATCTTCTTGGGCACTCCATGCAAACATACAATCCTTGACATGTACAACTCTGCTAAACGATCTCCTGAGTAAGTGGTCTTTACTGGGATAAAATGGGCGACCTTGGTTAGACGATCCACAATAACCCAAATGGAATCGTAACCTTTCTGAGTTTTAGGTAAACCGGTGATAAAATCCATTCCGATTTCCTCCCACTTCTATTCCGGAATTTTCAATGGTTGCAACAGACCAGCGGGTCTTTGATGCATGGCCTTCACTCTCTGACACACGTCGCATAATGCAACATGCTCAGCTACCTCACCCTTCATATTAGGCCACCAAAATCTCTCTTTCAAGTCCTGGTACATCTTAGCACTCCCTGGATGAATTGAGTATTTTGAATCGTGAGCCTCCTCAAGAATCAATTGCTTTAGCTCCTTTTTATCCGGCACACAAATTCGGCCTTTGAAGAACATGGTTCCTTGCTCGTCTAGAGTGAAATCCACGGCTAGGCCTTCTTCCTTTTTAGCCTTAATCTTAGAAATTTTATCGTCATCTTTCTGGCCTTCTCTAATCTGACCTTCCAGCGTTGGCTTTACTTCGGTCAGACTACCATTCCTTGCGGAACGACCTCCAACCTTAGTTTCTGAAATTCCTTGCATAATTCTGGTTGATCCTCCATTGTCAATGTATTTGCGCTATGGCTCTTTCGACTTAGAGCATCTGCCACCACATTGGCTTTTCCGGGATGATAATGGATTCCCACATTATAATCCTTAATTAGCTCTAGCCACCTTCGCTGCCTCATATTCAGATCCGCTTGAGTGAATATGTATTTCAGGCTCTTATGATCTCAGATATATTTCACATCTATTTCCTATGAGATAATGACGCCATATCTTCAAGGCATGCACTACGGCGGCTAACTCCAAATCATGCGTTGGGTAATTCACTTCATGCGGTCTTAACTGTCTCGACGCATAAGCAACGACTTTGCCTTCTTGCATTAACACGCACCCTAAGCCTTGCTTTGAAGCATTGCAGTATATATCAAATCCATTCTGCACATCTGGCAGTACTAATACGAGGGCTGTGGTTAAACGCTTCTTTAATTCCATAAAACTTTTCTCGCACTCTAGCGTCCATGCAAACTTCTTTTCTTTCTTCAACAACTGCGTAAGGGGTTTAGCAATTGTCGAGAATCCTTCTATGAACCGACGGTAATATCCCGCCATTCCCAGAAAACTACGGATCTGGGTAACAGACTTCGGTTGCTCCCAATGCAACATCAAGCGTCCACTTTGCTTGGGTCAATGCTACTCCTTAGTAGTCATGACATGACCAAGAAATTCAACTTTCTCCTTCCAAAATTCACACTTGCTAAACTTAGCATACAGCTGATGCTCTCGCAGCCTCTCTAAAACCATTCTTAGATGTTCTGCATGCTCTTCCTCTGTCTTCGAGTAAATCAAGATATCGTCTATAAAGACTACAACGAACTTATCCAAATATTCCATGAAAACCTTATTCATCATGTTCATAAAATATGCCGGGGCATTAGTCAATCCAAATGACATGACTGTGAACTCATAATGTCCATAACGCGTAGAAAACGCAGTCTTAGGCACATCCTCCGCTCGGATCTTCAACTGATGGTATCCCGAACGAAGATCTATCTTGGAGAAAACTCCAGCTCCTCTTAACTGATTAAATAAGTCATCGATCCTGGGCAACGGATACTTATTCTTGATCGTTACTTCATTCAAAGGTACGATAATCGATGCACATTCTAAGACTTCCGTCCTTTTACGAACAAACAAAACCGGGCTCCCCACGGCGATGAACTTGGTCTAATGAAACCTTTCTCTTGCGGTTCCTCAATCGCTTCTTCATTTCCACTAACTCGTCGGTAGACATCCGATATGGTCTTTTTGATATCGGTCTTTGTACTGGCGCTAACTCGATCACGAACTTCGATATCACGGTCCGGTGGCAATCTCGGCAAATCTTACGAAACACATCCGGTATTCCACAGCTCTCGGCACATCTTCCATGCTAATGGCTTTCACGCTGTTGACCATTAACTGCCCATCGCGAACTGCGGTCGCTTGAAACTCTACTTTCTTGCCACTAGGGCCTTCCAAAGTCACGATCCGTCGGCCACAATCCAAAACGGCCTTATGCTTAGACAGCCAATCCATTCCAAGGATGACGTCTAGGGATTGCGCATCTATCAAGATAAGATTCGCTAGAAATTCTATCACATCCATAAGCAACTTAGCTCCCAAACACCCAAGGCTAGATCTAAGCTCAGATCCTGGGGCTTGGACTAAGAGCACACACTTAAGATTCACCACTTGAAATCCATTCTTGGTTGTAAAACTTTGAGAAACAAGCGAATCGAAGCTCGAGAATCAAACAAAGCAGTAAGTGCTTCGAGTTGACCGAAACTTACCCAAGACGACGTCGTAGCCTCCCCGAGCTCCATCGGCGGTGATGTGGTTGATCCTTCCACGCTTTGTTGATTGCGGGTTGCTCGGTGGACTCGCGCACGATTTCCTCCCGAGGTGGTGCTTTGGCGGTGTGGTTCCCAAGTTGAAACGCATGGCGTAATGCCTCCTTCGTGGACACCTATTGGAAAATTGCCACGGCTCATTGCGGTATACCATCTTTTCACGGCAGATCGTTGATTCCCTCTGGCGCATTGTTGCCTGTCTTTGGGTCCGAAAATTACGATTGGCGGGCGAGTGCGAGGGTTGATGTCTTGTTCACGGTGGTGGTTGGAATCTAGCAAATTGTTTGTGGCGACATCCTCAAGCGTAGATGGTTTGGGCGTCCACCGATTAGTCATTAAGCGCTTACGGCTCTCACCCAGCTCTTTGCGCTTATCTTCTAGGATCAAAACTTTATTGACTAGTTCCTGAAAGTCTGGAAAATTGTGGGTGATCACCCCACTGCAGTCTGAATTGATCCTTTCATGAAACGAGACTGCCTAGCTTTATCTGTCGCTACGTCTTTAGGGGCATAGCGAGCTAACTGAGTAAACTTGTTCAGGTACTCGGCCACTGGTTGGCCTCCTTGTTTCAAAGCCCTGAACTCTTCCTTCTTAAGGTCCATCATTCCCTCCGGGACATGATACTGGCGGAAAGCATTAGTAAACTCCTTCCAGGTGATCTCTTGTGGGGCTCCATGAGCGGCACAGTAATTCTCCCACCATTCTGCGGCGGTTCCTTCTAGTTGATGAGAGGCGTAGAGCACTTTCTCGTTGCCCTCACACTGAGTGATGTGCAGCTTCTTCTCAATTGTCCTAAGCCAGTCATCGGCTTCCAAAGGGTTCACATTTCCCGAAAAAGTTGGTGGCCTAGTCCTCATAAAATCTGATAGCTTTGAGTGAGGTCGGGGTCCACCATGGTTGTTCTGAGCTACAGGGTTGTTGCTGGTTGCTGCGTTGGTCATCTGCTGCATCTGCTGCATCATAATCTGCATCGAGTTAGTCTGCTACCGCAAGCGCTCCCAGTTTCTCGCATGTCTCGACGGTGGTTGAGGCTGCCTCTCTGTCGTTGGTGTTGTCGTTACATCATGATCCACTTCACGAAGCTCCGTTGTTCCCTCGAGTATTCACCATCTGATGATTGCCTCTTAGGTTAGGGAAGGTAGATGTAGCATAGATGAGAAGCAAGAATTTCTAAAGCGGGGAGATAGATTATACCCAAACTGAAATAATTCTTTATTATTCTTGGTATGGCCGCTTAGTTAAGCCTACAAGCTTTGCAACCCATACTGCACACTCAGCATTACAAAGAAGCAAACTAAACACAAAACCTTAACGTCAACTAGAAAGGTAAAGACTAACTTAAAGACGCGACTCACATTCGAGTCTCAACACAGCTCCAAGGCTGACACTCACTCATCCGACCACCACGGTTGAGGCGATCCGCGCATACACCGGCGGATGAGCGGGCATAGGAGCGAACCTATCCTGATAACCTACTACTGGGTCCTCTGCAACAACGGGGTCTGCACTCCCCTCTGGCTCCCACTCTCGCTCCTCGGGATCCTCCTCGGACTCCTCTGCTGGCTCCTGAACTCCTCGAGTCACGCGCTCCAACTCGTCCTCGACCGCCTCTAGGGCCTCTCCCAGCTCAGTAATCATCCCGATGGCTGAAGCACGGGTCACCTCAAGCTCCTGCTCTGCCACTCTAAGTGCCTCGTACACAGTCTCCAGCTCCTGAGTAGTATCTCTCATATGATCCTCCTGGGTAAGGGCGAACTCTGCAAGGTGTACCGCAGTGGCACACTCGTCCTCCACGATCTGTCGGCGTCGGCATGCTTGAACGTCTGGGTGAAGTCGGAACACTGAGTCGTGAAGCTCGTCGGCGTAGTCGCGGCAGACACGGCGAAGAGCAAGTCGAGCGACCTCCTGAATGGCAACCTCGTGCGAGAATCTTGGCGAGATGTTGATTGGCCTGCTAGCTTCCTCGTTCTCGGCGTAGATAATCGACTTGCAAATAAATCCTCGGTGTACACCATTAACTGACCAGCTGCCTCCTCGGTAAAGCGGACGATAAAAGCCCCCAAGCGTCTGAAGTACTCTCCACAGCTCCATGGCGTACCGCCAGCTGACTCCTCGAAGGTCGGAACAATCGGCATCTGCTCCACAAGAACTTTGAATAAGTGCTCCACCCAAAACGGCAAGTAAAACGGTAAATTCAGCAAGGCGAGAAGTAGAGAATGAGATGAGTCGAGAGTGTTTTATTAGTCATGTTTAGATTTTCTTTTAGAAAATAGTTTGGACACACAAGACACCTCCATACTATCTAGGGCCAAGACCTACACTCAGTATGCTCTGATACCACCTCTGTAAGGACCCGAATCCACTGATTCGAACCCACTGTGTTTACCGCACTAGTCCCAGGATCAACGCTAGTGCACACAGCTTAACATTGGTACATAGCACATCATACACAACGATAATAGAATAATAGTTCATTTATTTGATATAGCTAAATGTATGATCTTATGACCAACTTACATTATTAAGCCACGCAGGGCAAGACTGAGAATATAACTAATGATTAAGCGGCGGAAAATAGAAGCGTAGATAGCTCATCGATTCACCACAGACAACCGACAAGGCTCGGACCCTAATGACTCGTGTCTTCCTCGGACTTCATCTTCCAACACAGTGTAGATTCCTCAACTGTTGATTATTGTTGTTTGGCAAGGGTGAGTACTTAAAGCACTCAACAAGTTGTGCACAGAATGCAATTCTATGTATCTATATGTAAGGCTTATTCCAATGGATAGGCTATCATGGCTATTTTGCAATAAGCGACATTTATGAACAAATCTGATAAATAGATTGTAAAGAATGTAAAACAAATAGCAATAATAAATAACTTCAGATTTCTCAAGTAAACCAAGTTTCCAATCCTAAGTCAAATTTCATCTTCTATATGGCATTCCGCCATCCCAACCATGTTGTCCAATTAATTAAGCTAACCCTTAATCGTAATTCCGAGCATTGCTCAATACATGAGCACGGCTATCCGAATAGTTTCACACTCTGCAGAGGTTATGCACTTTACCCACGTGATACAACCTAACACCACCAAGGCGAGTGATTATAACAAAGCCTTTACAATGCTCGCTTAACCCGATACTACCCGCTAAGGATTCAACACTGGTGGGACTGGTTACCACATCCAGGGCCCCCTCTTGCGCCATGTGAATTACACCATAACTCGGGAACTCACACCGACCACGATAGTACCAAAATTAAGACATTGCAAATTACTCACTAAGTGGCCCATACGGACATGTGGTTGCATGACAGACTCAGGTCAAAGGCTTGCAAGGTTAAGTCCTTAGTGTGATCAAGGCAAGACATCCACATACCCTCTGCCCATTGGGCCCACCTTGGCCTCCTCGCCCCTTGCCACTTGCCTCAATCCAAGATATTATCACCCAGTTGATTATCAAGCACCACGTGCTATCAACAATTCAACATCGTTGCGTGACATGACTCGCCACAACAACTCAATCTCATCGTGTGATCCCATATGACACACAAGTTCATAATATTGTTCCATATTCCATTAATCAAGATTAATTATCAATGATTCTGACACATGTGATGACGTGGCACAGCTAGGCAACTAATACGAACTAATCCTCCAATGTTGGTTATAATTATTAACCAACTATATTTAACCAATCTAGGGTGACAATGGATCATGGCATATAACGACAAGGTAGGGTATAGATCAATCTGGTATATTAGCTAAGCCCAATCTAACTTGAAACAATTGTATATTTGAAATATATACAATAGGGTAAAACAAACATAGCAATTTTATAAACATGGGTTCAACATGATCAAAGCACAACTTGCCTTGGAATAGGTCCTGATCTTGATCTGAAGATTGCTCTTGATTTGCTGGATCTTCCTCCGAAGCGTCACACAATTCAACGTCTACGCGTACCGAAGAAGAAAAGCAAATAAATACCAAAACAGAGAGCAAATGAACTCTAAAAATCAATTAAAATTCACCATTAAATAGATCTCAATTTTACAAATTTTTAGAAATTGGAATCACTCAATTCCGAGTTAAATTGCAAAAGATATAGCCTTTTGAAGTTTGAAATAAATCTCAAATCGAAAATCGAAATTCGAAATTAACAGATTTATTTTTATTCTGAAAAACCGATTTATCGCGTCATCATGACGTCAGCCCTGGACCGAACAAATCAGAGGCTGCCACGTGTCTTCGGCGCATAGACCCAGTCCACGACTCCCTCGGGTTCACGGTGCACCCGGTCCATGGCGCCTCGATCTCTACGCCTGACACATGTCGGCTCCTGATTGGTCCACACGCGCGGCGGAAACCCACCGCACAGATCGCATCCAACGGCTGCCGATCTCAACCCCACGCGGCACGATCCTGGCCCTTCACTGAAGATCCGACGGTCACAAACTTACCCGAAGCAAAAGGCGGCGCGACGGCGAGAAGACCACCGGAGGCGAGGAAGAAGATCGAGATAGCGGCGTTCCGGCGCGGTTCCGACGAGAAGACGTAGCGTAGTCGACGCGGCACACCTCGAAGAGTTCCGATCTTGAACCAAAACACCGAAAACCGACGATCCGGTGGCGCGCCAGCAAAAACCGCGGCGGTCCCACGCTTCAACTCCGGCGAGCTTGCGGCGGCGTTCTCTGATCGCTCGCGAAACCTCTCGACCAAAAGGCGCGGCGCTCGACTACGAACCTCGGGCGCTACCCCTTCTTTATAGCCTAGGCGTCCGCGCTCTACGGCGAAAGAGTCCGTGGCGTCCACGGCGGTGAACTCCGAGTCCGCTTCGGAGACGACAACCGACAGCGCGACGCGTGTCCCGATCCGACGGCCAAAACGCGAGTGCACACGCGGCCAACTCCGGTCCGCTGGATCGCGCGCGAACGGTCACGATCTAGGGTTCCCCCCCGCTGCGATTCGTGGGCTGCACTGGGCCGCACCGACGCAGGCCTCCCACGCACAGTGTTGGGCTTGGCCCAACACTGTTCACTTGGGTTTTTAAAACTTTAATAATTAAAATAATTCCTGAAATTCATTTTATTTATTTTAAGCATTAAAAATATCAGCAAAAATCCCAGCAAAATCTCAAAAATACTTTGAGACATTCTGGACTCAAATAAAATATTTTTGACAAAACTTTATTTTGACTTGGCATGGATTTAAATAGATTTGAATAAATGGCAATAAACTTGATTTAAAACTAATTCAAATAAATCCAGAAAAATCCAAATAAATTCCAGAAAATCATAAATGCACTTTTAAGCAATAGAATAATATTTAAGCAAAATTTTGGGATGTTACAGTGGCCAGGGTTGGCAGCGAAGCGCGACCCACCGAGCCGGGCCCTGGGCGGCTCGAGGAGCCTCAGCCCGAGGCAGCGCTGCGGCAGTTGGTGGGTGCGAGAAGAGGAGCCGGTCACCATGTCTTGGGCAGCGATGCAAGGAGAAGTAGAGGCGGGGACCTAGGTGGTCGAGCGACGCGAGGAGGCGGTGGTCGGGGGGCCGAGTCAGCAACCGTCGATGATGGATGGGGCGACTGATGTGCGACTAGGAGAGGAGGCTGGAGTGGATCAGATCTGAGGAGAGGCTATGGGAGGCGAAGGTGAGCTGACCGAATGCTGTGCTGACTGGTAACGAGGTAGATGTATATTATTGTTTAGTAATTTTGTATATAAATATGACATGTAATATGCAATATATTGTTTATAAACTATTTAATGTTATTGATTGCTCTAGTTAGTATATAGAATATTGTTATTAATATCTTGTCCAGTTAGTAATATAGTTATATACTTGTATTTGTTCCTAGATTTGCAATAATGAGCGATGGAATGGAGGAGCGTGACTTGATCTAGATCTTGGATTTGGAGTGGGCAGGTGGAGTTGTGAAGGAGGAGACTGAGGCGAGGACAACTGTCAACTGGACGAGAAGCTGACAGCGGTTATTAATTTCATTGGTTGCTCTTTAATTTCACTAATCTTTATTATGTAATATATATATATATATATATTGAGTGAGAGAGAGAGGAGTCGAGGGTCCCTCTCCAAAGGCGACACCGAAGATTACCCCATTCCTAATATTCTCGTAGCGGCCACGAATGTGCTGGAGGTGTACACCATGAGGGCTAAGGCGGCAGTGTCAAGCCATCCTCGTCATCCGGTGCTATCTTGGATAGGGTCTCGGAAGCGGAGGGCGGTATCGCCAGTGCGAGGAGGCGCGGCCAAGCGGAGGGCAGACGGGGCCAAGGGCTTGATGTGGATGATAGACGAGAGTTTAGTCTTTTAAGTCCACCCTACATTTTAATCCTGGATTCGCCACTGCTAGGTAACACGCTAAGGTGGGTTTACACTGGATATGTTATCTATGGAAATGAATTAACGTACAAATTTTAGTTATGTAGTGCAGCTTTTGTCTATAACAGCTACTTCTGCAGCATTCCAGCAATCCATCAGCAATTGTCACACATTGCTGTAGCTATTCCCATGATAATATTGCAAAATTTCAACTTTCTAGTATAACTACTGTAGTTCTGCTTGAATAGCTGCATCATTTTTCTTAACCGTCCTACACTAAAAAAAATCCTAGAACATCCTAAGATTAGCTAGAGCAAAAATAAGAAATTTTAGAAGTTCCAGATCAGTACCATGTAAGATCAGGGCCTACATATCATTATCGATCAGCAAAGGACAGGATGCTACTTGCTTAATAAAGGTTGCCGAATTTGTTCGAAGTGTCTAATTCCTACTTTGGGAAACAGGTAACCACCCCACACAGAAAAACAAAACGAAAAACAAAAGCCAGTGCATTGCATGATCGAAATCGATGCGATTATGCGTGAATTTGAATCCCACTCTGCAGAACTGAAGCATCCGAAATTTAAGCCGAAGTCTTGTAGTCCCATCTAATTTCAGGTCATTCCAGAATTTCAGATGACCCAAGAAGAAAAGACTTCAAGAAGAAACCAGCCGACAACTATGATATACCTGTTGAGCTTTGGTATATAGGTAGTACAAGGAGACATAGCGAATAATATCGTGTTATATACTATAGACAAGAATCTTACATGATACATATATAGGTGTCATCTAATTCCACGTATGCATTGCAGTAGGTCAGCATCACGCGATTGCTAAACTGGATAGTACATGCTCATTAAACTGAGCTACTTAATTATGAGGGTTGATTAAACTGCCACTACTACATAACAGCACATCACTACCGGGTTCATAACGATATCACTGCCGGTTACTGTGGCCGGCAGTGGTACTAGGGTCTATCACTACCGGGTCATGAACCGGTAGTGATGAGTATTATCACTGCCGGTGCTACCTACAACCGGCAATGATATTGAACTATCACTACCGGGTCAAACCAAAATCCGGCAGTGATGAGCATTATCACTGTCGGTTATACATAAAACCGGCAGTGATATCGAACTATTATTGCTGGGTTATACCACAATCCAGGGCGTGCTGCACGCCGAGGAGGACTGCGCTGAAGATGGCGATCGGATCCCAGGTATGCTCTGATTCCACTTGTTAGGGCACTGATACAACTTGTTAGGGTTAACAAGACGGCAAAATAAGTAAAGACAAGATTTAACGTAGAAAAACCCTTACGGGAAAAAACCACGGAAACAATCCTCTATAATGCTTCAAGATTACAAGTACATAGGGTTGGCTTATATAGCCAAAGAGTCCTAGTTGCAGACGACTTAAACTAACAACCTATTTAGATATAACCAAAAAAATATGGTAAGTTGAGATATTGAATTATCCCCAACATTATTGTTTTATTTCTCTAGCTCATATTTCTTATATCTTACAAGCAAACAGTACCTTAGTTATATAGCAGTACTACTAACTAACCTACTAGAAAATGAATTCTACTTAGAAATGAACATGTTTTCTACTCGTGTAAGATTAATTCTAACATTCAACTCCTTAATCTTGTAACATTAACTAGCTCTAATTTATGACACAACTCTAACTTGCTAAGGCAGTCCGTATCAACTACGACTTACCCAATATTTACTTTGACTTACACTGCACACACAATGACATGTAGGATGGCATTCATGACTCATCAACATCATAAACAACTCCTGCATGCACGCACACAGCTAGGGCGGCGGCCACAACTCCTCAACACCATGGACTTCTCTTACCACAAGCAGTGGCTTCCTCTTGATCTTCTCGTGCAGCATAATCTCTTCTAATGCGTACAACACCCTTGAGCGAAATCGCACACGTTTATCTTGTAGACACAACTCACACAAGAACTCACGTGATCAAACACAACATCTCGTGGACACAACTGACACGAGAACACGTAGCTTTGACCGAGTTCTCGACGAGACACACATATGGCCACTAATGCCATTTTGTCAAATTGGTTGTCAACACTCGTCAATAGCAGTATTAGAGAGACACAACTTCTTCACCATTTCGCCGTCATTTCTTCTCGTCGACTCTTACCTCTCGTGAAGCAACTTCGATGACACAGACACTCGAACTAGAGCTTTACACGGTCGAGCACTTGGATAGACACTCACACAACGACACAATCCTGCTCTACACTGCGTCGCTCAACGACGGTACCCCGAAGTGTAGCAATGGTTGCCTCCTTCATGGCAAGTGAAACATCAAGATTGGACCCTCGCTCTTTTATCAATTGTTGGGTTTTAGCATTGGATCATGAACATACATACGAACACAAGGAAGAATACAATAGCATACAGAGAGAAGAATATTTGAGGTGCGGCATAACTCGCATCTTTTGTATTTTCTTGCTCTTATTTTTCTCATACCTTACAAACTTTGGTTATATAATAGTACTACTAACTAACCTATTTGGAAACGAATTCTACTCCAAAACAAATATGTTTACTACTGGTACAATACTAATTATAGAGCTTTTTTATGGTACACTAAATTCAATGTGAATCGTTTATTTTTTTCGATTCAATGGATCAGATTAGTAAGAATTTATTTATACTTAATTTGGTAATAGAATAGTAAAACACTCCTAACAAATCAACGTCTAGATTTAATTTTTACTAATGTAACATAAAATTTCTCTAATTATAACACTCGACCCTCGTCTCGCTGTTGGCGGGAGAGGCCTTGGCGGTCTTGGCGCGAAACATGGTGCGTGTTCTGTTGCAAGAAAGGAGGCTATGAAGGCCAAAGCACCGGAAGAACAAGCCTTAGAGGCACGTTGAGATTCGTGCGAGATCCCCTGCAACTCGACCCCACATGGAGGGAGCGCAGTATGGTTTAGTGTTATAGACGCACGTGGTGCGCTTGTTACGTGGGCAACCTTCCCTTAGGCACACACTTCACCCTTGTGATATATATATCATACCTATACTATAATGGGAAGAAATGCCGGTCCCACGACGTTTCGAGCCGGGAGGGAGTCGGCTCGGGAGCCGGCCAAAAAATTTTTACGTTCAGGTTCTTTTCTAGAAAAAAAATTACAGATATATCCTTTTCGGGAAAAAAATATTATGATTAACTTCTTTTTTTCGAAAAAGATTATATATTACGTCCATGCCCTTTTAGCGTTTTTAGGAGTAGCGCTCGGGTTCTTTTTAGGAAAATCGAAATTACGATTAGATCTTTTTTTTAAGAAAGAAATTCATGCCATTTTTTTTAAAAAAATATGCATTGCATTTATGTCCTTTTTGCGCTTTTCTAGCATTACGTTTAAGCCTTTTTGCGAAAAACGCAAGCTTATTTTTAGATCCTTTTCGCGCGTTTTTTCGATTTAATCGTGTATGGAGCGTCAATCACGCGTTTTGTTGATTTTCTCGCGTGGAGAGCGGCGCCCACGGCGTAGCACTCCGCGCATAAATTTCTAGTGTATATATATATATATACATATACATTTATAGGCTCGATCCAGTGGGGTGGTAGGTGTTCTTTCCACAGTAATCATCACAATGATCGAGCAAGCGGCAGCGTCCTCGTGTGTTTGTCTCGAATGTTATAAGCTCTTTGCTCTCTCGGCATCGTAGTGGAGCCTCCGATGTGAAAATATCAAGTATCAGCATCCGGTGCACTATACTTGAAATGCGAAAAGTGCCAATTTCAATTGAGTGAAGCTCCGTAAAAGGGAGGTCACGTTTGTTTGGGCATTTTTATCGATTTAAAAAATCAAAGCCTAAATAAATATATGACTTTTTATCTAGACCTTTTAAAATCCATAAATCTTTATATAACTAAAAGCTAAAATCCACCAGAAAAATGTTTTTAATTTATTGAGAGTTTGTTTTAGAGATTAATGTCACTGAAGTTATGGCAAAATTACCTACCTATACCACGTATAAAAGCCAATTGCTTTTAGTGGAACCCGGCTTTTCTACTCGGTAGATTAATCGATCAAAAACTTTTTTTGGTTAGCATTAGAACACAAGTAGCTAATTATTAGATGCGTGCTCATATATAATAATCTCACTAGAATTTGATGGAACCTGTATTTGTTAGGTATGCATGAAAAATAATATACTAGAACTTTCAATGCTTTTTTTTCAAAGGAATTATTACAACGATTTACCTTTTAAATTATCTAGACAAAGTTTGCCAAGCTATTAGTAAGATACAGATAGGTTCATTTGTTTAAAGTTTCAAAAGCAAGCGGTATTCTCATTTGTTGTCTGAAATGCTTGGCAGATGCTATGGGAGTTAAGTAGGTGATTATGATTACTTATTGTCGCTTGGGCATCTTAGTGGAGCCTACAACGCGAAAATATCAAGTATCAACGTGTGTAACATGCAACGCATACCGAAAAGCGAAAAGCACAAGACTCAATTGTGGGAAGCCCCGTGGAATGGAGGTAATATCCGTAGTCCCTAGAGATAACGAATGATCCCGATTCCTCGGTTGTCTGATCGATTTGAAAGTCGTGGTTGGATGGTTATATATTAATCCTTTAATTACATGGTGAGGGCGGTCCCAATTATAAGTTTATGAGTAAATTTCAAGAAACTATGAGTTTTTTTTACAAACTATCGTAAAACTACATATTTTAGCTTATATTTCATCAAATTATATGTTTAAAGAGAACTTGTGTCACAAAACTACAGGTTTTGAATTAACTATTTCTTATAATAGATATCACAGTATGAACTCATATGACAGCCTCACGCTTCACCACTTTCCGTTTCATTCTCGCAATAGGTTGACATGTAGGCCACACTGTTAAACCCATTAAAATCAATTATAAAATCTGCAGTTCTGTGATACAAGTTCTTTTAAAATCTATAATTTTGTGAAATAAAAGCTAAAACCTGCATTTTTGGATAGTTTGTACAAGAAATACGTAGTTTTATAATTTTTACTATAATTTTATTCATTGTAGAAATGTAGGCAGAATCCATGTACATACATACTGACAGCTATAGAGGACATTGGCCGGAATCATTACCAATCTGGTTCTCACCTCTTTATCCCGACAAAGTTTGCCAAGCCATCGGCAAAACTACACATCACCGACGGTACAGTACTACGTGACCGCTGGCAAAAAAAAGTTGGCTGCAAAAGAAAAGCGAAGGGAATCCAGCAAGTGCAAATGGAGCTTAGTGGAACCCCGGCTTTTCTACTCGATAGATTAATTAATCAAAACATTTTGTGGTTAGTATTATGACACGAGTAGCTAATTACTAGTTGCGTTCTCAAAATTTTATTAGAATTCGATCGAACCTGCATCTGTCGGATTGCTTGAAAAGTAATATATCAGAACTTTCGATGCTACCTTTTTGTGTGCATATTACCAACAGCTTGCTCGTGTGCTGCTCCTACAAATAATAAACTAAACCAATTAATGAATGTCTTAATCCTTAAGCTCTCAAAAGGAAATGTGTAGCACGTTTCATGCATGCTACATTCATGATGGAATCAATCCAAAGCAGAATCTCTCAGAGCCAGCCTTGCAAGGAAGTGTTGCGGCTGTTCTAAGTTCTTGCGGTTTGTCAAGTATATCTCAGTTTTTTTTCACTTTATAATTCAGATTATTTATGGGGTTTTTTTACACCTGTATTATTGAGGCTAAAGCCTCAAATGCATGCCAACATGTGCGTGGCCGAAAAATATTTTCACATGAAAATCATGTTGTAGTGTTACCCATGCAACCCAAAACGTGAAACCCAAACGTGAACCATCTGATCTAGACTCAACACACGAGATAAAGGTGAGATGGACTCCCCAACAACTTAAGACATTTTTGCAAAAAAAACCCTTGGACTGCATCTCGTGCGTTGAGTCCAAACCGGATGGTTCACGGTGAGGATTGCGTAGGCAACAAGGGCGAATCCAGCAGGGGGCTCCATCAGGCTCGAGCCCACCCTCCATGCCTCCAGCGGAACTCCCATCTCCTCCCCTTCTGGTCTGAGGGACGACAGCCATGGAGTCGGCAAGAAGAAACAATGAGGATACCATGGGAAGAAATAGAAGAGGAAAAAGTGGGCATTTGCCAAAGACCACAAGGCCTAATTGTGGCCTAAAATCCACATATCAAAACACCCACGTTCCCCCAATGCCAAATCCCAATCCACTCAGGTGGCGGTCAAATCATCAAGCAACAGGACAATAGGATAGTCGAGAGTGCACATTGAGTAACGAACAAACCCTAGGCAATGGGGCGACCGGGGTTGGTGGCGAAGCCCGAGCCGCCGAGCTGGGCCCTGGGCAGCATGAGGAGCCTCAGCCCAGGGCAGTGCTACGATGGTTGTTGGGTGCGAGGCGAGGAACCAGTCACCATGCCTGGGGCAGCGATGAGAAGAGCGGAGGAAGCGGGGACCTGGGCGGCCGAGCAACGTGAGGAGGTAGGGCCGGAGCAATCGGGCGACGCAAGAAGGCGGGGCTTGGGGGCTGAGTGAGCGACCGCCGATGATGGATGGGGCGACCGACGCGCGATTGGGAGAGGAGATTGGAGTGGATCTGATCTGAGGAGAGGCTAGGGGAGGCGAAGGTGAGCAGACCGAATGCTGTGCCAACTAGTAACGAGGTAGATGTATATTAGTATTTAGTAATTTAGTATATAATATATTGTTATTAATTATTTAATTTGGGTGTTATTAATATCTTGTTCAGTTAGTAATATAGTTATATGCTTGTATTTGTTCCTAGATTTGTAATAATGGGCGATGGAGTGGAGGAGCGCGACTTGATCATCTAGGTCTGGGATTTGGAGTGGCCAGGTGGAGTTGTGGAGGAGGAGATCGAGGCAAGGATGACTGTTGACTGCCGACTAGACGAGAAGTTGACAGCGGCGAGGAACCGAGGAATATATATATATAATATTGTTATTAATTTCATTGGTTGTGAGGGCACCTGGAAATATGAATCGAACCAGTCTTATGCGTTGGACTAGAAGTGACACCCATACTCCACTTAAGTGTATGTTCACTGCCACCAATAGCCCCGTGCACGGAGTATTAACCAGATGGCCCACACTCAAATAAATATAAGCCACTTAGTAGCACCGTACACACTTATGCAACCAAGAGAGTTTCGATTCTTTTCCGAATAACCATACCGGGATTGAAATCAACCCTTCTGGGTGTAACACACGCCGGTCGTCTCAGAATCTTGGTATCACCCACACCCACCGAAGGGTGTGCGTTGCAATAGACAAGGAACGACGATCGCATATGTCCACACGTCAGACGGTTGAGAGCAATTCCGGGTTCCCGAATTTGTGACCGGCACTAGTTCCCAAGATCAATGCCTAGCACCCACATGTCCCACATTTGAGATGTATCATTACTCATCATACTTGTCTAAGCATTTGGCATAGTATAAATATAGACTAGAAAGCTATTCCAACTACTTACTATTAAAAATATGTGGCCGACCGACCAAATATTACACACAAAAGTAATTTGCAGTCGAAATTTAGCATGAAGCAAAAGTAGGACAATGATATGACCATCCATAACCCAAAGGCAACCGACTAGGAAGAGTCCTAGTTCATCCATCCAAGTAGTCGTCAGACTCCGGTGCAAAGTACGAATCATCGGGGATTTGTTTCGTACCTTCGTCTATATATTATGAAATAAGCAACGATGAGTACACCTATGTACTCGCAAGACTTTAATGTATGAAAATAAAATATATGCAAGGTTAGTCCAAGGATATCAAGCCACTACACTAAGTTTCATTTTCAGCATAAAGCATATTTTGTTTGCAAGAGAGTAGTTCATCAAACGGTAACGAAATTTAAAAGATAATTTGATATGAAGCTAATAACAGTAAGTAAAGTTCAATACCATCATTTCACAGCCCTCCATGGCCATGAACAGCAAATAAATCGTAGCCAACCTTGGCTTACAAATGTACCAACCCGTTACAATACGTTTCCAAAACCTTTGCAAAAACAAAGCTATACTTGACATTACTTTCATGAGTTCCTCTTGACCGTGAGCATGGCTAATTAACTAGATTTAAAACTCTGCAGAGAGTGTACACTTTACCCACATGACACATTCTAACAATCATGTCAACCATGCCTCGCAATACTACAGTACCCAATTTGCTAGATTGTGACGAAACCGTTCAACTAGCTAAAGCCTAGCCTTGCACTAGGCCGGTGATGACAAACCATTGCCATGACACTGGAAATCCAGAACTGTACACACAGTACTAACGATGATTTACGCACCATCGTGTCATTTCTGCCATGGCAAGACATACGTTGTTGTATTGGAATGCTTTAACCCCAACACCTCGGTGAAAGGGGCACCTATGAGCAATATGAGCAACACCATACCCCAGAGTGCCCTTACTACTTCGGCCTACTAAAATGCAAGGTTAAACTTCAGCTAATCTATTGAGCTAAGGCTATCCCACACTAGCACATGTGGTTGCACCATTTCCCTTAGGTGATAACGTCAAGTTCGGTCCTTAACCGATCCGGGCAAGTATCTCCCCCTGTCCAAGCGCGAGGTCCCTCCTCACGCCTCAAGTTTAAATAGTAACTCGCCCGTGTCTAAACCATAAGTTTTCAGGTTGGGTTTTTATCAAAATACATGGAGACCATAACTCAACTCCGTACCTTTAAAATTTTGCTCAAGCCTGAATAGAAGTGCAGCTCAACATTTAAATGACGTTCTAAGTAAGCATGTCTAAGCATATGTGTGAAGTACTTCGCAATCGTTACCTATAGTGACACTAATTAATGTCTAAACCATAAGCTAAAGTTTCAATAGTACGTAAACAAGTGTCAAGGTAATGGTGATGCATACAAATAGGAAGTATCTACCGGTACCCACAACATAGCAACTTTTATGTAAACATACATGCATGCATATATCATTTGATAAAACAACATAAACTCTGTAAAATAATGGGATCAACATGATCAAAGGAGGGTGCTTGCCTTGCTGATCATCGTCTGGTATGTAATCCGGATCGTAGGTGTTGTCGTCGTCAATGAGCATTGAATCGTCGGTATCTACTCGTTATTCAACAAGAAGCGCGGAAAATAGCAAACAACAATTTGTCAATAAGGGCAAAAAGAAATCAGATGTAAAATCAAATTGAGATTTATTAGAAGAGGTTGGGGGTGTCTTTAGGGTTTTGAAATTTATCGTTTTACGCATAGCATTCAGTCGTAAGACACACTTCAGGCTTATCCTAAGGCACAACTCCTTGATTCTTATAGATATGTTGCTCCTATTTTTCAAATCCAGAGGCTAAAATTATGTATTCTTATATTTATAATTTCGAATTTAAGAGGCTAAGAATTATTTGATTTACTATTAAACTTTTTAACTCCTGCATGGCATAACATGTATAAACTCAATAGTTCACCCTAAGTATTTTTGCATATCTGGGTAATTTACTGACTTAAAGGTATATATAAATCATTTATACTCAATTTGAAGCTCTATTGCATAAGTTATGATTATTTGTACTTCCAACATATTGGATCTATCTTTTATTGGAGAATGGTATAAACAAGTTGAAACTCAAATCTTTTTGTATATTTGGGTTGCTTGTGACCTAAAGGTTCTAACAAAACTGGTTCCAATCTATTTTGAGCTCATTTGCAAAAATCTTGTATATGGCACATTTTAATTCCTTCATTTTTAAACTTCATAATTTTCCTAGAGGTCACTTGGAGATGTTTTTTGCGTAATCGGGAACTACATGGATCATCATGAATTCAGAATTTTGTTTCACTAAATTTGGGCTTCATTTGTGCAAGTTATAAGCATTTGAATTTTGTATGTATTGAAATTTATCTATTTACACATTTGATGCAAACTAAGTCAAAACCTAAATATTTTTACATATTTGAAAATCTTGTGATCTCAGGAACATGGTAAAATTAGTTTCATTGTTTTTAGATTTGATTTATGGAAATTTTGTATTAAGCACATTTTAGGCCTAAACCATATATTTGAGCTCATTTACTATAAATTGACAAAAACTAAAATATTTCTGCATATTCAGATTCTATATGAATTTACACAAATTTATAAATTTGTTTCATTAAATTTGAATTTTCCTAGCAAAATTTATAAACAATTGAATAGTGTCGGTTTTGAAAAAGCAACACAAATCAGAAAATACATTTTTGTTTCACTAAAAGCGTATTTTCGCTTTTGCACATGACGCGTTTGAATTCCACAGTGGTCTTTGACAGCCAGGCCCCCATTGTCAGCGCTCGCGCTGTGAAGCCAGCCCGCAACGACTGCGAACGTGCGTGTGCACTATGCATTTGTGCGGTTGACCGGCCGGGCCCATGTGGCAGCGAGTGCGCATGCACATGAGCAACTGACAACCATGGCCCACAACTCAGTGAAAGAAAGCAGGGGGAGTATGATTTTGAGCTCGGCGGCGGCGATCTGCTCCCGGAGACGGCGAATGGGTAGCGCCATGAGCTTCAGCATGTTCATACGCACCTAGGGGTGTGCTTTATGGCTGCCGGCAGCAACCGGAGAAGGTTCACCACCGTGAAGGTGCGGAGCATAGTGGGGGTCTCGTCCGGCAGCGAGGAAGAAGCTACCTTGAGCTCGGCTTAGTGAGGGGAAGGCACTAGGGGGTGAAGGGGAAGTAGTTTGGTTACCACGGAGCGGGGGTGATGCTACGGATTGAGCTAGCGACGTGCAACTAGAGGTAGAGAAGACGTTGTCCACAGCAGCGTGCTACAGGCGGCTTTGGCTGAAATTTCGTCTAATAGGTGACGATGCAGTGTGACGATTTTAAAAGAACAGAATTCGGTTTAGTGTTTGAAGTGGTTCAAAAGTGGTTCTAGCCTATCCAAAAAATTATGAGAAAATTTATGAAGGTAGCCCACTGAATGAGGTTTCCATTTTCTTTAGTTTCATTCAATTCCCTATTGTAGTTTTCAAATAAAAATTCTTAAAATTTGCTGCTATTAATCTATTTTTGAAGTTTTAAAACTTCAAAATATTGTGAAAAGATTCTGAAAATTTTATATTTATTCATCTAAATTGTTGTAATATTTTATAAAATTATTTTCTAGATTGGGTTGTTTGAATTTTTATGAGTTTCTTTTGAATGTGTCAAATTGGGTGAAAAGGAATTCAAAATTGACAAAAGTAAAAACCTCAAAATAAATAATTTAGAAGAAAATCCAAATATACATTAAAAGGCATGCTAAACCACTTTACTCTATTTTCTAAATTTTTAGGATGTTACAGGTTGCTCTTTAATTTCACTAATTTTTAGTATGTAATATATATATATATACATACATACATACATACACATATATATATATATATATATATATATATATATATATATATATATATATATATATATATATATATATATATATATATATATATATAGAGAGAGAGAGAGAGAGAGAGAGAGGAGTCGAGGGTCCCTCTCCGAAGGCGACATCGATTTTGCAGCGACACCGAAGCTTAACCCCACTCCTAACCTTCTCGTAGCGGCCACGAATGTGCTGGAGGTGTGCACCGTGAGGTCTGAGGCGGCAGCGCCAAGCCATCCTCGTCATCCGGTGCTATCTTGGATAGGATCTCGGAGGAGAGGGCGGCATCGCCGGTGCGAGGAGGCACAGCCTGGCGGAGGGCAGACGAGAGCTTAGTCTTTTAAGTCCACCCTCTATTTTCATCTTGGATTCGCCACTGATAGATAACATATTAAGGTGAGTTTGCACTGGATATGTTACGTATAGAAATGAATTAACATACAAATTTTAGTTATGTTGAATGTAGTGCAGTTTTTTGTCTATAACAGCTACTTCTGCAGCATTCCAGCAATCCATCAGCAATTGTCACACATTGCTGTAGCTATTCCCATGATAATATTGCAAAATTTCAACTTTCTAGTATAACTACTGTAGTTCTGCTTGAATAGCTGCATCATTTTTCTTAACCGTCCTACACTAAAAAAAATCCTAGAACATCCTAAGATTAACTAGAGCATAAATAAGATATTTTAGAAGTTCCAGATCAGTATCATGTAAGATCAGGGCCTACATATCATTATCGATCAGCAAAGGACAGGATGCTACTTGCTTAATAAAAGTCTGAAAGAGGTTGCAGAATTTGTTCGAAGTGTCTAATTCCTGCTTTGGGAAACAGGTAACCACCCCGCACAGAAAAACAAAAACGAAAAACAAAAGCCAGTGCATTGCATGATCGAAATCGATGCGATTATTCGTGAATATGAATCCCACTCTGCAGAACTGAAGCATCCGAAATTAAAGCCGAAGTCTTGTAGGCCCATCTAATTTCAGGTCATTCCAGAATTTCAGATGACCCAAGAAGAAAAGACTTCAAGAAGAAACCAGCCGACAACTATGATATACATGTTGAGCTTTGGTATATAGGTAGTACAAGGAGACATAGTGAATAATATCGTGTTATATATACTATAGACAAGAATCTTACATGATACATATATAGGTGTCATCTAATTCCACGTATGCATTGCAGTAGGTCAGCAGTTTTTTTTTAAATAATGTATTTTATAAATCAAATTACGATATTAATACGTAGAATTTTTTTTCCAAAAATAATACTTACTCGCCGAACCGGATGACGACAACTATATAATCGCCAGATGGTACCGCGATTAATGAGTATTCGCCGGACGGATGGGCGACAAACTGGTAATCGGCCAGCGGTTGGGCGACAAAGGACGCGTGGCAGCGTTCGCAGAAATGTCGCCGAACGGTGTGGCGACATAAAGTCGTCGCCGAACGGTGGGGCGACACCTGTATTCTTCGCCAACTCGTGTGGCGACATAAAGACTTCGCCAAACCATGTGGCGACAGAATCGGCAAGAAAAGTGCAGCGTCGGGCACAAGGGGGAAAAAGCCGAGGGAAAAGAGAGAGCCAGGGGAGTGATTCGCCGGCGAGGGGAGGGAGGCCGCGAGAGAGAGAGAGGGGGAGGGCAGCCGGGAGAGGGAGGGAGGGAGGTAGGCGCCGGGAGCTCACGAGGGGGAGGCGTCCGGGAGCTCGGGAGTGAGAGGGCCGGGAGAAAAAAGAGGAAGAAGAGAAACTAAAAGGTAAAATCGAAATTCTGTGTTTTGTTTAGTTGCGTAGAAAAATATTGTAGGTTAATGTTGTATTTAAATATTAGGGTTGATATTAAATTTAGTTTAATCGGTTTTTCTTTTGTAGACTCGCGATATTAGATATGAACTCTAATATTGTAGTATTTGTAGTGCGATAATTAATTAGCGTTGTTCAATTTAAATTATTCATATTACTTTTTTTAGTTGCGTAGAAAAATATTGTAGGTTAATGTTGTATGAAAATATTAGGGTTGATATTAGATTTTAATTTAATCGGTTCTTCTTTTGTAGACTCGCGATAATAGATATGAACTCTAATATTGTAGTATTTGTAGTGCGTTAGTTAATTAGCGTTGTTCAATTTAAATTATTCATATTACTTTTTTTAGTTGCGTAGACAAATATTGTAGGTTAATGTTGTATGAAAATATTAGGGTTGATATTAGATTTAATTTAACCGGGTTTTCTTTTGTAGACTCGCGATATTAAATATGAATTATAATATTGTAGTATTTGTAGTGCGATAGTTAATTAGCGTTGTTCAATTTAAATTATTCATATTACATTTCGGTGGTCATCTAAAAATTTATTTTGTCTATATCGTCGCAGTAATGTCAGATCCAGTTAAATTTAGGGTATATTATGGCGATGGTGAAATAAAAAGTACGCAGAATGGTGTTGATTTAAGCAACTTTTCGGTGACTATGGTTGAGCACTCTATCCCCGAGAGTGTTAGCATTCGTGATATGAAACTTTGGTTGACCCAATATTTTTCTTTGGATCCAAGTGTTTATTCTGTTACCATCCAAGTTTTATTCACGCGAAGCAATGGTGACCCGGCTATTTGGGAGTTGAAGAAAGTAGATCGGACATACCTGTGGCAGAAATGGTTAAGGTGGTGTAAGGGATCTCGTCTTGACTGTGTGATGCTGGTGCAGGCTTGCCATAATATATGAAGAAAGTAGATCGAGCAACTTGTTGATCATTTGGAGTTAGTTGACCGTATGGCGGCAGAAGATGAAACTGAAATGTTGGAATGTGATGATGGCATCGCCGAAGATGAGGAAGAGGAGGATGATGGTGATGATGTTGAAATGTATGATAGTATTGGGGAAGCGAATGTACCCATCCCTGACGAATGGAACAAGCAAAATAATTCTGGTATGAGAGTTTCATGGGGCCATGAGTCGCGTTGGGAGTATGGTACCAATTCCATTCGGCTGAATCAAATATTTCCGAACAATTCTGAATTGAAATTGGCAGTTAGGCTTTGGGCATTATCACAGCAGAGAGAGTTCCGGGTTGTCTTGTCCAGGCCAGATAGGTACACAGTGAAGTGCAGAACAGATGGATGTGAATTTCGAGTTCATGCATACAAGCCGAAATGCGAGACGTATTGGATTGCATCACGAGTAGAGGAGCACACATGCAGATTAGAAAAATGTTCTGATGAAACACCGCAACTTGAATGCAGCTGTAATTGCTAGCGTAATATTCAATGAAATCATTGAGAAACGGGACATTGAGTGTTCGTATATTCAGAAAGCAATCTTAAGAACATTTAAGTACCAGATAAGTTACTCGATGGCCTGGCGTGCGAAGCAAAAAGCATTGGAGAAGAGGTTTGGTACATACGAGGCTTCATATTGCAACCTACCTCGTTTGCTTGATGTCTTGAAGCAAACAAACCCTGGCACATACACCGCTTTCGACGAAAGTGTAGAAGATGGCAACGGGATCTGCACGTTTCATCGTGCGTTTTTTTCATTGGGTCCTTGCATTGCGTCATTCAGTCTCGCCGTCCATTGCTTTGTGTTGATGGTACATTTACATTGGAAAATACAAGGGATGATTCTAACGACCATTGCAGGTTGATGCGAACAACCACATACTTCTATTGGCCTTTGCTTTTGTTGAGGGTGAGAACCGGATAGTGGTGTGGTTTTTAGACATTTGAATTTCGGGGTAGTTGGTAATCGGCCCAACGTGTGCATCATTCATGATCGCCACAAAGGTATTCTTTCTGCAATTAAGACTCTACAAGAGGACCCTGATGAGCCATTCCCATGGCGTGACTTGCAGAGCAGGTGGTGCATGAGGCATTTGGGAGCAAATTTCTTCAGGCAGTTCAGGAGTAAGAAATTGATGAACCTCTTTAAGAGGTTGTGCAAGCAGAATCAGGCACGTAAGTTCAACGTGCTTTTCGCTGAGTTGGAGCAGCACACTAGTGCACATGTCGAAGAGATGAAGAAGCAACCACCTACGCCGAATGATTGCCCACCCAAAAGGCTAGCACCACTCGGAGAGCTCGATCCTCCAAATACGAGGAGACGAACGTCAAGGAACATAAAGTGTTTCTCGCACTGGATAGAGGCGGAGCCTCTAGAGAAGTGGGCACTGCTCCATGACACCGGTGGCGCCAGGTTAGTACAGTAAATTATGATATTTATGATGGTTTAACAAATTGGCTTGGTAGACTAACCGATATGTGTTGATCAGGTTTGGTGTCATGACAACGAATATAGCCGAGGTTTACAATTGGGTCATAAGAGGGCTCCGTCTGCTACCACTAGTGGCCATCCTGGAAGGCATGTTTCACGGCATAGTTGCCTATTTTCAGAAAAGGCATGCGGAGGCTGTTCTTCATGCCACGACAATGCAAACACCGTATTGTTGCCGGATGATGGCCTACATGGAGGAACGAAGTATGAAAGCTCAGCAACATGTAGTGCGTAGCTTCGGAATTACTGAGTACCGATTTGAAGTGACTCTTCGGTGCAAAGGTGGATTGGGAACCAACACAAATTGTTATTACACATGAGGTAAATCTAGGCCAAGGGGCGGTGGATGGTGCGAATGCACTGCAACAAGCCAAAACTTCTCAACATCCCTTGTTCACATGTGATAGCCGCTTGGGGCGATTGGGATGAATACGTGCAATCGTCTCCCTTTCTACTTGAAGGATTATGTTGTCCATACCTGGTCCGGGGAGTTCCGTGGTTTCCGTACACATGGTGATTTCACTGTGATTAACAGAGATGAGCGCATCTGTCTACCGGATCCAACCTTACGGAGGTGTGCCGAAGGCCAGTCTGGTCGTCCACAGAGTAGGCGCATTCGCAATGACATGGATGAATTCGAAGTGGGTGGCTATGTTAGGAGATGTTCTGAGTGCGGTGAGTATGGCCACAAGGCAAATCAATGCCGGCAGCATGTGTGATTGGTGCAATCCATCAACTCGTCATGGTTATGCTATGTGATATGTGTCGAAGTAATGGGTATTGTCGGTTATGTATCGAATTATGTAATCTTATTTATGTAATCTTATTCATGATTGTGGGATCTCATGTAATATTATTGAAGTTGGACGCTTATGTATTTTGATATATATATATACAGTGTTTGTCATATGTTTTCAAGGAACATTATTTATGTTGTACGCTTCTTTCCTTTTATTTATATATATGTCGTGTTTATTACATGTCTAGTATAATAAATATTTCATTATTTACTTGCAGGGATGGAGCAGCCCGGGTCACTTCTGGACTCTTCCGTGGACCGGCGGCACCGTGCGTTCGTCCACACGACAGAAGGCAATGATAAGGTGCCTCTGCTGCGGATCCGAGTGCCTAAGAAGGCATTGTGTGTTGACCCACGCTTTCACACCAGGTGAGTTGCACTTGTATAGAAAAATACTTTACATGAAAAAATACTTCACATAATTTGATGTTTGATGACGAATATTTAAATAATGCAAATTTTTGTTTGCATCCATAGGTTGGCACGTGCTGGGTTGCTTCCTCTCGTTCGCATGGTTGAGGGGTCAGCTGAGGACGCAGGTGTGCCCGACGATCAGGCCGAGGGTGAGGACGGTCCAGAGCGGTCGCGACGTTTTCCATTCGATCATTCCCTACTGGCGTGTTTGGTCGACCGTTGGAGGCCAGAGACGCACACTTTCCACCTTCCCTTTGGCGAGGTGACAGTGACCCTGCAGGACGTCGCCATGCTTACTGGGTTGCCGATCGCCGGGACACCGATCGGACCCTCGGTGACTCCTGCTGGGTGGGTAGCGGACTTGGAGGAGAGGTTTGCCGGAGTGGTGCCCGTTGATCCAGAAATTTGGATCGGCAAGAGGCATGGCACATCGAGGAGGTGGTTGGCTCAGTTCGAGGTTAGTAGTAGTACATAAATATATTATTGTACATTCATGTGACATTAACCTGATACTAAACTATTTTGATTGTCGCAGGTGCAACGGATGGCGGCGATGCCCACGGCCTACCAGCTTGCACGGCACCTTGAGGCCTATCTACTTTGGTTGTTCGGGTGGGTCATGTTCACGTCGACTCACGGCGATGTCGTCGATCTTGCGATGGTAGCCCATGCATGGGCTATTGCCGATGCCGACCTGGACGCCGTACCACAGGTATCCTGGGGTTCGGCGGTCCTTGCTGCCATGTACCGCGCCCTTTGCGACGCGTGCGTGAAGAAAAGCAAGGCCGCCAATCTCGCAGGGATGCCTCTTCTTCTTGACTCCGGTCGTTCGAGCGTTTCCCTGTGGGTCGACCCTTTGTTGAGCCTCGACACTACACCGTCGACATGTATGGCGGTGATGCGATCGACCGTCCGACGATGGGCTCCCTTTGGACTAGGCGACGGTGCGTCATTCGAATATTTATTTGGTTTTTGCAATCACATATGCTTACGGACTTTTTTGTCTGCAGCCACGGTGGGCGGATCGCAGTACGTTCGGCGTACCACTCCTTCACGGAGGCGTTTGACTACCTACAGCGAGCGGTGATCCGGGACCCATACAATGAAGGCGTCGTGTAGTGGAGAGAGCGATGGCGGGGATCTCGCACTATGCTACGAGGACCGGACTTGCGGCTTACTAGGAAAAAGCTCATCTTCGATGTCTTTGTGGAGGACTACGCGCCGCAGCGAGTCATGAGGCAGTTTGGACTTCGGCAGCTGGTCTCGGTTCCTTCAGGGGATCGTGTGCCAGAGAGAGTGCACTCGTGAGTTACTCCCCCCTAACAAGTTTGTTAAATACTTATGTTATATTTGTAATAATGTGGATTTCTCTTCAGGTTCTCCACCCATGGACCTCAGAAGACCATGGCGATCTTGGCTCAGAGGATGGCGCCGTGGCTCGATCAGTGGGATGACGCACTAGAGGATGTCGTCGGTGAGGACACGTCGTACGACTCCTCCTCCTACCAGCAGTACCTAGCCTGGTACGTGCCACGGACGCGTACACGTCTCCTACTTGTGGAGGAGCCACCGACCCACACGTACGCTCCGAGCGTGGCAGACTTGTACCCAGGCCAGGCAGGAGTAGCCATGCACGCGATGGTAAGTCTTACTTCGTACGTTATTTCATTTATTCCTTACTGTATGTCGTTGTGTTTATGAGTTGTTCGTACGTGGCAGGTGGACCACGCCAGGGACTTGCACCAGCATGGCCACAGCATTTTGAGTAGGCTGCGTGACGGAGTCTCTGTCACACTGGACGAGATGACAGAGGCTTGGAGACGCGTGGTAGCTGGGACTCGACGGATCGTGGAGCTCGGTTCTTGTCGCCACACAGACGCGACTGACCGTGGTACCTCTTCCAGGCCGCCACGCGTGCCTTCTTACCACACACCGCCCCGCTCTCCTTCAGCGCAGTGGAGGCGAGTCCAGCTTCCACACCCCTGTGCCTCCGGCCCCAGACATGGCTGGAGGGTCCAGTTGGCAGGCACCACGCGGTCCCACCATAGTCCCCACACCAGGTAAGTCGACCAAAACTCAATAGTTGACATTTGGTACAAGTATCACCTAAGTATGATTACATGTTACTACCTGAACTGTAGGTTGCACCCACGTTGGAGGACAGTTTTCTTCATCGCCGCACTCGCCAGGGCACGCCGATCAGTTCTCTTGGGCGGATCAGTTCTTCTCCGGCACGCAGTGGACTCAGCACCCTGCAGGGACACAGTTCACGCAGCCCCCTCCAGCAACGCAGCAGGACTACGGCACCTCCTACGGGTACACGTTGCCTCCCCGGGAGCGTCGCCCGATCTGTGATCAGACCCTTCAGATTCGGGCAGCGCGACCGTCCCAGAGGCACACACACAACCTACGGACGATGCGCCGGCTTGCCGCGTAGGGCAAAGAGAGTCGTGCTAGTGGTAGGGGTGCTCGGGGGTGGTCAGGGGTAGTACATCGCTTGTTGTCGTCATATACATGCTTCATACTTCCTCACTTAATGTATGATTTAGTATTTCGTGCCATTTATTGTGCTTTCATCAAGTTTTATTTCATTCAAGTATTTTGCATATTTTTTCGGACCGATTTGACAACACTGCCGAACGCCTCTAACTTTTTAGGACCGTTTTGACAACACGAGACCATCACTTTTGCCAGACCGAATCGATCTGTATGTTTCAATCTTACATTCCAACACTTAGTCCACAAACCACCGCTTCGGGTCTATAAAAGGCCAAACCGCAGGCACATAACCGCAGCTCTCACTCACACTTCTTCACCATGGTTGATAGTTGTAGCACACAATTTCCGTGGACACCTGATATGAGTAGCATAGCTCTTACTTGCACGTTGCAGGTCACGCGTGGTGGGAAGGACGATCCATTCAAGGAGGAGAACCTAAGTAAAGCGGTGTCCAAATTGCAAGAGTGGCGCCCGACATTGCGGAGGCAAGCCTTGACAACCTCTGGTCTGAACCTCATGACCACCAACGACCTGAAGGTGCACTTGCAATGGTGGTGTCAAAGATATGTCAAGGTATGTGAACTAGCCGACCACCCTTCTGCTGTAGGCTTCTCAAGAAGAAATTACAGTACCGATCTTTGCCCGATCGAGATGCGAGCATATTCAGGTTAGTTATTTCATATTTGGTCACCTTACTAATCTTTTTAGGATTATACATAAGTTCACTATTTCGTACGTTCGTTTTGTGTGTTAGTCGTTCCCAGAGGATGAAGAGTTGCTGAACAAAGATATCCCAGAATTCTTAGCGATGTATAAGCTCTTCGGCGGTGGTGTGATGCCTGGTTGGCGCAGAAGACGCAGAAGCGGGTCTAACTGGATGGGTAGAGATCGACACAATACTGCTGTATCGGCAAGTTCAAGAGGACGTTCAACTACCACCGGAGGTGGGCTTGCTCCTAACTATGCAAATGCTGATGACGACGATGATGACGATTTCGTATCACCTCCACCTCGACGTTCAAGCACTTACACAACAGGGCGTTTAAGAAACAATGCAACAGAAGGTTCAACCAGCACTAGAGGTGGGCTAGCTCCCAACCATACAAATGACGCTGACGATGATGACGACGATTTCGTATCACCTCCACCTCGACGTTCAATCACTTCCACGACAGGCCCGTCAAGAAACAACGCAAGAGAACGTTCAACTAGCACTAGAGGCGAGCTAGCTCCCGATCGTACAAACGATGATGACGCTGATGATGACGATTTCGTATCACCTCCACCCCGACGTTCAAGCACTTCCACCAAAAGATAACTTTTATCTTTGTCACCATACCCTATACCGAAGACTACGATCGAAGGATGTACGGTTTTGTGAGTTATGTTGTATCCCAGTTTTATCAATTCTGTAAGCCATGTTGCATTTTATTCAATGATACTATGATTTGTTGTCAAGTTTATCGCACACCGAAGGATAATGGCGAACTACGAAATTTGATTTTTTTTCCCTGAAAAAAATCAATTGACAAATAATTTTGTAAAACACCTCATTAATTACGATCGATAAATAGGAATTTTTCTAAATTTATTGACCCTACTTTGAAATATGCAATTCTTGCAACCGTTAAACTGACAATCGACTTTTCATATAGGGCATGGTATATTCTTGCAATTTTTTGAGTTTTGCTATTTGAATTAAAAAAATACAAATATTATACAAAAAAAATCTGAACGACTAATCACATATATAAATTATCACCGACAAATTTGCCACACAAATTTATTATTCCGACAAAAATCTTTGTAAATTTCGCCGCCCGATTGGCCTAACAGGTATTATTTTTATCATATATTTTCTAGCGTATTAGTGCTGTGAATATGATATTTTTTAAATAGTATTATTTATTTTTCTAAAAGAGTGTTAACTGTTATTATTAGGGCGGTCTTTGAATAAACGGGCATCTGCGTCTCTCGTTTGCGCATCATCGATCCGGCCATCGGAAGGTTGATCCAACGGTGCGACATCCCGATTTTGGCTCCAATTTTAAAGAGCATAATTTTCATGAGTTTTAAAAACTTTTAGTTGCATGTAAAAAAATTTCAAATGCATTTGCCTCGAAATTAGACTTCAAAATAACTTCCGCATCTTCAAAAATTGAAATTCCAAAATAATAAAAATTAAACATGTATGCAATAAAATATTTAAAACCATTGTGTTGCAAAGCCATTTCAAAATTCAAAATTCGAACCCAACTCTAATATTGAATTTTAGATGAATTTTAATTTCTTCGGACAGTCGTCGCCATTCGATTGGGCGACTAACAGATGTCGCCGCACTGTTGGGCGACAAAAACTTCGTCGCCAATTCGTCCGGCGACAACTTCATGTCGCCGTTCCATTCGGCGACAACTTATTTGTCGCCAGTCCATTCGGCGAGGACCACAATTTCGCCAGACCGTCTGGCGATTATACAGTTGTCGTCATGCGGTTCGGCGAGTGAGTATTATCTTTGGAAAAAAAATTCTGCGTATTAATATCGTAATTTGATTTATAAAATACATTATTTAAAAAAAAATTCTAGGTCAGCATAATGTTATTGCTAAACTGGATAGTACATGCTCATTAAACTGAGCTACTTAATTATGAGGGCTGATTAAACTACTGCTTCTTCGCGATGTACTCGTCGATGTCTTTCGCTGAAGCCACACAACCTGTTCCCGTAGATGGCGACATCAGCAGTCGCCTGCTCGGTCACCATTGCTGCCCTTGTGGTTCCGTACACCGAAGGCTCGGTGACCACGGTGTGGACGAACCCAATACACATATGAACATAAGAAAAACACACTAGCGTTTAGAGAGAAGAATATTTATGGTGCTATACAACTAACATATTTTATTATTTTATTTCTCTAGCTTATTTTTCTTATATATATATCTTACCAACAAACAGTGCCTTAGTTATATAGCAGTACTACTAACTAACCTACTAGAAAACGAATTCTACTTAGAAACGAACATATTTTCTACTCGTGCAAGATTAATTTTAACATTCACCTCCTTAATCTTGTAACATTAGCTAGCTCTAATTTATGACACAACTCTAACTTGCTAAGACGGTTCGTATCAACTACAACTTACCCAACATTTACTCAACATAAGATGACGAATACAACTCCTCAACATTATAGACTCAACTTTGACTCATACTGCACACACAATGACCTGTAGGATGGCATTCACAACTCATCAACATCATAAACAACTCCTACATGCACTCATACAGCTAGGACGGCGGCCACAACTTCTCAACATCATGGACTCCTCTTACCACAAGCAGCGGCTTCCTCTTGATATTCTCGTGCAGCATAATCTCTTTTAATGCGCATGATATCCATGAGCAAAATTGCACACGTTTATCTTGTAGACATAACTCGCACAAGAACGCACGTGATCGAACACATCATCTCGTGGACACAACTGACACAAGAACACGTAGCTTTGACCAACTTCTCGATGAGACACACAGATGGCCACCAATGCCATTTTGTGACATTGGTTGTCAACGCTCGTCAATAGCAGTATCAGATAGACACAACTTCTTCACCTTTTTGCCATCATTTTTTCTTGTCGACTCTTCCCGCTCGTGAAGCAACTTCGATGACACATACACTCGGACTAGAGCTTTACACGGTCGAGCACTTTGACAACACTCACACAATGACACAATCCTGCTCTACACTGCGTCGCTTATCGACGATAGCTTACCCCGAGATGCAGCAATCGTGGCCACCCCGCGGCAAGTGCGACATCAAGATTGGACCCTCGCTCTTATATCAATTGTTGGGTTTTAGCACTGGATCATGAACACACATACGAACACAAAGAAGAATAAAATAGCATACAGAGAGAAGAATATTTGAGGTGCGGCATAACTAACATTTTTTTGTATTTCCTTGCTCTTATTTTTCTCATATCTTACCAGTAATGAGTGTTTTGGTTATATAGCAGTACTACTAACTAACCTACTAGAAAACGATTTATACTCCAAAACAAATTTGATTACTACTGGTACAATATTAATTATAGAGCTCTTTTACGATACACTAAATTCAATATGAATCGTTCATTTTTGTCGATCCAACGGATCAGATTAGCTAGAATTTATGTATACTTCATTTGGTAGTTGAGTAGTAGAAATACTCTTAACAAATAAACGGTTATATCTAATTTCTACTACCTACTATATACTAGCAGTATAATTCGTTGTAAAATTTCTCTAATTATTCCTCGTCTCGCCGTTGGCTGGAGAGGCCTTAGCGATCTTGCCGTGAAACATGGTGCGTGTTCTGTTGCAAGAAAGGAGGCTATCTAGCTAGCTTGATGTGTTCATGAGCGTAGTTGCCTTCCATGGTGAGGGAGATGGCCTCCATTTATAGGCTCGATCCAGATGGGTGGCAGGGTTAGAAATCTCGGTGAGATTTCAGGAGATCTCGTTCTCCGAAGCTAGACGAAATTATGTGAGCCGACCAAATTCAAAAATTCAAAAAAAAATCGTGTTGCTACAGTAATCTCATATTTTCTCGGCGGGGTTTCGCCCTTATCGGCCGGTATGTCGCCATTTTTGACCGGAATTTGATGTTTGACCACTCTATTTGACCGAAAATTGACCAATAATCCTTAAGAAAGTCATCTTCTATGAAAAATTGTTAAAAACCGAATTTTTGAGACATTTTTTAAAAACTTTGGAAACACTGTCAGATTTTTATAGAATTTTACGTGATTTCTCTTGATCTAAAAAATTTATGGTACCATTATAAGAATTGTAGGAGCATACAGAAAAATTTTCAAAATAATTTCACTTCATTTGTTATCTTTAAAAAATCAAAAATAGAATGAATATAATTGGGACAGTAACATTGTCAGAATTTTATAAATTTTCTTGAGTATGATCATGATCCAAAATTTTTATGAGATCTTAATAATTGTCTCAGTACCATTATATAAAATGTTTAAAAAATTTCAACTTTTTCGTTTGCTCAATCAAATCTATGTATGTATTGAACTTCATTTGTTATATTTCAAAAAACAAAAACAGGAAGAACATAAATGGTAAACAGTGATTGTAAGAATTTTTATAAATTCACTATAGCGTGATCATGATACAAATTTTTTATGAGATCTTAATAATTTCCTTATAACCCTTATGCAAAATTTTCAAAAGTTTTAAACATTTTTTTGGTTTCTAAAGCAAATCTATGTATTGATCAGTAAGTTGTTACGAGGACGTAGCACTCTCAGAATTTTTGGAACTCCTTGAATCTTGATCATGAGATGAAAATTTTATAGAAACATTTATGATAAATCAGGACAGTGATACTATCAAACTATTTGTTCTTCACTTTTTTATTTTCTAGCGGCACAAAATGAAGTCTAATATTTCTTAAATTTTTTTACGATGTTCTAACGTAATTATAATGATGTTGTAAAATTTTTAGGTGATGTTCAGATATGTATATTTTTAAAAAAATTCTGAAAGTACTACTATCATTGTATATGCTCTTCTGTTTTTGATTTTATATGGGTACTAAATGAAATCTAATATTTCTGAAAATTTTAGTACATAATCCTTTGACACTAGTTATGGTTAGATTAAAATTTTAAAATATAATAAATCTTTTAAATATTTATAAAAATCTTACAGTGTCTTTGTTCCTTTTCATTAATTGCTGTTTTGGATTTTTTACAAGCAATAAATGATTTCAAAATTGCTTAAATATCTCTAAGGTGTTTCATAAATTAATTGGGATTTTTTTTCAATTTTTTGGAATTTTTTAATTTTCCTTCGATGCGCTGAAAATCGTTTGAAAATCGAAAATCCGTGAACTAGCTATATTTTTATTTATTTTTTCTGCCGTTGTTTGACCGCCGAGTTCAAAAATTTTGAATTTAAACTTCTTCGATTTTTAGCAATTTTCGAAAACAAAAAACCGTTCAATTTTTGAAAATTCGGTTTTTCAAATCTTAATCCGATGTGAAAATATCAGCGTACGTAGCATGCACCGTATACTTGAAAAGCGAAAAGTGCAAATTTCAATTGAGTGAAGCTCCGTAGAAGGGAGGTGTTACCCGTAGCACATATACAGAGAATGGATGACCCGATTCCTTAGTAGTCCTGTCAATTTAAAGAGACGGTAAAAGGTCTCTAATTTAAAAGCTGCCCGTAGAAGTGTAAACAAAATGTACATTAAGACTGATGTACTGCCACATGACAGCGATACAGGGCGTTTGTTTCATGGAATTACTATTACCACCGGCTTACCTCTTTATCACGACAAAGTTTGGTAGCTAGACCTTCGCCAAAACTACTCATCACCACGGCAAAACTACTCAGCCATACAGTAAGTGCACGTGACTGCAGACAAAAGCAGTTGGAGGTTAGGTCCCGCTTATTTGGGTTTTTTCACCAGTTTAAAAATTAAAATGCCAAAGGCTAAATAAATAGATGGTTTTTATCTAGAAATTTTAAAATCCATAAGTCTCTATATAACTAAAGCTAAAATCTACTAGAAAAGTTTTTTTAGCTTATTGAGGGTTAGTTTTAGACTAATATCACTGAAGTTATGGTAAAATTACTCACCTCTACCACGTATAAAAGTCTATTGCTTTTAGTGGAACCCGTCTTTTCTACTCCGTAGATTAATTGATCAAAAACTTTTTTGGTTAGCATTACAACACAAGTAGCTAATAATTAGATGCGTGCTCATATATAATAATCTCACTATAATTTGATGGAACCAGTATTTCTTAGGTATGCTGAAAAATAATATACTAGAACTTTCGATGCTTCCTTTTTTTTGCATATTGACAACAGCCCGTGTGCTGCTGCTGCAAATAATAATAAACTAAACCAAGTAATTAATGTCTTAATCCTTAAGTTCTAAAAAGGAAATGTGTAGCACGTTGCATGCCACATTTACGATCGTACGAATATCCGAGCCCGCTTTTTAAAATGCTGCGGCTGTTCTAAGTTCTCCATTTGTCAAGTGCATAATATCTCACATTTTTTTCACCTTATAATTTACGCCATTTTTATAATATTTTTATACTTTTGTTTAGGTTATCCTTGTTAGAATTATAGATAGACTCCAGGTGTTAAACCTGAGTTCATGGTCCTGCACAGATCGATAGCTATTCCCATGATAAAATTGTAAAATTTCAACTTTCTAGTATGACTACTGTAGTTGTGCCTGAATGGCTGCAACATTTTCTGAACCGTCCCAAATTCAAGAAATCCTAGAACATCCTTAGAGCCAAATTAAGACAATGAGAGGTGCAATAAGATAATTTATAAGTTCCACATCAGTACCATGTACGATAAGGGCCTACCTATATATCATTATCAATCAGCAAAGCACAGGAAGCTACTTGCTTAATAAAAAATCCAAAGAACTCGCAGAATTTGTCCGAAGTTCTAATTCCTGCTTTGGGAAACAGCTGACCACCCCATCAAGAAAAACCAAAACAAAATCCAGTGCATTGCATGCATGATCGAAATCGATGCGATTATGCGTGAATTAATGTGAATCCATGTCTGCGGAACTGAACTTTTGCTGGCGCGGCCAACTTCAGGTCATTCAGAATTTCAGGTAACCCGTAAATTAGGAGAGACTTTAAGAAGATAGATACATATGTAGTCAATAATATCAAGTTATATATTATGGACAAGCAGCTCACACGATACATATATGCGTTTCATGTATAACTAGCAGCAGCCTTATGGGTGCCATCTAATTCCACGTATGCATGCAGTAGCTAGCAGGTGATCTGCATAATACGATTGCGTAGAGTGAATACTAGATGATGATGAGCATCGGTCTCGGCGTTGTGTCATCTCGGTTCGATCGAATTAACTAAACTACTCTGAACGACTGAAGTCCCCCTTCTTCCTCGCGATGTAGGCCGTGAAGTCTGCTTCTGAGGACAGCGGGGTCCCGGTCTTCTTAGCTGGCTTCTTTATCGGCGCCGGTGCTGCCTTCGGGTTGCCAGGTCCGGTGACCTCGTTGTAGACGAACCTAATCGTGTCGACCTTTTCGACCATCACCTCACCGTTGGCGGGAGTAGGGGCCTTGGCGGTCTTGGCGCGAGCCATGGTACGGTGTGTGTGTTTTGTTGCAAGAGAGGAGGCTACCTAGCTAGCTGGATGTGTTCTTGAGCTTAGTTGCCTTCCAAGTGTGGGAGATGGCCTCCATTTATAGGCTCCAGGGGGCCGGGGTGCATGGTGATCGAGCAAGCAGGAGTGTCCTCGTTTGGTTGTCTCGAATGTTCAGCAGATGCCGTAGGAAGTTTATCAGCTACTGCATGCGCTCCCGGCATCGTAGTGGAGTCTCCAATTAGCGAAAACATCGCCTCCGGGAGGAAGCCTCGCGGAAGACCGATTCCTCGATTGTCTGGTCGCTCCAGTCATGATCTGGCAATTAGAAGTTCAGATACTCGCGTACTTTAGAAAACTGCCGTATCGATATCATATATCATATATCATATCGGACACTTGTCAATATTCGATACGGTTGGATACGTATCATGTTTGTATAGGTGAATTTTTTGTTTCTTTAAAAGAAAAGAGAACAATTCCTAATACTTGTCTGATACTTTCTTAATACCTCTTAACCATAATACATCTAATAACTCACAAGTTGATGTTGATATCATTTATTCCCATGCTAAGTCCTTTTTCGCTCCCTACACCACCGCCTTTGTTCCTCTCTTCCTTCAGGCTCCTATGCCAATATTCCTCTCCCTATGTAGATGGTGGAGCGTGGCACCTCTCTCCCTACCAGCGTGACGGCAACATTGGTCCTCATGCACGGTGAGTCTTCCCACTAGCACTCTCTTCTCTCTTGACTGTGGTAGTGTGGTATACTCTCAGGCAGCCAGTGGCAGTTAGAAACTGGTGAGGGCAACAACGGCTAAGAGGCAAGACATATAGTTGCGGCTGGTAGGAATAGAAGCACACAATTGTGAAAACGTTTAGGACAACAATAGACTATACCCTAAACCACTTGCTATAGGTTGATGGGCCTTGAAGATGATTTATCCCATTTGCTTCTTCATTTTATTTGTTATTGTCTTTTTTATTTCTATTTTGTGTATAATATAACATATCTCATGTATGTTTCTCTATTATTTTATTTTTATTACGTATATACACATGTATTGCCGTATCGGTGTTTTGAGGTAAATAGCGTATCGCGGTATCGACGTATCGCGTATCCGTATGGGTATCGGCGTATCTAGGCATTCTAGATTAGAAGTAAGATATCTGTGTGCCAACAGTGGTGTTGCGTATGGAGTAGAAGCATATGTCGATGTCTATATATACACCAGGATGTGTATATACACATGACAGAGATAGGAGAGAGGTGTTAGTTTTCATTGCAATAATGCTGAAGGTGTACCTGTTTATCCCGACAAAGTTCGTCAGACAATAGCCAAAAGCGACACATCACCAACAGTATAGTAGATGACAGCAGGCAAACCGTTGGCGCCATTTGGCAGAAGCAAGGGAATCCAACTAGTGAGCTTCAAAGTAGGTAGGTAGAATTAATTAATTAAAAAGTTCTATGTTTCGTTTAAAACACGACTAACTAATTCATCGCATGTCTGCATCTTTCTATTCTTAGATTCTTCGTGGAGTTCGAACCCCAGCAATATTTATCAGATACTCATGAAAGTAACCAAAACTTCAGTTTCATGTTTTCTTTACTTCAATAGTGAATCGCGTGCTAGCTGTTGTGCTTGAATTACTGCAGATGGTGATTACGTTGTCATTTAGCAATCGAGTTCTTTCCAATGTTATTGTTTCACTTCTTTGCGATGATATTGAGCAAAAAAAAATTCTCTTTTTTGAACCACTCTACGTTTAAATAAGCCAAGAGTGCCCAATCAACGATTAGCAAGAGCAGAAAGACATTTTAGAAAGTCCAGATCGACACCATGAATATAAGGGGGTCAGTCAATAATCAAAGGACAGGAAGCTGATTAAAAAGTCCAAAAGAATTGGGTGGAATCAACAGATTCCTCATAGAAATTGCTCCAAAGTGCTTGATTCCTTCTTTGGAAAGTGGAGAAATATCACACATTCACACTTCTCTCGGGTAGAACTTGACCCGTGGAACTGATGTGATTAAGCGTGTAAGTTTCTCTGCAGAAGCAGCTGAAAGGCCTCACTTTTCAGTTAACTTCATGTCATTCAGACTCTGATTTATTCCCAAGCAAAGGAAACAAACTAAGAAGCCTTTCACATAACCGGATCCGGATTATCAAATCCTTGAAGACCAACATAACGTTAAGGTGTTACGTGCTTGCCAAACACATGCTTTCACTGAATTGAAACTGGAATATGAGAGTCACGTCGCCAGGTTCGCCATGTGAACCTTGCCAGTTCAGATATTAGTAAATGGCGAGCAAAAGCAGCTCATCATCTTACCGACGAGTTCTGTCGATCGAACGTACAGCTCAGGGATCAGTTCTGGATCAGTCGATATATCAATCGTGGTGATCGCAATCCCGATTGATTTCTGATCTAGCTTGTTGCTCATACAGCTCCACGTTGCTCCAGAGCCCAATCAGCGCATAGGTATCATTGTTTGTCGAAAAAGCATCAGGTGCTCTCTAGACTGAAAGACTAGGACTAACAACAGTAGTCTAACTCTGCCTCTCTCAAGAACCGAGGAATTATACATCCCGGAAAGCACTAGCACTCAATAGTGATAGCCTAGCCAGACAGAAGACACTTGAAAGCAAGATATTTGAGTAACACTTTTAAAAGAAGCTCTGATCTTTGATGCATTACCTTTATGAAACATCTACTGGTTGGCAATTGCGTTCCATGTGATCAAAACTTTCTGGCAATGATTCAGTTTTAGAAGTATGATAAAGGAAACAACTGAAAGTGAACAGAAAATCTGACAATGAGCCCAAATTTCAGAATGGCTAAGTGATTTGTCATAATTTGTCCTCTTATACCTTTTGTAAACTCATATGTAACATTTTTGTTTTCTTTTAATATATTAATATATACACAGTAGGATCCTTTCTTACTGTTTTCACCACCAAAAAAAAACTGACAATGAGGTTTAGAACTTTGCTGTCATGTTTACTTTGGTTGGTTAATCTTCCAATATGCTAGTTCCAACAATTCTTGATATTTTTCACTTCCTAGCTACTTAATTTGTTGTACGTAGTTCTAAAAAGTTTTGTTGGTAGGTATTCTGCCCACTTCTTCTGTAGTGATAACTGATATGTGCACGTAAAATGGTACTGTGGTTAGAGTAGTTAGATTAAGATTGTGTTTCAGTTTACTTTTGATTCATGGTACTGAAAATATATACTTCTAACTGAGGCTAGTAAGGTAAACATGCTACAAAAATATGATGAGAAAAGGGTACATACTGAAAGGGCAAACAAAGCATGTTTTTGCTATTTTCCGGTGTTTATTCTGCACATTTCCAAGGAAGTAATTACCTGGATTGCTCAGCAAAACAGAAAGTGCTATAATTCACTTGTCCGTTCAGTACAGCTTGCTGAAATTCCAACAACATTCAGGGCATAGTCGCATAGATGATGTCTCTGTTTTGCATAATATTGTCATTTGTCTCTGTTTTTCAAAGAGTCCATAAAAATTAGTTATCATTGGCTGCTGGGCAATTTGGCATGTTAGAAACAAACATATCTGTTTTCCCTTAAAGAAAAGTAGTAGAGATCAGTGGCCGGCATGGTTCAGTTCAAGTTCAGAAATTGGTAGCCAAGTCCATGTCGTATATATAACAACACAAACAGGTCACACTTTCATACATAAAACCTTTACACGGGCACCAACATACACACGCGCACGTGTGGGCGAGCAAGGCTAATGCCACATATATGTATACATAGCCGTCGTAGACACGTAGGTGTATATGTATGTATCTTTATATATATATATATACATATATATATATATACACATATACATATACATATACATATACATATACATATACATATACATATAGTAAGCTTCTTTTCCACTCCTAGGAGCAGTTATTTCCTATGCCGTATCTCACAACGGAGGGTATGTACGTGTAATATACGAGTATATAAGATTAGTTAGGTGGTATTTACATTTTTTCAGAGGTGGTATGTACATTTTTTTAGACATACTTCTTTTTATGTTCATATATAAAAGTATTTACAAAATACGTTAAAAACTATGTACTCCATTGCAATTTTTTTTTTATGTGGTTCATTTTGAAATATCTTTTATATATATATATATATATATATATATATATATATATATATGCTTGATCAGTTATGCGCAATGGCCACCGAGACGAAGCTGTCGGCTTTGCCGTCCACGTCCTCGACTCGGACAACCCTGACGGCCAGGCTCTCGGCCGGCCTCGCCGTGGCCGTCGGGCCTGCGTACGCCGACGGCTTGGTGACGAGGTTGTAGGCCTGGATCCTGTCCACTTTCGTCACCCTCACCGCGCCGTCCACCGGGAGCTCATTGCTCGTCTTGGCGCCACTGCCGCCGCAAAACATTTTCTTCTCCGTAGAGTTGATGTATATACGAAGAAAATCTTGCCTAGCTAATTAATCAAGATCGATCGATTTCTAGATCGATGGATATGGACTATGGAGTATGTTTCCTCTGAGCTTAGTTTGGTCACCATTTATAGGCGGCACAGGCTCCTAGCTATCCAGGAGTTGTGTTCTTGAGGAACTCTGCCTGCAGTGCAGATGCGAATTGTACAGTGATGTGAGAGCAATCAATCGCAAGCTGCACTACTCGAAATAATTCTCGCTGCTTCTTGGATAATAGAAGCAATGAAGCATGCATGCATGTATGATGATCTTGTGCCAAATGTTCGGTCGTTGCTATGCAAAGTCATTATCCTCTCTGGAAATATCGTTGCCCCGAATTTGCACCGGATACTCTAAAGTGAGAAGGCATCTTTGATCAAATTAAGCCCTCGTGATAATGCAGGCCGCGTGGGTTAGAATATTCGCGGTTATGATTAAGGTCTAATTTTAGCATCGGATAAACTTCGCACACGCAGTCTGGACAGCTCTATCAGACAGTATAGACGGTCCCGATCACGGAATTAATTGACGAGAAGAGATTTTCTTTTTTTTAAAAAAAAAATCCCTTGTTTTTCGAGGTTGAGGTGAGGAGCACACCGTCGGGTTTTGATCGATCGAGTTGCGCGCATGATCGATCTAGTTCAGCGGATCAAAATCTCTCGTGACTTTTGCATGGATTGCCAGATTTTGTGAGTGGATTAGACGCTAGCGTGTTCCACTATCCATACTAAACAAATTCGAAAGAGCACACATAAGCATCTCGAATCTGACCGGGCGCAAAAGAGAAGGAGCAGTCATTCTATACATCACTCTTCTAATATAAGTTATATAAATTTTAAACTAAACAATATGATAAGTAATCACTATCTACCATTTATTTATATTTTAATATTTACATAATTTTTAAACAGCGATGCATAAAAGCACTAAAAAAAGCATGACCAGATGCAGTTTTTACATGTAGTCCATGCGCGGTTCTCGTCGCATTGGCTTGACAAAATTAAGATGGTAGGGTTAAGTGACGTACACGTGTTGGGTTCCCATAAGTAATATGTTGTTGTTAACTTATTATTAAAAGGCAAGCTGAAGCTAGATGCATGGATCTAATAATAAATAGAGTGCTATACTAGCCCACGATACCATTGCAATGCATTCCAACGGTACATCACTTTCATGAGGTTTCACGTTTTGTGAAAAAAAAGTTTCACGAAGGTTTTAGTGGTTTTACACACTAGTTTCAAGATGTTTTAAGAATTTTCAGTAAAATAGTTTCAAGTTTCAAAAAATTTCATGCATGATTAAAAGCAAGTTTCAATAAGTTTTAATTTTCAAAATGCAAGGTTTTATGTTTCAAAACCACAATTCATGAATGTTTAGACAACTTTCAAATTTTAATACCAAAATCCAAATAGTTTGAAGCAGTCTTGTGATAAAGAGCAAGCAAGAAAGGAATGGTTACAAATTGGCGTGAAGTTTGAACGAAACTTTATGAAACCTAAAGAAGCTTTCATGAAGCTTAGAGAATTTAACTGAGACATCTTGAAACTTATGTGAAACAATAAAGAGTAAGTAAGAGAGGAATTGTTACAAATTGGCAGGAAACTTTTATAAGACTTGAACAAAACTTCTTAAAACATAATGAAACTTGCCTAAAACTTTTTAACAAAACTTCATGAAACTTGCACAGAACCTAATGAAACTTTCGTAAAAATTTATAAAACTTGAATCAAATGTTCAAGCAGGTTTCATAATGTTCTAACAAGTGTCACCTTTCAAAAGCAAAATTAAAGTAGGTTTCTGTCGGGACCGGATTTTCGAATCAGAACCCTCTATATATAACCTGTGCTAGTCCAGAAAAAGCTAGCACACACAGTAAAAACAGTGATGACAACACATCCATATCACGTAACATATAATATTAATTAAGCAAAAGAGTATTAGCCTTATGTCCAATTATTACAAATAAGCAGCATCATAGCTTGAGTTCAATAAGAAACAGCGGAAACGAAATAACAGCAGCAAAGTAAGCCCATCCATTTGCCCAACAAGCAATCGACTGGGGTACGCGTCCTAGCATTCCGGATTGCCTTCATCATATCCACAAGCGTAGAAATCGTAGTCACCTTCAGCTTCTGCGAACTCCTCTGTGTAAGGTTGGGGATGTTACAAGGGTGAGCACAAAATGTACTCCGCAAGTCTTGGAAGCATAATGCATGATAACTATATGCAAGGCTAAACAATTGAAGGCATAATATGGCTCTTTTAGCATAAAGCAAAGTTTAACTGTAAATACCAATAGTAATTTCATAAAGCATCATTTGAACAAAATGTAATTGAATAGTAATTGAATTTGATATGACAATTAAAGCAGGTTCCATCTACTTGACTGGCTCCATCCGCCAAACCATAACCCGAGAGTTCCATCTGCTCACGGATTCCCAAACCACCATTTTCCTTTAAAACAAAACTATGAAATCTACAATGTGCAAGCGTACCTCGTCTGCCCTTGACCGTGGACACGCCTACTTAAGTAGTTTTAACTCTGCAGAGTGTGTACAGCTTTACCCACAAGACATGATCGACTCTTGTTGCCATGCAATTAACACACTTCCTTTGGTGTGTCGGTAAAGAGATCATGACAAGGCCTTTACAATGTACAACCCCACTATTAACATCGCCCGCTAAGGTTTCACCGCTGTTAGGGTTCTAGCCGCCTAGTACAGAAGCCCCCTCTTGCGCCTGCCAACATCTGGCACTCACCAACTGACGAAGCTAATAATGAGACGCACAATTTATTTAGCCAGGTCGTACCCATATAGACTTGTGGTTGTACGGTAATGCTTGGTCCATGATAACACATGCTTCGGTCCTTAAGTGACTAGGGCGGAACATTCACATACCAAGGTCTCGTGCTTTATGTACCCGCCAGACATCCATCCGCCCTGATCTAAATCATGTTTTCCACTTTATTTCACTTAAATAACAGCAGCAACACCAATTGCCGCGACTTCACAAATATGATTCAACAATGTTTGAAATGATTCCCATACTAGCATAATACCGAAATGTTTAAGCTGGACTAAGCAATTCTATCATCCCATGTTAATCTACTGGTTATCACCAAATAAAATAGCTAGTATTACCTAGGGTGACAAAGGTTTGACATGATCAATACCAATGAGGGTATAACAAATTCTGGTATTTAACTATACTCTAAAACTATATTTAAAGTACATTGCATAAAAGTAAGCATGCATAATTTAAAACAATATAGGCATTTTGTAAAATTTGGGATCAATATATTCAAGGAAGACTTGCTTCGATGCCTCCTGCTAGATCTACCTCTGACTGCTGATTTGCTTGAACTTCGACTGCGTCGTCTACACGCGAAACGAGAGCAAATAAATAAAACAAATTCAAAAAAATTCAAAAATTGAAAAGAATGGTACTGGAAGATAGATCTTGAATTTAGATGAATTTAGAAATTTGAATCACTGGAATCGAAGCTCGAACAAAGGAGAACGGGCTCCTGGAAGATTCCCAGATCAGAAAATTCAGAAAAAACATAAGACTGACATGTGGCGCTCTGCGATTGGCTAGAATTTCCGATTTTCAGGAAAATCATAAAAAGAAAAACAAAAGCCGACTGACATGTGGGGCCCACATGTCAGCGCCGGGGTCCACGGTGAACCGGGAGCACCGAGGAGGGAGATGCCGACGTGGCGACCACGCGGCGGCTAGGGCTGACGTGGCAGCCACGCGACGATGACGCGGCTGACACGCGGCGGGTGACGCGGCGCGGCGCTGGGAACGAGGCGACGCTGACGCGGCTCGATCGGAACCGTTCACGCGCGCGCATCCAACGGGCCAAGGCGGTCGGACGGCGGGGCAGCAGGCGCAGGCGGCGCGGCGTGGCGGTCCGAGGCGCTGGTGGGCGATCGGACGTCCACGGCGAGGGCGATGGCGGCGGCGCTGGCGCGGCAATGCCGGAGGCGAAGAAGAAGACACGGCCGAAGCGCAAAACGCGACGACTCGGGATGGGATCTAGGGCAAACGAAAGAGCGCGACGCGAGGAGGTCAGCGGTGCAAGAGATGGCGGCAGAGGCTCACCGGCGAGGATGAAAAACGATGGAGAAGCGCTCGGGATGGCAGCGCAACTTCGGCGAGCTCACGCGAGAAGACGGCGGCGCCTCGGGAAGCAAGGGCTAGGTCAAAAGGGGCGGCGCGGAGCGGGGAGCCTCGGGCGGGGGTCCTCGGGGCTTTAAATAGCCTCGGGAGGCGCACAGCACGGACGCCAAAATTGGTGTGGACACGGCGGCGACGTGGTTAGGGTTTCGGGCGGCGGCGGCGCAGGCGACGCGGCGGTATCTCAGCCGTCCACACGTCGCGGATCCGACGGCTCACGCGGCGTGGACTGGGCCGAGGCGAGGCGGGCTGAGGAAAGGAGGCAGGCCGGGCGAAGCGGGCTGAGGCGAAATAGGAACGGGCTGGCGAGATGGATTCGACCCAGAAGGAATTCGAAATAAAAACATTTTCCGAATTAATGAAATTCCAAAAATTCAAATAATAAGCAAATAAATTCATAAAATTCTCCAAAAAATACAGAAAAAATCGTTGAGGCATAATGAACCTAACTAAAACTGAAAATCTTTTATTGGATGAATGGATTAGTCAAATTAAATCATTTCATAAATAGAAAATTCAAATAAAGCTGAAATTAATTCAAGGAAAATGCAAATGATTCATTTTCAAATTTAAACATTCTAAAACTCAAATTTTTGGAATGTTACAGTTTCACCAAGTTCCAACATATTTTATATTTCAAAAAGGCAAATTCAAGCTAGTTTCAATAATAGTTACAAATTTTAAAAAGCAAAATTCAAGTAGGTTTCAATAAGTTTTACGAAAGTTTCAGGAGGTCTCATGTTTTGAATAACAAAATTTAATGAAGTTTCACAAACGTTACAGTAAGTTTCACATTTCAAAAGCAAAATTAAAGCAGGTTTCATCCAAATTCTGAAAAGTTTTATGTTTTAAAAGGCAAAATTCAAGAAGGTTTCTCCAAAGTCCGATTAAAGTTTCACTTTTCAAAAGCAAAATTCAAGTTTCAACAAGTTTCATCAGAAAAAACAAACAAAAAAACAAAAAAATCCCCAACATGTTCACATGTGACAGCCGAGCTTGACTCCGAGAAAAATCCCAATGTGCTCACCTGCGGCCATGCAACCGCTCATTGCGGTGGCTCCGTGCTAGCCATTGGCCTTCTGCCTGCCATCGAGCTTGTCCGTGGCTCCCTGCTCACCGGGTCAAGCTCAATCACGATGGCCACACTCTGAGCACAATCGCCACCGTGCTTGTCGTCCATGGTATGCTGCGCGCTTCCCCTCGGCCACCGTGGCTTCAAGCATGCTTGTTGCATCCCCTTCTAATCTCTGCTCATCACATTTGCTCCTACTGTTGGGAAAATGAGAGAGAGATGGAAACATTAGCACTAGATTTGGGGAAATAGGAGAGAGAAAGATTGAGAGATTTGTTGTGCGTTGGAGAGAGATGGAGAGATTTTCTATGTATTGGAGTGAGAGAAAGGTGGGAAGAACACTCAATTCGAGGGAAAACAGGAGAGAGAGGGGCTTCAGTATTGTGCATACACGTGGCAAGATCTGATCTATCCTGTTACAACCAAGTTGACGCTATCCATCAAATAGTTTTTTTTGTAATAAATATTCCCTCTGTCCAAATTTATAAAACATTTCTTTTAGCACGCAGATTAAGGAAATATTGAACATGACTAAACTATCTCTAATTATTATCTCTAAGCGATGGTTATCATGGCGTCATGTCGGGACCCGGATTTACAAATCCGAAACCCTCTGTGTATACTGCACTAGTTCAGGATCACGCTAGTACACACAGTGGAAACATAGATGAAATATCATTCCATACAACGAATTAACTAAGAAAGATGCAAATTATTATTAAATAAAGCAAACGACCTTAGGGTCAATGTTTACACCATTATGCCTTAAGGGCTTAAGAAACAAATAACTATTGCAACGGAAAAGATAACTTGAGTCATTCGACATGCCACAGGCAATCATCTGGGGAACGTCTTCCTAATCCACGTAGTCTTCATAGAATTCCTCCTCATGATATTCAACATTTCCTGATCCTTCCTCAGCAACTGATCAACAAAGGCGTATAGCCGTGAGTACAAAAAGTACTCAGCAAGCCGTAGGGAATTGATGCAATATATTCATGCACGGCTTGACAAGGATGGCCATATGGTTCATTTGCAGAAAGCAATGACTTGAATTGAAATACAATAAATAGATTGAAAGCGTATTTATGAAAAGATAAATAAATAACTGATAGATCAATGGCAGACAACAAAACAACCGTGAACTCCCCGTTCACATCCCAACAATTCCACATTTCATGAAACACTCTATACCCCGTGTGAAATTCCCGGGCTTGTCCATGACCGCGGACGCGGCTATTCGAATAGTTTTACACTCTGCAGAGGTTGTACAACTTTACCCACAAGACATGATCATCTCTTTGTGCAATCGATATTAACACACTTCCTTTGGTGTGTTGCAGAGATATCACAACAAAGGCTTTACAATGCACTGTCTAAACTCTGTACTGCCCGCTAAGGTTTCGCCCCTTAGGGCCCCCTCTTGTGCCTTGCGAATCTACCCGTCTATCCCGGAACCCACACCACCAATTGGCAGTACTCAAGGCTAGACATTGCAAATTAATTAGCTAAGTCTGTCCCATACTAGACTTGTGGTAGTACGGTTCGGCCCAGTTCAATGGCGCACAAGATTAAGTCCTTAAGTTGTCTCAGGCAAGACATCCACATCCTAATGTGCTAGAAAGCACCCCCTTTACTACACGATCACTTGCCCGAGGAAAAACAATTCGTTCAACAAAAACCAATGGCAAACCTCGCCATGGTACAACAAATTTTACAACAGCGGCTATCAGCCATAATTCAATATCTCATTAAGTCAAGATTAACATTAATCACATGTGATATGGATCCCAACGTATATCTAAGCATGTCTAAGCATAGCTACGATAACCCAATATTGGTATAATGATTATGTCCAACTAGTAATATCCCAACCTAGTTTTAACAATGGATACATGGCATCCCAATAATCAAGGTGGCATAATGACAACTAGGTATATAGTTATTCCAATGAAATAAGCATTGATACACAAAATAGCATGCAATTGTATCAAAGTAAAGTACTTTAGTAAACATAGGATCAATATGGTCAAGGGATACGACCTGTCTCGCTGATCTAATGCTAAGTCTTGGTCTTCAAAGTCTCCGTTCGCTCCCTCAGAATTAGCGTCTAATGGAAAAGAAAGCAACGAAACCAAATAAATACAAAACAGAGACTCAAACAAGCTCAAAACTAATAATAAATGTCTCTGAAAGATAGATCTTGATTTTAGAAAAATTTAGAAACTTGAATCGCCTCAATCGGAGTTCGTATGAGAGAGAACGGGCCTCTGAAAGATTAAATTCAGAGAAAAAGGCTGAAAATCAGAAAATCTGAATTTCCCGATTTATTTTTCTATTGGAAAATCGATTTATTGCGCAACGCTGACGTCATCGGGTTCACGGTAGACTGGGTTCACAGCACGGTGTTCGGTTCACCGTGCACTCGGCGCACGGCCGACGTCAGCGCTGACGCAGCGGCTCGGCTGACGCGGCGGCTAACGCAAGCGTTGACGTGGACGGGCCACGTGTCACGCATCCCCCGACGACACGAGATCGGACGGCAGAGAAGCGAGACCGCGGCGGAGGAGACGTGGTGCAATCTGGAGCGATGGCGCGAGATCGGACGGCCACGGTTCATCGACGAAGAACAACGGCGAGGCGGCGGTGCGAACTCACCAGACGTGAGAAAGAAGACACGGTGAGCGGCGAAAAAGCGACGAAACAGCTTTGGTTCAGTGCGGATCTAGAAGAAGAGATTGCACGCAACGCAATGGTGCAACCAGAGACGACGGAGATGCAGCGGCACGGCCACACGACGGGGAAGAGACTTCGGCTGCGGCGGCGGAGCTACGGCGAGCTCACAGCGACGGCCGGCGGGGTCTTGGGCGACGGGAAAGCGGCGACAGGTGCGGCGCGACGAGAGGAACCCGGATCAAATGACGGCTCATCTTTTTATAGCCTCGAGGGACGCGTGCGCGGTGCGGACTCCAATATGGCACCGACACGGACTCGGCGACGACGGCGGCTAGGGTTTCAGCGGCGCGGCACTGGCCGACCGGCTGCTCAGGCGAGCGAGTGGTCGCTAGGCCGGGGTAGGTCGAAGGAAAGCGGAGCGGGCCAAGGCGAAGCGGGCCGATGGGCCAAGCAGCGCGGAAAGAGATGGGCCGAGCGGGGAAATCGGCCCGAAGGAAAATTTGGGAATAAAAATCATTTTCCGAATTAAGAAAATTTCAAAAATTCAAATAAATAGCAAATAAATTCATAAAAATCTCCAAAAATACAGAAAAATTCCTTGAAGCACAATGAACCCAACTAAAACTGAAAATCTTTTGTTTGATGGATAGATTAATCAAATTAAATCCTTTCATTAATAGAAAATTCAAATTAAGCTTGAATTAATCGAGGAAAATGCAAATGGTTCATTTTCAAATTCAAACATTCCAAAACTCAAATTTCGGGATGTTACATGTCACGAAGGCACTGTAGCGCTTCTGGTTGGTCACCGTGGATGCTCGCCTCGCCTTGCACATCTAGGCGAGCGTGTAGGACTTTGCGTTGTCCAGGTGAGATTTTGGGCTGGCGACTTAGCCAACTGGCAGAGGGATTGAGCATGGGTCGGATAAATCGAAGGAAGGCTCGGGCAAGGGACACTCAGCTTCTCCTTCAACTGTCATCGCCGTATGCAACCCTAGCCTCCACCCCTTATTGCGCCAACCACTACCCCTCATTGTCCTGGCCGCCGATGAGCTACCCTACCCCCTCCACTGCCTCCGGTAGTCTAGTTAGCTCCCCTTCCTTCTTGCTTTGTTCCTTTGCCTCTACTTCTTCCTCTGCTAAATTTTCGGTCTCCTTCCTTCCTCTGCTAGGGCAAGCCATCGGTAGGTCTGCTTGCCCCTCTTCTCTCTATTCTCCCTCCCTGGTGTCCTCTTCCACCACCTTCAAGCTCCCTCCCTAATGGCTTCTTCAAAACTCTCTGTCTCCTTTGCTAGGTCTACTTACCCCTCTACTCTACTCTCTGTTATGCTTCTCTACTCGACCCATCTGCTCTGCCCTCTCACATGCCCCTCTGCTTGTGAATGTTTGTGCTTTGTGTAGAGTGATGGCAAACCAGACAGAGAAAGAAGGCAATGCTGCCGATGCCAGTGTAGCCAAGCAGAGTGAGCAAGATGATCCAGCTAAAATTCCTAGGTGGCAGTATGGTTTTTGGCCAGATTAGGGTAACAATGATATGGTCCAATTGTAAAATCTCAAGAATTGTGAAAATAGAATAAAGTGACTTGGTATTAATTTTAATGCATTATTGGATTTTCTACTGAATTTAATTATTTTAAGACTTATTTCCCATATTTAAATTCCTTTTTACCCAATTTAGGACATTCAAAAGAAACTTATAAAATTCCAAATAACCAAACCTAAGAAATAATTTTATAAAATACTGCAATGGCTGAGATGAATAAATATAAATTTTTCAAGATTTTTTCACAAAATTTATGTGCCTTAAAAATTCAATTTCATTTCAAAAATAGCAAAATTTCAAGAATTTTAATTTGAAAACTACGGTAGTAAACTGAGTGAAACCAAGGAAAATGGAAACCTCATTCATTTGTCTACTAGCAAAAATGTTTTTCTAGAATTTTTCCAATCATCTAAGACCACTTATGAACCACCTCAACCTACCAACCGAAAAAGGGCATTTCTGAGCTACAGTACGTGCGCAACATGCTCGATGAAATGCCGCTGCAATGCAACCACTGCCAGTGGGCCATACTGGCCAAGGGCCCACCGGTCAGCCCCTCACCGTCGCCTCCTCTCTCTCCTTTCTCCCCCTGCGTTGGACGCGACGATCAGGACACGCGTGGGTGTGGTAGAACGCGCGTGCCACATGGCTCACTAACCCGGCCGTGCTCATGCTGAGCCTCACCTGTTTCGAGCACTTCGCCTTAAGGCCAACCGAAGCCACCTCTCTCCTCAGCTCTCCATAGCTCGTCCTCATCACCTCAAGCTCGCAGGGCGCACAAAAAAGCCGAGAGCATGGACAGAGCTGGCGAGCACGCCACTTAGTCGTTCTTCCACGGGTGAGCTCGCCTTTCAAATTCCACATGCACGAGGCTACTTCCCGGTCCCCTAAGCCTTCTTCTTGCTTTGTTTTCAACTTCCGCCGACTACACCGCCACCGAGGCCACACCTTCTCCGCCTCCGGCCACACGTCGGCAAGCATTCTCGACCAAACCCCACTGCACTGAGGTAGCGCATCGACCCCCTCACCTCCTAGAGCTAACCCCCCACTCGGCCGAGCTCGAGCCTCCTCCTTCTTCACCCACGGCTACGGCCACCACCAAGCTCCGCCTCTCACCGCCGCTAGCCCTTCTCGCTGCTGTTCGACCTCAACCGACTGGTGCCCTAGGACCCCCTCGGCTCCCAAGTGCTCACTGAGCCACCGGCCGAAGCTCTCTGGCCTTCCTCTCGCCACCGGTGAGCCTTCCGCTTCCTCCTTTGCTCATTGTCGCTGAAAGGGGGCCCAGGCTGGCAGAGACTCATGCCCATGCACCCACTGATGGGTGGGGCAGCGCTATTAGCTGGCGGTTAAATTCAAAACCCACGAAAAATGAAGAATGCACTTTCCGAGTTAGAAAGCGTATTCAGTGAAACAAATTTCTAAATTTGAATAACTTCTACCAAGAAACTCCAAATTCAGTGAAACAAATTTCTAAATTTGTGTAAATTCATGTAGATTCTAAATATAAAAAATATTTTAGGATTGACCATGGTGCAGAAAATGAGATCAAATTTATGCTTTAGGCCTAAAATGTGCACTACACAAAATTTCCACAGATCAAATCTAAAAATGATGAAACAAATTTTACCATGTTACTGAGATCACAATCTCTCCAAATATATAAAAATATTTAGATTTTGACACGTGTGACCGTTGTTCCTTGTCTATTGCGACACACACCCCTCAGTAGGTGTGGACGATACCAAGGTTCTGAGGCGATCGGCATACGCTACGCCTGAAAGGGTTGGTTTTGATCCTAGTAAGATTGTTTGGAAAAGAATCGGAGCTCTCTTGAACGCGTAAGTGTGTACAGTGCAATCGGGTGGCTCATATTTGGTTGAGTGTGGGTCATCCGGTTAATACTCCGTGCATAGGACTATTGATGGCAGTGAGCATAAACTTGAGTGGAGTATGGGTGTCACCTCTAGTCCAACGCACGAGCGAAGTTCGTTTCATATTTTTGGGTGCCCACACCAATGCAAGCTTTGTGGAGTGATAATTTCTTCAGGAATCAAGGGACTTAAGCAACCTCTTGCCAAGGGCTTTGCAAATGTAGAGAAATGCTCCAAGATAACCACAACCATCATGAGAGATATGTAAGACTACCTTAAGAAGGGGGCGAGAAACAAGCCAGTCAATTATGATGATGATGATGTAGAAGAGGCACGAGAGGAAGCACAAGAGGTTGATGAAGTTGAACAAGAACAAGGAGAAGCAACACAATCATTGAAAGCCTCCCATCTCTCTCTTCGCGCATCCACCACAGCACCAAGGCCAACTCCAAGTTCTGGGATAGCTCTGAAGAGGAAGCTAGCTGCTATAGCTCTTAAATCCAACAATGACAAAAAGCCTTATCCAACTAAATCTGTTGTTAGTATGCTTTAAAAGCTTCCCCATGAGGTGGTCGAGGAAAGACATGCAAGGGGGAAGAAGCAAACATACATGGAGAAATTCAACTCTAAGGTGACCAAGGAAGATATAGAGAGATGCAATGAATACATATCAGATGTTTTCTACTTGAATGACATACCCTTCAATGTGGATAAGTCAAGGTCCTTTGAGGTTATGATTGAGGCCATTGGGCAAATTGGACCCGGCCATATAGGTCCAAGTTATCATGAGTTGAGAAAGCTAGGGTTGCAAAAGGCAAAGAAGAAGACAGATGTGATCAAGAAGACATATGAGTTCATTTGGAAGGAGTATGGCTGCGCTATCATGTCAGATGGGTGGACTGATAATAGAGGACGTCATTTGATTAATTTCCTTGCCAACAGTCCAGAGGGTACTTTCTTCCTAGGGTCTGTTGATGAATCAAGTCAGATGCCCGATGCAACAATGCTAGCTAACTTACTATAGAAGAGAATTGAGGAAGTTGACAAGAAGAATGTTGTTCAAATGATCACTGATAACGGTGCTAACTTCAAGGCAGCACTCAAACTTTTAATGGCCAGATTTCCTACTCTATTTTGGACTCCATGTGTTGTCCATTGCATAGACCTCATGTTGGAGGAAATTGGGAAGAAACCTCAATTTAGCAGTTGCATTACCAAAGCCAAGCATGTCACCACATTTATCTATAGGCATTGGAAGCTTCTTAATGCAATGAGGGATAAGACATGAGACTATGATCTTGTGCAGCCAATAGCTACTCGATTTTCCACATCATTCCTAACCTTGTAGAGTTTGTTCAAGCATAGGGCTGCTTTAAGAAATCTATTTATGGATGAAGATTGGACTAAGTGCAAATTGTCCAAGACACAAATGGGGAATAATGTAGCTGAAATTGTGTTCTCTACTAAATTTTGGAATTCTGTGCAAGACTCCAAAAGAGCAACACAACCACTAGTTACCGTGTTAAGGATTGTTGATGGTGATGAGATGCCAACGATGATGGAGGTTTTACTAGCTATGGATGTGGCCAAGCAAAAATTAAGGAATCCTTGCAAGGCAAGGCTATACTTGATCAAGTGATGGACATTATTGAGAGATGGCGGAAAGACCAAATGGAAGTGAAGCTATATAGGGTTGCACTATGCTTGAATCCAAATAAATTTTATGCATTCAAAGATAAAGATGGTGCACGTGCTCAGAAGCTAAGAGACAATTTCAACTATGTTCTTTCCAAGATGGTTGGTGTAGAAGACGAGGCACTTTTCACAAATATATCTACCCAAGCTAATCATTATGAGAAAAAGCGAGATTGCTTTGGAAAAGCACTAGCGATATCAAGTCAAGGAAAAATGAGCCCATGTAAGCACTCAATTTCATGTCTTTTGCATATTCAATTTCATTTCAGTTTTGTATATTCAATTTTTTTTGCTTCATCCCTTTTGCATTATTGTAGTTAATTGGTGGGTTGCATATGGTGGCGATGCATCGCAGCTCCAACAGTTTGCAAAGTGTCTTCTTGGTCTTTGTGCTTCGGCCTCCGGGTATGAGCGCAATTGAAGCACGTTTGAATTTGTGAGTATTAACTACTAAGTACTAAGTAATGTATAATTGTTCATTTTCACTCCAACTGGCTTTTTAATGTTCAATTGAATCTTGACTTTTAGATGCATACAAAGTGAAGAAACCGGCTAGAGCACAAGAGGTTAAATGATTTGGATTATATCAAGTATAACCAAAAGATTAATAAAAGATTTAAAAATATACGTGTAGAGGGAAGCAACTTTAACACATTCATCTTTGATGAGTATGAGAGGAACACTAATTGGATTGATGCGGGTGCTAAAGATGTCCATGAGACAGAGCCGAAAAATCTGGACTGTGCTCTTATTGATGAGGCTATGGGTGCATCAAGTGCGCTCCGTGGTCGCAATCTACCTAGGGAAGCCCATGCCAATGCTGATGAGACTAGGAGCAATGTATTTGCTTATCATCGATGATGTCATGGTGTTGCAAGTCCAAGCTCAAGGTTGGCTGAAGACGAAGGAGATGGAACTGATGAAGATTTTGTGATGGATGATGAATCTCCTCCTAGTCCTGGTCTTGACACCAATGAACAAAGTGGTGTTGCAGGCTGAGAGAGAGATGATTTTGATTATGATTGTTAATGTTAATATCCTTTGCAATTTCATGCTACTGATCATCTTTTGTTGTTCGGCTATTCCTATTTAAGACATTAAGTTTGCCCTCTTGGTTGTTAATTATGTTATGGACTTCTTCCCTAGCTAATATGTTATTTTTATTACTCTTGTACTCTTGTCATCGTGTCACTCACCGTATCTCATCTTGAGGATGCTATGGCGCCTGCCTAAACACCATGGCATCCTAGCTCCTGTCAGTTGCCGTGGTCGCCAGGTACGTTGTGACAATCATGCTCTAAACACTATATTCAATGTATGTGTGTAGAGTAAAGTTAGATATTTATTAGGAATATGGAAGGAACGTCACACTAATTTTTGTATTGAAATGTGAAATACATTTTATATTTATGGACAAGACAATTTGAAAAGGGTGCGACTATTTTATGGTCGAGTTTAGCATTGGATCCGTGCGCCCTCCGTCCAAACGATACATGTGACCTTCTCTAGACGTGCTGCTAAGTCAACATGATTAGACGACGATTAGTCAAAACATTGCAAACCGAAAGTTTTTTTTTACTGAAAGTTTTTTTCAAATCAAAACTTTAAAAAATAAATTTCAACTCGAGAAACTTTCAACCGGGAAAAGTTTCAACTCGAGAAACTTTCAACTGGGAAAATTTGAACTTAGAAAAATTCAAATAGATGACTTTCAACTAGGAAAATTTTAACTAGAGAAATTTCAAACCAAAATTTTTTCAAGTGAGGCAATTTTAGAACGGGAATTTTAAAAAAATTTATGTTCGAAAACTTTCAGTTCAAATAAATTTGTTTAATTTGTTTCGAAAAATTTCGACTAAAAAACTTTTGGTTCGAAAAGTTTCGACTATAAAATTTCAAGTTGGAAATTTTCAACTCAAAAATTTCAAATTTCTTCCAAAAAATCAACTCGAAAAATTTAAACTCAAATAAAAAATTCAACTCACAAAAATCCCTCCACGAGTCACTGTGTGACTGAGACAATACGTGCCTCTGACAAGAGCTTGTTTACTCAAACACGGAAGCATGCATGTGCAGCTGCAGGCTCGCACACACATACACAATGTCTCACCATTGAGCTAGGTTCAGAGCATACCACCAAGCCGGATGTATGCCATCGAGTATGCGTGTGCCACGTGTCGCGTTCTGAACTCAGCCGCAACGAAGAAAGATAAAGGCAACCGTAAAATAGGATTTCCGATTTAAAAATATGCGCTGTATATTTGGACGGAGGAAGTAACTAAATAAGGCGCATGGGCCTCACACGCGTGAGCGCAAGTGAATGCAATGTGGTTTATTGGGTGATTTGCTATGCATCCTCTGTTGACTCTTTGGGGCTCAAAGGCAGAGGTGAAGAGAGAGAAAAAAAAAGCAGAGAAGAGGGAACGGATAATCATTGTAGTAGAGTAAAGTAGAAGTCCCATGGCGCGATAAATCATCCGAGTAGATGGTAACAGAAACGGCGAAGCAAACAATCAACGAACGCTGCGTTTTAGCAGCAGGTGGATCGGCACGAGGAAGTCTACGAGCTCACGAGGAAGTGGCGCGGCACGCCGCAGGGGCAGCGCTACCGTCCGACTCGAAGGTGGAGCGCGCGGCCTCCCCACTTGTTGGCTACTATTCTGGCCGCGCGGCGTCCACTGCCACCGCCGAGATCCAGGCAACATGGATGGAGCAGGCGAGGTGCATGCGGGAAAGGAGAGGGAGAAGATGGGAGCGCGCGCGTGGGGGAGGCCGTCACTGGGCTGCCCAGACGGCGAGCGGCGCGGCGTACGACGATTCACGTACGATGACTCCCGTCTCACGTGAGTTTCTGAGTGCTGCACTTGGTCTCTTTCGGCGAGCCATCGCCCTCCAACACCAACGTAAAGCACCGTCCGAATTCAGAGCCGCGTCGGAGATCAATAAGTGCGTCATCGGATTAGGGGTGTACTCCTCTGCCGTCGCGCTGGTCGGGTTGCTCCACCGTGGAACTGGAAGCACGCAGGAGCGCTGCGAGGCGGCCACTGAGCTCCACCGGAGAAACGACAACGAGCACGGAGAAATGACGGCAGGGCCGGCGCGCCGGCCAGGTTCATGCGCTCACAGAACTTGGCGCCTTCGGAGGTGCTCGGCCTCCTTCCAATCTACCGCGCTAGGCAGCCAGCGGTTGTGCAATGCAAAACCATGCATTCATTTAGCCATGGAAGCCAGAAGAAGGGAGGCGCTTCATCTGGCGGGGAGCAGAAGCAAGATGGATGATCAAAAGTTGGATGATTCTCCAAAAGACCACTGCTTCTAGTCGCTAGATATACCAACTGACGTAAAACCTCAATTTCCAGGTTAAAAGAGCACCGATGAACAACTTGGTGAGCCACAGCCATTTGAAATAAAATACTGCTGAACTTGATTTCACTGTCCCATGGAAGGGATGGAGCATACATGCTTCAATCGAAAAATAAACATAACACATACGGAGGACAAAGGCTTCAAAAATAGTTGGGGCAGTTTGCCGATCACGGCGTTTCAACCGAACATCAGAAAATGCATTATGCATGCATGCTACGTTCGCCACACTATACACCTTTTCACCACATTTCTACTTGCACAACACGACAAGCATTTCGTGATTCCTTCTCGAGGCAGCTACATCTCCAAAACAAACCGTATAAACTGGGACGAGGTAGCAAACTTTCCATTAAAATTCTGACAAGCAGTCATAAACTTGCCTCCACAATACACCAGTAGGCTCAAAACTAGCAAAAAAACACTGAAAACGTGTGAACCAATTGATGAAATGCAACTCACTCTAGTACAATGGTTGAAACATTTAATTAATCACCCAATGCAAATCACAGTAAAGGAAGGCACCGCACATGTGTCGCAAACTACCTTAGGTATTCAACAACAGTCATGACAAAATCTCTGAATCACAGCCATGCTTGATTACAATATGAAATAGGTTCCCGAAAACAGTACTAATTCTTGATTTAAAAACACTGAAACATACTGCTGATCCAACTTGGAACCAAAAACTAACATGACATCCACCAAGAGATTCTAAGCCGCAGCCTCCTTCTTGAGCTTGGCAAGCTCTTGCCTGATAGCACCACCCCTCTGTTCATACGCAAAACAATAGTGTAAGCAAGTGACATAAAAGTGCCCCACAAGAATTAATCATATGACAGTAGAATGTCTGACCTTGATCCTGGCCAACATAACCTTGAACCTGTCAAAGTCATTCAGCGATGCTCTCCTCTTCTGGACGATCAGCTTCTTGCCCCACGAGCTGTTCTCCCACTTGTTCTTCACATCTGCAAAAGGATAACACAAGCGTTGAAATAAGTATCAGCCGCACAAAGGACAAAAAGTGTTGCTGCAGAGGTGGGTAGAGTTAATTTCATCATTACCAGCTTTCTCCATTGCCTCAATCAAAGTCTTCTTCTTAGGGACACGCTTGATGTCAATCTTGATGTCGGTCAGGGAGAGCCGCTTGAAATTAATCTGGCACCTGACCATATCAGGGGCATCCACGAGTGCCTGATTCACAGAATGCGTCATCAGGGCTACAAGAATTTCACTAATCAACTTCATGGCAGCAGAACATAACCAACTACGAAAAATGAAGAAGTCCATAACCATATGCTCATTTCAGGAAACGAGATTGGCAAGCACAGTCAATCGCGGGTAATCCACCATTCGCACAAGAGAAAAAAAATGCCACAGCAATCAAGCACAATAAGATTTTGATAAGGTGGTTATAGCACCCGGCGAATTCAATTTGCTATCCCGTTAACAGATTCCTACATTTCTCACCATAGCAACAAGTTCCTCCCAACCACATGACAAAGAATACTAATAGAAGTCAAGATCCGCATTACAACAGCGCGGTTATACACGACGGAGACCAGAGAGGAGGAAGACAGAGAGGTCGATGGTTACCCGGTTCTGGTCGACGACGTCGACGATGACGACGAGGCGGCCGTAGTCCTTGCCGTAGTTGATGAGGGCCACCCGCCCGATCTCCACGAACCTCTTGAACGGCTGCACCCACGCAGAGCACACAAGCACACCACAACCAGATCAGATCAAGCAAGCGTCAGTCGCGGAGCAATACCGCAGCAGAACCAAGAGAGAGCTCGCCACTTACCATCTTCGCGGCGGCGGCGCGGAGCAAGAGCGAAGAGACGGCTGGCGGCTCGAGGGCAAGAGGTGCTAGCTAGGGTTCGGCAGTGGGAGTGGAAAGGAATATAAAGGCAGCAGCGGACCGCTGGCCGTCCGATCATGATGCTAGGCACCCTGGCCGTCCGATCTATGGAATAAATAAATGGAATGGGCCGTATTATTTAGCCCACGGACTTGATGGGTCCCTTCGTTGTTGGGCAAGTTTCCAATAATCTTCCTAATCTAATCATATCTAAGCTAGCCCCGGCTCATTACTAGTGAGTTCATGTGACTTCCCCAATCATATTGTAACCATTTCAAAAAGAGCTCTTTTACCGTATATAATATTGAATATTATCGGTCCATTTCATTTGATCTGACAGATTAGATTAATTAGGATTTAGTTATACTTCATATGATAATATTGGTAATAGAATTCGTACGAGGGATAGTAGTGTAATTATCTATTTTTTATTTTGAATGCACGAGGGAGCGCTGTAGTTGGGCCACGAGGTAACGTCAGCCCACCCCATTACGGGAGCGATAAGTGCTGCCAGGTGCAAGTCTGTCGTTGAGTAGTAGGTGGGGAGTTTTGTTGGGCAGTTTGGGCTGATGAGAAGGTTGATGATCAAGTTAGATTTTACGTGCAGCGGAGCTGATGGCAGGCGGGAGGTGCTCATTGGGACAGGGAAGGGGTTTGAGAGATCGATGTTTTTTTTGCCATTGATGTTTCTCCATTTGATTTGCACAATACCTAATCAAAAATGCCGAAAAGGTACCAACTGTTGAAAACTGGATCAACATCATCAGTTATTGAGAAGAGCACAAAAGTTGAGAGCAATGCAGGCTCCCGTCCACTAAAGTTCTCTAAAAATCTAACAGGATGATGATAAGCTTACGGAGACTTGGCCAGAAATGGCTCGTAACAGGAGCAAATTGGCACCTCCTATGTTGTTTATGGTCCCCGGACGCACAACGTCGCCATGCAGAAAACCCCTAGTCGCGGTGGGTCTTGATACAATCACTAATCAGCGATAGATGATGCAATAACTAAACGGACTTGCGGCGGCGGCGACGAAAAACAGAGGAGCGATGGATGAATAAGGATGTCAGTGACCAGCGATAGAAGAATAAGGAGGTTAGCGGCGGGAAAAAAATAGAGATCTAAAGTCCATAATATCCTTGAAAAATATACGGTTAGATCTTATTTCTACTACCGCTATTTACTACCTATGTTATCCACCGTAAAATTTCTCTTTAAAAAATAAGTGGGAAATAAGGAGGAGAAATGCTGCTTCTAAACCTTAGTTCTACTTTAAAGCTAAGTGCTTGGGAAATTATCGCAAGGTGCTTCTAAATTTTCCTTTAGAAAATCAAATTGCTATTCATAAAGCAATTAGTCAAGGGATGAGTACAACAAGACTTTTAGGCTCAGTTTGCGGTTGTTGTGCGTGTTGTGTTGTGCTTATTTTTGAAGTTGCTGTGAAAAAAAAGTTATGAAAAATCTATTAATCTACTTGATAAATCAAATAATTCATCCATTTGCATCTTGATCATGAAAAACATGTAGCCAAACACCGAAATGTCTAAAAACGGTCCAATCAAACAAAGACTATCATAATCCACCGCAATTCAAACGGAGCCTTGACAAAAAGTCGAGTAACATTAATTCGATCGATACACACACGCATGCTAACTAATTACACACAACTGAATTAACTAATTACATAATATATGCAGTGCAATCTATCAAGTAACATGATACCACTTGATTCCTCGTGATCATGTACACATACACACAGGGTATATACGGACAGGGGCGGAGTTAGACCATAGGCCACCCGGATGTAAACCCGAGGACTAACAATAAAACATATGTAAATGTGTGTATGTGGAAACAATATCATAGCTGCAGGGAGGGACAGATGGATCACGGTTGAGGAACACCTGCAGGTACGTGCTAGATAGCAATGATGATGAGGAATACTGTTGAATAGATTTGAGTTTGTGGTTGCTTTGAGATGGTTCGATCGATGAGACCGGGTGCTCTTAGGGTTTGTTTGGTAGGGCTCTAGTTTCATCAGATCTGTGGATCTGGTGGAGCTGGGTATTCCTAACTCCACTAGATCCGTGAAGCTGGATCTGTGAGTATATTAAGAGTGTTTAGATGAATCATCTTTTCAAATTTTAGGCCAAAAATATAATCTTAATTCACTTTATTTTAGCCTACAAGTTTTAGATCTCAGGTGAAGTTAGGATCTGAAGCTCTAACAAACAGACCCTTAATAGATGGATCGTATTTATAGGCTACCTAAGCTAGCTCCAATAATTAGTGGATCGAGATGCTTGTGTATTGTTGCACAACTCTTTCTAATCTGAACAGGTAGTGGCAGATAGAAGATTAATTGTGTGAAGCGGAGACTAAGGGTATGTTTGGTAAGGCTCCAGCTCCACCAGATCCATGGATCTGGTGGAGCTGGGTATTCTTAGCTCCATCAAATTCGTGGAGCTGGATCTGTGAGTATATTAAGAGTGTTTAGATGGATCATCTTTTCTAATTTTAGACCAAAAATATAAATTTAATTCACTTTATTTTAGCCTATAAGTTTCAAATCTCAAGTGAAGCTGAGATCTGGAGCTTTACCAAACAGGCCCTAATAGTACACTAGCTAGCACTGTATATGGTACTCTCTTCGTCTAAAAGTTATACATATACTAGTTAAGTGCCCGTGTGGTGCTACGAAAATTCTCAAACACAATCTTATTAAGAAAAATTTTCAAAGCAACAGTGAAGTTGGTTGATGAGAAAGACATGTATAAAGCGAACTTGTTAGCTACTTAAGAGTGCTTCAAATTATCAGTTAATCATTTATGCTAGTATAATTTTAAAAAGCCTCAACATGATAGTACAACGACAACTTTAAAGAATTTGGTCTTTTTTCTTTTTTTTTCTCTTCCCCTTTTGTCTCGAGTGCTGTCTTCTATACCTTGTAACTTTAAACTTTGTTTTCTATCTTTATAATTTAATCTCAGCTTTAGCTGTCTTAAAAAAGAGAGAAGGAGCCATGGCTATGGCCTCCTTCCATATCGTTTCTTGCGCCCCTTAAATCTTTTGTATTACTTATTTCTCTCTTTCTCCTGTGTGTATGAGCCTTCCTCTCATCTGTCTCTTCCTGCGTCTCTTCGTATATCCTCTATGATGGAGATGAAGGTGACCTTTTATAGGTGGAGGAGAAGGCAGCCAGGCGTATGAGTGCTCAGCCTCTATGATACGGTACCTTGTGATCTCTAGGACGTGATTTGATTATGCAATTCTTACCTTTTAATCTCTGCATTTCCATCCAAATGAGATACAATGAAATAGGTTTTTTATGTTATGGGATATGGTGAGTATGTCATTCCATCCAAGCGGGATATGATGAGGAAACTCTTTCATTTATAAGAGATATGAATAAAATCCTTCCATTTTAAGGAGATGTGATCGGTAATATTTTCATAAAATAGAGGGAATCTGGATCGGGTGGGGGATGGGCTGAGCGAACAGAAGGAAAGACTGAGCGAACAGAAGGAAAGAGAGGGTATGGAGAACGGATCGCTGTCACCAAGTCGTAATTAGAAGTAGTAGAGATACATATATGCATATAGCTAGCACTGTGTTCCATGTTATTATATATATATATATATATATATATATATATATATGTATATGTATACATACATACATAGGAAATAGCTAGGGTGATACTCGATACACATACTACATTAGCAGTAGACTGATAGTGCTATATATGTTACTGCTGGGGACTCATGCGTGCACGCATGCTGCCACAGTGATTTTGCTAGACGCTCGATTTTAGGTCTTGCATCTTCCACAGGATGAAAGCCGTAGCCGCCTTGTCGACGTCTTCCACTGCGCCGCCGCCCTTCTCCGGCAGTACGGAGTTGATGTTCATCTGGCTCATGCCTTGGCCGTTCGCCGCCGCCGGAAGGTACTGCCGGGACGACTTCCCCGCCGACGGCGGCTGGTTCATCTCGATCTTTTCCACCCTCTGGACACGGATTTCTCCGGCTCGCGACATCTATCTACCGCAGCGAGGCTTGGAGATAGCTGGCTAGCTGAAGTTTGTTCCAGTTAATTGTTTTGATGGGAAAATCTCAGAGATGAGGCTGTATTTATAGGCTCCAACTAGTGCTACCATTGCTGGTTGACTCGACTAATTAATTCTGCTACGTACGTTCACAGATACGTATATACGCTAGCTGCTAATTAAGCTAGGTATGCTCAAAGTCAAGTCCAAAATATCTAGCTTGCCGATCGAATGCATGGATCGCGTTCCGATCTGACTGACTGAAATTATTTGTCCTAAATGCTGGCTAGCTTTATTGGATTAGGAAAGGCATATGCATCTTCGACGCATCCAAAGGTAACCCGCGTGAAAACTGAAGATGCGCTGCGGTTGCATAAAGCAGATACGCATGTTTCAGAATTCAGACACAACGAACGGAATCATCCGGAAGGATCGGATAACTACTAGCTGGCTAAGAACTGTGCGTGATTTTTCTTAACCCCTGATACATAAAGCAACCAAGAAAGCCCTTAGGGCCTATCTGGATGGTAGGATCGTTTCCGAGGAATTTTTAAGGAATTCAATCCTATAGGAAAGTTTTCCATATGGCCCTTTGAACAAAGGATTGATCTCACGGGGTTCCTATGAAATTTTTATGGAATTTTAGAGGAATTTTAACATGAGATTGAACCTTACCAAAAAAAATTCCGTTGTGTCTCCACACACACTCCTCAAATGCCGCAAAATTCCTCTGAAGCATCCGATCCGAACACCGCTTTTGAACCGATTCCCCTATTTTGGATTTCTGTATAATTGCACCAGCGTTCCTATGCAATTACGTTTTTTTTTTTCTAATCCTACGTTTTTTATTTTCCGCATTTCAAATAAGCTAACAAAAGCCTAAGTATTGTATTGACGATATATTTTGAAGGGCTTTTCCACGTACTTAAGAAGCGAAGCTTCGCTAAACTGTCCTGCGCTTGCTTGCTTGCTGGCCAGGTAATTTAAAGTTGTGTTATCAAGTGGGCGATGTGAATATATCTATACCCCTTTATAATACACGTAAGCATTCTTTTCTACGTCCACCTCAAATAATGCACCCTACTAGAGATGACCCAACCTTCATACACCCAGCGAAACGTCCCCAGAAACTTGTCTCCATCAAAATTAACCTCTCAGATCTTTCCTCAGCTTTACTCACCCACATCCGATGGTCATTGTTTAATGTGTCTAACTCATCCTTGTGGCCCACAACAGATCTCCTCCCACCTCCAGCATCATCTATACTCCTTTATAATGCACCTAAGCATTCTTTTCTACGTTCACCCCAAATAATGCACCCCACTAGAGATGACCCAACCTTCATGCATCCAGCGAAACATCCCCAGAAACTTGCCTCATCAAAATTAACCTCTCAGATCTTTCCTCAGCTTTACTCACCCACATCCGATGGCCATTGTTTAATGTGTCTAACTCATCCCTGTGGCCTAAAACAGATCTCCCCCCACCTCCAGCATCATCTCAAAGAAAAGGAAACAAATATCCTGGAATTAAGGAAAAGGAAACAAACGTTCTAGAAAAGAAAAAGACCATATATTACGTACCGGAAAAAAGAAACCGAAAGATAGGGCACTATACTAGTCTAAGGAAAAAGAAACAAATATCCTGGAATTAAGGAAAAAGAAACAAATGTTCTAGAAAAGAAAAATACCATATATTATGTGCTGGAAAAAGGAAACCGAAAGATAGGGTACTACACTAGTGTAACTAAAGGCTATAGGACGACTTGTTGATTTGCCACATCCTGGGAATCGATAGATCGAGGACTCTTGACCATATGAAAGCAGCATATATGCACCCAGCATTTCCTCAACATTTCCGGCAACAACCAAATTAGTCTTGTTTTCCCTTTACTTTTCCTTTTGAAAATCGAAGACGTGCAGCGTGCGTAGCACAATCAGAAAGCATCTGGTCATCTTGTGAGTAAGTACGTACGTACGTACTACTGGTGACTGGGCGGCCATGCAATGCACCAACACGACTTGATTCTTGCTCATATATACGCTTGCATGGGCTGGGATCGCTGGTGAAAAGCTATATAGCCCATGAGCTTGGATCACTAGTGTACGCGTTGACTGCACGGTAGCGGAGCTAGAAATTTCGTGCATAATAGCTCTCATATATATTTGATTGATGTATTCCATTATACTTTGGGCACCATCAAAATTAATGGTGTAGGCTTTTCTATTTTTTCCTCTTATTCACGTGGTTATTTTTAACCCTTGAGAGCGAACATGGTGTATTTCTTTTTCTATCATTTTAATAATATAATTGATAGATAAATTAGTTAGCTAATTAACTTGTGTGTTAGTCCTGGGCAACACCACTGTATTTTGATAGTACGATCTGAAAAGGAAAAAGAGGTTCCACTAGAACCCCAAATGTGTACACAAATGAATCACACGCAAAATGCTCCGGTCCAAGAGAAAGATTGTCCGAACTATTCAGTTCAGTACATGCATATATAAACATCTCCGTTAATTCGTTGGAGACCGCACATATATACTAGCTGGAGAGAGAATGCATCAATGCTTCTTTGTGATATGTGGGCAGTATATATGAATGTCGATGGAGCTGTTAGGAGGTCCGCCAACGCTGCTGGTTATGCTTGTGCAACGCAAGCGAAGGCGAGTTCTTCGTGAATATCATGGAAAAATAGGGTTCCTCATGTTCTCTTATCTTCAAAGATTGTAATCCCGTTTTTTTTTCTGATTGATGAACGAAAGCTCGACTAGTTCTTAAAACAATATACATTACCACTAGTCTCAGCTTGCACATCTTTATCTTTATATCTACTAATTGAAGGCCCTCCTATATATAAACCCCTGGCCACCTTAATTCTAGAAGGGAAAAAGGCTAGAAATTCCCATATTAATCTGAGAAAAAGAAAAATTGCTAGAAAATCACACATTATTCTAAAAAAAGAGAAAATTTTGGCCGTCCAATCTCCTTAATCATTTTCATCCACAGCTTAGACAACATGCAATTGGAAAATTGTGTCCGACATGGAAAATGAAATAATATGGTAGCAAACATGCATAGATCAAGTACAACTAGAGTTCGGAAAGTAAGAGACCTCAACGTTACTCTCCATGTTGTATTGCACTACTAAAATGATATAATAGAATATATATATATCACTCTCACCTAACTCTCTCTTTTTTCCTAATAAGATTTTAATCCAAGTATTAGCTATTAGATATTTCAATAAATTATTATTTAAAATAGATATTATCATACTAATGAAATATATATAGATAATTACGTTAGGTTTCATGCTAAATTTATTAGCTTTTGGTATAACTTTAAGTCAATATTACATCTTGTTGTCTATTTATTAGGGATACAACTTAGAATGTACCCTTCTAAGCCAAAAATTGCCACATTAATCAGAGAAAAAGAAAAAAGAGGGAAATTCCCAGATTAATCAGAAAAAGAAAATATCTTCACCATACAAGTTGTAGATTGATTGAACCAATGTATATATGGATATGATCAATCAAATTAAAAAGAAGGTAGCATACATACAACAAGTCAGAATCAAACCAATCTATGTCATCCATTAAATAGGTACAACTTTTCGTTAAGTCCGGATAGAAAAAAAAGCTATTACCTAGACGCTTAATGCATTCTTAAACAAGATACGATTACATATTGGTGGTCAAACATGAAAAGATTAATCTGTTAAAGTCATCATGTAGTATACATTATTGTTGTAGAATTAGATGAATAGCTGCAAGATTTATAGTTAATTCGGTAATTAAGAATAATCACAAAAATTATGTAAAAAATAATTGAGATTCGATAACTCCGCTGAGACTAAACGATATTGATGAACGTATCTCGGCAAACTGTTCTATTATCAAATGACTAAAAGAAGTAAAATAAAGAAATATATTTATAGAAATTACGAGCTGTGAGGTGCACAGGTTGAAGACTAGTATATTTCAGTCAGACGGTCATATACATCGACTCGATAAGAATTAAGCAATATTACCAACCTAAATTAACTTTCACGTCCTTACTTATTATCCTATGACAATAATAACTACTGTACGTAGAACGACATGCATATCATCGATCTATATATATCGATGCATGCATCCATTTAATTCCTGCGACTTGCAGGAGTAGTCGTAGCAGCAGAAGTCGCCGCAGCTGCTTCTTCGGCCAGTCGCTTTCTCACCCTCTCAATGAACACCGTGGCGGCCGCATCAACGTCTACCGCCGGCTGTGCTAAGCCGGCGCTGGAGCCGTACAGGCTCGCCGGCTGCACCGCGTTTAACTTCTCCACTCTCTGGACAATCTCTTCGCCTCGCGACATGTTGGCCGGACTGCTGTTTGGTAGCAGCTAAGCAAGCTAGGTTTTCGATCGAGCTACGAATGAACAGCAAAGCCAAGGCTGATCGATCGATGGCTGTGATGGAGTTGAGGATTCTTAGAGTTGAATGGTCATGAAGGCACTCTAGGGGCAGTATTTATAGGCCTGCTACAACCTTCCACCACTACAAAAACACCCCTTTCTTATCGATTTATCACTGTCGGTCCATAAGCTAGACCGACATAAATACTTGATCGAAGAAGAACCGACAGTGATAATAACTTATCATTGCCAGTTCTAAAATAAACCGGCAGTGATACTATCACTGCTGGTTCCTCTTAAGAACCAACAGTGATAAATTATTATCACTGCCGGTTCTTAAGAAGAACCGGTAGTGATAATGGAGGAAGTATCATTGTCGGTTCGGCTTACGAACCGACAGTGATAATAGTATTATTGCCAATTCGGAATCCAAACCGGCAATGATAATATTTTTGAAAAATCATAACTTTTTCATACGGAGTCGGATGGAGACAAAATTTATATGAAAATTATAGCTCTCAATGATATGTACAACTTTGTAGTTGACAACTTTTTTATTTGAAGTCATTTAGATGTCCAAATAATCGTTGAAACTTTCGGATATGGAGGAATAAAAGGAAAATATATCTTATAGTAGTTGAGAAGTGTATGGGTGGTGAGATGGTAAGGGGGGAGATCGCGCAAGCAGCAGGTCACAGGTTCAAATTCTAGCAACCGTGCACGCAAATAATATTTTTTTGATTTTATCAAGTGATTTTTGGATTTGCAGTGGGCAGACTATCACTGTCGGTTTCAATATTCGACAGTGATGTTAATTTGGAACCGACAGTGATTACGATTTCTGTAGTAGTGTTCGTGCGTCGTGTTCTGCAAGAAGAGAAGAGTCTTCAGTCTTCACATGATTGGTAGCATGGTTGATTGATTGACTCAATTCAGTTTGGGAAAAACCAATCCATTCTTAATTTCAACTAAAAATCACGACAATATATCAGAGAGCTTCTAAATTTTCTAATAATTAAAAGTGGATGGAATAGACTAGTAGTACTCCTTCCTAAGGCAGAAGTAAAGCGCCAGCTAATTAATTACTCCCTCCAATCACAAAAGTAAGTAGTTTTAGATGATGTGCAAGCAAACATTATAAAATTTGATTATTGATATCTTTTTGAATATTTAGAACGGACACATGAAAATGATACTTGTAGATATGTCTCGATAAATAATTTCATAATAATATAATTTTAGCATGTTTTATAGCTATATAACAATAGAAATGAGTGGTCAAAGTTATATTTTTGGACCGTGTTAATGTCAAAAACAACTTCCTTCGCTGAATTGAGCAGTAATATGTAAAGCTGTATGAATCTAGTTCCGAAAGCAATAATCGACCGGACGGACGCGTGAATCCAAATTGGATTAGGAAAGGCACATGCATCTTCGACGCATCCAAAGGTAACCCGCGTGAAAACTGAAGATGCGCTGCGGGTGCATAAAGCAGATATGCATGTTTCAGAATTCAGACACAACGGAATCATCCGGAAGGATCGGATTGTTGAGAAACCCTAAAGCCCATTGAAGGCCCATGTGGTCCCTTATGCCGAAACCCTAGAGAGCGCTATAAAAGGAGGAGGGGGGTCCCCCCATGTACATAGAATTCATTAGCAATAAAGAATTTCCGCTTTCGCTCTCCTCATATACCTGTGTCTCCCTCTTTCTGTTCTCCAACTTGAGATCTGTTCGGGAACCCCGGACTATTCGATAGCGAGGTTCCTTAACACGTTATCAGCACGAATTGCTCTACGGAGATCAGATTGAAAAGGTGAGAAAAGGTGGGATTAGCGTTTGAATCTAATCGTTCTTTTTCTATGCATGCATCTATCCTACGTGGCACGAAGCTACATGAAGAACGCTCGAAGCTACTTGGCACGGCCACAGTACAATATTTGTCGCATCCAAAAGAAAATATTGGTGATGTCAGCATCAGGCGCGCACGCAGCCGCCAACCACCACCTCGGCAGGCGCGCACGCAGCCGCCAGCCACCACCTCAACGGGCGCGCATGGAGCCGCCGGTCGTCGCCTCGGCAAGAGTGTACGGCGCAGCCGGTCGTCGCCTCGACCCAAGCACGAGGAAGCCGGCGAGCACGAGGAAGCTCCGTTGCGCCGCCCGAACACAAGGAAGCCGGCCGCCGCCGGCTGGCCGCCAGCGCGGCGCCATTGCCGCCGCCGCATGAAGCGCGGGCCTGCCCGCCGTCACGCCTGAAACCCGGCCCGGCTCGCGCCCGGTCGGCCGGTCCACGACGCCCGCAGCCTCGGCCGTCCGCACGCTTGGCGCCGCCCGTGCTCGGCGGCCGCCGCGCCGTGCTCGGCCTCTGCGGTCGCCTCGGCTCGGTCGCCACCGCGCGCCGCCGCCGCCGCCCGCCTTGCCGCGCTGGCTCGCCCGCCGCCGCGCTGCTGTACGCATCTTGCGCTCGGCAGCGAGCCGCCGCCCGCTTCGGCTTCGGCCTCCGGCTCCGCCGTCTGCCCGCCTCGGCCTCCGTGCTCGCCGCCTCTCCTCACCATGCGCGCCTCCGCGTCCGTGCACGGCACCCGTCGCGCGCGCCTGGCACCGGCGCGTCCGGCTTGCGGCCGCGCTGCGCCTCGGCGCGTCGCGCCTCGGCCGGCCGGCCCGCTCGAAACCCAGCCGTTGCGCGCCGCCGTGCGATCCCGGCGGAGCTGTGCCGTTGCCCCTCCGCGCCGTCGTGCCAAGACCACCGCCGCCGCGCCAGCGATGTCGCGCCCGGCCGAGCCGTGCGACCACGCCTCGCGCCATCGTCTGCCACAGCACCGACGTCGCGCCCGAGGAAAGGGGAGCAGGTGGTGTGCGGCGCAAGGACACAGACATGCGTGCGGCGCGCTGGTGGCTAGGGTGGAAACCCTAGTCACCGGCCCATTTATGGCCCGCTCTAGTGGTGCGCAATGAAAAAAAAAAAAAAAAAAAAAAAGAAAGGAAAAAAAGAGGAAAAAAATACAGAAAAATTGCAGAAAAATTTTGAAAAATTGCCAGAAAATCAAGAAGATTTATTTGGCTCTGTTTTTAATTTTTCTTGCTCTTTTTCTCTGTTTTTATGAATTTTCTTTATGAAGTTTGAATCTTTTGCTTTATTTAATATAATGCAATGCATATGAATTTATTTTCGCACTTTATGCTTTTGCAACCTTTTTCTACCAGATTACACGCATAATCTAAACCGTAATTTTGAAATCATGCGGATGTCCGCATTGTGAACCGTGAGTTTGAAGAAGCGCCCCGCACGGTCGAAACTACCTCACTTGGGCATCGGACGTAAAGATTGTTCTAGGGGCAAGAAGCTCGTTCGTGATTGGTCTTGGGTCCTCGCAGACGCAAAACCTACCGTGGCGAGCGATCAAGCTCTGCATTTTCTCGAGCACCACCTCTCACCACTCTAAAGAATGAATATATGGTGAGGAGAGTGCACTTGAGCTTTGGACCGCACTTGAGCGGTTCAAAAGCTCAAGTACACCATCTTGCCCCAAGCACGCAAGATTGGGTACGCTGAGGTTTGCGACTTGAGCGATGGTGAGTACAATTACGCTTTGCACGAATTTGTACCAATCTCTCCTATGTGGCAAGAAGATCACCGATGAGGAGAAGATTGAGAAAACTCTCTCTACCTTCCACCCTAATGCTATCCAGAGTGCACGCACTATCGTCGGGACGCATACAAGGAGTATAGCGAATCGATTGATGTAATGCAAGTTGCGGAATCGCAAGACGATGTTCTCTGAAAGAACTATGTCTCAGACCACCGACGAGGCACCGCACAAGTCAATGCCAATAGCTACAAGGTGAGAAAGCCCACACATAGAAAGAAGGGCAAGCAGGTGGAAAAGAGAGACCCGAGTGCCAAAGGAAAGTCCAAAGCCCACGTGAAGAGGGATGACAAAGAAAAACGCACGCCAAGCCGTATGGACAGCAGAACCAGACGTGCTTCAAGTGTGGCACTTGGGGACATTGGTCGAAGATATGTCGAGAATCCAAGGAAGCGATCAACGATATCGAGCTAAGAAGAAGGCAAAGGAAAACGCCCATGAGGCGCGCTTCGCCAACATCGGTGAAGATGATGTCATGGATGTGGACACCCCACTTGCCTCATCCTCACGAATAGCCTAGACATCGATCTGCGCACCATGATTATGGCAAATGAAGAGAAAACTTCGCAGATGATATAGAAGCGTAAATTAATGCATATTTCTGATTACATTTAATGCATTTCTTTTAGTTTTTGGTTGCTAGCATTTTCTTTGAATAAAGGATTGTAAGCTCTTGAAGAGCATACTTCTTTCATGAATAAATACGCAATTTATTCTTTATTCCATATTCTTCAATTTTGCAAGTAATATTTGGATTGTTTTTGTCTCTGTCGATTAGAATTATATTTCTTTTATCTAGAAATCGTAGCGCCCAAATGGAAGAGATATGCATTGTTGATAGTGGCACAACAAATACCATCTTAAGAGAGTCTAAGTATTTCAGCATTTATCACGAAGAACGCTGGAAAGATTACTACGATCGCAGGAAGCGACTCATATGTAATCGGCTCAGGAAGAGCCACTATTATATTGCCTATGGGTACAACTTTGGTAATTGAAGAAGCCCTTTTGTACCTTGAATCAACACGCACTCTCTTAAGCTTTAAAGACATCCGCGCCAATGGTTTTCACGTAGAAACCAATGAAGAAAATGGCAAAGAATACTTGTGCATTGTGAAGCACGCGGTATGTGGAAAAATGGTATTAGAAAAATGTCCCTCATATGAATCTGGGTTGTACTACACGAATATTCATGCACCCGAAGTGTATACTTCCTTGAAGACTGTTTTTAGAAGCTCTGAATTATTTTCTTTATGGCATGGTAGATTAGGTCATCCTGGTCTTAGAATGATGAGAAATATAGTGAACAACTCACAAGGTCATGGCATTAACGTTAAAAATTTCCCGAATCATGAAGATTTTGTGTGCCCTGCATGTGCCACCGGGAAATTAATAACTAGACCCTCTGTCATGAAAGTGCAAAGTGAAATCCCTGCATTCCTGGAACGCATCCAGGGGGATATTTGCGGTCCGATTCAGCCCCTATCAGGGCCGTTTCGATACTTTATGGTGCTCATTGATGCTTCCTCGAAATGGTCGCATGTATGCTTGTTGTCAACAAGAAACCACGCTTTTGCAAAGCTGATCTCGCAGATCATAAGAATAAAGAACGCTTTCCCTGATCATCGCGTGAAGTCCATTAGAATGGACAATGCCGGAGAATTTACTTCAAAGGCATTTGATGATTATTGCACAAACAACGAGGATAGCGATTGAGCACTCCGTCCCGCACGCTCATACGCAGCGGACTAGCGAAGCACTAATAAAGAGGATTAAGTTCATTGCCGGACCGCTTTTGCGAGTTGTAACTTGCCCAACACTTGTTGGGGACACGCGATCTGCACGCAGCAGCTCTTATCAATTTGGACTATCGGCCTACAACATCCATTCTCCTATGCAGCTTGTGCACGGATCATCCCAAGATCTCCCATCTTAGAAAATTTGGGTGTATGGTATATGTACCTATACCACCCCTCGTGACTGCTATGGGCCCTCTCCGCAAGTCCGGGATATCGTTGGTTATGAGAGTGCATCCATAATCGGTATTTGGAACCCATGATCGAGATTTGCATACTGACGGTTCACGATTGCATCTTTGACGAGGATCGTTTCCGTCATTAGGGGAGAAATCAACCTTTGGATGAAAAATGCCGGAAATCATATGGCATTCCACCGATCCCCGCACATGACCCCGAACTAATGAAGCAAATCAAGAAGTCGAAAGATAATTGATTTGCGAATTTAGCAAATGAACCGCTGATCATTTTGTGATCTGAAGGGCGTGGTTAAGTCGCATGTACCCGCAAGGAATGCACCGAGAGGGTGGAAATACCAAAGAAAATAGAAGGTATCCTCAACCTGCTCAGAGGCCTCAAAGAAAAAGAACAGCAATCTGCTCCTCAAACCCAAAGTACCGGAGACGTGCGGAAAATCAAGGCGAGAGGACTTACCACAACCAATCACGAAAATGCCCCAAGGAAAGAAGGGGAGCCAGTTGAGACTGCACCGAAAGAAGCCAACAGAAAGGCAATTCCGGACTTGAATCTTCCACCAAGGAAGCCGCGGAAATAATGTGTGCGCACACATAGGCGATGAAAGCTAAAGGAACTTGCTCTGCGATAGGAAAAGCAGCGAAGAGCAAGTAGAAGTGCATGAAGCACCCCATGAAGAAATGGCCATAAACTTTGTAACAACAGGAGAATCCCTGAATAGAGCAACAGCCAACGTTGATGCATACTTTGCAAAGAAGATTGCCTCGATCATTGATCATGATCCCGAGCCTGCATCTCTCGCAGAGTGCAAGAAAAGGCTAGATTGGGAAGAATGGAAAAAGGCAATCACTGCAGAGTTAGTCTCTCTGAACAAGAGAGAGGTGTTTGGGCCCGTATGCCGCACACCTCACCATATAAGCCCGGAGGTCACAAATGGGTCTTTGTTCGAAAGAGGAATGAAAACAACGAAGTTGTAAGGTACAAAGCAAGGCTTGTAGCTCAAGGTTTCACTCAACGTCCTGGAGTTGATTATGAAGAAACCTATTCTCCGGTCATGGGAGGAATTACCTTTAGATATTTGATCTCAATGGCGATCAACTTGAAGTTGAGAATGAAGCTAATGGATGTTGTCACAAGATATTTGTATGGAAACTTGGATTCGGAGATATACATGAAAGTACCGAAGGAATTCCTATCCCAACCAAGATGGAGCAAATAGAAACACATGCAGTGTGAAATTGGAGAAATCACTTTGTATGGGTGAAGCGATCGGGGAAGAATGTGGTACAATCGCTGAGTGATTTTCTCTGCAAGAAAGGCTACACAAGCAGCGAAGATTGTCCATGTGTGTTTATCTGAATGATCCCGAATGGATTACAGATAATCTCCGTCTATGTAGATGACTTGAACATCATTGGGACGGATGAAGAAATTGAAGAGGCATGCTCATACTTGAAGTCCGAGTTTGAAATGAAAGATTTGGGTAAAACCAAGTTTTGTTTAGGCTTGCGGCTTGAACATGTCCAAGGTGGAATCTTGGTACATCAATCAACCTACACGCAGAAAGTGTTGGAAAGGTTTGGATTTGAAAAAGCATATCCTGCGAAGACTCCAATGGTTGGAAGGTCACTCCAAGCGCACCTAGATCCATCTGAGACCAGAGAAGAGGGGAGGAAGTCCCGGGAGCAGAATTCCCATATTTGAGTGCAATAGGAGCGCTCATGTACCTTGCGAATAGCACTAGACCGGACATTGCGTTATTGTGAATTTGCTAGCTCGATGCAAAGGCGAACCCACCAAAAGGCATTGGAAAGGGATCAAGGACATCTTCCGCTACCTCCAAGGAAGCAAAGACCTCGATGCATTCTTTAGAAGAAATAATGAATTGAATTTGGTTGGATATGCCGATCTTTGGGTATTTATCGGACCATATCTTGGCAAGTCCCAAACCGGCTATGTTTTCCTATGTGGAGGAACAAAGCAATTTCTTGGAAGTCGTCTAAGCGGACTCTTGTCTCGACGTCGACAAACCACTCGAAATCATCGCTTTGTATGAAGCATCGCGTGAATGTGCATGGCTCGGAAGAATGGTTCACCACATCCGAAGTCATGTAGTTTGAACATTGAGCAAACTCCACGATAATTTATGAAGATAATGCGGCTTGTGTTGCCCAAGCACGATGGGTTATGTGAAGAGCAATCTCACGAAGCATATCAACCCCAAGTTCTTCTATGCTCATGAATTGCATAAGATGAACGAGATCAAGATATTGCATACTAAGTCATGTGAAAATCTTGCAGATTTGTTCACTAAATCACTCCCAGCATCTACCTTTGAAAGGTGCGTGAAAGGAATTGGGATGATGAGACTTAGAGAAGTGCAGATTTCAGGGGGAGATATGTCACATACTCCCACATGAATCCTGAGCATGAATTATGAATACCCAACATGAATCTCGAAGATTAGCATTTGAAGTTGGGAGAATTGTACTCTTTTTCCTTAGCAAGTTTTTCATGAAGTTTTCTTGCATAAGGTTTTAACGAGGCAATTCGTGCAACATAGTAAGCGTATGCTATGTACTCTTTCTCCAAGTATTTTTCCCACTGGGTTTTTACGGAGTTTTAATGAGGCATATGCATCTCGCGCAAAGGCCCAAGGGAGTGTTGAGAAACCCTAAAGCCCATTGAAGGCCCATGTGGTCCCTTATGCCGAAACCCTAGAGAGCGCTATAAAAGGAGGAGGGGGGTCCCCCCATGTACATAGAATTCATTAGCAATAAAGAATTTCCGCTTTCGCTCTCCTCATATACCTGTGTCTCCCTCTTTCTGTTCTCCAACTTGAGATCTGTTCGGGAACCCCGGACTATTCGATAGCGAGGTTTCTTAACACGGATAACTACTAGCTGGCTAAGAACTGTGCGTGATTTTTCTTAACCCCTGATACATAAAGCAACCAAGAAAGCCCTTATGGCCTATCTGGATGGTAGGATCGTTTCCGAGGAATTTTTAAGGAATTCAATCCTATAGGAAAGTTTTCCATATGGCCCTTTGAACAAAGGATTGATCTCACGGGGTTCCTATGAAATTTTTATGGAATTTTAACATGAGATTGAACCTTACGAAAAAAATTCCGTTGTGTCTCCACACACTCTCCTCAAATGCCGCAAAATTCCTCTGAAGCATCCGATCCGAACACTGCTTTTGGACCGATTCCCCTATTTTGGATTTCTGTATGATTGCACCAGCGTTCCTATGCAATTACGTATTTTTTTTTCTAATCCTACGTTTTTTATTTTCTGCATTTCAAATAAGCTAACAAAAGCCTAAATATTGTATTGATGATATATTTTGAAGGGCTTTTCCACTTACTTTAGAAGCGAAGCTTCGCTAAACTGTCCTGCGCTTGCTTGCTTGCTGGTAAGGATGGCAATTTTATCCATAGGTTTGGGTACCCGTAGGTACCCGATCCGATAAGAATGGGTATGGGTAGCACTTCAGATCCATAGGTTTACGAGTTTGGGTACCCGATAAGTCCATAGGATGAGTGTGGGTGTCAATTTGTACTCATGGGTACTCAATGGGTATCCTATGACATGTGAGCCCACTTTTTAGAGATATATTAGAAAAACAAACTCATTGATTGCTGACTGATTTGGCTCCTCCCTAATTCCCCTCGCCCCCATCTCCTCCCTCCCGTTGCCCCCATCGCTTGATTGCCTCGTCCTTCCTCCCCTCGTCTCTGCCTCCCTCGGTGGCCGACGCCCGCTCCTCCCCTCGTCTCGCCTCCCTTGGCACTGGCTCCTCCTATTGCCTCCCTCTGCCCCGGGGCGCACAGTGCCCAAAAGAAGAGAGAGAAAGGAGAGGCGAAAAGGAGATAGAGGGAGAGGCGACCCCTACTCACCCGGAATGCACTACCCCTGCATGTACCCCTGAGGTTTAGTGTTTTGACGGAGCCATGGAGAGCCCGCGACCGACCAGAAGCGGCGGCGGCGTCGGGACAAGGCAATCTGGAAGAAGCTCCGCGAGGTCCGCTTTGACGAGGAGTCTGTCAGGCGTTGTAACAGCCCAAAAATTTTATAAAATAAGAAATACAATATCAAAAATATTCATATGATTTGTTGTTATGTTTTCTGATTTTTCTGAATTAAAGAAATTCTTTTGGATTTTTCCTATTAAAAGAAATCCAAATTATCTATATAGTAAAATGGAAAAAGGTAAAAATCTAAAGTCAGTAAAATTCATAAAAATCACAGATAAATCCTAGATACATCTAGGATCCTATTTGTGCCACTTGCACTGATCTGGATTACCAAAATAAATTAAAAAGACAAAGTAATCATGAGAAGATAATCAAAATCTGAGCTTACAAGATTTCTTCAGAAGCTGTCTAACCTTAACTTGGGTTAAAATTTTAACCATGCCGACATATTAACTTTACCCATCCCTGGTAAAAATATCAAGAATTTATCTCTGCATTTGGTAATTTTAGAAATTCAAAAACAGACAATCAGAAAAGCTGGAAAATGCAATGTCAGAATTATCAGAAATTAAATATCAGATATAAAATCATGGAAATTTTATAAAGGTATATAATATTAATATCAACCCTGTCAAAAAGTTTCATAAAATAATAAACTTATTTTAACCTTCAATTAAATAAAAATTAGAATCAGTAAAAATCTATAACAGTGCATTGTCAGATTTTTGGGAATAGTTTTACTCATCAATTTTATCTGAAAATTTTACCAAACCCTTGTATTTTCCTTGCTAACCTCTGTAAAATTTTTCATAAAATCTTGAAATTATCTGTTAACCTAAACTCCAGATTTACCTCAATATGTCCAGAGTTTTCCTGAGATTTACCCTAGCCTCTCACTCACTTGTGGGCCCGGATCGCCAGCTGTATTTTTTGCCGACCTCTTCCTCTCTCTCTGCCAGCGCGGCCCCACTCGTCAGCCCTCTTCTCCTCTCTTCCTTTTCCCTCTCCCGCAGCTCTCTCTGCTCTCTCGCGCGAAGCCAACCAAGCAGCCCGCCGCCTCTCTGGTTTGTCGCCTTCCCGCCGCAATCGCGCAAACCAAGGTCGCTAGCACGTCGTCCCTGCCACGCCGTACCTGTCTTGGTCGCTGTGCTCACTCTCCCACGCCAGAACACGGCCGAGAATGCTCGCCGAGCCACCACTTCTTGCCACATTCAAATCCTGTGCTCAATCGATTTTTTTGCCTATTTAAACGCCACTGCTAGCATTTGTGCACTCCTCTGGAACCCAAAAAACCGAGCCAAGCCGCCGCATCACCGCCAACCTACCCCTTCTTCCCCAACTCCAGCCAAGCACCCGAAAAGGGGAAATCGCCCAACTAGCCTTTCGCCGAGCCATTCCCCGAATCATCAAGCCTGAAGCATCCTCACCACCCCAGGAACCTATCCCCAACCTCAATTCGGACTCTTCTTCCCCGGCGAACCCTCACGCCGAGCCTCTTCCGCCGCAGCAGCAACCGCACGGTGAGAACACTTCCTCGATGCCCATTTCTTTGAATGGAAGCCAAAAATCGACTTCTTGGGATACACTGATACTCACCACGGTGATCTTCAACCTTGGGAAGCCTTAGTTCTGCCATTTCACCGCCGAACATGTCCGCCGCCGCCCCCCTCACGGTGGCAGACCAACTCCGGCCACCTCCGGCCGAAGTGACACCGCCCCTAGGTTCGCGCAAGCACGCTGAGTGTGAAAGTGGAACCAATTCCACTTCTCCGGCCACCCCTCGCCGCCGGCGAGCTTCAGTGTTGTCACCCCTGTCTCGGGTCACTGCCATGCGGGCCTCCCCTATCAGTCTCTTATGCACACGGGTGACACTGCTGTTTGGTCCCACTTGTCAGCCACGCGCGCCCCGTGAGTTCGCGGGCCCGCGCGTCAGCCGCATCGCACGCGTGCATCTCGCTGCCACTGGGCCCGACCTGTCAGTGCCTCGATTCGGCGCAGCCTGAGAAACGAAAGCGGGTTTTCAAATGCGAAAGCGCACTTTTCGTTTTCAGCAAATTTTCTAATTTTCAGAATTATCAAAACCGAACACATTCAAACTTGAATATCTTTTGAACTAGCTGTCCAAATTTTATGAAATAAATTTATAAATTCATATAAAATCATGTAGATTCAGAATATGCAAAAATATTATGAAATAGACTCTGTTTGAATTTCAGATTCAAATTTAAAGAAAGAATTTGAAATATGCCATTTATAGAATTTTTGCAATACAGTTCCAAATTAAATGAAACAAATTTTGTTAGACTCCATTCTCTGTTAGGAACCTGATTATGCAAAAATATTTAGGGTGTACCATGGAAAATATTTAAAGTATTACATAGGGTGAGAAAGTAGTCCAATAATAATAATCCAGATAATTTTAGAATTTAAAATATGAAAATCCAAAATAATAAAACATATAGGGTAATCTCTGGAAATGGTAAATAAAGGTGAATAATTCAGGAAAATAAGATTCATTATTACTGAAATCTATTCGGAAAATATTCATGTAACATATAAATAAATAATCAACATGATATATGATCATATACCCAATCATGTTTGAATAATGCAGTTGCTTTTATTTGGCTCTTTCATCTGATTCTTTTATTTTTTTTGGAATTGCTATGTTATTGCCAAACGACGTGTAGATTTTGACGAGCCAGAACTAGCTATCGACGACCAGGAGGTTGATCTTGATAATCAACAAGGCAAGCACCCCCTTTGATCATATTGATCCCAGTTTTATAAATATTTTCATTAAATGTTTTATTGCATACGTTACTTTTATTAAAGTTTGCTATTTTATGGGTAATGGTAGTTGTACCTGTAGTTTCATAGAACTTCCTTGATAAGTATGAATTTGTGATCCTTGATAACCCTAGAATAACATAGACAATATTTGATGTCAATTTGGGTTACTCACACTTAGTGTCATGCTTAGCCATGCTTAAAGCAACATAAAACTTTGACTTGATTAAAAATGTTGGATATAACATTTAATGGGTATGACCTTTCTTTATGGTTGGTATTTTGATCAAAAAAGAAAAATAAAACTATGGTTTTGATGCGGGCAATTATTGATAACAGCCGGGTGTACCTTGACTTGTACGTAGTGTAGGGGGAGACTATTGACCGTGTCGGATTAAGAACCGAACTACGTGTTCGTTAAACCCAAGAATTACCGTACAACCACAAGTGCTGGTATGGGACGGTCTTAACCTATTAAGTTGCTTAAAACTAGCTTTGCACATTGGTAGGCTGGGATAGTACGAGCTTCTTCAGTGACTGGTTGCTCGGAGGGGCGCCCACACCAAGGTGTTGGGAGTCACGTTTGCTGATACAACGATGAACGTCATGCTATGGATATACTTAACCATTACTGTGCAGTGACTGTACAAACATTTACACCATAGTATGGGTTTAACGTCATCGGACTGGTGCAAAGTTAGGATTAAGAAATGTAACGGTTATGTTATGATCTCCTTGCCGACACACCAAAGGAAGTGTTACTGGCCTGGCAAAAGGGGTTGATCATTACTTGTGGGTAAAGCTGTACAACTCTGCAGAGTGTGAAACTTTTCGAAAAGCCGTTCCCGCGGTTATGGGAGTCTTGATGCGCCAGCACTAGTTAGCTGTTTTTATTTTCATAAAACTTGATTCTACCGGGTGATGGTAGAAGTTGGTTCGTGAATATGGTCATGATACCCAGGTACATGAAATTTATTTATGCTTATGTTCTGTTACTTTCAGTATTAAGATGTTGTTACTTAAATTCCGTTTTGTAATCTATTATTATGTATTTACATTCCAAATTAGCTTTATGCAAAGCAACCATAAGCCTTTCCTTTGAATTGGCCTGCATGTATAATAGGTTTTGCAAAAGTCTTGCGAGTACGTAAGTACTCAACTTGCCTATGTTGATATTTTTAGGTGAAGACACAGATTTCCCCGATGATACATATTATGACGCAGGATTCAGGGATATGAACGATGAATTTTACTAGGGTTTTCCTTGTCAGTTGCCTATGGGGATATCGGGTTAAAGGCATACTACAAGAAAAATGTCTCCACTGATATGTTTTACTTTTGGTATTGTAAGAATGCTATGTACTTGCTTCCGTTGTAATAATAAAATTTGTGTATGACTGTGATATCAATTTGTAATTGTGCGTGCTAGCCACCGATCATGGGACTAGTACAGAAAACACATGGTACCCATTATTGATATTTATTTATAAAAAATGGGGGCCTTACCGGCGTCGTGACAAGACGACGCTACGGCGCTCATCACCTACATCACCCTACTCGAGTCTAAGGTACCTCTCTCTCCCCTCTCTCCTGTGATGCAGTTGATGCGCCAGATTTTGGTTTCTTGGTTCAATGGTTTGCCGTTCTTCGTATATCAGAGTAGTTCTTGGTGGGATTCTTTCGGGGAGAAGAGAAGGAACAATAGGCGAAAAGAATTGACCGGTCGTCATTGGAGAATCACCCTTACCTCGCCGGTGTTGTCGCATCCTCCTCCATGGCCACCTCCCTTGGCCTCCGGCATCTGCGAGAGGGGAGGGGAGCATGTGGCTGCTGTGGCGCCCCCCACCTCTCCGCCTTTGCCCTTCGGTGCTCGCGCACAGATCTATGCCCGTGGGTACCCATTGGGTTTGGGTATGGGCACATATCTGTACCCGTAAAGCTTAGTGGGTTTGGATAGACGGGACTTTGTTTGGGTTTGAGTTTGAGTTTAAGGCGGTGGTACCCGAAAGTACCCACCCGATTGCCATCCCTACTTGCTGGCCAGTTAATTTAAAGTTGTGTTATCAAGGTGGGCAATGTGAACATATGTAACTAAAGGCTATAGGATGATTTGTTGATTTGTCACATCCTGGGAATCGATAGATCGAGGACTCTTGACCATGAAAGCAGCATATATGCACCCAGCATTTCCTCAACATTTCGGGCAACAACCAAATTAGTCTTGTTTTCCCTTTACTTTTCCTTTTGAAAATCGAAGACGTGCAGCGTGCGTAGCACAATCAGAAAGCATCTGGTCATCTTGTGAGTACGTACGTACGTACGTACGTACTACCGGTGACTGGGCGGCCATGCGATGCACCAACGACTTGATTCTTGCTCATATATATACGCTTGCATGGGCTGGGATCGCTGGTGAAAAGCTATAGCCCATGAGCTTGGATCACTAGTAGTGTACGCGTTGACTGCACGGTAGCGGAGCTAGAAATTTCGTGCATAATAGCTCTCATATATATTTGATTGATCTATTCCATTATACTTTGGGCACCATCAAAATTAATGGTGTAGACTTTTCTCTTTTTACCTCTTATTCACGTGATTATTTTTAACCCTTGAGAGCGAATGTGGTGTATTTTTTCTATTGTTTTAATAATATAATTGATAGATAGATTAGTTAGCCAGCTTGTGTACAGTCCCGGGCAACACCACTATATTTTGATAGTACGATCTGAAAAGGAAAAGAGCGTTCCGCCAGAACCCCAAATGTATACACAAAGGGGAGGACTAGCACCCGGACGTCCGATCTCAACATGTTGCGTCGGATGTTCGGTGCAATATTTTTTCACCGTGTGCAATATTTTTTCAACGTGTGCAATATTTTTTTTCCGTGCATATTTTTACTGTTATCAAAGGAAAATGTTTCATGTGTCGGAAAAAAATGTTTCACGTGTTGGGAAAAAACGTTGCAGCGATCCAGGTCGACATTTCTATTGTTATCGAAGGAAAATGTTTCACGCGTAGAGAAAAAATATTTCACGAGTAAGAAAAAATGTTGCAGCATCCCGAAAAATCAGACATCCGGCTGATAGCAATTCCGATACACAAATGAATCACACGCAAAATGCTCCGGTCCAAGAGAAAGATTGTCCGAACTATTCAGTTCAGTACATGCATATATAAACATCTCCGTTAATTCGTTGGAGACCGGCACATACTAGCTGGAGAGAGAATGCATCAATGCTTCTTTGTCATGATATGTGGGCAGTATGAATGTTGGTGGAGCGTTTCAGCATGAAGTTTCGGAGGGTGCATGAGGAGTACTAATTGGAGATAGTAACTGAGATTTGTTGGAAGCAGCCGCGCAAGGTGCGTGGTACGGTACATCGCATGATGCATTAACAGCAGAAGCCTATGCTTTTCGTGATGAAGCCATGCTAGCTAGGAACCAAGGACTCAGCCGTGTTATCATTTAGACGGACTCTCAGGAGTAGGTGCAGATCTGGAGTAACAGAGCTGAACGGCGATCAGCCATATCTGGTATTCTGAAGGAGAATGCAAAAATGTGTGACTTCGTCGTTGAATTCTAAATTCAGGCTGTTAGGAGGTCCGCCAACGCTGCTGCTTATGCTTGTGCATCGCAAGCGAAGGCGAGTTCTTCGTGAATATCATGGGAAAATAGGGTTCCTTTGTTCTCTTATCTTCAAAGATTGTAATCCCGTTTTTTTTTCTGATTGATGCACGAAAGCTCGACTAGTTCTTAAAACAATATACATTACCACTAGTCTCATTTGCACATCTTTATCTATCTATCTATCTATATATCTACTAATTGAAGGCCCTCCTATAAACCCCCACCTTAATTCTAGAAGGGGAAAAGGCTAGAAATTCCTATATTAATCTAAAAAAAAGAAAAATTGCTAGAAACACTACTACATAACAGCACATCACTGTCGGTTCTAAAACGCTATCACTGCCGGTCATTGGCGCCGGCAGTGATTGGTCGGCAGTGATACTCGGGGATTATCACTGCCGGCTCAGGAACCGGTAGTGATAAGGATTATCACTGCCGGTTTTATACAGAACCGGCAGTGATATTGTACTATCACTGCCGGGTTAAACCAAAATCCGGCAGTGATAATAATTATCACTGCCGGTTATACATAAAACCGGCAGTGATATAGGACTATCACTACCGGGTTATACCTCAATCCGACAGTGATATATATATATCACTGCCGGTTTTCTCCAAGAACCGGTAGTGACAAGCCGTGAACCAAATATTTTTATTGCATATTTTTTGTTCAATATATATATATATCTATATAATTGTTTATACAGTGTCCATATATAGTATATAAAGCATCGTTCAAATCATAATTCAAATATATCCATGTATATACAAAGCATCGTTAAAATCGTAATTCAAATATATTAAATTAAGCATCACAATACTTTGTTTTTACAATGATTTATTTACAAATGTAGTTCGACTACATCTCATCTCATCTCTTCTCATTGACTTTGATTTTGCACCGGCCACAGTAGAATGAGGGCGATGAGGCTACGCGTTGAACTCGCCGTTTGGATTGATGACTTCGTCATGAATGAATCCGACGAGCTGTTCTTGAATTGCTATAATTTCTGTCAGCAATAACTTATTGGTTCTCAGTTTGGAGCGCTATTATTGAAGAAAAGAGAAAGTTAATTAATGAAGATGTATGTTAAATGAAAAAAAGTAGGCATCAATGTGTAATTACGTACCATGGCTTCGTTATAGCCCACAATCTCCGTGACAATTGAATGTAAATTTGTACATACATAGTATGCACATAAATTATTTCCCGGGTCCTACCTCATACATGGAAAGTTGGTTACTATTTCAAAATGTTTCCTGTAGGGACGATGGCGAACACTTTTCTTGCAGTATCGTGCGAATGCCCTGTGAATGATTTTGAATTCAAGTAAACTTAAATGAAGTAGAATGGAATATTGCTAGAGCAATAACAGAACGATCGAGTTTACCTGTTCATCATGTCCCAAAAGTCTTGATACAGCTTAGTTGCTTTTCTCCTAGAGTCCAAGACAAAAATCCTGCTAGCATCTAACTGGATGACGAGAAGGACCCAGTGAAACCTACACATATATGTCAACGTAGTCAATTACTCCAACATCGTGCGTGTTACGCAAAAACAGTAAAACGATATTAGAAGTAGGGAAATACATACTTAAAGTTATAGGGTAAAAGTATCGAGGATACATACACATACAGCTTTCGAGGATACATACACATACATCTTTCGAGGATACATACACATACATCTTTCGAGGATACATACACATACATCTTTCGAGGATGTCAGAAAGTTACTTTTACTGCCAAGCATCATACTCCAAGTAAATTTAAGAGAATGTAAGACAATATGATAAAAATAACATAATTGACGTGAATTTGTTTATGGTGCTCTCGAATTTAGGGTTTGATTGAAGATTTAAATCTTCAACCTCAATCACAAATGGGCTAAACAAATTAATTCAGCGAATTAGGCCTCGAACCCTTACCACCTTAGCATGCACAATAAAGAATTGATAATTGAATTCCATATTATAATAGAATCTTAATGAACAGATTGTACTCATATCAGTATGCAATCTGATTAGCATTTATTCAGATTAACATAGTAAAGTTAGTACAACCGAACCAACAACAGCATTCAGTAGCAGGCTAACAGAATGAACTAGCCAAACTAACCGAATCAACAAGTGAGGTTCTGATCAGTAGCTAACAAAATGAACTAGCCAAACTAACCAACTATGTACTGTCCAATACCTCGAAAATCAGAGTAAAAGCAACAAAGCAATACTGATAGGTGCTAAACAATACAATATCAGGCTTGAATGGTTATCATAATTGAGCAACAGAAAGACTTATTAGCATGCAAGTCTACTGGTTCAAGGCCAAACTCGCAAAATTAACTGTTATGATCATTTTTTCATCCATTATCATCATCGAGCAACGTCAAGGCAGCAACGTGAGTTTCTATGACACACACAGAAAAGGTACAAAATGCAACATATATTGTAACACAAGCATACATACCATCCTATGCAGATTTCATTCTGCTTGGTTGAACAAATATGCAAATTAAGCAACTTGAAGCATACATACAAATATGCATATATTCTAACACAAGCATACAAACCACTAAGAAGCTGAATGAGCACAGTGGAGCAATTTAGCACTTTCTAATAACAGTGGAGCAATTTAGCAACTAAGAAGCTAAATGAGCACAGTGAGGATTTGCTCATGCCACTGTCACCACATTCAAGATTAAGTGATACATACAATCCTTTTGTTAATCCCCACAACCACATTCAAGTTTTTGCACACTGGACGAAAGCTGCTTGGACATAGCACAACCACGGCATAGAAAAATCCCCACAAGCTCCTCACGAGCAGCATCACACATCAGACATTTTTCTTATTGGACGAGAAATCTAACAGGGGATGACAAAAAGGAACGAACCCGAGAAAGGTCGATGCCGATGTAGAGGTAGCGGCGGGGAGGCCCGAGGCGGCGACGACCACGGGGCAGAGCCGGCGACAGCGTGGGGAGGGGATGCGATGGCGGCGACGGTGGCGAAAGGATGCGACGGCCTCGACTACGGGGAGGACGAGACAGCGACGGAGAGGATGAGGCAACAGCGGGGAGGCCCGAGGTGGCGACAGGGAGGCTCGATGTGGCCGAAGGCGCGGAGGTTGGGAGGTGAAGGTGGCGGAGATGCAAGTGACAGGAGAAGGGCAATGGTTGGGCGCGGCAGTGATATTTATAGGGGTGGACTATCACTGCCGGGTCCCAACATAACCGACAGTGATATCATATCACTACCGGGTCATAAAGGGAGCCGACAGTGATAGTACACTATCACTACCGGTTCTACTAAAACCTGACAGTGATATATAGTATCACTGCCGGATTTTAAAAGAACCGGCAGTGATAAGGACACTATCACTGCCGGTTCTACTAAAACCCGACAGTGATATATAGTATCACTGCCGGATTTTAAAAGAACCAGCAGTGATAAGGACACTATCACTGCCGGTTCTACTAAAACCCGACAGTGATATATAGTAACACTGCCGGATTTTAAAAGAACCGGCAGTGATAAGGACACTATCACTATCGGCTCTCTTTAACCCCGGCAGTGATACTTCGTATTCCTGCCGGTTTTTACTAGAACCGACAGTGATAAGTCACTATCACTGCCAGAGATATTTGTAAACCGGCAGTAGTACTAAGTATCACTGCCGGGTTAAAGAGAACCGACAGTGATATATACAGTAGAACTTCCAGTTTATTTCATTTCACAGACCGACGAAATACTATCAAATTTGATCCAAATAATCTGAAATTTTTTTGAGGCATACTACAGGACATGCAATATGTCATATAAATATTTTCCCCTAATTTTGACTAATAGAAAAATTCAGAAAAACCAAATTGCTCACTGTTTTAATAGTTCAAAAATCAAATAGTGCTCAAAAAATCATATTAAGTCTTACAAATTTCAAATTTTGAAATAATAAATAAATTGTAGATGGACTGAAGGAGGATGCATGACACAGATGGTGTGACTTGTAACAATTCACACAAATGCAGTCCAATCCATTGCCTCATATAATACATTAATTGTTACACAAAAGAAAATAAACATGTTGTTCGTACGAAAGAAAGCATCTTTAATTTGAACAACTAAGCTACAATTCGACCTTCGTTATGATATCGATATCGTTGCCAGGTTGCCTGGGCCCTTGGATCAGTAGTGGCATCATAATGTACTTTCGCTTCATACAAAGCCAAGGAGGAAGGTTGTAAATATATAGAGTCACCGACCAAGTACTGTGACGGCTACTCATGTTGCCGAAAGGATTCATCTCATCCGTACTCAACCCGAACCTTATATTCCTCACATCATATGCAAAGTGCTTCTTATATTTTCTGTCGATGTTCCTCCATTACACAAAATCAGCAGGGTGCCTAAGCATTCCATCCTTCTTACGCTCTTCAGCGTGCCATCGTAGCAATTGGACATGCCTTTTGTTCGCAAACAATCGCTTCAGACGAAGGATTATAGGAAAATACCACACCACTTTACGGGGGGATCTCTTCTTCTTATGCTCCACCTCGATATCGTCATTATGGATATCATCGTTGCCCTTATACCGCTTTGCTTTGCAAACAGCACAGGCATCCAAGTGTGCAAACTCATTGCGATACAACATGCAATCGTTTGGACATGCGTGTATTTTTTGTGCTTTCAGTCCCAACGGGCAGACAACCCGCTTGGCCTGGTACGTAGTTGTAGGCAACATGTTACCCTCTGGAAGCAAGTCCCCCAAGACACATCAGAGCTCAGTGAAGCTCTTATCGGACCAACCATTGCTTGCCTTCAACTGCAGTAGTGTAAGCACGGTATGCAGTTTTTTTTGCTCCTCTTTGCAGCCAGGGTACAATGGTGTTGTGGAGTCCTCTAACATACGTTGGAACTTTTGAAACTCTCGTTCACTCGTGAAGTCCCCATCCCCATCACGCAACATTTGATCCAGGTCGTCGTCGTGGCTATCGACAAACATATCTTCGACCGCCGTCATATCGTTGTCTCCGTCATGTTCACCAATATGTTGCCCTCCATGCACAATCTCATCTTCACCATGCTTGGTCCAACAGGTATAGCCAGCCTTGAAACCCCTTCGAAGTAAGTGTGCACGTATCGACTCTATGGTAGAAAACAACTTCTCGTTTTTGCAATCAACGCATGGACAACACATATAGTTCAACAGATTCTTCGACTTGTGCGCCGCAGCCGCGTTTACAAAACATGTCACACCATTAAAGAACTCTGCGCCGCAACGGTCCGTGTCATACATCCACCATCGGTCCATCTATAATTAATTAAAACAAACATCATATAAGCATATAATTGCAAATAACAATATAATTGTAAATGATAAGATTTAAATATCCATGTAGCAATTTTGAATATGTTAAAATACATCAACCTTTTTTCATTATGTAAATTTCCATCTAGCAATTTTTTATTATTTTATAAAATGAAAAAATACTTAGGATATATTTTTACTATATCAAAATATATCAATCTTTTTTCATTATGTAAATATCCATCTTCTAATTTTTAAATATTTACAAAATAATAAATAATTGTAAATAGTTACGATATATTTTGACTATGTTCAAATACATCAACCTTTTCTCATTATGTAAATATCAATGTAACATTTTTTTTATTATTTTATAAAATGAAAATAATTGTAAATACTTAGGATATATTTTTACTATATCAAAATACATCAATCTTTTTTCATTATGTAAACATCCATCTTCCAATTTTTAAATATTTACAAAATAATACATAATTTTAAATAGTTAGGATATATTTTGACTATATTAAAATACATCACCCTTTTTTCATTATGTAAATATCCATGTAGCATTTTTTTCCAAAATTTCAGCATACATCAACCTTTTTTCACTATGTAAATATCCATCTGGCAAATTTATTTATTTGCAAAATAGAAAATAGGTGTGAATAATTAGGAAATATTTTTATTATATTAAAAATATCTAGGTAGAAATTTTTAAATTACTTTCATAATTGATAATATCAATGTTGCAATTTTTTAATGACTTTAATTATTGAGAGTAAGCATATAAATGAAAATACACGATATATTTGGTAATATATCGATTTACAAATGTATCTTGCAATTTTCATTATTGCAAAATTCACCTAGCCATTTTCACCATTCAAAAATCCACTAAATCACTGAAATGAATAAGAATTGTAATGATCTAAATCTAAAACAATCTACAAAGTAAAATCCAACTACAAATATAATGTTATTAAAATTACTAACCTTGAAAACAAGTAGATATGAATTTTAGTACAATTTTCGGCAGCAAGTGGACATAATAATGGAGCAGACTCCTCTCTGTTACGCTCGATTGGTCGGGGGGAAGGGATGGCAGGCATATAAAGGACTTATCACTGCCGGTTCTGCCCAGAACCGGCAGTGATAGGGCTCGCATTGCGCGGGAAAATAAATATCACTGCCGGTTCTAGTTTAAAACCGGCAGTGATATATCACTACCGGTTTTATATATAAACCGGCAGTGATATGAGTTTATCACTGCCGGTTGTTTCTATGAACCGGCAGTGATAAGTTCACCCCGCCAGCTCAACTTTCGAACCGGCAGTGATATGTTCTCACTGTCGGCTCTGTCCTAACCGGCAGTGATGTGCCGGCAAGGATGTGCTATTCTGTAGTAGTAAAAATCCCACATTATTCTAAAAACAGAGGAAATTTTGGTCGTCCAATCTCCTTAATCATTTTCATCCATAGCTTAGACAACATGCAATTGGAAAATTGTGTCCGACATGGAAACTGAAATAATATGGTAGCAAGCATGCACACAGTTAGATCAAGTACAACTAGAGTCCGAAAAGTAAGAGATCTCAACGTTACTCTCTATATTGTATTGCACTACTAAAATAATATATTAGAACCCCTCTCTCTGTCCATGTATATATATATCACTCTCACCCAACTCTCTCTTTTTTTCCTAATAAGATTTTAATCCAAGTATTAGCTATTAGATATTTCAACAAATTATTATTTAAAAAAGATATTATCATGCTAATGAAATATATATAGATAATTATGTTAGATTTCATCCTAAATTTATTAGCTTTTGGTATAACTTTAAGTCAGTATTACATCTCGTTGTCTATTTATTAGGGATACAACTTAGAATGTACCCTTCTAAGCCAAAAATTGCCACATTAATCAAAGAAAAGGAAAAAAGCGGGAAATTCCCAGATTAATCAGAAAAAGAAAATATCTTGATCATGCAAATTGTAGATTGATTGAACCAATGTATATAGGGATATGATCAATCAAAGTAAAAAGAAGGTAGCATACATACAACAAGTCAGAATCAAACTAATCTATGTCATCCATTAAATAGGTACAATTTTTAGTTAAGTCCGGATAGAAAAAAAAGCTATTACCTAGACGCTCAATGCATTCTTAAACAAGATACGATTACATAATGGTGATCAAACATGAAAAGATTAACCCGTTAAAGTCATCATGTAGTATACATTGTCGTTGTAGAATTAGATAAATAGCTGCAAGATTCATAGTTAATTCGATAATTAAGAATAATCACAAAAATTATGTAAAATAATTGAAATCCGATAACTCTGCTGAGACTGAAACGATACTGATGAACGCATCTCGACAAACTTTTCTATTATCAAATGACTAAAAGAAGTCAAATAAAGAAATATATTTATAGAAATTGCGAGTTGTGCAGGTGCACGAGTTGAAGACTAGTATATTACAGTCAGACGATCATATACATTGACTCGATAAGAATTAAGCAATATTACCAACCTAAATTAACTTTCACGTCCTTATTTATTATCCTATGATAATAATAACTACTGTACGTAGAACCACTACTACAGAACGGCACATCACTATCGCTCTATCCGTGTCGGTTCTTAAGTTTTTAGGAAAAACGATTGTGATAAATAACTTCGGAGAGGTGTTAGTAATAATCACTATCGGTTCTGAGATTAGAAGTGATTGTGATGTAACATTAGGCATATCACTGTCAATTCTAAACTCAAAAGCGATAGGGATGTGAACGGTCATCACTATCAGTTCCAACAAAAGAAGTGATAGTGATGATCACGTCCACATCACTATCGGTTCTTTTAATAGAAGCGATAGTGATGTGCATATATATCACTATCGGTTCTAAGAAAAGAAGCGATAATGATGTGACGTGATCATCACTATCGCTTATAAAAGAACCGATAGTGATGACTATGCACATCACTATCGGTTTTAAGAAAAGCGATAGTGATGTGCACGTGATCATCACTATCGCTTCTATAAAAAGAACAGATAGTGATGACTATGCACATCACTATCGGTTCTAAGAAAAGAAGCGATAGTGATGTGCACGTGATCATCACTATCGCTTCTATAAAAAGAACCGATAGTGATGACCGTGCACATCACTATCGCTTCTCAAAAAGAACCGATTCTGATGTCGACGTACTCATCACTATCGCTTCTCTAAAAAGAACGGATAGTGATGACCATTCACATCACTATCGCTTCTTGAAAAGAACCGATTCTGACGTGCCTCGCTAGGTCATATATAACACTCGCGTTGAACTCTTCTCTGTTGTTGCTCCAGAGGAGATTTCTCCACTGCCACTCGAGAAAACATCTCATATTGTGTGGTTGGAAGCAATACTTGGGTGAGAAAATTTGAAGTCCTCATGGGTGAGTATTAAGAGGGCAAATTTGAAACTATCTTGAGGAGATTCCCCTCTTTTTGCCCTCATTTGCGGTTTTCTTCAAAATGTGAGCAATTCTTTAAACCACTTCAATTTTGCACTAGGTAATTTCGATATATCGTGAATAAAGTTTAGGTTGCACTGGAATTGTGTACGTGCGTTCAGATTTCACACTCTTTATTTGACAAGCACACATCTATTTAATTATTGTAGTGCTCTCGTGTTAATATGGAATTATTATTGCTATCATGTGATAAATGTTAGAGTTTAGGCTGCGGAACCTACGTCTCCCGTTCGAGGATGCTTATTTATAAATATGCCGAATGAAATGGCATATTCATAAGTGAGAAGTCTTGAATTGTCCACGTTTTTTGGACAGTTCGAGGATATGTGGTTCGGGCAAGTTCCTGAGCTGTGTTGTACAACTTCAGAGTAGATTTCGGTAGCGTCTCCCTGGTGTTCTCCATATGCACACCCCTCTTGACCTGTTGTCGAGACGTGTATATGGAGAACAGCGGGGAGATGCTGCCGAAATTTTCTTTGGAGTTGTACAATGGCTTAGGTAACATGAGCAGTCGTCACAATACCTGGCCAGTTCTGTTGTGTATCTACAACCTCCCTCCTTGGTTGTGTATGAAGCGGAAGTATATCATGGTGTCATTACTAATCTCGGGACCCAAACAGCCGGGAAATGATATTGATGTGTACCTTGCAGAACAGCACAGAAGTTCGTCCATACATCGAGCAGCATAAGTTGATATTACGAGAAGAGAATCCACAAATGGATGAGCTTTCCATCGCACAAGAACACAACGATCGATTAACTCCTCACATGGTTCAAAGAAAAAGCGGAGGTCTCCTTGAGTGAGAATGTAAAATGGTTGGCTGATGGACCAAGATTTAATATACAGACATGGTAGGGATACGATATTAATGGTTACACCTTTTACACTGAGAGTCAAGATACGAAGAGTACTGTCCAAAACAGTGGTGTGAGCATAAATGCTTTCTCTGATTATCATCACTCGAAAAGAGTCTCCCCAACCACAATGAACTGCTACTATGGGTTGATCGAAGAAATTTGGGAGCTCGATTACGGAATATACCAAGTTCCATTGTTCCGATGTAAGTAGGTAGGACTTCCACATGGAGTGAAGGTCGACAAGAGAGGCTTTACTATTGTGGATCTCAGTAGACTCGCCTACAAAATGACCCGTTCGTCCTTGCGAAGCAAACAACTCAAGTCTTCTACGTGCGTGAAATTCTTTTATGAAAAGATTTGCAGTATCTCGAAATATGTTTCTGCAAAATTCCTAATAATTTCAACAAAATATGAAAAAGTTATGGCATTTTCTCTGTCTGATGAAATGCTGAAAATTCAGAACTTGCAGTATTCTAAAAATTTAGACTTCATGGTTTGTCTGAAAAGGGAATAGTGCAATGAACTACATTTGTGTCGGTTTTTTCTGAGAACCGATAGAGATAATTATGTATCAGTGTCGGTTTTATTTACAAAAGCGATACGGATATATTAGTGTTGGTTTTCTTTAAAAAGTGATACGGATATTGAGCTTATCAGTGTCGGTTTTCTTAAAAGAAGCGATACTGATTACTACACACATCTGTGTCGGTTTTCTTTGAAAAAGTGATACGGATACTAATATTATCAATGTCGGTTTTTTAAAAGAAGCGATACTGATGACTATACACATCTGTGTCGGTTTTGTTTGAAAAAGCGATACGGATGTTGATCTTATCAGTGTCGGTTATTCTAAAAAAACGATACTGATGAGTGTACACATCTGTGTCGGTTTTCTTTGAAGAAGCAATACGGATATTGAGCTTATCAGCGATACCCATGCAGTATATGTCTGTTGGCACCTGCAAATCTTAAGATTATTAGTATGCTCTGCCATTTTTTAGCATAGAAGTGACTCGATTGCATGGTGGATGTAGTTCATGAGATCACTTGTCATTATTTCTTTCAGTTTTGTTTTGATATTTTCTACTGATCAGTTTGGTTTCTCATTTGCATCAATAAAATTTAGGAAATGCAGCATTATGCTTAGTTACTATCTTCTGCAATTTTTTGTTTGTACTTGCGCACGCAACTAATGCTTGAAAAGGTTCTGTTTACTAAAGGTTGTTGAACTTTGGACAAAGCGAAAGTTTCGTTGTGACTGTGGCAACTCAAAGTTTGGAGGACACCTTTGCAAACTTTGCCCTGAGAAAGATCCTGAGAATCCAGCAAATTCTTATAACCATAACTTCAAAGGATCCTATTGCACATGTGGTAGGCCATATCCTGATCCAGAAGCCAAGGAGCAAGTTGAAATGATACAATGCTGTATTTGTGAGGACTGGTTTCACGAAGATCATATTAGTCTCAACTCTATTGAAGAGGTTTTCAACTTTCCACTTTCTTCTTTAATGGGATCATATTTGTTAACTGTTCATACGTTCCTATGTTCTGATTCTTGTGTAAAAGTTTGCATGATTGCATGACCTGGATCTGAATTTGTTTGTGCCATTGTATCCTAGTACCACTCAAAAAGATTTTTGTTTAGATTTGTGGAGACATAATATCGGCATGCAATATGCTATTTTTCTGGTCCATTATTACCTTCCTTGCTGGATGAAACTAGATAACAAGGAAGGTAATAATTATCTTTTACTGCAATTGACAAGTTTCTGCCCAATCAAGTATATTACCATGACTGTTAAAATCATTCAGAACTTGCAGATCTGTGATAAGGATATTGAGACACATCAGTGTCGGTTTTCTTTAAAAAAAGTGATAGAGATATTGATACACATCTGTGTCGGTTTTATTTAAAAAAGTGATACGGATTAGACACATTAGTGTTGGTTTAAAAAAAAACGATACGGATATATGACTTTATCAGTGTCGGTTTTATTTACAAAAGTGATACGGATATTGAGACACATCAGTGTCGGTTTTCTATAAAAAAGCGATACAGATACTGATACACATCTGTGTCGGTTTTAGTTTAAAACGCGATACGGATTAGACACATCAATGTCGGTTTTTTCTTTAAAAACGATATGGATATTATGACACACCAGCGTCGGTTTTTTACAAAAAGCGATACTGATGAATAAAATCCACCATTTTATTCCCGCGAGCACACTATTCGCGCGCATAGGCATCGCTCTAATTAACCCTAGCTAGCTCCCGAGTCTGACACGCTTCCCCGGCCGGAGGCCCCGCCGCCCCGTTGCTCGCCTCGCCTGACGTCCCGCACCGCCTGCCGCCCGACGACCCGCCCCGCCACCCGGACGCCCGCGCCTCGACGCCCGCTCCGCCTGTCGCCCCACCCGATGCCCGCCGCCCGCCCATCGCCCCGACGCCCGCCCGCTGCCCCGCCCGTTGGTGAGTTCTTATGATTTTTATGCTAGCGGAGTGGTTCTAAGTTTGGTGCACGGGCATGTGACTGATGTGCTTGCCACATATGTTATGCATTTGGTGAATTGGCTGCAATGCTGGCTTTCTAGATTCCTTGCTTGTTTGTTCACCACTTCCTTTTGATGAGACAAAAGGAGTATACGAACATGGTGTGTTGCAAATGTTGCTGAATAGGTTTGGTGTGTGCGTTAGACTTGCTGAATAAAGTGGTGGTGAAACAGGACAATGTGGTTGCACGCCATGACTGAGGTTAGGAGGAAACCTACTTGACCTGTGTTCAATCGCATTGCATTTAGTTGGGCACTGGGGACCAGTAAAAACATGGGGCCAAGCTAGTTTATTTCCGTATTTATACGAAACAGGGTGTATTGGTGATGGTGTTAGATCATGCTAGATGATCTGTGTAAATGCCTTCTGCATTCATGACAAGAAATGATGGTGGTTTTTTTGAATGGAGACAAATTGACTTGTATTCGTACCTGTGTACAAGACTTGGGACTATCAGATCCTTTATCCAAATTGATTTGTTGTATGCGTGATTGAAGGGTGAGATTCGGTGCCCAGCTGTGTATTTTCTGTTTGGATTTCCTGTCACTAAGGTGGTTAGGGCTGGTAGCAGTCTTGTCTTCTATACAAAGTTATGAATATGGTTGAAATGAACTCAACTAAGGAAAACAAATAGAAGCCTCACATTTGGAAAGGAGACCTGTGAAACAAACTTCACAGGATAAAAGGGTTTAGGTACTGCCCGTAATGCAGAAATAGAATAAATGGACTTTTGGTTCAAGCTAAATTGTGATAATACATGTTCGGTAACTACAGAGGCAACATACAAGTGATTGAAGGGAGTGGATTGGCAGTGAAATAGAACTGGATTGTACATTTTTGGTCACGTTGAGGTCTAAGACAACTTGTAATGTAAAAAGATGTCCCCAAGTAGCATTGTGAAGGTGTCATGAGAATGAGATGTTTGAGTGGTCCTTGTATTCTAACAATCAGTTAGAAATTTGTACTTGCGGTTAGTTGGCAATTCTTTCATCCGACTACAGCTGCAACACATGGGAATAAGTCATTCAACCTGATTTCTGCTGCTAATCCTCTGCTGGGTTCATCTGCAACTAGGTACAATATATTTCTGGAGGAAAGTTCAGAGCAAAATTCTTCTGTGTGGCTATTCTTTTAATTATATTTCTGGAGTAGCTTCCATCAAGAAAGTGTCCCAGATAGCCTAGAGCCCTGGAGTCTTGGTTGCAGATATGTATGATTGTTTCCTATGTTAGCATGTCCCTTATGCAGTAATACTGTTTAAAAATTGCTCTGCAACAGATTGCTTTGTTGAGAGATTGCAATGGTATCTTTAGACATAGGTGGTATGGGCTAATGTATAAAATTATTTGCCATGTAGTGATGATGCATTTTGTAGTTGACATTATTGTTCGATATGCAGTTGTTTCCACAGAGAGCATCCCGATTTAAGTCTAAAAGAGTTCTAGTATAAAACTGCTTTGAGCTTGACAAGACATAATGATAAATATGAATTGGACATATATATATGAAAGAACTAAATTTTCGATGGATCGAAAGTGAAAATGAGTCATTTGATATATTGTCACAGTGGAGGACTAAACAAGAGTTTTTTTCCTACTATTTCATGACTAGCTCGTGATGTCTTAACCATTCAACTGTTGCTTGTGATTCTTTTGCAAACATTTCTGAGTTCAAATTTCACAATGCATGCTTTCATCATCTACTGCAAATACAGTAATATGATCTACATGTTATTATTGTTACTGTAATATGATCTACGTTAGAGTTAAAAATGCGTAACCTACGTCTCCCATTCGAGAGTGCTTGTTTATGAATATGCCATTTCGTCACATTCATAAGCAAGCAGTCTCGAATTGTCCACGTTTTTTGTACAGTTCGAGGATATGTGGTTCGGGCAAGTTCCTGAGCTGTTGTACAACTGCAGAGTAGATTTCGGTAGCATCTCCCTACGGTGTTCTCCGGGTATACACCCCTCTTGACCTGTTGTCGAGACGTGTACCTGGAGAACAGCGGGGAGATGCTGCCGAGATTTTCTCTGGAGTTGTACAACGGCTTAGGAACTTGCTCGAACCACATATCCTCGAATGGGATTAGGACCAAACCTATTTAGAGAGTAGGGGTTATCGTTGGTAAGTATTTAGGTGGTCAACAGATAAACTTTTTTTGAAGATCATTCGTTCATTTGTTACTCTACTGAAATATGCTAGAACAGTTACATCTTATTACTTATCTATTCAGCTATTGCTTTACATGATTTATTGTCAAGTTCACAAAATAGGTATGAATTGCTTTCTCTCATGTCAAATATATGACCTTATCAGATAAGAAAACTCAAAATGTCACAATTAGAGAGCATCGGCTCCTCGCCAGATAGAGTAGAAGGTGCTCTCGAGGGGCCAAGCCAAGTTCCAAATGTTGAGGGGCCGAGTAAGGTGAGGAAGGCCCGAGGACCGAACACAGGGGTCATAGGGAGAACACCGCAGGTTCTCCACTTCAATGCCACGGGGGTCTGTACAGGCCCTCCCAAGTACAAGGGGCGATACCGTTCATTCCTCGGTCAATTGGTGAGAGAGAGAGTGCCCATAACGATTAAGGATTGGAGGAAGGAAGTCAGCGCCGAGCAGAAGAATCAGCTGTGGGACGAGGTTAAGGGCAAATGGATTATAGAGGAGGAAGATGATTGCAACGCGAGGCGGTACGCCTTGAGGAGGATGGGTGTGGCCTTGAGGCACTTCAGGGTCCTCATGCACAGTGAGTACGTACTGAAAGGTCGTACACCATTCGAGAGGTATCCGTTCGTTACTACAGATGTTTGGTGGAGTTCACGACGATGAAGGGTACGCCTGAGGCAGAGCAGCTAAGAGAGAAGAATACCGCTATCCAGAGGCACAACACGCACCCGCACCACCTCGGTACAGGCGGCTATGAGGGGAAGAAGGCAGAGTGGGCGCGACTAGCCGAGGAGTGCGCGAACTCTGGGACGACGATGCCTTACTCCCATATATGTGAGGAACGGGCACGCAACTGGGTATTAGCGAGGACAAAGAAAACCCCCGACGGGCAGCTTGTAGTCGCAAACCCCGCTACTGCGCACGTCGTCTCTGCCATCGTAAGACATCTAACTTAGTACATTGCAGTTGGCCCAGCTTGTTGTATTTCAGATCTAATTCGTACTCGCTTATTGCAAGAGGAGGTAAGCCAGCGGAAAGAGCAGGGGACCTTCCAGAGCCAAGGGTCGAAGGATATCCTGTCGTCTGCGATCGGGAAGCCCGACCATAAGGGCCGGGTGCTTGCCGTAGGGTCGGGGCATACGAAGAAGTCCTACATTCATGATGACGCTTCGAGTGCTAGATCAAGATCATGTGAGGCACGTGCGGAGCGCCTCAAGGAGACGCTCAGGGAGCAGCTGAGGGAGGAGATCAAGGATGAGATGAGGGGGGAGATGATGGCACGTGAAGATGAGATAAGGGGGGGATGATGGCACGTGAGGAGCGCCTGAGGGCCGAGATGATGGCGATGATCTCTCGTAGTCGAGCGGATGCCTCGCCTCTTGTAGAGAAGCATGTGCCCGACCTAGCACTGTGGTTCCAAAATGATAAGACCGAGCCCACCAAGGTAATAATTAATTTTTCTAACTTAAAGCTACAAGTGTAATTGCCACAATGTTTCTCCTCAAGTTGCGTACATCTTGCAGACCCCTGCTAAGTGCCAGCTGACTACCCTGACGGAGGACGGATTTCCTATCGAGGCTGCACGCGGGGTTGCATTTCCATGCAAGGAGACCGACACTGTGCATAGTCAGCCTTTAGGGAAGGGCTACATGAGGGTCCAGGTGGACTACGTCCACGAACCCTTCTTATCACATGTGCTCGAGTTCCCCCCCCAACGAAGATATCAGCACTCTCGGGCAAGCACGCATGTCGTTCATCAAGTGGCCCACGACGGGTGTCGTACTGGTCAAGGTAAAAATCCCCCGTGTCTTCTCTACCATCCAGTAGTACTGCAATAAGTTAAATATGCGCGTACTTTGTAGGGTCTTACCGTACCTGTGCTTACTCCTGCTCCTGCTTCTGTTCCCACCACCGTGATGAGGCCTACACAGAGTGGAGAGCTCACGTGTAAAAGGACAAGCACGACACCAATAGAACCACAAGAGGCCTCTGAGACTCCTTCCGCCAAGAACGCAAAGCTGATAAAGGCCACAACGCCCCTTGAGGTACTTGGAAAGCCCACTACCCTCACCTCGAAGACTCCTTCGGCCCAGAAAGGAAAGTCAGCACAGGACAAAGACATCCATTATGATTTTAAGGACTACGTACATGGAAAGCCCCTGATTGCATCCAACAAACTAAATGAGCTAGGCAGGTGGGCTCGCATACTCCATGGATGGTATATTGATAAGGTGAATGAGGAAGAGCGTCGAGTCGACTTCAATGTGATGTATAAAAGGGTACATTTCCACCATGACGAGAATGGGATATTCCCTATCAGTTTTGAGGATCTGTTTTGTGTGTACCAATTAATCGCCGTCGATATTTCTACTTTACGATCCTGGACTCTGTAAGTATCGCACCATACAGCATGAACTGACGACTTTTATAAGATTTTGCATTATGTTTTCTAATATCAACACGAGTTGCAGGGCAATGAGACAGCGAGCCGTGACGAATCAAAACCAAGTTAGGTTCGTCGACCCCGAGCTTGTGTCTGCGACCACGGCTAGGCTACATCCGGTTTTTGTTGCTGGCTACATCAAGGGGGTATTGCATACTGAGTCGACAAAGGACTTCGTTGTAATACCATACCACGAGGAGTAAGTAGTACAAACCCTTCAATTACTTGTACGCACTTAAACCGTATGCGAACTTATTTCCTTGCACTACATTCCATTTAATAAGCAACCATTGGGTTCTACTCATCCTCGTTCCGAGTGAAAACACAGTCTACATTTTTAACTCAATCAAGAAGAGACCGATGGCCTACGCGATCAAGTGTCCTTTGCAGAAGTAAGTACATTAACGTAACCTAACACTTTCTGAATGTAACTATATTTTTTTACTCAATGGCATCCCTCCAATATATGTAGGGGTTTCTCGGACTATGTCGATGAAGGAGGGTCACACGATAACAAAAAGGGAAAGACGCTGGAGTATAAGAAATTCACGGTACAAGTGCCTAGCATATATACGATTAATTTTTTCTGACATCTAATCTTCATGTGTTAATTTCTTTTTCTCTCTTCACAGTGTCATCAACAGGGCAGCGATGACCTGTGCGACTTCTATGTCATGCAACACATGTTGGTTGTGGTCGGCGGCTCACACCTTTTTCCTAAGGTATATGTACATGCATATTTAGCTTTTCACATACAAATCTTAAAACTTAAATTCATGCACTCATTTATGTTTTGCAGATGATCAATATTCCCCAGAAGAGCTTAGACAACAAAGCACTCAACAATTTACGAGACCACTTATGCCAATGGTACTGGTTAGAAGTTATATCGGAGGACGGTAGGTTTAGAGATCCTGAAGCGTCCTACTAGTCCATATGGAAACAATATTAATTGTATATGTCAATGTGATATATATGTACGTGTACTGATTGTTAAGCATGTTTGTGTTTGTATGTTGTGAACGAATGGGCTATATGTATTGTAATTTAAGTGTTCGTGTTCTGTATTGTGAATGTGATATATATATGCCCTTGTTAATATGTGCTATTTTGGGTAATGTGCAAAATTGCAACACTCCCATGAGGGTCATCAGAATCGGTTCTTATGTGGAACCGATTCTGATAACCACATAATTGGAATTGGTTCTTGTATATATGATTATGATGACGTCTCATCAGAATCGGTTTTTTGAATAAAGCGATTGTGATGACACCATCATTAGAATCGGTTCTTAAGAGGAACTGATTCTGATGATCTCTTATCAGAATCGGTTCTTTTAAGCAAGCGATTGTGATGACCATATCAGTAGAATCGGTTCTTTGACGGAAGCGATTGTGATAACCATACCATTACAATCGGTTCTTGGAAGAAAGCGATTGTGATGATCCATCATTAGAATCGGTTCTTTCAAGGAAGCAATTGTGATAACCACCTCATTAGAATCGGTTTTTGTATGGAACCGATTCTGATAAGGGCGTCATCACAATCGCTTCTTTGAAAGAACCGATTCTGATGACTTTTATCAGAATCGGTTATTCGAAAAAACCGATTGTGATAAAGTGTTCATCAGAATCGGTTTCACCTAATAACTGATTCTAATAATGCTTTATCACAATCGGGTCAAAACCGACTGTGATAACTCCACCTCATCACTATCTAAAGACTTCGTATCGTCACTTGAACCGACTGTAATGGCAAAAAAGAACCGATTCTGATGTACAATTCTGTAGTAGTGAACCACATGCATATCATCGATCTATATATATCGATGCATGAATCCATTTAATTCCTGCGACTTGCAGGAGTAGTCGTAGCAGCAGAAGCCGCCGCAGCTGCCTCTTCGGCCAGTCGCTTTCTCACCCTCTTAATGAACACCGTGGCGGCCGCATCAACGTCTACCGCCGCTTGTGCTACGCCGGCGCCGGCGCCGTACAGGCTCGCCGGCTGCACCGCGTTTAACTTTTCCACTCTCTGGACGATGATCTCTTCGCCTCGCGACATGTTGGCCGGCCTGCTGTTTGGTAGCAGCTAATTAAGCTAGCTAGGTTTTCGATCGAGCTACGAATGAATAGCAAAGACAAGGCTGATCGATCGATGGCTGTGTTGGAGTTGAGGTTTCTTAGAGTTGAATGGTCATGAAGGCACTCTAGGGGCAGTATTTATAGGCCTGCTACAACCTTCGTGCGGAGTGTTCTTCACGTGATTGGTCGCATGGTTGATTGATTGACTCAATTCAGTTTGGGAAAATTCATTCCATTCTTAATTTCAACTAAAAATCACGACAAGATATCAGAGAGCTTCTAAATTTTCTAATAATTAAAAGTGGATGGAATAGACTAGTAGTACTCCTTCCTAAGGCAGAAGTAAAGGGCCAGATAATTAATTACTTCCTCCAATCACAAAAGTAAGTCGTTTTAGATGATGTGCAAGCAAACGTTATAAAATTTGATTATCGATATCTTTTTGAATATTTAGAACGGACACATGAAAATGATACTTGTAGATATGTCTGGATAAATAATTTCGTAATAATATATTTTTAGCATGTTTTACAACTATATAACAATGGAAATGAGTGATCAAAGTTATATTTTTGGACCGTGTTAACGTCAAAAACAACTTCCTTTGCTGAAGAGAGCAGTAATATGTAAAGCTGTATGAATCTAGTTCCGAAAGCATTAGTCGACCGGACGGACGCGTGAATCCAAATTGCAAAGTGATCACTTAATGGCCAAGTTTCGAACAGTACGCCAATAGATCGAAGACTTGACTCAAGTGATATATGCACGCATACACAGCAAAATTCACTAGCTTTTGTTGAATTGCATGCTCATTTCGTTTGCATGCATGCGTCAGGTCAGGTGCATATATATGCATGTGTGCTTCAAAATAGAATCAGATTCGGTCTATGCAACAAATTAGAGGTGAACAAAGACTTGACTCGGCCGATCGCGCATGCACATACGAAATTTGATGCTTATGCCTGCTAATTAAACGAGGACTACGTCCTAATATACCTTCACCTGGACTGGACAAAAGTCTTAAAAATAGAGGGAGTTGGAAAATGGCAATCGAGTTTTTTTAGTTTGTGAGTACTTAATTTTTTTGTCTATTAGATATCGGTATTTTTTTTTGCTCGTGAGCACTCAATTTTTTTTGTCTATTAGATATTATTTTGTGATCCACGTTATGTTTTATCATTTCGACTTTATCAATATTTGACTTTGTGATCCACATTTTTGTTTTTTGTGTTCCTTATAGTTTGTTTTGTTTCTTTTTTTACAAATTGTCACATTATTTTTATATGATTTAATTCGTGTAAAACAAGTATATAATTGATGTACAAAAGGCCATGTAGAAAATAATAATATTCTTTTTTTCAAATTGTCATATCGTTTTTATGTAATTTAATTTGTGTAAAACTAGTATATAATTGATGTGAAAAGGACATGCAGAAAAGAATAATGTTCCTTATCCAATAGCTAAAGATTGAGTACTCCTTGATAAATAGTACTCAAATGGTATTTTATCCATTGGATCTATATCTAAAGGCTCCAAATTTAAGTGTTATTTAGCAAGAAAATACTCTGATTCTCCCTCGAGTGCAGTGTGTGTTGAGCAATGTTTCAAATTTCGTTTTCGGACTATATCTTGGAGGCGATCGAAATCCGAAAATTTGGTGAGATTTTAGAATTTTGGATGAAATCCAGATGAAATTCAAAAAGAAAAATTAAAATCCATAATTTTTTGGACTGGGATTTCCAATATTTTGGCCAAAATTGCCGAAATTTTGGCTGAAATTGCCAAAATCTCGGTAAATTTTAACCAAATGAAAAATTATTCAAACCATGTTAGAAAATTTTGAAAAGTTTTTTGGATGGTTCCGGCGCATCACAAATTTTCTCATAAAATTTACAGATGATGATCAAGCCTGAGGAATTTTTAAAAATTTTGACAGTGCTATTGTCCTGATAAAAGCTAAGTACATGTATTGCTTTCATAGATTTGATTGAGCAACAAAAATAGGTTTAGAATTTTTGCAACATTTATAGAAGGATTCTGAGGTAATGCTTAAGCTCTCCAAAACTTTTTGGATCATGATCACACTCGAGCGAATTCATAAAATTATGACACGCTTGCTATCTTATATATGTTCCTTCTGTTTTTAATTTTTCAAACATAAAAAATGAAGTTCAATTCTTTTGAAAAATTTTGTGTGTGATCCTAGACTACTAAATATGGTACTAGAAATTTTTTAGAGCATGATCAAGCTTGTATATTTTTATAAAAATCTAACAATGCTTCTGTTATTTGTATAAAACGTCTTAAATATTTGGTTTTTTTTCAAAAAATTTCATGGAAGACTACATTATCCCAATTCCGGTCCCAAAAAAAGTTGAAATCCAATCAAAATTTCTGATATTTTGGGAATCACTGCAGTAATTTGAATTTTTTTAAAAAAAATTATTCGGCTAGGATTTAGAATCTCATCCTGGCTGCATCCTGGCCGAAATTTCGCCGGAATTTTGAACCTCGGTGTTGAGTGGATGTGTCTTGTCTTGTATTCTTTCTGGAAAAAAAAAGAAACCATCCGGTCTTTTATTTAGAGAAAACCATCTGGTCATCTCATGAGTCATGACTATGTAGATATATATATGTATGGACATAGTTCCGGTGCAATTGAACGGGGACTGCAATTTTAGCAGTGCACATTCGACCGTTGGATTAAAAAACGACGTCCCAGATTTTCCGGAGTAGTTTAGCGGAAAACACTGTTCTTTTTTCTACTGTAGCACACGCTGTAGCAAATTGTTGTAGCGCAAGCTTTTGGACAATCTGAGCCATTGATTCGCTAGTTCGGACGGCTCAATCAAATAGGGATTGCTAAAGTTGCCGTCGTCATTCTAATTGGACTTGAACTCTGTCCTATATGTACATACGTGCTACCAGTTACAAGGTACCGTGCCAGGCCATGCAATGAACGCGAGTTGATTTGCTTGTAGTTTCTCTGCTCCTTTTTATTTGACGTTTTTAGACTTTTTAAGGGATGCGAGATACGACATTGACAGTTGCTTTTTGTAAATTTATATTACGATATACTAATAAAATTATAATGCTATGAAAATGTTTTTAACGATAAATCTACTAACATAATTTTCGTACAGTCAATTGATGATCAAATTTTAGAAAATTTGATGGCACGGATATTAAAGAACGGAGAAAGTATTAAATAGTGGTATATATGGGCTGGAATGGCACATGAAAAGCTAGCTTATGAGCTTGGATCACTACTATACACAGCAGCAGAGCAAGAAATTTTGGGATCCAGGGTTCGAACATTAGACGCAAAATGCTCCGATGGAATACAAAGATTGTCCCAAATGTGCCCCTTAGTACATAAACACGCATCTATTAATTCGTTGTTGTCAACAAATACAATCATACATTACTTTTATCGAAAAAAAAAATACAATCATACATTACCACTGGTACACTAATTAAGTTTGCACATTACAATCAGATGAGGATCATATATATTGACGCGATAATAATCAAGGAATGTTTCGAACCTAAACCTTCACGTCCTTATTATTGCCCTACACAAAAAATAACTGTACGTACGTGTACAACATAATACATCAGCTGGACTGTATATCCATCCATCCAGCTAATTCCAGCGCCTTGCAGGAGGCTTAGCAGCAGCCGCCGCCGCGCGCGCCGCAGCTGTCTCCTCAGCCAGCAGCCGCCGTCTCACCTTGTCGATGTATCCCGCGGCGGCCGCATCAATGCCGTAAGGGCTCGCCGGCTGAACGGCGTTTAACCTTTCCACTCTCTGGACGCTGATCTCTTCGCCACGCGACATCTTGGACGATTAATTGATATATATCCGCTCGCTAATTAAGCTACGCAAGCTAGCTAGCTAGTAGGTTTTCGATCGGTCGATGCGTTAAGCTTGAGTTTGAGGTTGCTTTGAATGGAATGATCATGTAGGCAGTATATTTATAGGCATGCTACAGCAGCGCGCCTTCGTGTGGTGATCGAACTCTCCGAAAATTTCGGGCGGACGCGTACGTACGTGATTCGATCCAAACTGATTTGCTCCGTCAGCGCGTTCCCAACAGTAGATCCGATCGAGGAAGACTTGTGGTGTATATATGCGTGCAGTTCATAATATATACATGCATATATAGCTTAATTCGCTAGCTTTTGTTGAATGTTGCATGGAGATTTCGTTTGCGTGTCTGCGTCAGATCTGATCAGGTGCATCATTTCAAACAAGAATCAGATTCGGTCTACGTAGCAATTAAATTGGAGGCGAACGAAGAGAGACTTGGCTCTCGGTCGGTCGATCGCATGCACATACGAAATTTCATGAGTATACTTGTCTGCGAATTAAACGAGGACTGCGTCGGACCTGGACTGGACAAAAGCAGTCAACTACGCACCAGCCAACGACCCTTCCGACCGACCAAAAGTAGTCAACGTACTGCCTTGAGACTTAAGCTCTAAAACATATACTACTGCCTCTTATAAGTCATACTGAAAGAGTAAGTTTCACAAAACTATATGTTTCTTGTACAAACTATCAGAAAATTACAAGTTTTAATGTCTATTTTATAAAACTACAGATTTTAGAAGAACTTGTTTCATAAAACTACAGGCTTACTGTACAAATTATTAGAAAACTACACATTTTAGCTTTTATTTCACAAAATTACAGATTTTAAGAGAACTTATATCACAAAACTACAGGTTTTAGAATTAATCGTTTATTGTAACGGGTTTGATAGTCTAGGCACACATGACAACCTCACATGTGAGTGAAATGGAAAATGATGACGTGTGAGACTACTATGTGGGCCCACACTGTCAGACTCATTATAAGAAACAGTCAATTCTAAAACTAGTAGTTTTGTGAAACAAGTTCTTCTAAAACCTGTACTTTTGTGATATAGGTTCTCCTAAAATCTATAGTTTTGTGAAATAGAAGCTAAAATCTGTACTTTTCTGATATTTTGTACAAGAAGCATGTAGTTTTGTGAAACAAGTTCTTCTAAAATCTGTAGTTTTGTGAAATAGAAGCTAAAACCTATAGTTTTTCGATAGTTTGTACAAGAAACTTGTAGTTTTGTGAAATTTACTCTTTAAAAAAATATCTAACGGTCTATCTAGCGGGCTCAAGTTATATATAACGGATTATATTAAAAGAACGAGTCCATGCAAAGTACAACAAAAAATAACAAAAATTCAGAATAAAAAATAAAAGAAATTAGCCATTTAATTTTCATATGAACTCCAAACACTACTACAGAAAAGGCTATAGACGGCTCAAAAATGTCATTACAGACAGTTTTCTAAACCATCTTTAAGCATATGTTAGTGATAATATGGTGAATCACATACAGTTCATGAAACAGATATCACAGACGGTTCTTGATAAAGACCGTCTATGATAACAAGTCATAGACGGTCTTTATCAAGAACCATATGTGATAATAGGTTATCACAGACAATTCTTGATAAAGACCGTCTGCGATAGTATGTTATCATAGACGGTTTATATCAAGAACCGTCTGTGATCCACATTTTTTCTTTCTCTCTTGGAAGAACTTCTATGATTAGTATTTATTGTTGGAAATTTTCTTCTCTTTAGATATTTCTACAACGACATTTATAAAACACAACCAGTTATAGATTTTGTAATTGAATATCTAAACATCCGAGATGCTTCGAGGCACAACTTGTCTAATTAGTATCGTCTTAAAGTATGAACCTTTTAGCACTTTCATCTCTTTTCTTTTTATAATGTTGATGGATTCCAAGTCAAAATCCAATTCCATCCATAGTTCATCCTGAAAGTTGTCATGCTCTGATAAATCTTCTATTTCATCCTCCTCCCCGAATGAGAAAACCATAGGCAGCTTATTTTCACTGTGTTCTTGTGTAGGAACGGGATCATTTTCATGGCTCTCTATTTCAAAACCATGAAAATGATCTTGTTCCAGCACAAGACTAGAGTAAAAATAGGTTGTATATGGTATTCTTATTCGGGGATGAGGATAAAGTGGAAGATAATCAGAGCATGACAACTTTTTGGTGGCTAAATGCTGTCTGAAATGATTTAATACATGGGATTGTAGAAATTTTTTTTGGTTATTGTACTATTTGAAGGATCGGAATGGCGATCTGAGTGGGGGTGAATGATCACAATTAAAGTTTTCCCCTACTCAATTGATCCAACCAAAACTTCACTTGAAACATTCAAACGCAAAGGAGCAAAACAGAGAAAATCTTGGTCTTGAACTTGCATATTCTCCCACTTGTCGCAGCAAGCAAGAACACAAGAAACAAAAACCTTAAACGTAATCTACAAATATTTCTCAAAAATTAAGCAAATAGATCGAGTTCTTGCAAAGGATTGCCTAGATAATGAGGATATGATCTAAAGAAGATTCATCCATCAATCATACATCCTCGGCACAAGAAGCAAAAACATTTAGAAGGAGAGGAGGTAATTCCAAAAGCATGTAGAAGGAGGGGAGACAAATTCAAATTACATGAATGTAAATTGCAAGAATGTAAGTGCGGAATTTAAACACTGAATTTAAATGCGTAAAGTAAATTCAAGCATAAAAGAAAGTGATTTGCATTTCTAGAAGGGAGGTTTACAAAGCATCACAACAAGATAGGCAAAAGCTCAAAGGAGAAAAAAAAACTCTAAAACCTTCAAGAGGGGAGAGCTACCCCTCCCTCTCTATTTATACTACTCATGAGTCATCCTCCACCCTTGGATGAGTTCCTTCAATCCTAAGGAACCTCACCCAGAGTTGAGATTAACTCACTCACTCTACATGGATGAGGAGTTCCTTATACCCTAAGGATTACCGTCAAGGGTTAGGATTGACTCAATCACTCATACATGGATGAGGAGTTCTTTCTACCCTAAGGATCACCATCAAGGGTTAGGATTGACTCACTTACTCATACATGGGCTAAACCAAAACCCACACACATAACGGGTTTTGCGCGCTTTTCAAAGCATACTAACTAGACTCGCTAATCTATCTTCTAGACCGCGATTCGACGGTCCTCCTTGATCCAAGCAGCTAGTTAGCATCTCAGTTGTTCCCTTCTCTTCTAGGCTCGTAGCAACTCCGTCTCCGGTAATCTTCCGGCGATCCCTAACCGTCTGAACCTCTAGCGCACCTCGCCAAGTCCCGATCATCCTTCGCCTCACTATGACCTAGCACCGTCGTTCTGCAACCATCAAAATCAAGGAAACCCATCAATCACATAGCAATGTTCAACAAAGATATACAATAATCATCCAAAATCACATTTTAATATTCAATACACTCATGATGTCAGCACTTCCGCCTACACCAGGCCGGTAGTACCGTCTGGCCGGCACAACTAAGAGAAAACCCTCTCTCTGGAAAAAGACTAACGCTCCCTGGCTCAGGCCGCTCGGCCGGCAATACCGCCACCACAGGCCAGTAGTTTCGCTCGAGCCCAGACAGCACTCAAATTGCTTCAATTTGAAATCAAATTCAAAACAAACTCAAACTAGAGCAAACCTAGCTCAAACACAGTCAATAACTCATCACAAACAAGGATAGACCTCCACATGGTCTTTCACTATTTAGACAAATATATTTTATACCTTTCATAATTGTACTTTGTAGAATTGCTCTAAATAGTCCTATTTCGAAATATGTGCTTTCATGTACACCATGATGCAAATCTTTAGTTATCTAGTCTTACAAGAAAACAAAAAAATTATAAAGTTCAATTATGATTATGATCTATTCTTGTTTTTCATCTTTTCCATGATTTTCTTGGGCTTTTGTCCTTAAGAAAACCTATTTGAATTGTTGATTTCCCCTCTTCTAAAATGTAAAATCAAAAACAGTGATGATGACTATAAACAGTGACAATGTTAGAATTAATTAAAACTGTACGAACAATATTATCTTCTGAAATTTTTATGAAATTGTCTGCATATTGGGAAGACCCTAAATAAAAATTTTCAAAAATAAATAACCTTATTTGATGCATATATAAAATAAAAAACAGAAACTATAACTAATGAGCATAAAACTTGTCAGAATTTTATAAAAAATCTAGATTTGATCATCCTATGAAAATTTTATGGTTATCTCTTTATACACTTAGGACCACATAGAATATAAAAAGTTTCAGAAGAATTTAATCAAAATTGGAACACCAGGAAAATGAAAATCAGAAAGCAAGTATTTGACACAGTGTGCTTGTCAGAATTTTATAAAGTCGCACAAGTCAGATCATGAGCCGAAATTTCTACAGAAGGATAAAGATTGTCTCCATATCATGCATAAAAAGCATAAACATTTTTTGACTAGGAATGACATCTCAAATAAATGCAAGAACCCAGATCTGTCCAGAGAGTAGGAACCCAGTTCCTCTCTTTTGCTCACTGCCATGTGGGACCCTTTTCTGTTCTCTGGCCCCACTTGGCAGCGGCATAGCTCTCTCTCTCGGCCTGGCCTTCTCTCCCAGCTGAGTATTGCCGCCCCTGCCCAGATGCTGCCGCAGCAATGAAAGACCGATGAAAATCCTGCCGTGGCACGCGTGAAAACCACCGCCGGGGTTCGCGTTCGAGCAAGTTTGAGGCGCCGACCTCAACCATGCCTTGTTGCCTCGTCACCTCGGCCGCTGAACCCAGAAAGTCCTAGCTCTTCCTCCTCCAACCAAGCACCACCTCACTGTGCCGTCAGTCAACTCTCTACGCCGCACCGCCATCCTGTTCTCTTTCAAAGCCAGTCAAGCCGAAATGTCTTGGGCCGATTGCAAGCCATATCCTGCCAATGACGTGCTCGACCATGCCCTGCGCAGGCCAATGGCCCAGGATCTCTGCATCACCGTCCATCTCACTCTGTGTGCAAATTGTGGCGCCGCACTGCCTTGCTCCCACTCCGCCTATATAAAAGACCACTTGAACCATTCCGTAGCACCATACTACATCCGAGGAGCTCCCTCAAACACGAGTCAAGCACATCGCGCTGCCAATCGCTCCATTGCCGGCAAACACCGATAAAAGGGGCGAGACCCGATCAAGGCGATACGGTGAGAATTTCTCCGATTCCTTGAGCGTGAAGCGACCTTGTACACCCCTAAACATATCGCGCACCTTGCTTGCAGCACAACCGACCGGATCACCAGCGTGTCACTGCTCTTCTTCCTAACGACCGGCGCACGGTGGTAGCTCGACCCGATCGGTCTCCGTCCAAGTAGACAGGTAAAATGGAACCCCCCTAGGTCAACAAAAGTATAGTAAATGCAGGCCTTGTCAAATGAGGATTCTACGATTATTTTGCATAAAGTGAATTTAAATATGAATATAATAATTTGCAATCCGGAATTTGTAAAAGCAAGTTTGACTAAAATAAAATTAACAAATATGTAAGCATAAAGTAAACTCACAGTCCTCTATGAATGTGAGTATCGCATCATCTCAATTTCAATTTCTGGCATAAAATATCAACATCTCTTTGCCAATGACTTTACGAAGTGCCTATGACCGCAAACACGGCTTTTTGAAAAGTTTTATACTCTGCAGAGGTTTATATCTTTATCCACAAGTCATGACTGGTTCTTTTTGCAGATCATTAACACATTTTCTTTGGTTTGCCATAGGGGATCATGACATAACCGTTAAATTACTTAAATCTAACTTTGTACCAGTCCGACGACGATAAACTCTTACTATAACGGTAGAAGATATTTGTACAATCATTGTACGACAAATAGTTATAGACCCCATTGTCCCACTCCTCCCTATAGTAAAGCGTACACCATTGTATTGGTATGTGTTTCACCCACACCTCCACCCCTACGAGCAATCCGTCTCAAAAAGCTCGTACAACTCTAACCTTGCAATGTGCAAAGTTAAATTTATGTAACTTAATAGGTTAAAGCCGTCTCATACCAGCACTTATGATTGCACTAATTTCTTGGCATGAAAACAACACAATAGTTTAGTTCTTAATCCGACACGGGCGATAAACTCTGGAAAAAGAAAAAGGTGGGACAGTGACCTGCTAACTGCTCAAGGTTTCTTAGTGACTGAAATTTCTTTGAACTTTCAGGCCAAGCATGCCATACACCCATATTTGAATCATTAGTTTAGTTGTAAAGCTTCACATGAGGATTCTATATGACATGTTAGCATCAATACATAATTTAGATAAATATTGTTGGTACTAAATAAAGTTTGAGGTATTGATATTTGAATCAAAGATCACTTAAGTTAGTAAGGTTCCTTTCAGCTGAATAACTGATTTTGAATTGGGGGCCAAGCAAAACATGTCAATATAGTTTAACTATGTTGACTAAACTTCTTGTGTAAAGCTAGTTTCAGAGTTTGCTATTGGGTATTGCAGAAGTATTGCGTTCAGTTTGTTTGCCGAACGCGCTACAGTATTTTATCTGTAACAAACACTGTTAGTTTTGGGTTTTTTTTTTATCCGGGTCTATTTTGATTTGGTAGTGGAGATTGTTTGAACTATTTAGGGTTTGCTTAAGGTCTTGATATTTGAGTTTAGAGATTAATTAAACTAATAAAGTTTATTTAAATTTAATCTTTTGATTTTTGAACCGGAGGATTAAAACAATCAGGCGCATTTAACTCACCTTCTACCCCTGGACCAGACAACCAATTTGGCTCATCTCAATTGGTCCCACCTGCCATTGAGTATAAAGGCCAACAGGGATTACTAAACAGCCTTGAACCTGGGCCCATATGTAAGAGAAATGGAAAGGAACAAATGGAGAAACAGAGCACGCAGGCAGGCGCCATGGCTGCAGCTCGGGTGAGTCTGGCCGACAGCGGAACAAGAGCGGGGAGGAAGATGCGAGGCCTAAAATGGATCACCGAGGTTGGTGCTGCGGTGGCCGGTGGCGGCGGCTCAACGGTGTCAGGTGGTGGCGATGCAGGGGTGCCGTGGCAGCGGCTCGTCGGCAAGGGAAGACTTCAATTGAGCAGGGGGTCTCGTTTAGGGGTGGATGAGGATGCTTTTGGTGCAGGTAATTGGAAAATGGCGCCTTGTAGGCGGGGTTAGGCTACGGCTTGGCTGTGGCGGGGAATGAGGCCGGGGTTGCGCAAGAAGACTGTGGAGTACCGAATTGGGGCTTGAGCGTCGGAGTTGAGGTCGAAGACGGCTTAAATAGGCATGGCCAGAGGGAAGATTTTTTGGCTTGCGGCCCGCAATGCGGTACTCCGACCAAATACATATTACATTTTTAATTCGGCATACATTATTTATACAATTTTTCATTACAATAAATTGATTATATTCAATTAATGATTCAAACAATAAAATTTGGGCTTCACCTGATGATTCCCTCCGTTCATCCTGACGCGCGCGAGATTCCCTCCGCCGCCGGGCCCCACGGAGCCGCTGCATGCGCCTGCAGTTCGCTGCTCACCGGGTGCAGCGAATCCCGTCCGTAGCTCTGTCGTGTCAGCAGGCCAAATCTGCAATTCTCCAGCGACAGTGGCTATTATCGCAAATAATCAGTTCAGACGAGCTAAAACAGCAAAAAAAAAATTCGATGCGGGGAGAAGGGGAAAGGAGAACTAACTGGCAGGTGGACCGGGGAAAAAGAGGGGCCACCAACAGTGAGACAAGGGAGGCCAGTGACTGCCAGTGGACCAGCGACGTCAGCTGCTCAACGAGCCGACAAGGGGGCCCAAGACTGCAGTGAGACAGGAAAGGCAAGCGAAGAAAATCAGTTTAAACTTTTCTGGCAGCCTGGGTATTCGAGATTGGTTGAGCTACCAAATTGAGTTTAAAATTTTTCAAACTTTTGTCAAAGTAGTCTAGTGAGCTACTGATGCTCCCATAAAAATTTCAGATGATGAACAAACTTGAAGAATTTTATAAAATTCTTAGAAGGCCGCTGAGTCATTTAAGTAGCTTCTGTTTTTGGTTTTATAATGGCATCAAATGAGGTTTAAATATTTTGAAAATTTTACTGAGTAATTTTTAGGTGCGGAGTATGATACTGTAAACATTTCAGATCACGATCATTCTCAATAGTTTTTATAAAAAGCAGACAATGTCTCTGTTCCAAATTCTATTTTGCTGTTTTTGATTTTTATTAAATAATAAATGGGTTCAGGACTTTATGAAACTTTTGTGAGGTGATATTGGGAGTATTTAAGATTTAAAAAATTATTTACATATTTTATTTAAATTGGAAATTTGGAGTTTGAAATTCATAACCCTTATTTGGGTTGTTTGAAATTCTTTCTGACAATTACAGAAAATCCAGAAATTCCAGAACAAAAGATACAAATCCAAAGGCAAAACAAATTAAATCCAAACATTTGAATTCCACTTTTATTAGATTTGGGATGTTACACTCCCGACTACTTCCGAGCCTAGCTCTAGAAGCAGCGTGATGCCCTGTAGCACCCCAAGCCCACGACCGAGCATCTCCGGCTCTTCCCCGCCGTCGGCAAGTCTCCCAGCCAACTCCCCTGTTCTTTGTCACTACACAGTGGACCCGCTTTGTCAGTCGGCACGAGGCTAATTCAAATTCAAGCCAAACACTGAAAACAGGACCCACCGGTCGGAAACACCGTTAAAAGTCTGATTAGGCTTGGATTTAACTAATGTGTATATGACAAGTGGGACCGGGTTAAGTTAAGAAGTCATTTTTGAATAGTTATTTATGGGAATAGCGACAGACATGTGGGACTCGGAAGTCAGTGACCGAGAAAAATCGACAAAATTAGAGGAAATTCAAAAAAAATGGGAAATACGCCTTCTCTACTGCGGAAGCATAATTTTCCAAACCCTAGAAATTCAAACCTTAATAACTTTTGTATATTAAGTCAAATTTGTGTAGAATAAATTTATAAGTTCATCCAAAATCATGAAATTTCAGAATATGCACAAATATTTAATTTAGGGTCCCTGTGCAAAAATTTTTTGTTTAAAATTCAAATAAACCTAATATGTTCACTATTTAAAATATGAAAACCTTAACCCCTAACATTATGAAATAAATTTTATAAAATTTATGAGACCATAAGAAATTAATTTCTGCATAAATATTTAGATTTGAACCTAGTTTGAATAAAATTTATAAATAAGTTATTTTCCAATGCATTAGAAATCCAAAGTAGTGCGCCACCGCGGTGATGCGGTGGCCACCATGGCCGAGTAGGCGCAAGCTTGCTAGAGACTTCATTTTCACCAGGAAAGGACTAAATAGGCATCAAGGAGTCCTCACGGTTCTGTTTTACCTGATTTTGACGTCGGGGATCAATCAGAATAGGCTGGCACCGTTCGTCGATTTTGGTGAAGAAAGTTAGAAGGGGACGACGAGAATCCAGATGAAGGTTCTTGAGTAATTTTTAGGTATTTTGGTCTACGAAAGCTTCTGGTGCTAAGGTTCAAGGCGATTTGGATATGGGTTAGCAGTTCGTTTCAATTTTGCGTTTACCTGGGCATCAAAGCTCTCGGGCTATGGTGGATTGGCAAGAAATTGAGAGGGTTTCGACTATGGCGCAGGAGAGAAGAGTTAGGGGAAGAGAGGTGAGGTTCCAGAGCGAGCTGAGGACGCGTTTTATAAGCAAGGTTGGGGTGTAGATAAGCCTGCCCGAGGTGTGAACTCGTCGAGTTCTTGCTGCGTTCGCACAGGAAGAAGAATGGGCAAGGTAGCATGAAACGTGAACAAGGCGGCTGCGTGGCGACGCATCGACATCGCTGGAGCCTTAGGTGGCGCGATGGCAGAGGATGACGCAAGCTACAACGACGAGGCACTGCTTCGGGGTTTCGGCCGAAGGAGGAAGGAGACAGGGTGCTTCGCCGACAGGTGGGCCTCCACAGCGACTCGGGTCCCACGTGTAAGTGAAGGTAGAGGCAAAACATATGCCGACTGTCAATTGATCTAGATTAGGTTCATTGAAACAGTCGTGCCCGAAATATATTGGTAATTTTTCTGAGTTATGTTTAGATAATATTCTTTATCTAAAATTTTCAGGCCGAAATATGACGCACATAATATTGTGCTCACATTTTTTACTTTCTATTTTTAATTTATCTCGGAGTTGATATCTTATCAAAAAAATTTGAAACTTTTTTACGAGTTCCTCGTCACTATAGTATTCTTATATAAACATTTCAAATTAATATATTTGGTATTTTCATTTTTACTATTTTTGAATTTTTAAATATATCAAAATTTGTTATTAATTTTTAATATTTTGATTTTTGATTTTTTTATTTATTAAGAGTATAATATAAAATTTTTAGGTTTATAAAATGTCAGATTATTTTTATTTAATTCTGACAATACCACTGTTGGTAGTCAAATTCCATTAATTGCCTTTCATTTCTCATTTAATTACATTGATATGACTTTTTAAAATTCAGAATTAGATTTATGGAGATTTTATAAGTTTAAGTAAAATATTTATTCATTTTATTATAATAATATTTTATTCTTTTCCTTTATCTATTACTTAAATGAATATAAAAGGATTTTTCCTTTAGAGCAAAAATCAAGAAAAGTCAAGAAAATCCAGAAAAAATCACAAAATTAATAATTAAATATAATTAAATCTTAAATTTTAATTTCTTACTTTATCGAATTTTTGGGATGTCACAGCTGGGGCAGGACTTAGGTGCGACAGCCATTGGCCAGAGGCGGCTGGTGACGAGAGGGGTAGCGGCAACCATGGCGTACAGCCTTGAGCGATAGAGAGGGCGACTCGAGCTCGGCTAGGCGGGGGATGATCTTCCAGGAGTGAGGCGGAGTCGCACGCACTACCTCGGTAGAGCGAAGAGGAGTCGAGGCGACTTGTCGACGTGCGATCAGGGTGGAGGGAGATGACGACCACGGTGGCTGTGCTACAGTCGGCGGAAGCTACAATCGAGGTGAGGAAGTGATTAGGGGACTGAGAGGGACCTCAGGACCAAAAGAATTAGAGGGCAAGCTTACCCAGCGAGGGATTTCACGACAGCGCTCGCCGGCTTTGTCCTTGCGAGCTCGAGGCGAGGAGGATGAGCAGTGGCACTAGGTGGGCACCGTCTGGCTTAAATGCGATGAGTGGTGGAATGGGCAAAGCTCGACATTGAAAGCATCTAGGCACCCATGTTGTTTTTGGTTTTGATAATTAATGACAATTTTGGTCAATGGACTAATACTTTCGTGGAGAACATTGAAAGTAGGTTAATCCCAGGCTTGGTGACCATGGAAATACCAAGAAAGGCGCAAAGGGAAGATCAATACGTCAAGAACGTGAAAAGGTATAAATATAAGGACATTGTTCTAGCCTTTTGACGATCTTGGAGTCTGGAGAAAAGATTGGGTTGCTAGAATTAGGGCCGTACTATAAAGAGGGATCTTGATGTTTATCTTGATGTCATTTAGGGTTTAAAAACTCAAATTATACATTCAAGCACATGCTTTATGATATATATGTTCCAAAAGATAAAACCATTTGAAAATATATCAAAGTCTTTGGAAACCCGGTGCTACCGCCCATGGCAGCACGGTGCTACCGGGTGCGCGATAGCACTGGCCCAGTAGGGCGGTATGAAAATTCCAGAGAAGCTTTTTTGGGCATTTTTGTAGCCCGGTGCTACCGAACCAGCGGTAGCACCGGTCATATAACCCGGTGTAAAAATCACAGAGGGGCATGTTTTTTGGCATTTTTGTAGCCTGGTGCTACGCTGGTCCGGTAGCACCGGTCATATAACCCGGTGTGAAAATCACAGATGGGTATGTTTTGGGCATTTTGGTAGCCCGGTGCTACCGCCTATGGTAGCACCGACCCTCAGCCCGGTGCTAAAATTCTAGAGAAATCAAAATATGATGAAGAAAAATAAAAGGTGGCCCGGTGCTACCGGCCTTAGTTGGGCGGTAGCACCGGACCCTATGTAACGGCCTCTGGCAAGTGCATTTAATGCACTGTTCTAACCGTTGAAATTGAGCCCGGTGCTACCGGTCCTACATGGGCGGTAGCACCGAAAAAACAGATTTTTGCCCATTTCGAGCTCCAACGGCTAGAAAATTTGGTGGAGGCTATAAATACCTCCCCACCTGCATTCTAGAGTAGTTCTTGGTCCTCATTGATGATATTTGAGCTCTAGCAAGTGCTCTCCACTCTTTTGTGCGTTCAATTTTCATTTGTGAGTATGAGGAGCAAGGTTGAGTATTGCATTTAGTGTTTGAGCCTTTAGACACCAATATTTGACCTCGAGCAAGCGTCAAGGTTTATTACTCTTGGAGGTTGCCGCCTCCTAGGCGGCTTGGAGGCGATCGTGCACGGTGAGCTTCTCAACGAAGATTGTGAGAAGCCCTGGCAAGTTGGGAAAGCCAGAGTTCGCCTACCCGGAGCGGGGAAGAACTACCTTAGTGATCGAGGAAGGCCCAAGCGAGTGGAGCCGGCTTGAAGTGGTTCAAGTCACCTCAACTTGGAGTAGGGGAGACCGGCAAGTCTCCGAGACCACGGGTTAGATTTCTTGTCTCCTATTTTCTTGTGATTTTTATTTTTTATTATTGTGATCCATTTCATTGATAGCATAAATTGGGTAGTCTTTGTGCTCAAAAGTGTTTTTGCTACGCTTGAATTGACGAAGTATCTTAAGTGATTGCTAGAGATTTTTAGTGTGAGTTTGCAATTTTTTACTATTATATCTTAGTATCATTCGTAATTGCTAAATAGTTTTAAAAATTTTAGAAACCTCCTATTCACCCCCCTTTTAGTCGGTTATCCTTGATCCTACAGACATGGGCATGGTTGAGCCGGCGAGCCACGTGGCGTGTTTCTTCTGCCGCAGCCGCGCGTGGCAATAGCCGAGCCTGTCGCGGCATGGGATGGGCAAAGAGGTGAGAGCGAGGCTGGCCGGTGGCCCCGGGCCTGGGCGCGGCCCACTGTCAGCGATGGCCACGTAGGCATTTCGTCGAATGTCTGGCACGTGTACTGTAGCTTCGCCAAAAAGGAACAGAAATAGGTTGGGGTAGTTAGGGCTGTCCAAAAGTAGTTCTAATTAGCTTAAAATATTATGAGAAAATTTTTAGAGGTATCCCAGTAAATGAGGTTTCTGTTTTCTTTTGGGTTCACTCAATTCTCTATTGTGGTTTTTGAAATAAAATTCCTAGAAATTTGCTGTTTTGAACTATTTCTGAATATTTAAGGCACATGAATTCTGTGGAAAAATTATAAAAAATTTATATTTATTGATCTAAATTATTGTAGTATTTTATAAAATTATTTTCCAAATTAGTTTATTTGAAATTTTTATATGTTTCTTTTGAATGTGTTAAATTGGGTGAAAAAGAATTTAAATATGACAAAAATATATAAATTTAGAAGAAAATCCAATTGTACATTAAAATCATATACTAAATCACTTTATTATATTTTCTCAATTTCTTGGGATGTTACACCTCTGCAGAGTTTAAAATTTTTCAAAAAACCATTCCCGCGGTTATGGGAGACTTGGTGCATTGACACTAGTTAGATATTTTGGTATTTTTGAAAATAGATGATTTGAAAATATTGGTTGGAAAGTTATTATTTTATGCCAGAGATTTGTGAAGGAAAGTTCATATTTATGTTAGGGATTGGCAATGACATCATGCAGTATTCATCGTCACGGAGGATTGTGAATATATATTTTATGAACTCATTGAAGTTATTTTCATATCGCCTAAATTGCTCTTTAAATGTTGTTGCAATTTCAAACTCAATATTCATGGTCAATTCAATTTTATGCAAAATAACCATAGAAGCCTTTTTATTGACATAGCCTGTATTTACTATATCTACAATTGTGATACACTACAAGTCTTGTTGAGTACACAAATACTAAAACTTGCTACTGCTGTTGTTTGTAGATGAAGAAATCCCAAAAGACGCATATTACCATGCAGGTTACGGGGATCATAACAATGAGTTTTTCTAAGGTCTTACCTTCTCAGTTACATGAGGATTGGAATGAGCAAACTACAAAACATTTGGATTTTCGTTGCAATATAATGTATTTTGGCTTGTAAGACACTTATTATCATATGTAATATAAATTGTGTATGGATGTGTTATCAATGTTGTAAATATGCGTACTAGCCACTGACCATGAAACTAGTATTGTATGCACATAAAAGACCTTCTTTTGTAAAAAGAAGGGTCCTTACAATAAGGAGACCTTAGGGCTCGGGGAGGTGGCAGCGACGGGCTTGGGGGAGGAGGCGACGATGAGCTTGAGTAGGAGACGACGATGGGCTCGAGGAGGGAGCGCACGGGCTCGGGCCGAGGAGACGGTGTCAAGGACGGGCGGCGACGACGGCGTCAAGGGCGGTAAAAGATTTCTTTTGAGTGAGAAGTGCAGCGATCAAAAACCCTAGAACGATATATATAATAAGTGTTAAATCACAGACAGTTCTTGATGCACGAACGATTTTCACCGGTAGCTTACTGGCGACGAGAGCAACATATATAATGATATAAGTCTCGATGATAAATGCCGTATGAATCAGATTTTACTATCCGTATACATAGATTTTACTATCGGTATACATAGATGTTACTATCACGCCAGAGAGTTCAGCAACCTGTGCGGTAGTAAAATTTTATGACACATTCGGTAAAATGACAGTAAAATCTCATTCATGTGGCATTTGTTGGCGAGACTTATATTATTATGTTGCTCTTGTGGTCAGTAAGTTGCTGGTAAAAACCGTTCGTGAATCGGAGCCGTTAATAAAAAGTTATAGCTAAATCAAAGAAAAAATATTCTTGTACAAACAAGTATAGGAATATGTTTTTACTTTGATTTAGTCATAACTTTTTATTGACAGCTTCGATTCATGAGCGATTTTCATCAGTAGCTTACTGACAACGAGAGCAACATATTAATATAAGTCTCACCATAAACACCGCATGAATAAGATTTTATTACCGGTATATATAGATTTTACTATCGGTATATATAGATTTTACTATCATGCTAGAGGGTTCAGCAACCTGTGTGGTAGTAAAATCTTACGACACATTCGATAAATTTATCTGTAGCAGCTGTAGATCATACTTCTCGTCTCCTTGCGTGTTCTTGGATTAATTCGGTTCCGGTCTTCACACTGATGCGCGTGTTTAGATAGATCTTGTCATGTCTGTATTCATGATTAAGTTCCTTCCCTGTATTAGGATGCGAGGTTTGGTAGATTTGCCTAGTGGTACGAGCAAATTTTTCGCCTGCTACACCTTGATGCGTATATGGATGGCATCAACAACATGTCGCGGTGCAAGATAATTCTTTTGTTGGGTTCAAAAGATGATGGTTTATGTTAGAGATAATTACGATGTCTCAATATCCTAACTTATCTAACAGTGAGATCTTTTTAAATCTTGCTCTCCGTTAGCTATATATATCATCCCTATATACGTGTAATCTTTGAACTCAAATAGTGGATTTTCGTCTCTCGTGAATTTTCCCCGTAAGGATTTTTCATGTAAATCTTGTCTCCCTTTTGTAGTGTTTTTGTATCTACAAACCTAACAAGTGGTATCATAGCCTTAGCATGCACCGAGAGGTTCCGATCTTCGTCGCCGCCTCCGTTCGTCGTGCCGTCGTCGTCCCTCGCGCATTCGTCGAGGTGCAGCAGCGCCTCCCGCCGTGCGCCACATCCGCTCGGCTTCCGCGCGATCTTCTCGCGCCCGCGCCGGTCGGCTTCCAATCGCCGGCCTCTCTCGGCGCGACCCGCGACGCCATTCATCGCACGTCGGCATCGTCCTCCGCTCGAGCTGGCCTCCGTCGCTCCTGCGTCCTCCGCATGCCCCGGATCTGCGGCCACCTCCGGTAGCACCGTCCCTTCATCTTCTGCGCCGGCCATCGGCCGCCTCGACTTCTGCGCGCCGATGCGTCCGCGCGGTCATCTTCGGCCTTCCGCGTCCGCGTCTTGGCATCCACGCAGTCTCCTCGATCCGCGCCATTCCCCGGGCCGACGCCCCCGCGCGCGCCTGACGCTACTCAACCCGGGCGTCGCAGTTCTATGCCGGCCTCTGCTCACCGCTTGGCGTTGCCTTGCATGGTGCTCTAGTCTCCGACCGGCCTCCATCCGCAGCTCCGACCTTCGGCGCGTCGCACTGCCAGTCGCATTAAGCAGCAAGAAGCAGTACTAGTGGTTGGAGAAACACAAGGACGCGTGAAGACCTTGTTTGCCCGTGAAGACCGAGACTAATTCGCGTGAAGAAACATCTCTTGTGACTAGAAGTGCTGGACTTAAGCATCTTGCCTTTTTTGCATGCAAGTTCCAACCGAGAGGCAGTCATTGATTTTCGTGTCTGGATTTGAATCAGATCTCATAATTGGATTCAACTCCGTTTGTGTTTGCTTCGCGTGTTCAGAACGCGAAGAAAATTGCATTGCGCATCCAGAGTGTACCAGGAAGATTTTTTTCCAGAACCTATCATTTTTTTATCTGCAATTTTATTATTCACCATGTCATCTGCTAAATTTGACATTGAGAAGTTTGATGGCAAGATCAGTTTTTCGATATAGCAGGTTCAAATGAAAGCTGTTCTCACACAGGTGGGCGTAAGAAAAGCACTGTTAGCTAAACAAGCAACAATGACAGATGAATAATGGGAAGAACTTGATCAGAAAGATCTCTCCGTCATACAGCTCAGTTTGTCTACAGATATTCTACGTGAAGTCATTCATGAGACTACCGCCGCAAAACTGTGGCAGAAATTGGAAGACTTGTACATGAAGAAAAGTCTTGCCAACAAATTGCGTCTCAAAGAACGTCTGTATACAATTCGCATAGCGGAAGGTACCTCTATTCAGTCTCATCTTAATGAGTTTAATTTGCTCATCATTGATCTTGAGAAATTAGAGGTGAAAATTGATGATGAAGATAAGGTTATTCTGTTGGTCGTCTCTTTGCCTGCTACCTTTAAGCATTTCAAGGAAATTATGCTTTATGGCAATCATGATACCTTTAGTTTTGATAATGTTACATCAAATTTATTTTCTAAGGATAAATTTGATATTGATTCTCGTTCTGAAGTTAAGGCTGAGGGGTTAATTGTTAGAGGTAGATCTCCACATAAAGGCAATTATCAAAGATCAAAGTCTAGATATAAGTCAAGAGGACGTAAATCCAACATTTTTTGTTGTTATTGCAAGACACCCGGTCATATTATTGCTCATTGATACAAGTTGAAAAATAGAGCAGATAAAGACAAAAAGACACATTCTGATAAACCTGCTAAGGCTAGTCTTGTTGAAAATAAATATGATAGTGAGGCTCTAATTATCACTTCCAACTTGAAGAATCAAACTGCATGGATTATTGATTCAGCTTGCACTTTTCATATTTGTCTATTTAAAGAGTGATTCTCTACTTATGATTCTGTTGGTAGTGGTGAAGTTGTGATTGCTGATGAGTCTCCACTTGAAATTGTTGGCATCTGTTCTATTCAAATCAAAACCCATGATGGCATTGTTAGGACTCCTTCAAATGTTCGCCATGTTCCCAGAATGAAACGAAATCTTATTTCTTTGGGCACTAGCTTTGACATATGCGCTTGGGTCATATAAGTGAGAAAGGTATGCATCTTTTATGCAAGAAAGGACTTTTACATGATATTGGTAAACTTGATTTCTGTAAATATTGTGTATTTGGCAAACAAAAGAGAGTCAATTTTTCTGTTTCAACTCATCAGACTAAAGGAATTCTTGATTATATTCATTCTGATCTTTGGGGTCGTTCTAGATTTCCTTCTATTGGAGGTTGTGAGTACATGATTACCTTCATTGATGATTTTTCTCATAAAGTTTGGGTTTATTTCTTGAAACATAAGCATGAAGCTTTTTCAGTTTTCAAGAAGTGGAAAGTCTTGGTTGAAAATCAAACTGGCAAGAAAATAAAGAAACTTAGAACTGACAATGGATTAGAATTTTGTAATGGTGAGTTCGATCATTTTTGTGCTAATCATGGTATTGCAAGATATTTGACTGTTCTAGGCAAACCTCAGCAAAATGGTGTGGCAAAGTGTATGAATCGCACTCTTCTGGAAAGAGCCCGCTGCATGCTTTTAAATGCAAGTTTATGGAATAAGCGTGGTTTGTGGGCTGAGATTGTTTCTACAGCCTCTTATTTGATTAATCGTTCTCCAAATTCAGCCATTGACTTTAAGATTCCAGAAGAGGTTTGGTCAAGTAAACCAGTTGATTATTCTAATTTAAGAATTTTTTGTTATCCTACTTATGCTCATGTTAGCGATGGAAAATTAGAACCTAGAGCAAAAAAATGCATATTTGTTGGATGTGGTTCAGGTGTCAAAGGATATCGTTTATGGTGTTATGATTCTGAAAGATCGGAAAAGGCGACTAGAGGGGGGTGAATAGGAGCCAAATAAAATTTTCGAATAAATTCTCCCCCTAAAATTCAAAACACCAAAAGGCCAGAAAGAAACTGCACTGGTCGGGTATTTCTGGTCGGATGAACAGTACCCCCGACCTACAGAGGTCGGATGAACAGTGCTCGGAATGAATAGTGTACGGGTGAACAGTACCCCCGACCAACACTGGTCGGCTGAACAGTACTCCCGACCTGAAGTGGTCGGATGAACAGTACTCGGGTGAATAGTGTTCGTGTGAACATTACCCCCTGACCAGATGAACAGTACCCCCTGCGGAGGTCGGATGAACAGTACTCAGGTGAATAGAAAAATCAGCACGATCTCAAAAACAGAAATCGATGTAACTTTTGATCGGCTGATCCAAAAACAGTGAAAATTGATGTGCACCTCCCAAAGGATGTCAGGAACCTATTTTAATCAACAATCGAAGGAATTAATACCAAGGTTCCGTCCTTTTCAGTTTAACAAATACAACACCAAAAACAGAGTCACGAACACAGACTTCACCCCTATCTTGCTGATGGGAGTTGATGGTCAGAAATCCTTGGATGACTCTCCACAAATCATAGCAAGTAAGTACACGAAGAAACAACCCTTCAAACAAATAGAAACACTATCTGAAAACTAGGCACAGAAATTGGTTTCTTGCAAAACTGAATAGAAGAGGTTGTAGATTGCCTAGATGATTGGGATATGATCTATAGAAGATTCATCCAGCAATCTTTCATCCTTGGCAACAAGAACCAGAAGCCAATCAAGACTAAAGACTTCAAGTCACACGTTTACGCACTTTAAGAACACACAGATTTACTAACTTGCAACAAGAATGCAAGGATTGCCTAGATGATCGAAAGCACCAAGTCCAGAGAAGAGTTCATCAATCATGAATTTCAACAAAGACTCAATAGCATGTAGAAGGAGATGAGGCAAATCCAAATTACGTAAAGTAAATTGCAAGTAAGTAAATGCGGAATTTAGATAACAGAATTCAAGTGCGTAATGTAAATACGTAAGAGAAATGAAACAAGAATATAAATGAAGAACATTTCATTTCTGGAAGGGAGGCTTACAAAGCCTCACAACAAAGTGGACAAAGCTCAAATGAGCAAAGAAAACCTCGTAACCTTCAAAGAGGGAAGGCTGCCCTTCCGTCTTTTATAGTGACACAGGATCAATTCCACCTTTGGATGTCTGCTTCAATCCTAAGCCAACATCCAAGAGCCGGGATTTGATCCTTACAACATCACTCTCAACAACTCTCAACTACTCACGTAGACTTTCCTCACTGCTCACCCCAAGGAGACACCCTCTCCTGTCTATTCATAGCAGGCTTGGAACACCTACCACCCTTGGATGAGCCTCTAAACCCTAGAGCACTCCATCAAGGGTGAGATTTTACCCACTCACAAAGCTATGCATGGGCTCACCCAAACCCAACAACACAACGGGTTTTGCAGCTTTTCAACTCACACTAACTTGACCCGCTACTCTATCTTCCCCGACCGCGATCCAACGGTCCTCCTAGATCGAGCAACTCCAAGTTAGCATCTCATCCATTCCTTTGTCTTCTCGGCTTGCGGCTACTCCACAGCCTCACATCTTTGGCGACACCTTGATCATCGGACCTCGGCTCTCGGCCTAGTCCTGATCCCCTTCGCCTCACCATGACCTAGCTCTAAAGTCCTGCAACCATCATAGACAAGGAAATCACATCACATAGCAATGTCCAACAACACATATCCATCTCAACAGAAAGATATACACTATGCTGACCAGCAAAAACCCCGACCACACGTGGTCTGACCACTGGTCTCCATCCCGACCACTCGAGGTCTGACCACTGGTCTCCATCCCGACCACCAAAGACCTGACCTCTCGGGGTCAGATGACTGGTCTCCGACCAGCCAAAGCCCAGACCTCTCAGGTCGGACGACCCGACCACTCGGGGTCGGACGACTGGTCTCCAACCAGTAACTCAAATTGCTCTAGCTCGAAAAACAATCCAAATCAAACTCAAACTTGAGCACACCTTGCTCAAATAAAGTCAAATACTCATCACAAACATGGATGGACCTCCACATGGTCCTTCAGATTCTCGCAAATTAATAATTAGTCATGATGTTACTTTTCATGAAGATGCTTTTCTTTCATCTGGTAGTGATAGTAATGATTGTTCATCTACTAATGAATCTGAAATTTCTGAAATTGCTGAAAGAAGTGTAGAATTTGAGGTAGTATTACCTATCGTTGATAATGATTCTAGTGGTTCTACTTCACAACCAATTTCAGCACCTAGTGATTCTTCCTCACAATAGTTTCAACATCTCCTAGCATTAATGATCATTGTATTGCTCGAGATATACCAAGGAGGAACACTTAATTACCTGCTAGATATCGTGACACTGATAATATGGCATGTTATGCTCTTCTTGCTGCACAAGATATTTGTGATACTTTTGAACCTTCTTCTTATTCTGAAGCTATCTCATGTGAAAATTCTTTTAAGTGGTTGACAGCTATGAATGAAGAAATTTTGAGCCTTCATAAAAAACGTACATGGGATTTGGTTAAGCTTCCACAAGGTAAGAAACCTTTAAAGTGCAAATGGATTTATGAGAAGAAGGATGGTATTTCTGGAGTTGAACCTGCTAGATGGAAAGCCCGTTTAGTGGTAAAAGGTTTTGACCATTTGACCAAACAGAAGGTATTGACTTCAATGAAGTTTTTTCTCCTGTTGTGCGCCACTCTTCCATTCGGGTTATGCTTGCTTTTGTTGCTTTATTTGATATGGAATTAGAGCAACTTGGTGTTAAAACTGCCTTCTTACATGGAGATTTAGAAGAAGAGATTTTTATGACACAACCTGAGGGTTTTGCTACTCCTGAAAAGGAGGATTTAGTTTATCATTTGAAAAAGTCTCTCTATGGTCTTAAACAAGCTCCTAGGCAGTAGTATAAAAAGTTTGATTCCTTTATGATTGCACAATAGTATTCTCGCAGCAATTATGATAACTGTGTTTACTTCAAACAGTTCCAAATGGTTCATTTGTTTATTTGCTGCTCTATGTTGATGATATGCTTATTGTTTCTCATAACAAGTCTCTCATTAAACAGTTGAAGGCTCAACTTAGTCATGAGTTTGAGATGAAAGATCTTGGTCCAGCTAAGAAAATTCTAGGGATGGAAATTCAGCGTGATTGCAAAGCTGGTACATTATTTCTATCTCAGAAAAATTACATTGAGAAGTTACTTGACATTTAATCTCAGTAATTGCAAACATGTTTCTACACCTTTTGTCTCGCACTTCAAGTTATCTTCAAGTCAGTGTCCTATTAATGAAGAAGATAAAGACTATATGTCTCGTGTTCCTTACTCTAATGCAGTTGGTAATCTCATGTATGCTATGATTTGTATCAGACCAGATTTAACTCATTCTGTTAGTGTTGTTAGCAGATTTATGCATAATCCTGGCAAAGAGCATTGGAATGCAGTTAAGTGGATTCTTCGTTATTTGAAAGGCACTTCTAATTTTGGCTTGATATTTGATAAGAATAAAGTGAAGACAAATGATGTTCTTGGGTTTGTTGATTCTGATTATGCTGGTGATCTTGATAAAAGAAGGTCAATTTCTGGATATATCTTCTTATTATGTGGTTCTGCAGTCAGTTGGAAAGCATCCTTACAGCCTATTGCCGCTCTTTCTACTACTGAAACGGAATATGTTTCAGCCACCGAAGGCGTTAAGGAAGCTATTTGGTTGCGAGGTCTGGTTTCTGGACTTGGCATCAAACAGGATACTCTTACTGTTTATTGTGATAGCCAGAGTGCTATTTGTTTGACAAAGAATGATATGTATCATGCCAAGACCAAGCACATTGATATCAAGGACCACTTTATTCGTGATGTTGTCGCTGAAGGACAAGTTGTTGTGGGAAAGATACATACTGATGATAATCCTACAGACATGCTGATCAAGACACTTTCAAATACCAAGTTCAAGCATTGCCTTGACTTGGTTGGCATTCATGGTGCTTAATTGCCCATCGGGGTTTTATGGAGACAATTCATTGTGGATTTTGAGTCAAGGGGAGGTTTGTTAGAGATAATCACGGTGCCTCAATATTCTAACTTACCTAACAGTAAGATCTTTCGAAATCTTGCTCTCTATTGGCTATATATGCCACCTCTATGTACTTGTAATCTTTGAACTGAAATAGTGAGTTTTCGTCTTTCGTGGTTTTTTCCCGTAAGGGTTTTTCACGTAAATCTTGTTTCCCTTTTATGTGTGTTTGCATCTACAAACCCTAACAATTTGTAGATTAAATGTTTGAGCATATGGAGACATGCGTAGAGGTTTCTAGTTTTGACTCATAGTCATGCAGACCTTGTTTAGCTGCTAGTATAACTTAAGAGTTGACGTGATGGCATGAGTGGAATGTTTCCTATTTAGCTCCTGTTTTCTATTTATGTCATAACTGGTTAGAATATTTGATTGAAACATCCATGGCGTTGTGGTTCTCTGGATTTGGACTGGTCGATTGTGATTTCTCACAAATATGCCGCAAGCCAGCGAATTTTTTTTTTTAAAATAATACTATTTTTATTCTATTTTACAAAAATAATATGCCAAAAAATTTTTTACAAAACTACCCAGTTGTCGCCATTTCAAATGGCGACATAGAGTCTGTCGCCGTTTCAGATAGAGACAGACTCTCTGTCGCCATTTGAAATGGCGACAGAGAGCAAACGTCACCTCTGTCGCCTATTCAAACGGCGACAGAGAGTCTGTCGCCATTTCAAATGGCGACAGACAGCGTCTATATAAAGCCGCCCCTCACTCGTGCCAGCCAAAGCGCAGAGGAAAAAAAACAGAAAAAAGAGGAGAAGGAGAAGGAGAAGGAGAAGAAGGGGGAGGGAGAGGGAGAGGGAGAGGGAGAAGGAGAAGGAGGAGGAGGAGAAAGGGAGAGGGACTTCGAAGATCTGCATTTCGTCAGGTACTAATTTTTTTAAGTATTTAAATGTTGAATATGTAATATAGTAATCAGATTAAATAGAGTAATAATAGTTATTTAGGTAGATGACTTAGTTAGGAATGAGAACCTGATGCAAGTTGTTTAGCTAGTTGACTTAGTTAGAAATTTATATTTATTTCGGTAAGAATAGATGTTTAGTTAGATGAATTAGTCAAGAATTTATAGTTATGTCGGTATGGACAGATGTTTAGTTATGCGACTTAGTTAGTAATTCATTTTCGATGTAGGGATGACCTAGAGGTAGGGATTAAAATTTTGATTGTAATAATAGTTTTTGATTAGAGATCATGGATAAATTTTGATGAATCTGGAAATGTAGAATCCAAATTCGGTTATTTGTGTACCGAGAATTCGGAGATGTCATGTAGAGTTGGGTGGCTAAAATTGTCGGGACCGAAATATAACTCAATCAGTAGAGGTTCTGACACATTAGTTTAGTTATGTTCTCATAGAAATTTGAAAATGATCACGAATCAAGAATTTGTAAGAATTGAAATATTGCAATCTGCTTGATTAAAAATTTGTGATCATTATTAGTCGTACAATGTAGAGTTAAATTGTGCAAATGTTAAGAATTGATGAATTTGCATCACGTATGGATGATAGAGTGCAATTTAAAATATATTATGGAGAAGGAGTTCCACATGGGTGTTGAAGGGTAGATCTAAGTCATTTCGCAAGTGTGGAGGCTAGCACATCACGCCTTGGGAGCGTTCATGGGCTACGGTTATGGGATGGTTGTACCACATGTTCTCTTTGGACCGTGAATTGCATGATCCGAAGTTACATGGAGTAGTTTGAAGAATAGATTGCACGTCTTGGGAGTTAATGGAAATGAGAGGCCAAAATCTTGGAGTTCAATGCGTAAGAATTGCAATTGAGAAAGGATGGCCATTAGTGTTATTGGCACAAGCATTTGAGAAAGTCAATACCGGGCATGCGACGCAGCAAGAGGTTGTTGATGAAGAACCAGAGGAAGTTGGGAGAGCGGTACAAGTAGAGTAGGCTTAGTAGAGCGGGATGTAGGTTGGTCGAGAAGTGCAAGGTGGGAGAGCGATGTTGCAACGGAGAGGTTCAAGAAGCAATGGGCATGGCGACGAGGGCGAAAACATTGAGTCGGTGGTCGGGCGATGGACACAGAGAATGAGGACTATGAGGCTTTAAGTAATGATGAAGCCACCAAGATCTATTCCGCAGAGTGGGATGAGTATCCGTTCGACAGTGGTGGTGAACGATGACGAACAGCCTCCTTCGCAGATGATCGAATGAGGTGAGAAAAGATGCAATTTACAAGAATAAGAGTGAGGTTCAAGAAGCGATAATAGCATGGTCGTTGTCGTTGCAGAGCCTTCAAGGTTGTAAAGTCCGATCGGCGGGTGTATGATGTAAGATGCCGACGGAGGGTTGCCCGTGGCGCGTCCATGCGTACCGGCCTAAATGGGACACCATTTGGAAGTGTTCTATAGTCGTTCCACATACATGTGTACTAACGAGTCTGCAAGCAATCACATCGGAACATATCATCGCTTTATTGCCAATGCAATGTACGGAGAGATTGTAGGCAACCTAGATTTAGAGCCACGGGCCATCGTACTCGCAATACAACAGAGGTTCCAGGTATACAATAAGCTACGCGAAGGCATGGAGAGCAAAGCGAAGGCATTGGAAACACGGTTCGACGCGTCGAAGACTCCTACGTAACTTGCGTGTTTGCTTGGTGATAAAGGACCGAAATCTGGAACTTATGTGGACATTTGTGAGCATCCTTCGCAGCGCTTCTGCGAAGATGGTTTTGAAGCGAGCATTCTTCGCTTTAGGTCCATGCATCAATGCGTTCGTGCATTGTCGCCCTTTGTTATGTGTCGATGGGACATTTTTGACTGTAAATACAAAGGCGGATATTGACCGCCATAGGAGTGGATGGCAATAATCAAGTTCTCTCCGTAGCGCCGCATTTGTGGAGGTGAAAACACGATAGTGGCATTGGTTCCTACTGAATGTCAAAGCGGTGTCGTTCATCGTGGCACGGAGTGTGTATCATACACGATCGGCATTCCGGCTTTTGAGGGCAATTATTGATTCAAAGAAGGTGTGGATGAGACTCATCCATGGCACGATTTGCGTAGTAGGTGGTGCAAGCGTCATATGGGTGCCAATTTCTACAAGCGCTTCAGAACAAGGAGCTAACAAAGCTTTTCAAGAGGCTCTGCGACTGTAACCAGCAGAGAAAGTTTGATGTACTGGAAGAAATTGGATGAGTGACATCGAGGCACACAAAGAGAGGCAACGAAGAGGCAGCCCCACCTTGGGGAGGCCCGATCGTACTGGAGGAGTTACCCACCCACCCTCCCCACCGGTTCAAGGAATGGAAGGGCTCAAACGCTTCTCGAATGGATAGAGCATGAGCCTAGGGAGAAATGGGCTCGCTTTACGACACCGATGGTGCGAGGTATGGTGTCATGACGACAAACCTTGCGGAGGTTTACAACTGGGTGATGCGAGGTTGAGACCCTTCCCTTGGTTGGTATTGTCGAGGGTGTTCTTCGTGGCATCACAAAGTGCCGTTGATCGCCATGCAAGGCGATCACGCGCATGAACGATCCTGCTATGAAGTACTCGAGATGATTTACGCATACATGGAGGACAAAGGCAAGAAGGGGAGATGCACGAGCAACGAAGATGGGTGCGAGGAGCTCCGCTTTGAGGTGATGTGCAAGGAGAAAGCCGGTCGTGGGACGAACCGACGAAAAGTTGCTCACGAATGCATCATACAGGCAAACTTGTGTTCTGCACCGCAATAAGCCTCGCCTATTACACGTGCCATGCTCCCATGTTATGGCTGCTCCGCTCGATGATTCACATGGATCCGTATATTCATGTCTCAATTCTTTAGTAAGGAAGCCGTGGTCGCAACTTTGCGCGAAATGTACGGTTTCCGAGTGGTGGGTTTATTCACGAGCACAAAAGCGGGAGGATACACGTTGGGTCCCGCATATGAGCAAAGCTAAAGGAGTGGGAAGAAGGCAATCCAGCGTATAAGGAATGATATGGACGCCGCGAAAGTGGCCGCCACGTAAAGAAATGTTCTACTTGCAGGAGACAGGCACTCTTTCAAGAGTTGCCGAAGATTGTAAGCCGTGAAGTGTTATATGTTCTTTTAGATCTTGAACTATGGTTTACTTGATGCACTAGAATTTCATTTTGCTTGTATCGAATTAAATGCGTGTGGTCAAAATATGTAATACTGAATGTTATTGTACTTGATTAAATGAGAGTGTAGTATGTTGTATTCATTTTGTATCTTTTAACGCTTTGCACATAGATGAACATTTTTACTTCCATGTATTACGTGTGCTCTAAATTATGACAAGACTGCGTTCCATTCATATTCTATTTGTATTTGTTGTATTTATTTTGCACCTTTTTACACCTTATGTAACATAAACATTTTTATTTGCGTGCATGGCGGCGGACGGTGTATGAGTTGCTTGACCCGTCGGTTGAAGCGACTCACCGGAGCCGTTTAGCGGCGCTGCCCCGCAGGATGGGAGGCGGCCTTGGAGCTTGGGGCCTGCGCTTGCACCCCATGAGGGCGTGGCGTCTCGATCCGCGATGGATCCCGAGGTTAGTTCAATTTAAATCGCAGTTGTTGTACTCATGTCCCCTTCGACACCACAATAATACTTCTCACATTCTTTTGCAGGTTGAGGGCGGCTGGCCTACTACCTGTTGCCCGTATGGTCGAGGCGACCGCCGCGGATGCGCAGGACCGACGGAGTGCCTCTAGGCGGTTCCCTTACGACAGGAGCTTGCTGACTGCTCTAGTGGACCGGTGGCGGCCTGAGACCCACACTTTTCACCTGCCGTGTGGTGAGATGGCGCCGACACTAGAGGACGTCAGTTACCTCCTAGGCCTGCCCTGCTCAGGAGATGCGGTGGTTCCTGCAGACGTCCACCCAGTGGCGGCGATATCCTCCACCGGTTCGTGGGGTGCTACCCGACCACAAGACACGACTTTCGCAGCTGCGCACGGTCCGACGCAGCGGTGGCTTGTGCGATTCTCGTAAGCACGATTTTTCCTTGTCGATCCGATTTAACTCACCGTGTGTAATTTTCATTGCATTTACAACCTAACCATTACTTTGCGGCCGAGAGGATGGTACCCGAGTCGGGAGCGAGCCGTCGCTTCGGCACTTGAGGCGTACTTACGTGGCTCTTCGGGTGGGTCTTGTTCTGCTCGTCGCACGGGGACACTGTCGACAGGCACATGATCCAGTTTGCGAGGACGATCGCCGACGCCGACTTGGAGGAGATCCCGCAGCTGGCTTGGGGACCTGCGGTACTTGCCGCGACGTACCGTGCTTTGTGCGACGGGTGTCGTCGCGTGTCCGACTCGTCCACTCTCGCCGGCTGCCCTTTGCTACTGCAGCTGTGGTCGTTCGAGAGGTTCCAGATCGGACGACCACTGATAGACCTGTCAGCTTACCGCGCAGACTTCTGTGGTTCCGGGGGCGAGGTTGATCGTCCGACGATGGGGACATTGTGGTGTTGCCGATGTGTCGATATACTTATCGTAGCCGTATGTTGTTTTTTTAATTCTCCACGTGTTGTACTAACGTTCATCGCTGGTGTTTTTTTGCAGCCGCGGTTCACCCCAGTCACGACGCACGCTTCGTACCCTCAGTACGTAGCGATGTTGGACCAGCTCACGGACGACCGCGTCATATGGCGCCCCTACGCTCCTGAGCTTGTGCAGGCACGTGCGCCGCTTGGCTCGTAGCTGCGATGCATCGCCGACGCGCGTCTTCGTTGACCCGCGTCACTTGGTGTTCGGCGTGTTCGTCGAGCCGTCGCCGCCCCGCGCCTTGAGGCGCTTTGGTCTACGGCAGCGTTCCCGTACCCACAGCGCCGTCGTTCAGCAGCCGTGCACTCGTTCGTATTTCTACATTTTTCCCTTCGCTAGTACTTACGATCTCGGTGGCTTGCGAATTAATGTTGCGCTTTCGTTTTGCGGTACACACGCAAAGGCTTCGTCGGACGCAGAGTCGGCGCAAAGACGCATGGTACCTCATGCGCGGCGATGGCACCGCTCTTGCGGATGTGATCGACGAGATCGCCCCTCGACCACGGCAAGTACGACGCATATATCGAGTGGTACGGCACGCGCACCCGCGTTCGAGTTGTGCGTGTCGTGGAGTCACCTCCGTGCACGATCCGACCACTTCCGACACGCACTACACCCACCGGACTCGCTTTCCACCGCGCGGTTCGTACTCCCTCCATTTGTCATTCAACGTAATGTCTTGAAAATTATGCCAACTAACTAGCCTCTTTTCGTTTTCGCAGAGCGACCTTGCCAAGGAGGCACACGAGGCGACGTCGGCGTTGCTACAGACGGTCGGTGCCACCCATACGATAGGGTCACGGGACGGCCTTCGGGGCGCCGCCATATTCAGACTTGACTTACCGTGCCGTACACCCGACGTGTAGGCGGCCAGGCGGATGACGTGGTACAGATCCCCTCGTTAAATCAACATGACGAGGTCGACACAGCGAGCACCCGACCGCCCCTCGTCGGACTGCACAGGGGCTCCACTGTCACCGACCCGGCGTCATTCCGATGACCGCAGTACATCGGTGGTCTCTTTTTCATATATTTTGTTGTTCACATAACGTGTCGTTCTAACTTGAAAAGTTTGTCATCGCCGCCGATCCTCGCCGACCAGAGTCACGAGCACCTCGGGGACTACGGTACTTTCGGGATGAGGACTTCGACTTTCTCGCCGATCCTTATCGCCGATCCGCGGGTGTGGTACTTGGTTCGTCGCGAAGACGCATCGGCCCCTACCATCTCAAACACAGACGCCACACTCACTTGACCGGTCCGCCTCCTAGGAGTACTCGTGGGCGGGCCTCGACCGGCTCACATATCCGTCTCGGACATGTGCAAGATCGTAAAGGCACAGGACCACACGAGGTGTTGCACCGCGCAGGGGCCCTAGCTAGTTTGTTTCTTTTACACATGATGTACCGTAAACAATCTCGTCTTTTACTTCCTTAGCTTATGTGTCGGGACCCGAATCTGCAAATCCGGACCCTCTGTGTTCTTCATGCGATCCAGATCACGCTAGCACACACAGATCATACGAGGTTGCACATCACAGACACTCACAAGGATATAAGAATAAATAGTGCAAACATGTATATAAAACGAGTTGTACAACCTTATGGTCTCCTTACAGATAAGTCAGCCACGCAGGCTTACATTATTCAAAACAAAGAAATAGCAATGAACATAAAAAGTCGTGTAAGCATCCATCTTGCCACAGCAACCGATCGGGCTTGCCCTAGTTGCTCGTGTCCTCGACGTACTCCTCCTCCCATACTTGGTGTAGTCTCCTCCATGATGTTGGGGTTGATAAGCAAGGTGGGGTGAGTACACAAGGCACTCAACAAGTAATGCATGCAATGCAAACACTATTACTATATGCAAAGCTTATTCCAATGGATTGGCTTAATTGATCCTTTTGCATCAAGCAAGATTTTTAAACTAGTATCTTGTTTAGATTAAAGCAAAGGAAATGTATATAAGTAATACTAATTTCAAATGGTTTTTCTTCAAGATTCTCGGCACACCTTATTAGTTCATTTCCAACACCGCACACACCACCCTTCCATGTTTTGTTTATGAAAAACTACCCTTGATCTGTAATCCCGAGCAATGCTCAATACCGTGAGCACGGCTATTCGAATAGTTTTGACACTCTGCAGAGGTTGTACACTTTACCCACAAGATACACCGCCACCACACAGTGATTGTCCGCAACAAAGCTTTTCAGAACTTCTACCTTAACCAAAGAACCTCTCGTGATTGCCTTCACTATCACTTCCTCACACAGAGCCAAGTATAGGACCGGCCAATCACCGTTGGATGGGCACCAAGCCGTAGCACGTGCGCGCCCCATACAGATACACCCATGTCTTGTCACCCGAGGTATCGGAGGAAAGATATCGAACCCTAGTCAACTAGGTTCATCCCATGTCGACATGTGGTTGTACGGGTGACTCGGATCAAAGGCTTGCAAGGTGAAGTCCTTAATCGCCAAGGCAAGACTTTCAACACTCAACAAAGGCACACACCCAATGTGGCACACAGACTCACATCACTCAACAACCCAATGCCACACAGCCCACAGCACACACCTCTTGCCACTTGCCCCGCCTAAATCATTTTCCACCCAGTTGATTATTGTGCAACACATGCCAAGAATAACTCAATATCGATGCGGAAACCACAAAGTTCTTTGTACCTCAATCTCAACATGTGGCATCATCACACCACTTTTCAAAATACATTCAATATGTCTTTAATCAATATTGTAGCATTTTTCCGAAAGATCATTCATGATTCGTTGCAAGGCTAAGCATCTACTCACGGTCTAGCCTCCCGTGTTGGCACAATATTAACATCCAACTAATATAATCAAAACTTAGGGTGACAATGATCTAGGCATACAATTAATAATTCAAGGTGGCATAACAAAATGGGTTGATTAACTACATTATCCCAAATTAATTTAAATTCATTTTAAATAATTAGCATGCATAGTTTCAAAGCATAAATTACATTTTAAAATCTGGGATCAAAATGATCAAAGCATCACTTGCCTTCAAAGAGTTGCTGGTCGTGTTCCGAAGCTTGGTCTTGAGCGACGAATTCTTCCTCGAAACTTCCGGCAAATTTACGCCTCTGCTGCATAAACAAAGTATACAATAAATAGCCAATACAGAAGACTATATGTCCTCAAAAATTCAAATAAAATTCACCAATAAATAGCTCACAATTTTATGAATTTTTAGAAATTTGAATCACCCAAATCCGAGTTAAAATGCAAAAGTTATAGTCATTTGAAGTTTGAATAAAATCTGAAAATACAGAAATTAAGAAAATCCGATTTTTCCAAATTATTTTTATACTGGAAATTCGCATTTATGACGTCAGCATGCCTCATGATGACGTCAGCACCGAAATGAATTTTCGTCGAAATATTTTTATATATGAAAATATTTATGACGTCAGCACGACACGTGGCACGCCCAGAGGCTGCCACGTCGCTCTGGTCTATGGACTGAGTCTACGGGTTGGCTCTGGTCCACCGTGGACCGGAGGCACTGTGCGCGTGCACCGGGTGACGCAACCCTTGGCGTCGACGGCGCGCAGACCAATCCCGACGCGACACGCGGCAGATCGCATCGCTTCGCTCAACCAACGGCCGGATCTCACCCCGCGCGTTCGGCGACGCCGTACTCCACGCCCCGCGTCACGCATCCAACGTGCGCCGAAACCAACGGTTGGATCTGGTCTCTCACTCGACGCGCACTGCGCGTCAAGACGGATTCGATGGGGTGCGGCGTCATCTCCGCCGCGCTCAAATTTGAACAGCGCGGATCCTAGACAAAACGAGATCCGAACTCAACCGCTCGGATCCGATCCAACTACCGAGTTACGGTGAGTTTACTATTCAAGCGCGACGTGGCTCAATCTTACGCGTTCACTAACGATCCAACGGCTAAGACTAAAACATATCGCGGACATTAGATCTAATCCAAGCCGTTCGTTCTAGATCTAACGATCAAGATTTAGCTAACGTGTAAACCTTGGGGTTAATCCGCACCGTCCATAACGCATCTAACAGCACGATACAAACTAAAAGCAAGCGAGAGAAGGCGACGTGGCACGATCCTTACCCTCCTTGCGGTCCGACGGTCAACGATGCTCGAGTCCGACGATGGCGTGCGGCGGTGCAAGCTTGCCGGAGATGAGGAAGATGATGTAGTCGACGGCGTTTCGGTGGCTCCCCGGCGAGAAGATCTAGCGCATTCGACGCGGCTCGCTTCGGGCAGTGCTCTAGTGACCTCGGCGACGGCAGGAGTGGACCGGCGGCGAAGCAAACGTCGGAGAACCGTGGCGGCGCAGGGGAACAACTACGGCGAGCTTTTGTGAGCAACCGGAAGCGTTTCGGGAGGCGTGCGCTAGGGCTACAGACGTGTCTAGGAGTGCGCGTCACGCGGGTGGCAGCGGCGCACTAAATAGCGCCTCGACGTGCGCGAAATCTTCGGCGAAATGGCGGACATGCAGGCGGCCATTGCTCCGGCGATCTCGCGAGGAAGAAACGACGTGGCGAAATCCCGGGCATCCATGCGCAGCGATCCAACGGGCGAGAACAGCGGGGTGACGTGATGATTCCCTGATCGCACGATGTTGATCCAACGGGCGAAACGCGGCGGCGGCTAGGGTTTCGGCGGGTGGGCTGCGTGGGCCGGCGACACGAGTGGGCCTCGGCGCGATCTCGGGCGGTCCAACGATTCGGCCAGACACTATTCCGGATTTTAAATCCTTTTCGAATAAAAATAATTCTAGAAATTCAATTAAATTATTTGGGGCTTTTAAAATAGCGTAAAAATTCTAGAAAAATTCCAGAAAATACTTTGAGATATTTGGAACTTAATTAAAATATTTGCAATAAAACTTTGCAAAAACTTTTCCATTATTTAATTGTTTTCAAGGAAGGCTATATTTGAATAATTCCAAATAAATTTTAAATAAATTCCCAAAAACTCACAAAAATAAAAAAATACTCCAAAATTTAAATTAGAGCAAAAATTAGGGTGTTACATTATGTAATATCACATATGTTAGTTTTATTTATGAAGTTTTGTGCTATATATAATCTTTTACTTACGTGGCGCTATTTGTAAATATGCTACCAAGACCTTTGTCACGTCGATAGGACAGACACACGTAGCTACTTTGTCGGTCGCGATGCGACGACATCTTCTTGGCAAACTATCCCACTAGTTGTTTCCTTTCATATATTTTGTAATGAACACAAAATGATGCTTTATTTCCTCATATTACGTCAAATTGACTTTATTTCCTCACATTACGGTATGATCACTATAGCTTTTAGTGGATTAAAGTAAAATAACAGTTTACATGAAAAATTATGGAGTAATAGCCTCAAACACCATTCGACATATGTACGACCTTGTAGCAGCTTTCCACGCGATTAGACAACTCACAGGCGCAATGCTTTCAACCTTTTCAGCCGATTTGACCACACGCGACAGACCTCTCTGTTTCGCACACGTGCTTTGTCACACATGCGAGCCGCAGTTCAATGTGACCACTCACGCCTACTTTTGTTCGTGATAACAGTCGTGTGGCTTTTCTCGGATGGTGACAAATCGTGCGGCCTTCGCGAGAAGGTGACAAAGGTGCGGCTTTGATGATGGGTGACATGTCGTGCGGCTTTTCACGAGAGGATGCCAGGGCGTCAAAGCCGGACAAGTCTTTGTAGTCGTGCGGAGTAACCACTCACCACCACTATAAACCGGCCTAGGGTTACATCCAACACCACCAAACAAGCAATACACGCCATCCGAATCTACACAAATTAGGGCGCGATGTCGTTCTACCGTCGCCTCTTTAGCAAGCGAAGTCATCCGCCCGAATACGGATACCGATGGCGTGCGCCCGATTCTGCGGAGTTGCCTGGACCCAAATGCGATCGCAACCTTCCGGCGAAGATGATGCAATCTACCCACGGAGAGCGGCGCCAGCGCTCACTCTTCACAGTGCGCCCTACCAGGTAAACCTACTTGTATCCATAAAATACAGGCTAACGGTACCATTTCACGCATCGTTCTTTCCTTTCTCAGCACAAGGACCGGTGTTGCTTCTTCCAATGGATCGACGGCCCGGAACGACGTGACTACGAATTTGTCTACAAGCGCCACGACGCGAACCCGCTTCGCGAGAACTTCAACCGTGGGAGAGGCCGCGGATACGTCCTGTTCTAGAGCGACCAGAGTTCGGGCGGTGGGCAAGAGGCCAACCAATCGGTGAGTTTCATGCGGCGAACCCATGCTTCACTCACAAAGTAGTAATTCTAAACCAGTTCATCCCATACAGGAGTTCAAAAAGAAAATTGCGAAATTGCTCGAGTCAAAGGAGAAACCTCCCCAGGGGCCACCCGAAAGCCCTGACTTTTGCGAACACGGCCTTCAGGCAGTGGTTGATACCTGCCACGATGAACTAGCGGATCGGAGATTCTACCGATGCCCTTGGCCGAGGATGAATGGTGCGGCTACTTCAATCTGGGTGGACCCGAGGCGTACCACCCACATCTCAAACTTCCGTATGGGATAACGGGGAGCAACCCTCCCGTGGTGCTACTACCGCCCGTAAAAGCTGACCCGAGTGCGCCTACGGTGTTATTCAGCGGCCAACGGGCATACCGCATTGATGCAGGCACGCTTCGGTTGTACAACGATAAGCCCAACACACACCTCCCGCACCATACGGTGGAGTGCGAGCGAAGCAGAGCGGCGTCTCCGCAAGTGTCCGCTAACGCCAACACACCGTAGGGTGCAAGAGGGTACCTCCTCTCGAAGAGGAAGGGACAAGGGGAAGCAGCCAGCCGAGGTCCGCACCACGCAACAAATCCTTGACGCGTTACGCAGACCATCCGGGAACCTAGGTGGTAATAACATAAGGGGCCGAATTGGGATGACATGCCCATGTGGGAGGCGAAATCCACATCAAAAGACCAAAAATTACGTCTTACACACCCGGACGTCGACATAGACCACCCATTCGGCGACACCTGGGAGCACTGCGGATCCCCATGGAGTTCTTTCATAGTGGGGATTGAGCGGTGTCCGAGGACAAACCTCTAAATTTACACGGGTCAGGTAATATGCAGAAAATATGGGACATCATTCTGGCTGTACCCAGATAGGCGGAACGATCATTTGTTCCACCATGACAACCAGTGCTTTCGTTAGTTAGTTCGGCAAGCAATTTCGTCATTGTTGTAATGCCCTTGCAATATAATGTATCTATTGCTTATTTTATCATCTGAACTCGATGTATGTGCCCTTATATATATGTTCAACAAATAATTTAAGTGCTTCGTGGGAACTATTTATAACATGCGTTGTTGTCGACTATAATACTTAGGGTTGTTGCACTAGTGGAAATTAGATGCAAAGCAAGGTGTAAATTAAATATTTTCCCAGAATATGGTAGTGCACATATCAAAGAGCAAATATGGTCTACTCTTCCTAAAAATTACATTTAAACATTAAATTTTACGGGCTGCCGAAAAGGCTAAAAAATCATTCTCCCAGATCTCAGATTCGCACTCTTTTTGATCTCCCTCTCGTAAAACATCACAACAACTAATACTGACTTTTTATTAACTACACTACAGCTCATAATTTACATACATTGCAATTCGAATAAAAAAATAGGCTAAACCTCTCTGTCGCCATTTGAAACGGCGACAGAGTCTTCGCTATTTCAAATGGCGACACAAAGTCTATCGGTTTTCAATCGGCGACAGACTCTCTGTCGCCATTTCAAATAAGCGACAGAGAGTCATCTCTCTATCCGAACGGCGATAGTGTCTGTCGCCATTTCAAATGGCGACAGACTCTATGTCGCCATTTGAAATGGCGACAACTGGGTAGTTTTGTAAAAAAAAAATTCGATATATTATTTTTGTAAAATAGAATAAAAATAGTATTATTAAAAAAAAATTCCAAGCCAGCATCAACGGTTCTTTTTAGAACTACGATCAAAGTCTTGGTTCCATTTTCTCGCTGCAGCCACATAACTATGAGGGAACGTAAGTATGTCTTTCGTGCAATGGTTTCTCTTTTCATTGAAAAAAGAATCTCTTATTTGTACATCAATATATTTTTTGTTTGATTTAGCTATAACTTTTTATTGACGGTTTCAATTCACGAACGGTTTTCACCAGTAGCTTACTAACGACGAGAGCAAGATATTGATATAAGTCTTGCCAATAAATGACGTATGAATCAGATTTTACTCCCCGTATATATAGATTTTACTATCATGCTAGAGGGTTCATCAGCCTATGCGGTAGTAAAATCTACGACACATTCGGTAAATCAGCAGTAAAATCTCATTCATGCGGCTTTTATTGGCAAGATTTATATCAATATGTTGCTCTCGGCGTCAATAATCTATTGATGAAAACCGTTCATGAATCAGGGTTGTCGGTAAAAAGTTATGGCTAAATCAAATAAACAACAGATGCCAATACAAACAAGAAACACATTTACTACTTGATTTGACTACATAATTGATGGGTTTAGTCAACTAGGGCTGTTATGTTGCGATGATTAGTGGGATGCATCATGCATGGCTCGGTCGAACTTGGTTAACTAGTCTGGGCATACAATAGGCTATTCTACACGCAGGTACATAATAATTCAATCAATGCGATGCGTTCCAAATGAAACGATCGAGATCAAGTAGTAGTATTCTCACTGGGAAACTAAGGCCTATTTGTTTCGGCTTAGGCTTTTTAGCTTATAGTTTAAAGCTAAATTTTTGGCTTAAGCAGCTTATAAGCATCTAGCTTTTAAGCTAAACCACTGTGTTCGGTAATATGGTTTCTTTTTTTTTGCTTTTGAACTATGGCTTGTTGTTGAGTGTTCGGTAATATGGTTTCTTTTTTTTTGCTTTTGAGCTATGGCTTGTTGTTGAATTATCTGAAATACCCATGATTCTAATGATATTTTGGTGTAACATCCCAAAAACTGAGCAAATGAAATAAAGTGACTTGGCCTTACTTATATTACAATTTTGAAAATTTCTACTGAATTTCTTTTAATATTTAATTGCTTCATTTATACTCTTTTGCTTCAAGTTTGAGTATTCAAAAGAAACTATGAAAAATTCCAAATAACCTAACATGGATAATAATTTCATAAAATACTATAATAATTTATATGAATAAATATAAATTTTTTAAAAATTTGCACAATTTTTTAATGCCTTGAAAATTCAATTACAGATTGAAAATAGCAAACTTCTAGAAATTTTATTTCAAAAACTACAAAGGAAACTGAGAAAAACTAAGGAAAATGGAAACTTCAATCTCTGAACTACTTCCACAATTTTTTCTAGGATTTTTAAAATCGGGTTAAACTACTTTTGGATAGCTCTAACTACCCCCAACCAATTTTTGCTCTATTTTTGGGAAGCTACAATGCCTGCGACCCGTTCGACGGAATGTCTGCAAGGCTGCCACTGACATTGGGCCTCACCGACCAGAGGGTCCCACCAGCCAGCCACTCTGGTGTCCCCTCTTCTCTCCTCTCCCCTTTCCTCCCCCCTCTCTCTGCCCATGACGCGCGAGAGGCAGGCCATGCCACGCACGGGCGTATCAAGGAGCTCGAGCCATGCGGCCATGGCATGTTGCGACCTTATCGACCACGCCAAGTCTTGCCAGCTTCGCCACATTGTGCATTTAAGCTTAGAAGCCCCACCTGCAGCCCTGCTCGCCCGCACCTCGCCCCCATTGCCGAGAGCTTGCCAAGCTCGGGACGAGATCGGCGAGCCTGATTTCACGAAGTCCGCCACCGGGTGAGCTCGCCGACCCATTCCCGCTTGCACACGACTACTTTACAGTCCTCTGAGTCTGCTTTGTGCATTGTTTGTGGCTTCCTTCGGCCGAGCAACCACCGCGGCCCCCTTCTTCCCCAGCGCCGGTCGCACGGCGCCACACCCCCTCAGCCATCCTTCTAGCCTCCAAGGTAGCTCATTGGCACCCTCCTTACTCCCTGGTTCTAACCCCTCCCTCTCCCAAGCTTAAGCCTCCACTTAGCTCCCGTACGGCTCGCCGCCATTTCCGCCGCCGCCCCCTTTCGTCGCTAGCCACCTCTGGCCCATAGCCGCTGCACCCAAGCTCCACCACAGCTTCCCCAAGATCTCCTCTTGCGTAACCCGCTGTTGGCCGCCGGTCTCCGGCCTTCCCCTGCCGCTGGCGGACCTCCCCTATCCCTCCTCTGCTCTCTGCCGCCGACATGGGGGGCCGGGCTGGTAGTGTCTCATGCCCATGCGCCCACTGGCAGGTGGGGCCACGCTGTCAGTCGGCGATTTGTTTTAAAAACACGCGCAAAAATCAGAATATAACTTCGTTGTACGAAAGCGCATTTCCGATTTTTCAGCCTTTTTCCAAAACCGACATTATTCAAATGCTTATAACTTTTGCTAGAAAGCAACAAATTTAGTGAAACAAATTTATAAATTTGTGTAAATTCATGTATAATCTGAGTATGCAAAAATATTTTAGTTTTTATCACTTTGCAGTAAATGAACACAAATATATGCTTTAGGCCTAAAATGTGCTTAATATAAAATTTCCACAAAACAAGTCTAAAAATGATGAAACAAATTTTATCATGTTTCAGAGATCACAAGCTCTTCAAATATATAAAAATATTTAGATTTTGACTTAGTTTGTATCAAATGCATAAATAGACAAATTTCAATGCATGCAAAACTCAAATACTTATAACTTGTACAAATGAATCCCAAATTCGATAAAACAAAGTTCTGAATTAATGTTGAGCCATGTAGTTCCAGAATATGCAAAAACCTTTCCAAGTGATGACTGGGTAAAATATAAGGTTTAAAAGTAAAGTAAGGGCCTCAAATGTGCCATATACTAGATTGTTGCAAAATGGGCTCGGAATAGAATGAAACCGGTTTTGTTAGAACCCTTAGGTCACAAGTAACCCAAATATACAGAGAGATTTGAGTTTTAACTTGTTTTAGACCATTCTCCAATAAAAGGTAGATTATATATGTCGAAGGTTCAAATAATCAATACTAATGCAAAAGAGCTCTAGATTGAGTATGATCATTTTATATGTACCTTTAAGTTAGTAAACTACCCATATAAGAAAAAAATACTTAGGGTGAACTACTGAGTTTATGCATGATATGCCAGGTAGGAATTAAATAGCTTAATAGTGATCCAAATAATTTTTGCCCTTGAATTCGTAAACATTCACACACATAAATATAATTTTAACCTCTTGAATTTGAAAATACTCACATACATAAACATAATTTTAGCCTCTTGAATTTGAAAGTTAAAAACAACACATCTATAAGAATCAAGGAGTCGTTTCCTAAAATGTACTCAAAGTTTGTCTTGCGGCCGAATGATACACGTAAAATAAACTACGAGCAAAGAACTAATTAAACCATCATGCACGAAACGATAATTATGGAACCCTAAAAGACACTGTTGGCGTCAAAAACTTGATGTAGGGTTTCGATAAAGACACACCGCATTTAACACAGTTCAGAGCGTGCGGTCGATTTGACTCATGAATCGACAAGGTAAAAAATATAAAATTCAATTAAAAGCCGATCGTCAAAATCAATCGGCTTGGATTCAATCAGTTTGAAGCCGATTAAGATCAAGGTAACAAGATAAATCTAATTAGCGATTAAGGCTAATCGGAGGATAAAGGCGGTCGATTACGAAGAAGCGATGCGCAACAAAATCGAAACAAATCGAACACGGGGTGTAATTGGCGAAGATCAATAATCGGCGATCGCAACTTTATTGATCAAGATCGATTACAAAGGCTAAATTACGAAGCTACTCTAGTCGATGGAAAAGTAGAAAAAGTAAAGACCGGTTGATTGTATTGTGTTGATGATGTCTTTGCAGTTCGCTTTGGTTCTTCTTTTATACCCTCGGCCGATCGTGTCCTGTTACAACACGCTTTAAGTCCGTTTAGTATCGGCCTTATCTCGGACGGTTGTTTTAAAATCTTGCAGTTACCAAAATATCTCCAAACCTTTCCATCCTGTCCGTTAATTACAGATCTTTGACTTTATTGCGATTTTGACCAAGTTTGCCAAATTTTGGTGCAAACATATGCCCCCCATTTTTGAGAAATGACTTGTCATTTGTCAAAAAATTCACTTATCGGCTTTTATAATCGGCTAACCATTGAACTTCCCTCAATAACTGATACTTTAATCACGCCGTAATTCTCTGACACGCCGGTAGTGCGTTTTAACCGCTCGCGCCTTTTGAGATTCACTTCCCGCCTCTTCAAATTTTCACCATGCTATAAAATGCGGCCCCCACCTTGGTCATTCTTCACGCGCACAAGCTCTCAAATCACCTGCAATCGTTTTAAGCTTTCCGTTTGAAGTACTCCCGAAGCAAACCTTTAGCTCATCCAGCTTCCTTCATCGGCTACAATGGACCCTAGCCAGGTACTTATTCCGATTCCGCACAGCAATGACCAATATTTTTTGGGTCCATTGGGAAATCTAGACGTCCATACCGTAACAAACCAAGAAGTCCCTCGATTGCCTCTGTCGGCTGCTGGTCATGACATAGAGGGGTGAAATAAGAGTTTCAGGGCTTGGCCGACAACTCTCAAAGGATGGAGAAATTGGTTTATCAGGGTAGCAACCCAAAAGAGGAGTGAATGGGAAAGAATGGGCATAGCTGAGTGTATTTCGCTTTCCTTAGCTGACCCTGAAGCCAACGAGCCCTTAGTGGCCACGGCCTGTTATTTTTGGTCGGACTGCTTTAATGCTTGTTTATTCCGCACTGGTCCCATCGGCCCAACTCTTTTGGATGTGGCTCAGTTGTGTTGCTTGAGACCTGATGGGGACCAGGTATCAGCCTACAGTGCCAAGCCCAAGTATAAGTTTATTAAATCCAAGGGTGAAGGATGGGCAAAATATATCAAAAACAACAATAAGGTTAATGGGATAGTATCGGACGAAGAGCACATTGCCTTCCTGAACCTTTGGCTAGACCGCTTTTTGTTCTGTGGAGCATCTCTTGGACCAACTTAGGTATATCAAGTGATAGCAGAGCAGCTTGTTGAGGGTCATCGGCTAGCTTTAGGAAAACTTTTCTTGGGTGCTGTGTATCAGATGCTTTATATAACAAGGAGTTGGCTTTATACGGGTTTTGGAAAATTCACCGTTGGTAACGTAGGTGGCCCAATGTGGTTTATACAAATATGGCTGTACTGTTTATTCAGCCGTCCTTTTAACTTGGATTCAGCCGATGATACTCCTTTTCCAAGGGAAGATATACCAGAAGGGGCACCTATTCAATTTAGACAATGCCGATCTTTTGGTGAGAGATTTATGATGTGCTCCAGAAATGAGACAAAGGCCATTCCCGACAGCTGCAAAAGATTTCTATCATTCTTTTTGCAATTGAACACCGAAGACTTCAAGCAGCAAGATTTCTTTAGTTATGGTAATGCAGCCGTTTTTCTCTGGCCTTCTTTTCTTCATCTGGAAGCCGACAGTTCTATGATGCCTCAGGAGACTATGGACTTATATAGAATTTTCATCTCTTCGTGCATATTCCATGTCGGCCTTCATACTCGGAATCGGACCTTCCAACCTTCATACGAATTTTACCACCCTTCAGTATATGCAAGACAGCTCGGCTTCGGCCAGGTGATCCCAAGTTTGCCACTTTTAGATCGGCTTCAACCCAGAGCCAGGGTCCGTAATGCCACATCGGCAAAGCTAGTCTTGGAGTTAGCCGACGAGCTCCAACTTCGCAATCTCCCCCACTTCCATTTGAATGCTCGCCGCGCAGGGGGTTTCACGACATGGTGGTCGGCTATCGCAGAGTGTTTGTACATGGAGAAGACTCCATCATTTATCATCAAAGAATTTTTTCCAAATCGCGAGCCATCCTTAGTATCTAACAAATGATTCTAGCGGTGAAGCTAGCTCGTCGGGTTATACTAACTCAAGTTTAGTAGATAAGGTATCAGCTTTGAATAATCTTATCTCGTACATCGACCTTTTTCCAGATGCATTTTTCTAATCATTTTTTACTGTATACTTGCAGGCTAAGGATGTCGGCAAGAAACCTATCTCTGGCCAACCAGGAAATGATCAGGGCAAAAGGGCACATCAATTGGTAGCCTTACGGGCTATACCTCCGCACCTTAGGGGTTCATAGTCCCTCCTTATCGGATATCGAGAAAAAACAACCAAGTAAGAAGCAACATAATCGGCTGATATTATTTCTTTGCTTTTCCCAACTAACCTTTAGCCGATTATATTTTCAGAAAAGAAGAAAGCGAAGTATACCAAGGCTCCGGCGAAGAAAGGCTACAAGCCCCAAGAACAAAGCGGCGAGAGTTCGCCACATGCATCGGCTTGTGGAGGGGTAGGTCACAATACTTTGTATAGTAACTTACGTATTTTAATGCACTGGCTCACCTTTTTGTCTTAATTTCCTTTAGCCAACGCAATCTGCCCAAGTCGCGAAGATCTTAGCCGATCTTTCAAACATATCCACCGCGACAATCCCACACACGCCAACTTCAATACTCAACCACCAACCTGCCAAAACCATCAGATCCGACTGACCTGCTGGGATTTTCCCTGGCCGATCTTGACGATCCAGAAATCATGGCTACCGATGACTACGATGCAGAGATCAGAAAAATCCTTGAAGTGTCAAAAGTGCCATCGGCTGCTGTTACATCTGCTCCGGGCATGAAGGAGCGTCTTGACAAGCTCTTTGATCTAGTCATGCGCCCTCAATCGGAGATCTTGTCCAACAATCAGCCGATCAGAGATGCCATGTGTCGGGATCCGAATATGCAAATCCGGACCCTCTGTGTATTCAGCACTAGTCCAGGATCACGCTAGTGCACACTATCTCAACATAGATGAAATATCACAATCATACACAACGGAATAATAAATAAAGACTTCATCTATTAATATAGAACTATTAAACGACCTTTAGGTCAAACTTACACTTGCGAGGCCTTGGTGGCTTCAACTCAAATTAAATAAATAGCAGCGGAATGAAGAATGTCGATTTAATCCCATTAATATGCCACGGCAACCGACAAGGTTCAACTCCTAGATATTCGCCTCCTCGTAGAACTTCTCCTCCTTGAAGTTGTAGTCTTCTCCTCAATGATGATTTTGTGTGTTGCAAGGGGTGAGTACATAAAGCACTCAACAAGTTGTGCACAGAATGCAATTCTATGTAACTATATGCAAGGCTTATTCCAAAGGAAAAGGCTATTATGGCTATTTTGCAGTAAGCAGCATTTATGAACAAATACAATAAATAGATTGTAAAGACTGTAAAATAAATAACAAGAATAGATAGATTGAAAGATTTCAAGTAAACCAAGTTTCCAATCCTAAGTCAATTTCCACTTTCCATGGCATCCTGCCATCCCAATAAGTTTTGTTTAACAAAGTCTAACCCTTAACTGTAATTCCGAGCATTGCTCAATCTGCATGAAAGCACGGCTATTCGAATAGATTCACACTCTGCAGAGGTTATGCACTTTACCCACACGACATGATCGTCCCTTGTTTCCAAGCTATTAACACACTTCCGTTGGTGTGTCGGCGGAGAGATCACGACAAAGCCTTTACAATGCTCTGGCTTAACCCGATACTACTCGCTAAGGTTTCAACACTGGTGGGACTGGTTACCACATCTAGGGCCCCCCTCTTGCGCCATGTGAATTACTCCATAACTCGGGAACTCACACTGACCACGATAGTACCAAAGTTAAGACATTGCAAATTAATCAGCTAGGCTGGCCCATACCAGACATGTGGTTGCATGGTTGACTCAGGTCAAAGGCTTGCAAGGTTAAGTCCTTAGAATGATCAGGGCAAGACATCCACATACCTTCTGCCCATCGGGCCCACCTTGGCATACTCGCCCCTTGTCACTTGCCCCAATCTAAGTGATTATCAACCAAGTTGAATACCAAGCACCACGTGCCATCAACAATTCAACATCGTTGCGTGACATGACTCGTCACAACAACTCAATCTCATCGTGTGATCCCACATGACACACAAGTTCATAACATTGTTCCATATTCCATTAATCAAGATTTATTATCAATGATTCCAATACATGTGATGACGTGGCATGGCTAAGCAACTAATACGGACTAACCATCCCATGATGATTATAATTACTAACCAACTATATTGAACCAATCTAGGGTGACAATAGATCATGGCATACAAATGACAAGGTAGGGTGTAGATCAAATTGGTATAATAGCTAAGTCCCAATTTAATTTGAAACAATTGTACACTTGAAATAATATGCAATAGGGTAAAACAAATATAGCAATTTTATAAACATGGGTTCAACATGATCAAAGCACAACTTGCCTGGCCCTTGCGATTTTTACTGTTCTTTACTCTTTATCTTTGATTCTTGATCTTCGATCTTCAATCTTTACCTTCTTAATCTTCAGCTCCTTAGAACAACTTCCGGACGATACGTCTAACGATTAAAGAAGAAGCAAATACAAACCAACTCAAAAGATAAATCAAATAAAATCCAAATTGAGAACGGATAGTATTGGATCACAAAGGCTTAGATGAATTTAGGAACTTGAATGGATTAGATCAAAGATTAGACAAAAGAGAATGAGCTTTCGGGGTACACCAAAAAGGAAAAGACTGATAACCGAGAAAGAAATAATAATATTCCAAAGAATATTCCTTCTGAAGTTATTATCTTGATTGGATAGACAATGACATATGGGCTCTCGATCTATAAACCGGGTCCATAAAGATACTGTCGGGGATCGGACAGCCTGGCGCGCGTCCCCCTGACACGTGTCCGCTCCCCTACGTGCTTCGGGGATCGCTCCTAAGCCTGTGCAGACGCTTCGATCTATCGCCCGGTATGCGGGCAGACTGTTGCCAGTCGGGATCCGACCAAAGGTCTCAAGAGGCCACCGGGGACCTCTCCGAGCTCTTTCCCGACCTGGCGGGCCTCTCTGAGCTCTTCCCGACCGGGCGGGTCGGGCTCCCGACCTCCGCAATGGGGCGGGTCCCCGACCACTGCCGATCTCCCGACCTTCGCAGCGGGACGGGTCCCCGACCGACCAAGCCGGGCTCCCGACCTCAGCAGACGGGTCCCCGACCGACTAAGCCGAGGCAACCCCGCCAAGGGTCACGTGGTCAAAGCCTCCACCGCCAATCACCACGCGCCCCACGGATGGGGTCAATCGGTGACTATACGAGAGCGGTGGCCATCTCCCAAGATGGTTTAATGATCGCCAAGTCATGCTCCCAGTCCCATCACCGGTCACATATAGTACGAAGACACGCTCGTCCCCGAGGCAACACCCACGCCACGCGCAAACATCAACACTCGTAAGGTTCGTAGAGGCGTGTACGCCGCTTCCGTGGAAATACCTAACCGCCCCAGCCAACTAGACTACCGACCCAAAGATGGGCAAGACGGGCGGTGATCGGTCACAGAACGGCGGACCAAGCTCCTAGTGTAGGTCACCTCGCCCTCTCCCAAATCTCGATGTAACCCGCCCTTCCTTTCGTATAAAGGAGGCGTGACTTCTAGGGGGATCGAACCCATCTCGCTAAGCTATTAGCACTCTCGCTTGTAAACCCGGTGTAACCATCTACACTAAAGGCAATACGACGCCACCACACGAATCGAGTAGGGTTCACCAACCAAAGATAAACCTTGCGCCTCTGCTTGGTTGCAGTGTTCCCCGCTTAGTGCGCCACCGAGGGTGCCACCCGACGAACGAAGCTCGGGCCTCGCCCCGTGACGATCCTTCCCCTCTTTCTTTGCGGCCGACGGTCCCGATCGTCGACATACCGGCGCCCACCGTGGGGCTCAAGTTTCTTTCGTCAAAGTTCGCTATCTTGGCTACCAACACCTCCGCCCCACGACCAAAGATGTCACGAACGGCGAAGCTTGGCTCGACGCGTCCCGAGTGCCAAGGCTCCACGCCCATGCTCGCCATCCATGCCGCCCGCGAAACGCCATGCCTTCGCGCCGACGGACGTGAGGCAACCCTCGGGCGGACGACGGTGGCTCGAAACCCTCGAGGCGCATCGGCTCGCCTGTGTCGCCATCGACTGCTTATCGCCGCCATTCGGCGAGAGGCGTGGTTCGCCCGCTCCCATCCGGCCGGTTCGGCCCTCCCCATCCGCACGAACACGCCTAAGAGCGCCATGGCCATCGCCCGTCATGGCCGACCCGCCGGGGTCGGCTCGGCCCTCTTCCGACGGTCCCGGCGAAGAGCTCAACAAGGCGACCGACGGCGTCACCCGATGGCAAGCAAGCTCTCGGGCTCGAGTCTCGCCTCGTGACGGCGCCCCTCGCCACGTGATCACCGACCGCTTCACGGCGGGATCCTCGCCTCGCTCGCGCTCCAATGCCATCTTCACCGCCTCCCGACAGAAGGCGGCGCGCGCGGCTCGCCTGTCGCCACGGGCGATATCGATGCTCGCCGACAGCGGTACTTCCGTAAGTCCCTCTCCGACGCCCAACTCGGCGATGAAGATCCAGAATCGCTTGCGACGCCACCATTAACGGCGCTCCGCCGACCATCACGGCCGACGCGGTGCGCCACGGCTCGAAGTTCTCCTCCTGTTTACCAGGCGACTCCGACGCTAGCAATGGCGGCAGTGACCTTCCGCCCACGGCCGCCTTGCTCAGACTGCGGCGACCGTCGGTACGCCGCCACCGGTTTAGGCCGGCGATGATGGAGCGGTTCGACGGGACCAAGAATCCCAAGGAATTTCTCTCCATCTACTCCACCGCCATCCTGACGGCCGGAGGGGACGAGGCCATAATGGCCAACTACCTCCCCACCGTTCGATGGCGCCACCGCGACCGCTCTTCAACTAGGCGTCCGCAGACCTTCCGGCCGTGGAGCCACCGAGGAGCGCCTCCACCCAACTTCCGTGAGTTGTTACGAACGACCTGGGCGGGAGAGGGACCTGGACCGTGTTATCCAGGGAAAGGGGGAACATCTGCGGGACTTCGTGCGCCGGTTCACCCGCGCGCGAAACTCAATCCCCAATGTTTCTGACGAAACCGTCATCAAGGCTTTCAAGTTTGGCGTTCGAGACAGACGCCTTACGGAGGACCTCGAGATTGCCACAAGACTCACCGTCGACAAACTATTCCGCATGACTGAGCGGTACGCGGACGCGGACGATGCTGTCCGCTAGAAGCATGACTATGACCGGGGCAAGCTCGGCCTCGCCTTCGGCGAAACGAGGCCATCCGACGCTAAGGAAGGAGACCCGGGCCCGCGCGACAAAAGGCGGGGAAAAGACCGTGGCGTCGAGGGCGGCTGGCCCGCTTAGTCGCCACGGCCGACGACAACGTGAAGGGCGGACCGCTGCCCGACCGCCGCCCTCGCCTCAGCAGAACCATCCGCGATCGCAGCAGAAAGCGCCGCGCCGCCCCAACCGAGGCAAGGTCGGGGACCCCTCCACGCGAACATCCGAGCTTGGGCAACGAGAACAACCCGGCCGACGCCAACAAGTTTTGCCCGCTCCATTAAGATCCACGGCCATGACCGCGGGGCCGCAGGACATGGCCGTTCGCTAGACTCCTTTATAAGGGATCGGGAAATGCCCGCACTACAAAAGGCGATGAACGGCCAGAGGAATCGACGCCGCTGTGCCCAAGCGGCCCTCGACTGAATTCCAACAGTATGATCACCGCGGTGGACATGATCTTCTGTGGTTCCTCCGCATACCGATCTCGGGCAGAATGCCGAAGGCCGCCGCGCCGCCTATCAAGCCACCGCCGGAAGCCCGCCGACCAACCCTCGCAGATGGGGCGCCGTCCCCATCACCTTTTCCTCGACGACGCCGGGGATGTCCCGAGACTTCAAATCTCGCTGCGTCGCCGCCTCACCATAAGCAACGCTGTCATTGGTCGGTCATGGTCGACGAGGGTAGTTCCGACAACTTACTCCTAGCCAGCGCCTTGGACCAGATGCAAATACCCCGGTCGAAAATCAAGAACATAGCGATCCTTCTTCGCATCATGCCGGAGCTCGACCACCCCGGGCAAGTGGTCCTCCCCGCCACCTTCGGGCGACCAGAACTTCCGCGACTAAGTCGATCACCTTGAGGTCGTGGACGGCGATCTCCCTACAACGCCATCCCCGGGCGCCCGCCCTCGTCAAGTTCATGGTCGCGAACCACTACGGCATCGGTATGAAGCTCCTGTGGCACGGGGCGCTATAACGTCCGCGCGACCTTAAGGCAGACACGGTTGCGAAGAAAGGCCCCGACGCCGCCGCATACTGCCTCACCGGCCCCGAGATCACCCCAAGGACGCCCGTCGAAAGACGGCCATCCAACTAAACGGCCCGACCAAGGCCGTGGCAATTTGAGGAGGGGGCACGGCAAATGCGCCTCAGTATTTCGCCACCGATCCCAAATAGGAAGACGAGCTCGCCACCTTCCTCCGAGATAACAAAACCATTTTCGCATGGGAACCGACGGACATGCCCGGGGTCCCACGGGAGGTGATCGAGCACAACCGCAAACAAAGCCCGGCCGCACTCGTGCGCTAAGCTCCGGCGCTTCTTCGAGAAGGCGGCGATAATCGGGAGCACTCGATAAGCTCCTTAAGGCCGGCTTCATTTGCGAGGTCAACTACTCCGAATGGTCGCCAACCACGTGATCGCATGTAAGAAGGGCGGGAAGTGGCGAATGTGTGTCGACCACACGGGCTTGAACGCATGCCCCAAAGATAACTTCCCGCCCCGCATAGACCAGATTAGGACTCCACCGCCAACGCCGAGATGTTGAGTTTTCGACGCTACTCCGGTACCACTGATCAAGCTCGCGCGAAGACGAAGACAAGACCGCCTTCATCACGCCGCTTGGAACATTCGCTACACGACCATGTCGCTCGCCTCCGCAATGCGGGTGCCACGCCCTCCGATTAATGGCCAAAGCCTTCACCCGCAGACGGCGGAACCTCGAGGTGTACGCCGACGACATCATCGCCAAGAGCCCCTTTAAGGCTAACCACGCCAACGACCGCCGAGACCTTCGCTAACCTCGAACAGTTCAAAGATCAAGCTCAACCCGAAAATGCGCTTCTGCACGGCCTCGGAAAGTACTCGGCTACATGATCGGGGACGCGTGGGCCCAACCCAGAGAAGATCGAGGCGATCGAGCGGATGACCGCCCGACCTCGCAAAACAAGTGCGAGCCTCACCGGTCGATCGCCGCCTCACCGCTTCATTTCCGGCCGACGAGCGGGCCGCCTTTCTTTAAGATCCTCTTGTGATATAAGGGTTTCAAGTGGACCTCGATCCCAGCGGTCTTCGACGAGCTCAAGACGTACCTCTCGCCCCTCCTCCGCGACAACTCCGCAACAGGAGAGGTGTCACTATTTACTCGCGGTCGCGACCCAGCCGCCGCGCGGTCCTGGTAGCCGAACGGGTAGGGCGGCAGCACCCGATCTACTACATTAGCGAAGTACTCCACGGGCCAAAGGAGCGCTATCCCCAGGTCCAGAAACTCCTCTACACACTCTTCATGGCCTCGCGGAAGCTCCGACACTACTTCCAAGCACATGCGGTGGTCGTCCCGAGCGGCCTCCCGCTCGGGGAAATCCTCAGGAACCCTGAAGCCGGAGGTCGCGTCGCCAAATAGGCCATGGAGCTGGCCGAATTCGACCTCCGCTTCACGGCCCGCACCGCCATCAAATCACAGGCGCTGGCAGACTTCGTGGCCGAGCAGACGACGGAGCCTGCGCCCGAGCCCAAGGTCGAAGACGAGGACCCATGGACTATGTTCTTCGACGGATCAAGATCCTTTGAGCACTCAGGGGCTGGCGTTCTCCTCATCACCCCTCAAGGTGACCACTTGCGATATGTGGTCCGCTTCGGCTTTCCCGCCACCAATAACACGGCGGAATACGAGGCCCTCTTGGCCGGCCTCCGAGCCTGCAAGTCCCTGGGCATCCGCCGCCTAATCGTGAAAGGAGACTCCCAGCTCGTCGTCAATCAGTACAACAAAGTCTACCAGTGTTCGGAGCCTCTGATGGCCAAATACCTCGCCGAGGTACGCAAGATGGAGAGATGGTTCCGAACCTGAGGATCCAGCACGTACCAAGGAAAGACAATTCCACCGCCGATCTCCGTCGGTGCTCGAGATCATCCGGCGACGAGCTCCCGCTGGACGTCATCCTTGAAACCTTGGCCACACCGTCCGTCGCCGACCAGGAAGACCCGGTGGCCTTCCTCGAAAACGTTCCGACGTGAATGGATCCATTCATCAACTTCCTCGACCAAGGGGAGCTCCCCGCCACTCCTACTGAAAGGAGCAGGCTCCGGCGACGTGCGGGCTCATCGGCGGGCAGCTCCACCGTCAGGGGGCTTTGGGCATTCTGTCAAAATGCATCACTCCGGAAGAAGGTAAATACCTGCTCAACGACATACACTCCGGCCTGTGCGGCGCTCACTCCTCCTTCAGGACTATGGTCGGGAAGGCCTTCAGGATGGGTTTTTACTGGCCAACGGCGCTCGAAGATGCCCAGGGCATCGTTCGTTCTTGCCAGTCCTGCCAGTTTCACGCCCGAAAGGTGAGGCAACCGGCCTACGCCCTGCAGACCATTCCCCTCGCCTGGCCATTCTCGACGTGGGGCCTCGACATTCTCGGTCCCTTCCCGAGGTCGGTCAGGGGGAAGAAGTTCCTATTCGTGGCGATCGACACCTTTTCAAAATGGATCAAAGTAGAACCAGTCTCCGCTATCACCGCCAAGGCTGCGGTAAAGTTCTTCCGTTCCTTCGTGGTCACGAGGTACGGAGTCCCTTGCAGGATCATCACCGACAACGAACGCAGCTTCACGGCTGAGCTGCTCCAAGAGTTCGCGCGGATATGGGGACCAAGGTCCGCTATGCCTCGGTGAGCCACCCCAGAGCAGCGGGCGTCGAGCGCGCCAATGGGCAGCTCATCCAAGGGATCAAGCGAGTCTTGGCGAGCTCGAGCCCGACGCCGGGCATGGGTGGATGAGCTCCCCGCTCTTCTTTGGTGCATCAAGACCTCGACCCGGCCGAACGGGGCAAGCCCTTTCGGCTGCGTCTTGGCCGAGGTCGCCCCGCCGCCCGAGGTCACGCTCCATTCCACTAGGACGAGCTCGGTCGACCATGTCGACCTCGAGCAGGAGCGGTCCCTCGACCTTGCCTTGGCGGAAGAAGTGAGGTGCCGCGCGCTTCTGCGCTCGGCGTGCTACCTGCAAGATCTCTGCAGACATGCTGCCCAAGCCGTCCGACCCAGGGGCTTCCGCGTCGGGGACCTGGTCCTACGACGGATCCAAGATCGCTCCCACACCAACAAGCTGTCCCCGCTGTGGGAGGGCCCCTTCAGAGTCGTCTCAACAAGCCGCGCGGGGGCTTACCGTCTGGCGGTCCCCGATGGCAGGGAGCTCGCGAGCTCGTGGAACGTAGGCCAGCTCCGGAAGTTCTACGTCTAACGCTCCTCTTTCGCCCTTCATTAAGTTAAGGTGCCTCTTTCTTTGTTGTTGTGTTCATTCCCGCATTACGAGATTACGCGCCTCGGGTGTGCGAGGCTCTCGTGTTGCCATCCCCAGTGCGCCCAGTTCGTAGCCATAGTAAAGTTTTCTTCCGATTTCGTGCTAATCTCTTTCGATTTGTAGAAGGGTTGGTGTTCCGTCACGACCCTAAGTTGCAGATCCCTTCGAAGGTCGCGCCATCTTAAAGGCCCCCGAACACGGCGTCTCGTCCATCCCTTTAACCAGAGTAAATTCTTCTTAGGACGCGTCGGGCGGCCCGACCCCGCGGCGTGGCTATAAGGGCAACCATAAGGCCACACGGCGGGCTCGGCCTCAGGGCGTCCATGCGTGTTCTTTCTTGCAGCGCCTGGGGTCACGTTCTCTAGGTTCGCCTCGGGGATGAACAACCCGGGCCTGGGCATTCTCAGGATCGGGGGCCACGGTAAGGCGATCGTTATCGGGGTAAGCCGGCCATCCCCCCGTGCTACCAACCATTGAACGTTCTCAGAGGGCGCCCCGAGCCTGATGACTTTTCCCGGGCTCGAAGGTCGCAGTTTGGGATTCACCACCGGGGATGACTCTGTCGTTCTAAGCCGACCTTTCCCCCGGGGCCGGGTGGCCAGGTTCGAATCTCCAAGCCGCCCTCTGAGGGGGTCTTGCCGAGCTCGATGCATTCCCGAGCTCGCCGAGTCGCACAAGGCCAAAAATGGTCGGCTGAGCTATCCCAGGCCGACCAGTCCGAGTTGTGCCCAAACCTGTGTACTGCCAGGCGAGGCCTCGGTGGGGACCACGTTCTCCGGGTTCGTCTCAGGGATGCCAGCGTCCCGAGCCCGACGCGTTCCCGGGCTCGGAGGCCGCAGTAAAACGATCCTTATCGGAGTAAGTCGGCTATTCCTGTTACCGACCGGTGGACGTCCTCAGGAAGCGTCCCGGGCCGATGACATTTTCGGACCGAGGCCGCGACCCTAAGATTACCACCAGGATGATCTCGGTGCGCAATAAGTCGCTGCCGCAACAAACCGACTTATTCCCGCAGCCCAAATTATCGAGACATGTCAGCCCGAGTCGTGCACAGCCCGAGTGATTTCGAGCGAGGCCTCGGTTGAATCAACATCAAGCATCGAGCGGCTCACACCTAAACTGGTAATTCGGGCAAAGGTGGTAGGCCTCGTTGCGAAGGTCCGCAGAACGTGCTGCGCCACAGCGCCACGTATCGATCTTGCTCGACCCTTCCAAGAAATAGCCCGCACAAAGCACGCAGTGGCGGCACAGACCGACAAATAAGCTAAGTTATCCGAAAAAACACAACTCTATAAAGCTTAGCATAAAGTTGTTTTATCTTTACAAGGGGGAATCTTTCACCCCCGGACCCATCTGCTAACTCTAAAGTTTACAGAGACATGTCTCGGGCGAGTTTTTCCCGTTCAAGGTCGGAAACCCTCCGCCGCAGTGCGAGGACCTCGGATTCGGCCTTGTCAATCCGGTCGCGGTCGCCTTGGAGCTGGGCCAAGGTGTCTTTCCCAGCCCGAGCCACCTGCGTCAGCTTCTCTCCAAGACTAGCATTCCTGGCCTCGGCCTCGGCCACCTTGGTTTCTACTCCGGTGGCCCTCGTCTCCAACCCCGCGACCGTCTTCTCGAGCTCGGCCGCTTTGGCCTCGAGCTCGAAGGAGGGCCCCCGCCCGTCGCGACTTACGCGGCGAAGGCGGAGATCTCGAGCTTAAGGCGCTGGAGCTCAAAGACGTCCTGCGCCTCTCGACGGACCCGTGCAAGGGTCTCCTCTGCCCTCCTCCGCTCCCCCTTGATGGCTTCAGAGAGCGCTATGGTGTATATCTCCTGGGCCACACGCTCCCGCTCGGCCTCGACAGCCCGCGCGAGCTCGAGGGCCTGGGCCTCCCTCAGGCGCGAGATTTCCTCTTGACCGCGCGACACGGTGGCTTTTAGCTCGGCGATGTCCCTCTGATTGGCCTCGAGGGCACCGCATAAGGGCCGGAAGGCGAGCACATGTTCGCGCGCAATGTTGTACCCCCGGGAAACCAGCCGCAGACCCTGCGAAGGCAAAGAGAAAACCCGCCATGACCACTAAGAAAAGGGAGGGAAGGAGGAGTTGACGCCACGACCGGTCTTACCTCCACTAGCCGGTCTTCCAGCGAAGACAAGTCGACAACACCATCAGAATCTCGGGCGATCGCTCGCGATTTGGCCCCGCGGCCTCCGCCGCCGCTATGGCAACGGCACGCCCCGAAGAACCAGGGGGATCCGCTCCGGCCACGGTAACGGCGGTCGGACCTTCCGGGCCAGCAGATGGCTCGACGACCCCCTGGCCGCCCTCGGTTGCGAGAAGGGTCCTTGGCTCGCCAAGGGTGAACGGCCCCACCCGGGGCACGGCGACAACGCCGCCCTCGATCACGGGCTCAACAACCGAAAGTGCCCCGGTCGGAGGCATCGGGGTCGGACGATGGACCGGAGCCACGACCGCCCCGGTATATGAGCTGCACGCGGCAAATTATCAAAAGATGCTCAGTCGACACCACCACCACGAAGTTAAGAAACGGGGGGAACTTACCGCGCCGAACGGACACGCGGCAACCTCGCCTTCTTATCGCGCCCCCCCGCGGGCGATTCACTCTCCTCTTTCGAGGATTTCGCCCGGGGCGCCCCCATCGGGGCGCAACGACAACGCCACCCTCGCGCCGGCCCCTTTGGCTCACGGTGCTCCGAAGACCCCCCAATCACGGCGTCCTTGGTCGTGGTGCTTCAACCAACCCTCCCTCGGCCGCCGTCCTCCTCGGAGGACGCGCGGCGACGACATCCGCCGCGTCCCCAGGTCGCGCCACGAGGCGTGTCGTCCTCATAATCCTCCTCCCGGCCTGCGCCTGGACCACGGAAAGGTCGGTACCCCTGGGCCTTCGAGCGCGCGATGGGGTGGGATGACGAAAAATACGGAGGCCGTGCAGGGCGTGACCGCTCCTCGGCGGCGGGAGGGCTTCCCCTCGAGCTCGTTGCGAACACATTTGCTCATTTGCGTGCAGGCTCTCGCGGTAAAGCCGCCTCTTGTTGCTGGCAAAAGCGAGGGTTAGTAGGTGAACCAAAAAAGAAGAAAAAGAAAAAAGCTGGCCCAGTGGAACCAAGCTCGAACCCGGGTACCCCTGAGCTCGGGGGGTCTAAACTCACCACGACCCGGCCGCCCCACTCGACGTGGGGCTTCTTGGCGATTTGCTTTGGAGTGTCAAGAGCCAGCTTCTTGCCCCCCTTCTTGCCTTTGTTTGGGCCAGGAAACGGTAGCAACTGCTTGGCCGTACCCCAGAGCTCTTTGGTTGCCTGCACGAGCTCGCCACAATAAGTATCCGAGTTCGAGCACCCAAATTAAGGACCAAGGTGAAAGGCTTTTACCTCGCTGCTATGCCCCAAGATGTTCTTGGGGACGTTGCCGCCGAGGTCAAAGGAGTTGGCGGCCTTCCCGAAGATCTCCTGCATCCTCGATGCGACCCATGCTGACCTCGGTGCTGCGAGATCAGGAATAAAGCGTCAGGAGATAAGAGAACCCCGACCAAGGTCCGAAAGGATCCGAGATCGGACGACACTTACCCTCGTGACTTTCCCGGGTGGCATCGCACCTCTCGGTGATTTCAAAGAAAGGGTGCAACCTCCTCCGTAGAGGGAGCACCCGGTTCTGCAGGTAGTCGTAAACGACCGTCTGCCCCTTCAGACCCCGCGTGGCGCATGTGTGGATGAAGGCGGCCACTCGGTCGTCCACCGAGTCCTCGGCTCGTGGGTCTCCGCTTCCCTTCGATCAAGGCCGTTAGTAGCAAGCCCGCCTCCTCGCCCTTCTTTAAATAGAACCACTTCTTCGCCACGCCTGAGCGAGTCCGGGTCGGGATTTGGAAGAAAGGTGCAAGGGAGTCCTTGCTGCAATGGAAATAGAGGCACCCAACGACGGGTCTTTGGCGGTGCGGGACAAGGAGTAAAACGAAGAAAAGCGAGGGTAGGGAGCACGCCAAGAACCCTCGCAAAGATGTGCGAGCAGAAAGGAGAAGGAGGAGTTCGGCACCAAGTTCACGAGCTCGATCTCGCCTTTGCGCAAGGACCGCAGCCAAGAAGTCACTCTCGGGTCCGTAGCCCAAAGAGCATGTCTTCGCTCCGTGCTCACGATCTCGTCATCCCGAGGTCGCACTTTCTCCCTAAGGAAGCCGCCAGAGAACGGGTCCGAAGCCCCAAAGACTCCATCTCCTCATCCGCTTCTGCGGTGAGTGTGCTCCTCCCAAACTTCGCCATAGAATCAAGGTCAAAGGGAGGAGAGAGCGGGGTGCAATCAAGGGCTAGAAGGCGTTGACGAGAGGGACGAGGAGGAAGAAGGCAAGAGCACGAGAAACGGGAAGTGAAATCCTAAAGGGTGAGACCCCCCTGGTTTTAAAAGACGCCTCATCTACCGACATCACCATCACCTCAAAAGGCGCGCTCGTAGCCAGCGGGCAGAAGCCGAAACGTCGGGGGCCTTTCAAAACCCCCGTACGGGCGCGTCCCTCCACGCATCCTACAGACCCTATTCCTTCAACTTCCCCGTCCACGAGGCCCTTGGGTTTCCTGGGCCCGTCCGGGAAAACAAAATGGCAAAGTCCAAGTATGTGTTCCGATGGGGGAATCCCTCTTCAAACAAGACATCAGACTCAAGAGCGCCTAGAGTTTCAGACCGCTTCTTGAGCCTCGGGGGCTGGTTGTCGGGGATCGGACAGACTGGCGCGCGTCCTCGACACGTGTCCGTTCCCCTCCGTGCCCGGGATGTTCCTAAGCCTGTGCAGACGTCTCCGATCTACGCCAGTAGGCGTCGAGCGGTATTGCGGTCGGATCCGACCAAAGGTCTCAAGAGGCCACCGGGGACCTCTCCGAGCTCTTCCCCGACCTGGCGGGCCGGGCTCCCGACCTCCGCAGCGGGACGGGGTCCCCCGACTCCGACCAAGCCGGGCTCCCGACCTCCGCAGCAGGACGGGTCCCCGACCACCAAGCGAGGCAACCCCGCCAAGGGCACGTGTCAAAGCCTCCACCTGCCAACAGCCACGTGCCCTACGGATGGGGTCAATCGAAGTGACTATACAGAGCAGGTGGCCATCTCCCAAGATGGTTTAATGACTGCCGAAGTCATGCTCCCAGTCCCATCAGCCGGTCACATATAGTACGAAGACACGCTCTCTCCTGAGGCAACACCCACGTCACGCGCAGCAACGTCAACACTCGTAAGGTTCGCAGAGGGCAGGTACACCGTTTCCCGGGGAAATACCTAACCGCCCTGGCCAACTAGACTACCGACCCAGCATGGGCAAGACGGGCGGTGATCAGTCAGCAGAACGAAGGACCGAAGCTCCTAGTGTAGGTCACCTCGTCCTCTCCCAACTCTCGATGTAACCTGCCCCTTCCTTCCGTATAAAAGGAGGCAGGACCCCCCCTAGCGGGGGGGATCGAACCCATCTCGCTAAGCCATTAGCACTCTCGCTTGTAAACCTAGTGTAACCATCTACACTAAAGGCAATACGACGCCACCACACGAACTGGAGTAGGGGTTCAGCCCGAACCAGTATAAACCTTGCGTCTCCTGTTTGGTTGCACAGGTTCCCCTGCTTAGTGCGCCCGCCGAGGGTGCCACCCGGACGAACGAAGCTCTGGGCCTCGCCCTCCGTACGATCCTTCCCCCTCTTTCTTTGCGGTCGACGGTCCCGATCGTCGACAGATACGTTAGTTCGCAATGAACTAAGCTGATGATCAATGATGATTTTTGTTGACTAAACAGATATACAGTCAAACAAAAGAAAGATAGACTAATAGACTAGATATGGCACAAGGATATGACATATGGCCAATGGTCTATCGACCAAGTCCACGAATGACTTCTAGGTCAATGGCAGATTAGATTTTCAAGAATAGGACATGGACAAGGGGTCGACATTCATGCGATTCGATCTGAGATCAGTCATACGTCGATCAAGAGGCTTGACGATGACAAGGCCGCGAGGAAATGAAGACAAGGCTAAACTCATAGGTGATGGGGTTAGATTATAATAAGGCGATAGAGAGGATGATGATATTGCACTAGGGCTTTTGCGACCATGCACACATGCAAAGATAGCGAAGCAATGACAGGACACTCATGCAAAGATGAGATGTCGATTATCGGTACAATGATATGGTAGCAAGGATATGATATGGCTCAGGATTGATCTGCGAGTTGCGAGGTTTACATGACATGATGAATCGTCAACGACAGATTGGACGCAAGGTTAAGTTAGGGTTTGAGAGGAACGACTCACGGATAGATCCACTTGGCATAGGGATAGGATAGGTAGGGTTGGCTCTGCGATAAAAGATTACCAAGGATGGCTAACCGAAACACGAACCGGTAATAAAAGAACTGGATCGAGCGGCGGCGGGTAGATTCTAGAATATGGCATTGATGGCAACGAAGATCAAATGAACTCTAAAGATGAGCAAACCAGAGAATGATGGCCTCTGGACATGATGACACGACCAAGGCGAACTAAGATGGTTGACGGCAAAAAGCGGTAAGTGGCAGCGAAATTTAAAGCTAACGAATATTAAAATTTTCGGTGGATGGAACAGCAAAGTGGAAGTGAGCACCACGTAGAACGCGGCGAGACGATCTCAACGGTATAAGCGGATTTAGCGGCAACCCAATGGACAGTTCACAAACTACCGATGAATGACTGCTAAAGCTAATAGATCAAACGGTCATAACTATTAAAATAATGGATGGAACCTAACCAAATTTTTCAGAGAGCTATCTGGGATCATTTGGCACAATATGACGTAAACGGATCTGAGTTTTACCTTACGGATCAACGAGGAGCATACGACGAAGTTTTCACGTATGCGTCTGCGATCGATCGGGAAGATTGAATTTTTCTGCAGCAATATCGAGGACAAAACCTTGACTTAGGGTGAGCACCAGGTAGAGGACATCAAGATGAGTCTACAGAATAAATTTCACGGTCAAACTCGCAAAAACGAAGGAGAACGGGTGACGGCAAGATTCGAGATTGGAACGGCCGTAACTTTTGATTTCCTAGATGAAACTGCACCAAATTTGGTGGAGAGCTAGACTGGACCATATGGCACGAGATGACGCGAGCGGATTTTAGAAAAACTCACCGAAATGAAGGGGAACGCGATGCCAAAATCGGTCGACGATGGAGGCGCACCGGAAGACAATGGCTGCAGTTTTTAGGGTTTGGGAGGAGCTCTGGGGATTAGGGGTACGTGGGAGGGGTCTTAGGACACTTATATAGGCTAGGGAGTCGTGCCCTACAAGGAGACACGAAGAAAAACCGAATTTGGATTGAAAACGGATCGGATCGAACACAGCGCTCAATAAGCATAGAAAGAATGATGTGGCGCGATGCAGTGCGTCGGATGGAGATCTGAGGGCTGAGGCTGGGCGATGACGTGGCCGCCTCTAGAGCTGCCACGTCGATTTAGAACAATTTTCGAATTAAAATAATTCCAGAAATTAAAATAATTCGTTTAGAGCAATAAAAATACCAGAAAAATTCTAAAAAATTCCAGAAAATATTTAAAGACATTTGGAGCTCAAATAAATTATTTTTAACCAAACTTTATTTAAAATTTTGCAGTATTTAATTAAATTTAACAAAAGGCTTAATTTAAATTAATTCCAAATAAATAGCAAACGAACTCCGAAAAATCTTTAAAAAATTACAGAAAATTCCTTGAAGCATAATGAACTCAAATAAAACTAAATTTATTTTAATTGAAGTTTATATTAGTCAAATTAAGTTATTTTAGCATTAGAAAATTTCAGATTAAGCTTTATTAAAGAGAGTAAATCCGCGGGAATTTTTGGAAAGATGAACTAAACAAAAGATTTTTGAAAACCCAAATTTTGGGATGTTAAACCATGGCCGCCGTCGAAGCCGACCTTCCTCCAGAAGCCATGCAAGCCTTGCTCAACATATGCCATCTGGATGATAAGAAGTCTGCGGTAGAGGCGGCCCAAGACCGAATCGGCGACGCCGAAGCCTGGAAGCCGATGAAAGCTCTTAGATGACTTGGTTGCTGACGCCAAGGCAAAAAAGCAGAAATTTGATGCCGGCGCACTTCAGCTGAAGTCGACCAAGGAATCTCTCTCCAAGCTTGAAAAAACAAAGAAATTCCTTCTGGAAGAGTTAGCCAAAACTGAGAAACAAATCGGAGAAAACCAACAAGTTCTGGGGACCACTGCATCAAAATTGAAGGAACAGAAGCTCAGTATTGCTGCGGCTGTCGATAATGTAACACAGCAATTGGCCAAAGTGAAACCAGTGCCTGGGAATGCCAAAGACGACGAACGTCTCTTGGATGAAATTCAAGAGATCATTGCCAAGGCGGCCGGCGCTCTGTCGGCCTTGGGCGCGACTCTTCCCGGATCGGGCATCCAGTATTGAACTGTAAAACTTCGATGGTTGTTTTGAAAACATGAGTTCTGAATGTTTGTAACTTAACTTGTTTATGTTTATAATCGGCTGTTTAACCGATTTATATTCTGCTATACTTCCTGAGTTTGCAATCTTTTCAGCCGATTAACAGCATCGTGTTAATCTTGGCTCTGAACTTGTCTTTAATCGACTAAGCTCCAATCCAAACACTAGGATAATATTTCTTCAAGTATTTTCCGTTAATAGCTTTTGGCAATGCATATCCTTCTAGCGTTTCCAGTAAGTACGAGTTTCCACCGACTAGCCGATTAATTTTGTATAGCCCTTACCACGTAGGTGACCATTTTTCAAATCGGTTATCCTTAGAACCAACTGGCAATATTGTTTTCCATACTAAATCGGCTTGATCGAAAGACTTAGGCATGACCCTTTTATTGTATGCCCTTGCAACTCTGATCTTATTCTTCTTAAGCCGATCAAGCGTAGACAAACGTAGCTCTGCTAACTCGTCCCAGTTATCGATCATTAAATCATTGTAATCTTGAGCTGACAAACCATTTTGTCTGGCTATTCGTATCGACTCAATGTTAATCTCCACGGGTTGAACGGCTTCTTGTCCATACACCAACTGGTAAGGTGAAATCTTCGTCGATCCGTGATAAGATAGCCGATAGGCCCAAAGTGACTCCGATAGAGTTGAATGCCAATTCCTTGGCTTTTCATCAATTTTCTTTTGATCGACTTAATTAGTGTTTTATTAGGCGACTCGGCCGTCCATTAGCCCGAGCGTAATATGGCGAAGAGTTTAACAATTTAATCCTAGACTCGTTGCATAACTCAAACTCGTTAGACATGAATACCGTGCCTTGATCGGTCGTGATTGTTTGCGGTATTCCAAACCGATGGACGATATGTTTATTCACAAAACTAATCGCCTCAACACTTTAGTCACCTTTTTAAGTGGTATAGCCTCGACCCACTTTGAGAAGTAATCGGTTGCGCCAAAATAAACTTGTGGCCTTTACTCAAGCGGAAATATTTGGCGATTATATCTATTCCCCAACCTCCGAGCGCCAAGGTTTGATGATTGGATGTAAAGCCGATCTTGGTGCTAATTGTATGTTGCCAAACTTTTGACATGTTTGACATCCTTTATAATACTTGAAACAATCTTCTAACATCGTCGGCCAAAAATAACCCGTTCGTCTGAGCATCCATTTCATCTTATGTGCCGATTGATGAGAACCACAAATGCCTTCGTGTACTTCACCCATTGCCACCCGTGCTTCCTCGGCCTCAAGACATCTTAACAACAAACCTTCTATAGTCCGATAATATAGTATATCGTCCATAATGACGTATTTCAACGCTTGTTGCCGTATCTTTCGTTCCGTCGGCTTGGATGGATCGACTAGATAATCTTTTATCTGCGTTCTCCAATCGGCAATATCTGTGCATATGACTGCCTTGTCTACCAGTTCAGTGTCCTGACTTCGGCCAAAATCATTATATCCTGATGCTTGCTGAGCTAAAGTATTAGCTCTATCGTTCAATTCTCGAGGAATATGACCGATAGAAAATGATGTAAAAGAGCTGATAATCTCTAAACATTGTTCTAAATATTTCAGTAGCACTTCATCTCAACATTGGTATTCTCCCTTTATTTGCTGCACCACTAACAGCGAATCACCATATGCTTCAACAGCGCTCACCCCAATATTTTCCAGCAATTACAAGCCTTTGAGTAACGCTTCGTACTCGGCCTGGTTGTTTGAGCATCGGCTATTTAGCCAAAATGCGAATTCAAAGTTATGCCCCTTGGGTGAAGTGAGTACAACACCGATGCCATTACCTTCCCCGCATACTGATCCGTCAAAGAACAACTGCCATGGCGCAACCAAGACTAAATTTGCCGTAGTGTCATGTCCTGTTATAAAATCGGCTAACACTTGTCCTTTGAATGCTTTGGCTGATTCATATGATAAGTCGAACTCAACCAAGGCGTAAGCCCATTTGCCAAGTCGACCTCGCAGGATAGGAGCTGACAGAATGTATTTTATAACATCGGTTTTGCAGATTACTTTACAAGCCGATGCTAATATGTAGTGCCTTAGCTTCGTGCACGAGAAGTACAAGGATAAACATAGTTTTTCGATAAAGGGTACACGACTTGCGTTCGACAACCGTCGGCTTAAATAAAAATAACCCTTTCTTTACCATGCACCTCTTGTGCCAAAACAGCCCCAATAGTATCTTCTTGGTAGAGACATATAATCGAAAGGAACCCCCTTTTGAGGTGCAGCCAAAACTGGAGGGTTGGACAAGTACCTCTTAACTTCGTCAAAAGCCCTTTGTTGATCGGCTCCCCATCTGAATTTTTTATCGTCTTTTAATTTTAACAATGGAGTAAAAGCACGAATTCTACCAGAGAGGTTCGATATGAACCTGCGAAGATAGTTAATTTTGCCGATCAACTTTTGCAACTCATTTTTGCATGTCGGTGGTTCGGTATCGGCTATAGCCTTGACTCTCGTTTGACTAACTTCGATTCCTCTTTCATGCACCATGAGGCCTAAAAACTGTCCAGCCGACACGCCAAACGCGCACTTGTAAGGATTCATCTTCAAACCGTGCGATCTTATGTTCTTAAACACCCTCTCTACGTCGGCCAGGTGTTGTAAATCGTCTGCAGATTTTACCACTACATCATCAATATAAATTTCGACAATGTGGCCGATTAAATCGTGAAAGATTAGATTCATTGCCCGCTGATACGTTGCTCCAGCGTTTTTCAAGCCGAAAGTCATCACTGTCCACTCGAACAATCCTATTGCACCAGGACATCTGAAGGTTGTCTTCGGTATAACGGCTTCTGCCATGAGTATCTGGTTATACCCGGCATTACCATCCAGAAAACTTATGATCTTATTCCCTGATGCAGCATCGATAAGCATATCGGCTATAGGCATCGGATATTCATCTTTTAGCGTTGCTTTGTTCAAATCTCTAAAATCGACGCATACTCGAAGTTTTCCATTTTTCTTCATAACTGGAACGATGTTAGAAACCCACTCCGCGTATCGGCAAGGCCTGATAAATTTTGCTTCCAATAATTGTTCTATTTCTTCTTTTATAATCTGATACAAGACCGGATTGAAACGCCTCGGGTATTGTTTAAACGGCCGATAACCCGATTTTATAGGTAGCCAATGTTCCACCAGCTGACGGCTTAATCCGGGCATCTCATGATATTCCCAAGCAAAATAATCCTTATAATCCTTAAGGATTTTTATCAATTTTTCTTTGTACTTTACACCTAAATTTGCACTAACAAAAGTTGGTCTTTTTCTATCACCGCTACCTATATCGACTTCTTCAAGTAAATCGGTGGATGTGAAACCTTGACCTAACTTTTCAATTTCTTCAAAGTCTTCGATGGCTTCGTAGCTATCCGTTGTCTGCCGATAGCTTTGCATTTTATCCTGCAGCGCTTTCAATGTTTTTCGTGTCCCCATCGGCATAATACTTCGTTTGCCCGATCAAAAGTGCCCGGTTTGACACTGATCGGCATGAGCCCTGATTTGCTTACGCATATGAAATCACAGTCGTCCAGCTCCTTCCCCGATATGCAGCCAGCTTCTTCGTGTTGCCAATTCGCATCAGAGCTAGCCATGGCGATATGAGCAGATGTGTCGGCTGTAACGACTTCGACCTCTTCTCCGTTCCATTGGACAAGCGCTTGATGCATAGTCGATGGGATACAGCAGTTAGCATGAATCCAATCCCACCGAAAGACTGCTGTAGTTTCCTTTGGCGTCAATCACAAAAATGCCGCCGGCAAAGTCTTGCTACCGACGATCGATTACGTGACCATGACACCTTTTGCCTCTGTAGGGTCGCCTGTGAAGTCATTCAGAACCATGTTAGCTTTGATTAAATCTTCATCAGACTTACCCAATTTCTTGCATGTTGTGTACGGCATCGGGTTCACCGTGGCGCCTCCGTCTACCAAAGATCCTTGATATCGGCTTGCCATTTATATACCCTTTTAGATACAATGGTTTGGATGCCGATGGTCATCTTTGGCTTCTCAAATATGGCGCTCAACAGCGAGCACAACTCGAGCAATCGCCTCTTTGGCGATTCAGTTCTAACTTTGAACTCAGCCGGTAATGTGAACACCATGTTAATATCTATGGGCGGCGTGTCATCTCGAATCATGGGAGAATCCAAGTCATCAGCCGATTCGAAATCTTCTTCGGCTTGTTCTTTTCTTCTCCACTCTTTCTTGACGCATTTGATTGGACGAAGTTCATTAAACGTTTCGTCTCTCTGTTTTTCGGCATCGGCTTCACGGATTTCTTGCGTCCTTAGCCTTTGAAGCCGTCGTTGTTGTGACCGGCTCAGGCCAGATGGACACCACCTGGGTTTGGGTTCCACCGGCTTTCATATTTGACCAGCCAAATCTTCTTGATTAGAACTGGGCTTGTGTATTTTGATTTGGCTCGGTTCTTGATCTGGTTTGGATATTCTCTCGTGGACATGCCTTCTGTCACTTCTACCTTGCTCTCTAATCGGCCCAGACAACCTATCTCTGGCCGATTGCCTTGGCCCATCGTCTCGGGGATAATGTTCCATCGGGCAGGTGTATGGTGATGGCAACGCTACTCCTCTTTCCCAGCAAAACTGCCAAAAGGGACACCTTCTATGTGCCCTCTCCACATTCTCGGTGCGGTACAAGTTATCCGACCGGTGAGCCTTATACCGTGGTCGGCTATTCATCCTCTCGTATTTCTCCATTAATTGTGAAAATGTTGGTCCTGACCGTTTTGCTGGCTGCCTTAATGGAGACTTTTCTGCTTTGTACCATTTACCTACCTGAGGATTCCCTTTGGGTTTGATGGTTCTTGAATTTTTTCCTTCACGATCGGCTTCTATTTGTAAAGAGCCGATTGTAATCTTCAGTGTTTGATCGCCGTTCGAGCTTGATTGGATGTTGACTTGTCGATCCTTTTTCTACTCGTCGTGCATCAGCTCTTTTCCTTTAGCCGAACACTGTACCATGTTGATGGGAAACGGATCAACATCAACTTGCATGGTCGTCTCATCAGCAAACTTCAACCGACCATCCTCAATAGCACATTGGATCTGTTGATGGAAGATATTGCAGTCATTAGTGTTATGCGAATAAGAATGATGCCACTTGCAATACCTGCGTTTTTTGATCTCATCGGGCGACGGTATCACATGTCCCTCTGGCAATCGTATTATCTTTTCTTGCAGAAGTAAATAAAAAATACGATCGCACTTTGAAACATCGAAAGAGTACTTGACCTCCGACTTGTTCCTAGTCGGCTTAAGCCAAGAACAGACTAAGGATTTTTTGGATCCTTTTACCCATTCGGCTATGTTTATTTCTGCTTCCTCGTCTTCCGATGAGTCACTTGGACAATACTCAACCATATTGACTTTAGCCTTGTCCTTTTCTTTGTTATTGCTATTTTTAAATCTATCTTTGAACACTTTATTGTCAGTGAATCGGCTCTCTTGAGCCGATACGCGATGCAATAAGTGGCTAAGGTCGGTGAATTCTTGTACTCCGAATTTCTCCCTAAGCGGCGGAATCAAACCTTGAAATGCTAAATCGGCAAGTTGGTTGTCAGGCAATGTGACGCTAAAACACCGATTCCTAATTTCTCTAAATCTCTTGATGTAATCCGTTACCGATTCCCCAAACTTTTGCCGCACAGAACTCAGATCTGAAATCCTGAGCTCCAAACTGCCTGAAAAGAAGTATTCATGAAATTGGTTTTCCAAATCGTTCCATAAATGGACCGAATTCGGAGGCAGGCAAGTAAACCAAGTAAATACTGCCCCAGACAGAGACAACGGGAATAGTCTAATTTTAAGCCCGTCGGATTGGGCCGCTTCACCGCATTGCACGATAAAGCGTCCAAAATGTTCCAGGGTGGTGATAGAGTCATCCCCAGAGAATTTGGCGAAGTCTGGAACTCTGAAGTTATGAGGGTAGGGCATGCGATCTATGTAATCGGGATACGGCTTTCTATAGCCGATAACCTTTCCTTTTAGTTGTATGCCAAATTGGTCCCTCAAAACGGCAGAGATCTGATCGGCCCAATTAGCATTATCGGCCATAGCAGGCCCTTGATAATATCTGTCATAATTGACGTTCTGCCCCCGAGTGCGAGCTCGGGTTGCCAATATCTGCTGTCTGCGGTCTTGCGATCATCTTGCTCGTGCCGATTACGTCTGACTTGAGGTTCCGGCACTAGGACAAATGGTTCTGAGTATGTTACTACCTTATGTGGACCCAGATTTCTCAGCAGGGTGGGTTCTTGTGGGAATCTCTCGGAGCCAATCGGCTATGAAACCGATTGGGGAAAAGCGTAGAACGGAGCCGACGGCGGCAAATTGATTGATGCATCTAACTTAGTAGCGTCGGTATAGGAGTGGTAATGGCTCACCCCACTTGACCGAGGGTCCCTAGGCAATATGACCGTGGGTTGTATGGGCATCATGGTAGGGGGTGAGGTCATAGCCGATGGTTTAGGATCGGCCGGTGTGCTCTACGTGCTTTGCGGTACTGAAAAAATAGGATAATTTGGCAGAGCTTGCAATGGGTCGAGTAGACTTCCTGACGAGACCAACTCCTGGGCTATAGATTTAACGCTATTTGCTATCATCGGCTTAAGCGTTGTTACGAGAGCCGATGATTTGTTTATCAAAGCGTGGTGCAGGTCGATTAATCATAGCCGATAATTCGGCTTGAGCGGCGAATATCGGCTTACGATCGTTACACCGCATCTCCTGCGTTGACCGTCGGCGAGGCGGATTTTTGAGTGACGCCGCGTCTAGTTTTCTCGACAAAGAACTTAGCATCATCTCTTCCAGCGGCCTTCCGAGCTTCAATTTCTTGACGTTGCTCTGCGGATAAATCGTCCATTGTTGGGACGATTATAGCCTCGCGTTGAGATCGATGGCGGAATCGACTTCCGATAAAGACATTGCGTGTCCCACCGTCGTGCCAAGAGTGTGTTGGCATCAAAACTTGATGTAGGGTTTCGACGAAGAAGACACCGCATTTAACACACGTTCAGAGCGTGCGGTCGATTTGACTCAGAACCGACAACGTAAAAAATATAAAATTCAATTAAAAGCCGATCGTCAAAATCAATCGGTTTGGATTCAATCAGCTTGAAGCCGATTAAGATCAAGGTAACAAGATAAATCTAATTAGCCGATTAAGGCTAATCAGAGGATAAAGGCAGATCGATTCTGAAGAAGGCGATGCGCAACAAAATCAGAACAAATCGAACCTGGGGTGTAATTGACGAAGATCAATAATCGGCGATGCGCAACTTTATTGATCAAGATCGATTACAAAGGCTAAATTACAGAAGCTACTCCTAGTCGACAGGAAAAGTAGAAAAAGTAAAGACTGGTTGATTGTATTGTGTTGATGATGTCTTTGCAGTTCGCTTTGGTCCTTCTTTTATACCCTCGGCCGATCGTGTCCTGTTACAACACGCTTTAAGTCTGTTTCGTATCGGTCTTATCTCGGACGGTTGTTTTAAAATCTTGCATTTACCAAAATATCTCCGAACCTTTCCATCCTGTCTGTTAATTCCATATCTTTGACTTTATTGCCGATTTTGACCAAGTTTGCCAAATTTTGGTGCAAACAGACACCCTCAACTCCTTTTAATATATTTCATTTGGTTTTTACATCTGATTTCTTTTTGCCCTTAATGACAATTTGTTGTTAACTATTTGCCGTGCTTCTTATTGAATACGAGTAGACACCGATGATTCGAGAATTACCAACGACAACAACACCTACAACCCCGACTACATACCGGACGATGATCAGCAAGACAAGCACCCTCCTTTGATATATGCGTGCATGTATGTTTATATACAACTTGCTATGTTGTGGGTACCGGTAGATACTTCCTATTTATATGCATTACCTTTACCTTGACACTTGTTTACCTGCTATTGTAACCGTAGCTTATGGTGTAGACATTACTTAGTGTCACTATAGGTAATAATTGCAAAGTACTTCACACATATGCTTAGCCATTCACACTTAGAACGTCATTTAAATGTTGAGTTGCACTTCTATTCAAATTTGAGAAAATTTTAAAGGTACGGAACCGAGTTATTATCTTCGTGTATTTTGATAAAAATCCAAACCAAAAATTTATGGTTTAGACGCGGGCGAGTTACTATCTAAACTTGAGGCGTGAGGAGAGACCTCGCACGTAGTTAGGGGAGATTCTCGTTCGAGTCAATTAAGGACCGAACTTGATGCTATCACCTAAGTAAAATGATGCAACCACATACGCTAGCATGGGATAGCCTTAGCTTAGTAGATTAGCTGGAGTTTAACCTTGCATTTTGGTAGGCCGAAGTAGTAAGGGCACTCCGGGGTACGATGTCGCTCGTAAGTTCTCCATTCACCGAGGTGTTGGGGTTAAAGCATTCCAATATAACGGTGTATACCTTGCCATGGGGGAAAGGACGCAATGGGGCGTAAACCATCGTTAGTATTGTGTGTACAGGTCTGGATTTTTAGCGCCATGGCAAGGGTTTGTCATCACCGGGCTAGTGCAAGGCTTGGTTTTAGCTAGTTGAACGGTTTTGTCACAATCTAGCAAATCGGGTACTGTAGTATCGCGAGGCATGGTTGACATGATTGCTAGAATGTATCATGTGGGTAAAGTGTACACTCTCTGTAGAGATTTAAATCTAATTAATTATCCGTTCTCACGGTCATGAGCAACTCAGGGAAGTAATGTCAGGTATAGCTTTGCTTTTGCAAAGGTTTTGTGAAGTGTGTTGCGACGGGTTGGTACGTTTGTAAAGCCAAGGTTGACTGCGATTTACTCACTGTTCATGGCCATGGAGGGCTGTGAAATGATGGTGTTGAACCCTACTTACTGTTATTACTTTCATATCAAGTGCTCTTTTCAATTCAATTACAGTTTGATGAACTACTCTCTTGCAAATAAATTCTGCATTACGCTCAAAATGAGACTTAGAGTAGTGGCTTGATTTCCTTGGACTAACCTTGCATGTATTTTATTTTCATACACTAAAGTCTTGCGAGTACATACGTGTACTCACCATTGCTTAATTCATAATATATATAGACGAAGGTACTAAAGACATTCCCGATGACTCGTACTTCGCACCAAGGTCCGACGACTACTTGGATGGATGAACTAGGGCTCTTCCTAGTCGGTTGCCTTTGGGTTATGGATGGGCATACTGTTGTCTACTTTTTCTTTATGCTTAATTTCCGCTACGAATCACTTTTGTGTGTAATATTTGGCCAGTCGGTCGCATACTTGTAATATTAAGTAGTTGTCATAGCTTTCTAGTCTATGTTTATACTATGTCAAATGTTTAGATATGTGTGTATGAGTAATGGTACATCTTGAATGCGGGATATGTGGAAACTAGGCGTTGATCTTGGAAACTAGCATCGGTCACATATCCGGGTACCCGAAATTGCTCTCAACCGTCTGACGCGTGGACTCGTGCGACCGTCGTTCCTTGTCTATTGCGACGCACACCCCTCGGTGGGTGTGGGTGATACCTAGGTTCTGAGACGGTTGGCGAGTGTTATGCCCAGAAGGGTTGGTTTCAATCCCGGTATGGTTATTTGAAAAAGAATCGGAACTCTTTTGGTTACGTAAGTGTGTACAGTGCAACTAGGTGGCTCATATTTGTTTGAGTGAGGGCCATCTGGTTAATACTCCGTGCATGGGGACTATTGGTGGTAGTGAGCATACACTTAAGTGGAGTATGAGTGTCACCTCTAAGTCCAATGCACGAGTGATGTTCGATTCATATTTCTGGGTGCCCACATTTGGTTCAATCATCATCAAGAAAAATATACAAAAACAAAGCAAATTACATGAAGAAATTTGGTACAATGGATTTTAGAATTACAAAAAGAATTTTGCTATAGGGAAGCCGGATGGGAGACCGGATCCGACAGCCGAAGGTGACGAGAAGGCCAGACCGAGCAGTGGAAGGAAAGGGTTGATCAGATCGGCGGCCTAGGGAGGAATTGAGGACAACAGCCTGGGGAGGAGTCAAGAACGGTGGGGTCGTTGGCCTGGAGGAATTGATGGCGACGGTTTGGGGGTGTGGACTATAGAGGCGTGAGAGAGACGTGATCACCGACAAGAGAGGAGAGAGGGAGGATGAGGAGAAAAATGGAAGGGGACTGGACTTATACAGTGATGGCATTTGCGAGTAATTTTAACGAAGTTTAGTTGCTAAAGGCTACTTTGATCTTGCAAAAGCCCGAAAAAGCATTTCTTTGATAGCTTTTAGTTATATAAAGGCTTTAGATTTTTTAAAAGCTTGACTGAAAAATCAATTGTTTGTTTCAGCTTTGATTTTTTTAAGCCAATAAAAAAACGAAGCAAACTGAACCTAAATCAGTCAGGCAGCAACGCACGTACGCTACCTTCACCGATCAATGCACTGACTTAACGGTATAATGCTACCAAGAGCCACGCTCCAAAAAGCCCAATTACACACTGTTTAATTAAATAAGGGAAAAAAAGTGCAGTCACAAATGATCATTAATTTCCCTAGATTCTACGCAGCTGCTAATAATTAATGGCTAGGGTTCAGCAAACTACTATGAATACATGACATTCTACCTTTCAAATTTTGTTTCTAAATATATATCATTCTACAATTTCGAGACAACTTTTAACTGTTTTTTCCTTTGCATACTCCTACCATTCATTATTTCTAATATTATTTATTCTATTGAAATTGACTAACACATACCATTCAAAAGCAATAAGTAAGCTAATGAAGGGGGATGATTTAGTTATTTCTACACATGTCTTAGTTGAAATACAAAATCCTAAAACGTCATCTATTTAGAAACGGAGGTAGCAGTATCTCCAGCCTTTGCACCGCTAGCTAGGGCTAGGGCTGACTATCGAGCTTAACAAACTGCTATCGAGTTTCTTTCAAAATTGACATAATTCAACATAAAATCATTTTATTTATCATTTAAGTGGTTATTTCAAATTCGAGCTAACGAGTCACTATCGAGCCGAGCCTCATTAACATTTTTTTGCTCGAAAATGACTCATTACAACTTAGAACTCATTAACCGCTACAATCGAAGTAATTTTGATTCGAGTCTTAACGAGCTTTTTTACCCACCCTAGCTAGGGCGGCTTGCTCTTGGATCTTCCCTTTCACCTCGGCGATGAAAAGCTCTGCCCAGTAGTCCACCGCCGTGCCCCCCATCACCTCCACCCTCTCCACCCAGATCTCACCACTGTCGGCGGCGACACGATCAATCCACTCTGCTGCATGGCCAATCTTTTCCACTTTGTCGACAGAGACTTCGCCGCCGTCGGCGATACCCCGCCGCCGCGACATGTTGGATGAGATTTGGAGGGCGTATATCACAAATTTGAAGAGGGCGAGAGAGAGAGAGGCAGGCTTTTTAGCTGATGGAACTCTTGGAATAAGTATGTTTAATTAGTGAGGAGGTGGGACGTACTTATAGGCTACAAGATGGCAGTCGGTAAAGTGATTCTGGTTTGGAAGATAAGGCCCTGATCAATTATCATATGTAACTAGGAGATCGAGATTGCACAAAATTAAGCTGGAAAGAAAGAGCTGTATCGATGAACGCAATTGTTGGACAAATTTTATCCGTGCAATAATATTCGATTCCATGGAATATATCCTACGAATTAGCCACGAAGTTGGGCACGAATGAACGAGTGGTGCAGGATCATGATTCATGTGCACAAATTAAGAAACGTTTGTCTCGCCTAATCGCGCGCGCACCGTGACATCATGAGCTGCTCGTATGGGTGGAGGAGGGCTGGAGGCCGCGCCTTTTGTATGTTCGTTGCAGCGAGAGTAATTATCAGATTGACAAATGCATATGAACCGAACAGTCTAGTGTGCCTGTTCCTTCTACGTGAAAAGGAGAACGGCATAGCTAGCTAGCTTAATGCGCTAGGCGGTGTCGTGTATCGTCGCATTGCATCATCAGTCTGCTTACTACGATGATGCAAGCCCATCTCTGCTTCCGGTGAAAGGAGTTTTGTTCTTTTAAGTTTTGGCAATTCATTGTTTTTTTTTCTATTATATATAAAAATATATATATAGCCTCCGCTCCTACGCGTCACGCAGCCTTTTTCCCATCAATCCCCACCTGCGGCGCAGGTCACTCACTCAACCCATCAGACTGCCCGTGTGTCAGGACCCGGAATAGGACCCTAAATCGGGCCAAATCGATGCTTGAATCTCAAAGAAAACACCAAGATGGAAGACACAGACGCTAGAGTGAGCGGGGAAAGTAGGGAACATAGCATTGCATTAGGTTTTTCATACCAAATCTCATTACAGGGCTGATACTTATACTTTTGAGTTCAGTTCGCCTACCACGAGCAAAAAGACAAGAAGCTAATGTTAAGCAGTAACTGAAAGACAATGGTTAAACTGTAATACTAACTACTGTGAATGTTCCTAGCCCTTGGATCTGATAAAAACGCCATCATCCACTTGAGTCCATTGGATATTCATAAAGCTCCTTGACTTCTTGTCCACATGATTGAACTAATTGAAGAGGTGTCTATCGAATATCTAAATATGGGGTATGAGTACCTGCAGGATATACGAAGGATATTTCCTAACGACGTACAGAAGTGTCTTGTTGGAAGTTATGTGTATGATCAAATTAGGCGATCGAGAGAGAGGGGGTGAATGATCGAACAATATTTTTCCCCCAAAAATACAACTTTTCAGAAAATCTCAACCAGGCCGGCATTACCATAAGCAAAAGTCCGATATTACCAGATGAACAGGAAAATCTGCACAGTTTCAAAACCAAGTATTGATGTAACTTTTGATCTGCTGATCCAAATCCTGTGAAAATTTGCATGCACCTTCCTATTGATATCAAGAACCTATTTCAATCATCAATCGAATGGATTGACATTAAAGTTTTGATCTTTTTCAAATTTAGGAAAGATTGTACCAAAATCGGATCAAAAGCACAAATATTGATTTGATCTTGCTTGTGGACTAAATATGATCTTGAATGATATCCCACAGGTCATAGCAAGCCAAACCAACAAAGAAGTAACCCCCAAATTCTTAAGAACAATATCTATCAAAAAGCTTCCTCTTCAAGCTAAAACCGGGTTTCTTGAGAGAACTTAAAAGAGGAGGTGAGATGGTGCTTGCATGATTGGAGCAAGACCTTATAAGGGTATTTCCATCAATCAAGAAGCCATCCCACCGCTCAAAAACATAGGAGAAAAGGAAACTCAAAAATCAACATAATGTGAAGTTGCAAGCACAACTTGAGCAAGAATAAATTCCAATGGATTTTACTGGGTTGGGACATGTTTTAAATGAATTAATCAATTGCATGAAAGAATCAAACAAAAATACAAAAAATAAAATTAATTTAAGGACATAAATGAACTTAAATCTTGTATTGCTTAGAGAGAAATGGTTACAAAGCCATACTTCATGGTGGGCAAAGCTCAAAGAAGTATAAGAAAACCAAAATCCCTTGGCCCTCAAGAAATCTCATCAAGGGCCAAGATTCATTCCCTCACTCATACATGGGCTAACCTGCAACCCAACAATAATAGGTTTTAACCATATACTTACACGCTTCTCAAAGCGCCACTAAAGTTCAAAATTGAATAACCCTTTAACACTAATTTGACCTATTCTCCACCCGCAAACCCTAAATCCAACGATCCTCCTTCGCTTGAATAGAGCTTAAGTTTTTCTCATTCATCCACTTGTCATCCTGGCTTGCAGCAACTTCTTGGCTTTAGTCATCTTCCGGCATCACCTTGACCATCTAGACCTCAACTCTTCTAGCCTAGTACCAGTCTCCTTCGCCTCACCATGACCTAGCTCCGAAGTCTTGTAACAATCTCAGACAAGCAAAACATCATATAGCATTGCTCAACATAATATATAACATGTAATCTGACAAGGATCGCTAACTAGTCAAACATCTAACGATCCCATCTTGGATCATTTAGGTTGTGACTAGTTAAGACCACGACCACTCAAGGCCCAACCACTTAAAGCTACGATCAGTCAAGGTCACGACCACTTAAGGCTACGACCAGCCAAGGCCCTGACCACTTAAGGCTACGATCAGTCAAGCCACTGACCATTTAAGGCTACAACCAGTCAAGCCCCCGACCACTTAAGGCTACGACCAGTCAAGCCCCGACCACTTAAGGGCATTGGTCCTAGACAACTCATACAAATCGACACAAGTCTAACAAATGTCAAATACTCATCATACATCTATAGGTTGACCTCCGCATGGTCCTAGATTATGATAAAGGATATTTGATTGTTCGGTTAGTTGTTTTGTTAGGGCGTGTACCCTATGTAAATACTTAAGTATTGCAAATGCCATGAAAATTAGTCTAGAAGTTCTAAAAAATTCTCAAAAAATTACCAGAGAGAGAATAGATCATGTTATATAGCCATAAAAAATTCATGATCTAACTCAATTGTTTGTGCAAGATAAGGAAAAAAAAAGAGAAACCCTTAGTGAATAGTGCATAATCACTATTCACTAAGTATTTGTATTTCTCATGTCTCAAGATTGAGTTTGGTATTGAAATATTTTGGAGATGTATAATCTCACCTTCGCTAACTCTGATAATGTTTTGAGAAATTTTGAGAACTTCTAGACCGATTTTCACAGCATTTGCAACACGTCGGGCATTTGCACAAGATATACTCCCATTTCGTTAAACCCTGAGTTCCTGAAACTAATTTCAAATTTACGCATACACTACATAAGCTTATGATGCCAATTAGAGAATGAGTAGCCTACTTGAACAAATATGATGAATTACCTTGCGAAGTGGATAACAAAACACGTTCCTGCTGTTCATGCTTCAGCTCAGTGGCGGAGCCAGGTTTTCGTTAAGCCTCGGGCGAAAAACTAAGCGGTTATTACTAATTCCAAGAGTATGAATATTGGGGTATAAGAAAAGATACAACAGAAATACAGAAGTAATAATAAATTTGAACTCCATGCTTAACATATCAATAAAATAGATGTCAGAACAATATAGCGTAGTACTGCGGTAGAAAAGTTAATACCTACTTAATGAATGTTTAGTGCATCTAAGGCTTCTGAGCCTATCATATCTTCTCAACAATAGCACAAGAACATAGATGGAGACATGTCTCAATTTTTTCATTTGTTTCAGTTAAATTCAGAGTAAACAAATGTCATTGATTATATCAGGAAAGTAAGATGAATATCAGAAAACACCTTCTCAGCAGCAGAAAGGATTGAACAGCAAAGAACACACTTCTGTAGTGATCCAGATGGCCATTTCCAGTTATTTCCACAATCTTGACTAGATCTTACTTGAGATGGCCTAAAATACCAGTTATCCTACAGTTTGTACTTATACATTTTGAAATCTCAAACCGTTGTACTAACATGCTTCAAACAGCACGTTTTGAAGATACTCTTTTGGTGTCATTCTCCTTTTAGATTGCTTTTGTCGCTCAGAAGTTTCTTTAGGCAACTTTGAAGATTGATGCAAAGGGCATAGCATCACAAAGTTTTTCTGAAAATATGAATTAAAGCAATAAGATGCCAATTCAGGACTTTTTCAAATGTCAAGACGCTATTTTGCTATAATTAAAACCACTAGTTTCAGAACACATTATGAACTTACATTATCCCATCTACACTCTGGGATCAATTTAGCGCATGTTAAGTCGAAGCTTTTTCTGCACTCCTCTCAAAGCATCCAAGAGCGGCACCTTTAATTCGTAAGATTAAACACAGACTCATCTTCAAAAACATAGGAGAAAAGGAAACTCGAAAATCAACATAATGTGAAGTTGCAAGCACAACTTGAGCAAGAATAAATTCTAATGGATTTTACTGGGTTGGGACATGTTTTAAATGAATTAATCAACCTCTTACACGTCCTAGATCTAATAAAAACATAATAATTAGAAGGAGGGGAAGCAAAGCTCAAGTTGCATGAAAGAAAAGCAAAAATACAAAAATAAAATAAATTTCAGGACATAAATGAACTTAAATCTTGCATTGCTTAGAGAGAAATAGTTACAAAGCCATACTTCATGGTGGGCAAAGCTCAAAGAAGTATAAGAAAATCAAAATGCCTTGGCCCTCAAGAAACCTCATCAAGGGATTCCCTCACTCATACATGGGCTAACCTACAACCCAACAACATAATAAGTTTTAACCATATACTTACACGCTTCTCAAAGCGCCACTAAAGTTCAAAATTGAATAACCCTTTAACACTAATTTGACCTATTCTCCACCCGCAAAACCTAAATCCAACGATCCTCCTTCGCTTGAATAGAGCTCAAGTTTTTCTCATTCATCCACTTGTCATCCCGCTTGCAGCAACTTCTTGGCTTTAGTCATCTTCCGGCGTCACTTTGACCATCTAGACCTCAACTCTTCTAGCCTAGTACCGGTCTCCTTCGCCTTACCATGACCTAGCTCTGAAGTCTTGCAACAATCTCAGACAAGCAAAACATCATATAGTATTGCTCAACATAATATACAACATGTAATC